>BCKZ01000009.1:88193-739859 GCA_001600815.1 Alloascoidea hylecoeti | reverse complement strand
GGTCCATCACCAGTGAAATCAGCACCAAAATGACCTCTTCCTTCAAATTCCGGATTATCAAAATTGAAACCAGTATCCAGAACATAAGCATTAACCTTTTGACCGGATTCATGAGCATAGTATTTATAACTGATCAAATCATCAACTGATAAAGGATTTCTCTGTGATATTCTTGCTAAATGAGGAGATGCATTTTTTTTGCTCAATTACTGTAAAATCACTAAAAAGTCTCATTTCAATATTTTCTGAGATGTCAAAAATCTTTATTTTGTTAATCATTATCATACATGTATGTGTAAAAATTAAAAATTAGATATTTCTGAAGTTATACATAAATACTTAGAAATGAATATGCATACTAATATTTCAAAAATACAATCTTTGATTATTTAAAAAAACAAAATCGTTCATATTCAGTTTCCGACATAATTATAAATCTTCATAATACAATAAATAAAGCAACATTTGTTAAAGTTTTAGAATCATTACACTCAGCAGGAAAACTTATGGTAAACAAACGTTTTATATTGCTACACAGGTATCATATTATTAATAAAATTTAAGGTTTTTAGCCAGATAATTTAGATGGCTGTCCTTCTGTTGAAGAATTAAATGATAAAATTGAGAAATTAAAAGAAAGAGAAAAAGAAATTTCTTTATCTTTTGGTGAACTCAAAACAAGTAAGTATATCCAAATGTTATCATTTTAATTTATTATATTGTTAATATTATATTATATTAATTAAATATTATACAACAATGTGAACTCTTATCATCATCACCAACAACGAACAAGAAAAAATAAAATTCTAAACGCAAAACTTAAAACATTTAATAATAATAATAACGAGGAGATGAATTAATTTCAAAAGAAGAAAGAAATAACAAAGATTATTGATAAAAGTTAAGCAAATAAAATTAAATAAAATATATAATGAAAGAAAGGGAAAAGTAAGTTTTTAATTTAATTATTTGTGTTTGACGGTGATAATTCATGTAATTTAATTGGAAAACAATTAAAGGTAAGCATATTTTAATTAAATTAAGGTAAAAATGGAAGATTTTAATTAATAATGAATTCGAAAATATAGCAAACTTTGGACATTGTAATTTTGGAGGTTAAAATTCCAAAGTAGTTATTAATTAATGATTAGGAGATGGCTGATTATAGGATAGAATGCGCACACGTTCTATATCTAGATCTTTAATAGTTTTAAGCATACGACACACAGGCATACAAAATAGTTGTGTATTTGTTGGTATATACTTGACATTAGTGACAGACAAACAGAGCAGAACACTCTACGAACTAGAGGTGACGACAGGCTTCCACCGTTACGAAAAGCAATAAATGTTGTAATTGGATAAATTTAAAAGAGGTTGTTGGCTATGGATGTGAAATATGCAATATGCATAGACATTGGATATTAAATTACTTGCATATTCCACGCATATCAGGATTCGAGCTCGAATCGACCATCCATCTATATATTCTACCATATCCTGACAATTGGCATCGCACCGACACACCCTCCGCTGAAGGTGAGATGCGACGCCGCGGCCCAGGAGGGATAACGTGCTGGAATGGGCCCACGAGAAACAGTGATCTTTGTCAAATCAGCAATGATGCAATGTAAATTTGTATTTAAATAGTTGGAGATGCATGTGGTCATATGTTGTATCCAATGTCCATATTTTAATAATAGAAGCACCCAGCCCTGCCAGAGAAAAGGCTGGCTGACTGCTGTTGTCCTGGCTGTCGCACGCATCACCCACAGGGCTCGTGGCTGGCAGCTCGAAATGTCAAACGGCTCTCAATAATATTTACTACCAAATACGACTATGCGATCTGCATAGCTACCAACTTGCTACCAATTGCGTTCCTGTTCTATTTCTATATAAAACTATATAAATCCCCCAACTCCCTTCCTTCGTTCTTCTCTTCATCAATTCAGTTCCTCTCCACTTCTTTAGACAATGAAACTCTCTCGTTCTTCTTCCCTCGCGGTCGCCGCCCTTTTGGCTTCTTCCGTTAACGCTGTGGTCGTCACTTACACCTCCTACATTGGTTTGGCCATCTCGACTGATTACCTCACTTACATCAATCTCTTGATCTCTTCCAACAATGGCGCCATTACCACCTATACTTCTACAACTATCGTCCCTACCCTTATTTATGGTGGTGGTGCTGCTGCCACTTCCACCATTTATGTCAATCCTACAACTGCCGAAGGTGCGGCTACTTCTGTTGCAACAAACACTGCTACTGCCGTTGAAACTACTTCTGTTGCTACCACCCAGGCTACCACCCAGGCTACCACCGAAGCTACTACTCAGGCTACTACCGCCACTACTGAAGCTACCACCGTTGCAACTACCCAGACCACCACTGAAGCTACTACCACCGAAGCAGCTACCACCCAGGTTACTACCGCCGCTACCACCCAAGTTTCCGAAGAAGCAACTACCAATGGTGATAGAGGTGTTACAAATACCGAATCCGCTTCAAACGCTGAAACTTCTTCTTCTGGTGATTCTACTACCGTTGTTGTCGTTACACAATCAGACGGTTCAGTTTCTTCCTCCACTAGTACCATTTCTGCCGCTGCTACAAGCACAAATTCTGCCTCTGATGAAGCTACCACCGTTGTTGTCGTTACAACCTCTGACGGTTCTGTTATTTCTTCAACCATTACCTCTGCCGCTGCCACAAAAACTAGTTCTGATGAAGAAGAAACAACCGTTGTTGTCGTTAAAACAACAAATGGTTCTGTTATTTCTTCTACAATTACTTCTGCAGCTACTGCCACAAAATCAAGTTCTGATGAAGAAGAAACAACCGTTGTTGTCGTTAAAACAACAAATGGTTCTGTTATTTCTTCTACAATTACAACTGCTGCAACAAAATCAAAATCTAGTTCTGATGAAGAAGAAACAACCGTTGTTGTCGTTAAAACAACAAATGGTTCAAAAGTTACTGAAACAACAACAAAACATAAATCTTCTGATGAAGCAACAGTCGGTAAAACAACAAAAACTTCAGTTTTAGGAACTGGTGAAGATTTAACAACTTTAGTAATTGTTAGAGAAACAACAAGTAATGCTGCAACAACAAAAGAAGCCACAAAGACTTCAGTTATTAAAGGATCCGGAAGTGGTGAAGATACAACTTTAATTGTTGTTGTTAAAACTCAAGGATCTGGAAGTGGTTCTTCTGCTTCTGGTACAAGTGGTGCTTCAGCAACTGCTACTTCTACTGGTGGTGCTGTTATGAATTCAAATGGGAATAGTGTTTTATTTGCAGGTTTTAGTGTTATTGCAGGTTTATCTGTTCTTTTCCTATAATTTTGAATTGTAATGTTCATGAATTAATTTTCTAATTTTTTAATTTTTAATTTTTAAAGTTCTACGTTCTATTTTGCTTATTTTTTAAATTTCACCTATATTTTATTTTCACTTTATTTTTATATATATTTATTTTTATTTAGACATGTCAATCCTTACGTTATTACCATTATTGTTTTTGTTTCATTTTTGAGCTTTTTTTTGCTCCCTCTCAATTTATAATTTACAATTATATATATAAAAAAAAAGTATATGTTTATATTTTATTTAATTTCGCATCTAACAACTCTCCTCCCTATCCCATCAATTTCAAATCAAAAATATATAAATTATATACACAATATATTATTAATACATCCTTATTATCGTGAATCAATCATGATCTCGTAACAAACTATAATTGTGAATAATAATTATAACTAGTTACAGTATAATAAAATACTCAAAACTTGTTATTGGAATGTTGATAACTATTTATCTTTAAATCTATTCAATTTACAATTGATCAACATTTATCCCTATAACTATAAAACTAGTTTACCACTTTTCTATAATTCTGACCCGATTAATAATATTTATTATTTCTTTAATGCTTTAATCATTGCAACGTGTGCATCATGGGGAAATGTCAATTTTTGTGAAATTAATGAAAAGAGGACACATGAACCGAGAAATCCAAGAAGGTTAAAGAACTTCAAAAAGTTAATTTTAAATATTAATAAATTGATTATAGAATTGATTATACTTACTGCTTTTCTAGAATATTCTCTTTCTTCTTCTTCTGTACGAAACGATGCAAATATTCTTCTTAAATTTGGAAGCATTTAATTATGTGATGTGGAAGTAACTTTGTTCGATTGGGTGGTGGATGGTTTTATCAATAAAATTCCAAAATCAAAAGAATCAAAAGTTAACGCGCACCGCAAGATTCGAACTCAATACCTCTGCAACACATCACAAAAAGAAAAAGAAAAGGCTCTGTCCCATTGATCGGTATCGAGTGCTAAGATTTCCACCTTAGTCCGCGCATTGCACTAAACAAGTCCCTGTAGGACCCAATCCCCAGCAATACCCTTCCCATAAACTTTTGAAAAGTTTTAGATTTCTAATGGCATCGCAGTCCGTTTCCACAGAATAATCCTGTTCTCAAGAACTAATAATTTTTTGGAGAAGTACCACCGAATTTCCCACCCGTTTTCTAGTGTTTTCTAACGAACTTTTTACAGTTCGTTCTTTTGTACACGGGGAAGCGCGGATTGAAACAGAGCCATGTTCAGTTACACCACAAAGGGTTACAACCTTACACTTTTTGTTGCTGTTTGTGTCAGCCTTCTGTTTCTGTGACTGTTTCTGAAAAAAGAGAAGAAAGAAGATTGGCAAGAATACACAAAAATAAGAAGAATAGAAAGAGAGGTTTTTATTTCACTATATATAGTAGAGATTTCCTTAGAATTTACATAGTTTTTTCTAGTTATATAATTTAATTGGAAAATATATGAAAAGTTAAAAAAAAAAAAAGAAAACCTAACAAAAATTTAAAAGTGTAAGAAAAGGATACAGGATATTAAGAGTTGCATTGTCTAGATTTTATAATTTTATTTTCTTTAATTATAAGGTAATTTGTCAACTATAAGTTAGATGTATCAAATTCATCACTATTATCATGAAATATCATATGCATGATCATATCTAAAACAATTAAAATTCTCTTTTAGATTTCTTTAGATCTCTTCATGATCGTGACTGATATCTGATCACTATTCTTACCAATAAACGTTTTTTTTTTCATTTAGTTTTATTTCATTGTTTGTTTTTTTTCATTGTTTTGTTTCAAATATTGTATCAAATAACTTCCAGATCTACCAAATATTGGTCATTACGGAAAATAAAGCTTAAGGATTCTAAAATTTTTGCTTTATTAATTTACTCTAAATCTTTATTATTATAAATTCTAACAATTGTTGTTATACATTTAATTATCATAATAATTGAAAGGTATGAATCTATGTTTGTCTTGGGGTAGAGATTGAATATTATATAATTCTGAAGCTCAAGACATTTGTAACTGTTAACGTTAAATGAAAAAAAAATTAAACATTGCCAATATTTAAGGATATATTTTGTTGGATAGTACCACTCTTAGAACAGTTCACAAGAAGTCGATTGGTTTTTTAGCGTAACTGGAACAAACAAGCACTTAGAACTTTATCATATTTTATAATGAAGGAGGAAAATAAATACACCTTCGACCCATTAAAAAAGAAAGGATTGTTACTGTTTACAATTGCCTCAACATTAAACTTACCACTCCAAGTAAAATTTAAAATGGCAAAATTATTATAACCGATTACTGAGTAGTGGGTACTTAAGTTGTTCTTAAAATAGTCCATCATGTTCTGTGAATTCGAGAGATTATATCAGATTATAACTTATGAGATGACTTAGGTATAGTATTTAGTGTTAGCACCATTAACGTTATAAATGGGACCAGAAATGGAGTATTATGACCCATAACCGCTCTATACAGTGAAGTACAACTACCACCATTCCAAATTCTAGTACATGCGACAAAACTTATAAACCCTGAATCCTCAGTTTTTTAAATGTTTTTTAGAATCACTATATAGTACCTGAAATATTGTTTCACTGAGTTTTAGAAGTCATTCTATTTTATTCAAAAGATTAGGATTTTGGTGGCCTCTAAAAAAAGGTGTTCGCCTTTGAAGCGATTTTCTAATGTCTACATCTAGAGTCTAGACATCGAAGTGATTAATAAAATCTAAAAATGTCTTTGTACCATTGATGTGACATTTTGGTTTTGTAGAACTGGGAGTAAATATTAGCTGGGAATTGAGATTGATGTTGGTTTACATGAATTACAATCTATTTTTCCAATCCACTTAATTTCGGACATTCTGTGGAGTAAATATTAAGTCATATTTTAAATGGATAAGTTATGAGATGGCCGAAATTAAGTGTGTAACACAGTGTAAGCATACTCCGGAGGTTTCCACTAAGATGTTCCGGATGTTTTAGCAATCAAGATTGGGACTTCTCAGACCGATGATTGACGATATGGACCAAAATGTCCATTTTCTCCTACAACAATGGACATTTTTGTCCACACCTGTTTGGTGTAATGGGCATTCCCATATTTTCTTTACTTCTAGACATCTTGTCTAGACATATTAACGAGTTCATTACTTTATTCATTTTTTATATGTAGCGATAATCTATTTAGCTTTCTCTATATACTACCTAGTCATATGATGTTCAAATTAAATGGTTAGGTTTGGTTCCATACCCATAATCATAATAACTAAGGAAGTCCATCCTAAGAAATGCCGAACACCTTGTCCCTTCCCAGTTGATTCATCATATTGTTCGTAAGCAAATCCTGTATTAATCCATTGATTATAAACATTATCAACTATATTATTTCTTAATTGTTTATACGTCTCGGCTGCCAATTTTTGAACTTCTTCATCAGAAGATCCTTCTCCATAATATTTTAATGATTTAAGTGCTAAATAATTCATGTTTATCCATATTGGTGATCTCCAATAATTTTCGGCTGTTCTGAAATATTCATCTGATTTAGATAAACTTCGAATACCATATGGACTAAATAATTCTTCTGGGTTGCTAATTGTTTCGATTAATGGCTTTATATGTGGTGAATCAATTGCTAATAATTCAAGTAAAAAAGGCATAATTGAAATATAACCTTTATGACATTCAAATTCAGTTTCATCTTCATCATTTAATGTTAAATCACAATATGTTTTATCCTTTTCACTCCAATGTAAATCATCTAGATTTCTTTGAATGGAGTATTCAATATCTTTATAATTATTTTCATCTTCTTCTTTTTCTAATAATTGTGCAATCTGCCTCATTGATCTTGTCATAACACCAATCCAAGATAATAAATCAACATGAAGTTCTGCTTCATTTGGATCAGGGGCACGAGGATAATCATCAAGACCACTTGCAAGACAATGAGTTTCAGTTCTTCCTCTCCATCTATACCCTTCTTTATTTGAATAAGCTTCACGATCCCATTCTGTTATTTCACCTGCTTGACTTTGTCTAAACCATTCGTAATGCTTTTGAAGTTTAGGATATATCTCATGTGCGTAATTAACTAATAAACTTGGATATTTCATATGAGCTTCACCTAAATCTTCATATTTAAAATGTTTAAATTGATTTAAAATATCATCATTTAAATTAATGAAATCTTCATTTATTTGTTGTTGTTCTTTTAATTTTAATTCTTGTTCTTTAGCCTTTTCTAATAATGAAGTAAAAACAATCATTAAAGTAGGAGGATTTGCAATATGAGGATATTGTGTTTGAAATTCTTCAGGTACAAAATTCCTAGCTTCAGGACCTAAAATTTGTTCTCTTGCAATCCAACCATTATTATCAATTAAAGAAAACCAACTTCTTAAAATTTCTAATGTTTGATCAAGATCATATTCAAGTATTGGAATTAAATGAAACCCTTCATCCCAATAAAAACCTCTTGGAAAAAAAGGTCTACTTGGTACAGAAGAATATAACTCATGAGGAGGTTCAACTGTTGGTTTTTTCTTTTCATTATTAGTAATACTATTGTATTCTTCATCTTCTTCATCTTCATATTCATCATAATCATTTTCATGTGTTCTATCAACGATTGAATCTCCGTAAAAGTATCCTACACCTCCCATAAGATTGGATAATAATTCTTGACCGAAACGTTTATGTTCATCATTATTATAAGGATACTTTAAATCAAATTTTAAATCAAATTTCTGTTTGAATTTTTCTAAAGCAATTTCAGAAAGTTTAGATAATTTCTTATCATCTAATTTTTCATCTTCACTTTCATCACCAATTGTATTGTACAACACATCAAATTCAAATTCCCCTTTGAATGTTTTTTGAACAAAATGTAAATTACCTGTATAACCTTCTAAATTTCTTAAAGTGAAAATATTATGAGCTGGAGCCATTTCAACATTTTCTTTTTGATATGATTCTCCTAATTTTTCTGCTGATTGTTGTACTAAAGTATAAAAAACATCTTTGGCTTTCCATAAAAATTCATCAGGAATTTTTAAACTCATATGATGAGTTTTCGTACTTGTTAGAAGCTTTTCAATTGGATGACGAGATATAGGATGAACATTAGTTTTTGGACCATTTGTAACTGTTAAATGAAATTGACCTAATTCAGGTGTTGATCCTTTTATATGAATTGGTCTAGTATAACCTTTATCTTCTGGCTTATTCGATAATGATATTTCTCCAGCACCTTGTAAACCAGTATAAAAAACAATACTAGATATAGTATTTTTATCATTATTAAATGGAACACCTTTAACCTTAACACCCCAATTTTTCCCATTTGGAGTTTTTATAAAATTAAAAGTTAGATTAAGTTTAGCATTATTATCACTGATAAATTCAGTTCCACCAATTCTTGGATCATAATTCGTCCACCCAAATGAGTTTAAATCATCATGTTGATTACAAAAATGTCTTGCATTTGAAATCCCTGATAGATCATCAGCATTGAACCATACAAAACCTGATATTAAAGATAACGGGATTCTTGGTCGTATTCCAAGATAGACGTTTGGCCTATAAGGACCCCATAATAAGGAAGCATTGGACGCTCTTGAATACTCATTGTATAGAATATTATCTAATTTATCAGCCGAACTAACCACAAACAAGGCAAATGAGAAAAATAAGGCAAATAAACTAAACATTGCCAACATTTAAGGACAGATTTTATGATGTAAGAAGATGATAAACAGATCCAGTGAAAAATCCGGGTAAATATCATAACTTGAGTCATATTACTGTTACTACTGATATAAAATAGTGGATAAATCTTCTCTTTTACTATTTTTCATCTATTCTCACAAATAATGTCTGCTCAGTTAAAAGAAGTGTTTTCAAAGTGTAAAAAAGAGGGTATGTTTGCTTTATAAACCGATTGCCTGAAGCGGAATCTAATATTTTTCAGGCCGAAGAGCTCTTGTAACTTTTGTTACTGCTGGGTACCCAACCATCGAAGATACCGTTCCTACTTTGCTTGGATTACAGCAAGGTGGTGCTGAAGTAATTGAGCTTGGTGTTCCGTTTTCTGATCCAATTGCTGATGGTCCAACAATCCAAAAAGCAAATGTTGTAGCTTTAGAAAATGGTATATCTGTTTCGTTATCTCTTGAACTAGTTAAAAAGGCAAGATCAGCAGGTGTTACTATTCCAATTATTTTAATGGGTTATTATAATCCAATTCTACAATATGGAGAACAAAAAATGATCCAAGATTCAAAAGATGCCGGAGCAAATGGGTTTATTGTCGTTGATTTACCACCAGAAGAAGCTATTCAATTTAGAACTTATGCAACGAAATCAGGTCTTAGTTATATTCCATTGGTAGCTCCTTCTACAAGTGATTCTAGATTAAAAGTTTTATCAAGTATTGCTGACTCTTTTATATATGTGGTTTCACGAATGGGTACAACCGGTGCTTCACAAGAAGTTTCCGCAACTGTTACTGAATTATGTGATCATATTAGAACTTTTAGTGGTGATATCCCATTGGCTGTTGGATTTGGGGTTAGTACAAGACAACATTTCTTGACTGTTGGCTCTGCTGCCGATGGTGTTGTTATCGGATCTAAAATCATCTCAGTTTTAGAAAATTCACCTGCTGGTAAGAGAGGGGAAGCAGTTAAAGATTATGTTTCTTCAATTGTTCATGGCACTGGTGATGAAGCCAAAGAACAAACACCTGCTCATCCCGAAGCTGCATCTTCTATTTTAAATTCATCAGAAGAGAAAAATCAAATCAACATTGAATCTGAAAATGATGGAGAAAAACATCAATTCAATCCAAGATTTGGACAATTTGGTGGACAATATGTACCTGAAGCTTTACACTCATGTCTTTTGGAATTAGAACGTGGGTTTGAAGATGCTGTCAATGATCCTTCATTTTGGGCTGAATTTAAATCATTATATTCTTATATTGGTCGTCCTTCCTCATTACACGAAGCTCCAAGATTAACTGAATATGCAGGAGGTGCAAAAATCTGGTTAAAACGTGAAGATTTAAATCATACAGGATCACATAAAATCAATAATGCTCTAGCACAAGTTTTATTAGCTAAAAGATTAGGTAAAAAAAAAGTTATTGCTGAAACTGGTGCTGGACAACATGGTGTTGCAACTGCGACTGCTGCTGCTAAATTTGGATTAGAATGTACCGTATTTATGGGTGCTGAAGATGTTAGAAGACAAGCTTTAAATGTTTTCAGAATGAAATTATTAGGAGCAAATGTTGTTGCTGTTAAGAATGGTACACAAACTTTACGTGATGCAACAAGTGAAGCTTTTAGATTTTGGGTACCCAATCTTTCAACAACTCATTATGTTGTTGGAAGTGCTATTGGCCCACATCCATATCCAACATTGGTAAGAACTTTCCAAAGTGTAATTGGTAATGAAACCAAGGAACAATTTAAAGCATTAAATGATGGGAAATTACCAGATGCAGTTGTTGCATGTGTTGGTGGTGGTAGTAATTCATCTGGTATGTTTTCACCTTTTGAAAATGATAAATCTGTTCAATTATTTGGTGTTGAAGCAGGTGGTGATGGTATCGATACTCCAAGACATAGTGCTACATTAACTGCTGGTCATGCCGGAGTTTTACATGGTGTTAAAACCTATGTTTTACAAAACCAAGATGGACAAATTCAAGACACTCATTCTGTTTCAGCTGGATTAGATTACCCAGGTGTTGGACCTGAATTAGCATCATGGAAAGCCAATGGTCGTGCTACTTTTATAGCAGCAACTGATGCTCAAGCTTTACAAGGTTTTAAATTATTATCACAATTAGAAGGTATTATTCCAGCTTTAGAATCATCTCATGCTGTTTATGGAGCAATTCAATTAGCAAAAACTTTAAAGCCTGAACAAAATATTGTTATTTGTTTAAGTGGTAGAGGTGATAAGGATGTTCAAAGTGTAGCTGAAGTTTTACCAACTTTAGGACCAAAAATTGGATGGGATTTAAGATTTGAAGAAGATCCATCTAAATAAATATATTATTTATACATAATTAACTGTTTGTAACGGCAATTGAAAGCTTTAAAAATTTTGTTCTATATTTATAACTTTTATCGTAAATTCCTCATATTTAAAGCTCAAATCATTAACTGACTTGCGTCTTATATGTATTTGTAACCCATTCCATTACTTCAATTTCCTCCTTTTCCAAATACGCCATGATATCACCAGCTTTGAGAATAAGAATCTCATTTTGTATGGATATTAACTTATCTCTAAAATCTTTGCCAAAATCAGGTGCCTTTTGAACCTAGGTATCTTTATCAGCTTATTTCTATGGGGTTCTGTATTTAGAATAGAGGATATTTGTCTTTTTAGTTGCATGAGGGGCATGGGCAGAATAGCAATCTTGCGATCGGGGAGCTCAAATTCGTTTCGAATAGATGTATGTAGTACACATCCTGATCCCATCGGTTTCTGTGAAGTCTCTGGATCTGGTGTGACATCTCCATCTAGAATCTTTCTACAATTTTTATAATTAAAATCAGTCTTACACACACATATATATGAGTAAATATGTATTTCTGAATTATGGCATTTTAGGAGTGGAAAAACGAAGATACCACCACGGTTTATAAATGAAGTGTAACAATTATTATCTTCACCTGTAAGTTTAAATATTTATGTAATTGATTTGTATTAATCTAGCTATGAATTCCTGGTTATTCATCACGAATGAATTCCCAAACTTTTCTAAAATTAAAAGTGGTTTGTAATTTTATTTAGGATCCATATGAAGTTCATTTCTTAGACTTCCTTTCCCTAATAGTTATAACAACACCATCATCCCTCCATTTACAATTTAAATCATCAACTATCTGACTCCATTTATAATCAATTAAATCTTCCAAATAACTTTTATTTATAAAGAAATATGAGGAACCAATCTTACTTAATGCTTCTAATGCCATTTTTTTTTTACCAAAGTCCATAATTTTAAAAATTGAATATGAATAAGAAAATTTGTTATTTTCATTAATTACATTAGTTTCATTAGTATAAGCATAACTTTTATAAATTGTAAACCAATTATAATAATCTTTATCTATCCAAGATTTTAAAATAATCCAAAGTTTTTCATAATGATCATTATTAAATTTAAGAATATCTTTATAATAGTTTAAAATCATTAATGATTCTAATATATTATCATTATCATTAACATTATCATTGTTATTGAAATGAATTAAATGTATAACATATATTGTAATAATTTCAATTAATTCATCATTTGATATTAAATTATTATGACTATCAACAATTTGTATGAATTTGTTATCTTCATTGACATTGAATTTTAAATTATTCATTAAATGTGTTATATTTAGAATATTGTTATTGGTAATAATATTGTTTTTGGTTTCGAATTTTGAATTAGTCAATAAATACTTTATACTTGGAATATAATTTTGATAATTGCCATAAACTGCAGATAAACGCATTGAAAATAAAAAGACTTCTTTTGAAAATAAAGTAAATTTTGAACTAATTAATACTTCCCTTAATTTTCCTATATGATGAAAATTAATAAAACATATTTTGTTAACTTATTTATAAATAATTAGTTACTTACTTAGATTCATGAATAAATGATCTAGTGTAATAATTGGTTTCTTAGTAACATGATCAAGTAATTGAGGTTGTGTAATTGTTACGTTTAAAGGTATTCCATGAATGGATTTTAGAAGAGGATCACCATCTAGTAATGTCTCAATATCATCATCTACTATTGAGTGAACATATAAAATGAACTATAAGAGTAACAAAAAGATTAGATCACTATTATTCGATATAAGATTGAAAGAAATTACCTGTTTTTGAATCTCTTTGAAGAAACGCTCTCTTTCATTTTCGTCAAGTTTTAGACTTTAGAGCACAATTAGCCATTATCGTGATAATTAATAATAAATAATAAATAATAAATAACATACCAACTGTCTTCACCACGACTAACCAATCCAATAAAATTCTCTTCAGTATTGAAGTTTTTAGTTGTCTTTTTCATGCCAGATGAAGTAACTGATAAGTTATGGTTCTTTTTGTGTTTGTTCTGAGCATTTGTATATCTACCACCATCGGCGCTATTGTTATTCGAGTTGCTTATTTTTGTACGGGATTTCCAAGATTGAGAACGAAATTGAGACCATAATGGCTTGTCATTGGATTGTTGATCTGACATTTGGTGTTGATTAAAAGATGGGTGTATATCACCGTGTAAGTAGAAAGTTCAAAAACCAAAGTGCATTAGCACATCAGATGGAGATAATTCGGATTGATAAACAAATTAATTAGGCAAAATTGAAAATATTAATGGTCAGCTGACACACTCATAATTCGTGGCATTCTGCGTTGGATAAGAACAATGAGGCAACATCCCAACAACTGTTTCCATGTTTGATAGCAAATCTTCTTAAATAATACTAAAAACTCATATAAATGCTGGAAAGTATCGTAGCGTCTCTACTCAATCGGGTTTTAGTATGTTAAATGTTTGTTTATTATGGCAATTTCCATTCACTAACATCTTATTAGGGCTCTTATGTATGTCGACATCTCAACCCTTAACAACCACATTCTAGCATTTGCCCCTAATACTATATTATTATTAGGTACAAAACTTCGATCCAAAACAACTCAACATCGGAATATGGTCCGGTGATGTTAAATTACGAAATCTATCTTTGAAAAAAGAAGCCCTTGATAAATTGGAATTGCCAATTAATGTTCATTCGGGTTATTTGGGTCAACTCACTTTACAAATACCATGGTCAAATCTACGAAATGAGCCCGTGAAAGTGATTGTCGAAGACGTTTATTTATTGATCGAACCAACTAACGATGAAAGGTATAATTCTGAAGAAGAAGAAAGAAGGGCACAAGCTGTAAAACAGGAAAATTTAGCAACTTTAGATATAATTACAAAAAATCAAGAATCTGCTACATATTCTGAAAACCATTCGAATGATTTAGCAAATGAAAATTTCCAAACAACATTAATTACAAAAATTATTGATAATTTACAAATTCAAATTAAAAATATTCATATTAGATTTGAAGAATTCTCAAATTTAACTCCAAATCCTTTTGCAATTGGTATAATATTAAAAGAATTATCTGCTGTTAGTACAAATGATTCATGGGAAACTAGTTTTATACAAATTAGTAAAGCATTAACTTTTAAATTAATAACATTAACTGAATTTAGTATTTATTGGAATACTGATACTAAATCTTTAAAACAAAATATTGAAACTCCTGAAGAAATGTTGCAAGTTTTCAGAGAATATATTTCAAATTCAAGTTCAAGTTCAATATCAAATGATAATTCAAATGATAACGAAATTCAATATATTGTGAATCCTGTTTCTGGTATTGGTAAAATTACTCTAAATAAAGCAGGCTCAACACCGGAAAACCCCAAAACAAGTACAAATTTATCATTTGGTGTAATCGACATTGAATTAGATTCAAATCAATATAGAGATGCTTTATGGATGGCAAATCAATTTCATTTATATCAAAAAATCAAAAAATTTAGAAAATTTAGACCAAGTGTTAAACCCAATGAAGATCCAAAAGCTTGGATGTTATATACAATAAAAGTTATATTAAATAAAGTTCATGAGACAAGATATAAATGGACGTGGGAATTTTTTAAAAAAAGAAGAGATAATAGAAAAGAATATATTAAAATTTATAAAAAAAAATATGTTGATGAAAAATCAATGACAATTGATGAAAAGAAATCATTTGAAAATCTCGAAAAGATTTTAGATTTTGAAGATATTAGATTTTATAGATCATTAACAAGAGCTGAATTAAAAAAAGAAAAATTATTACAACCAAGAGTACAACAAATTCAACAAAATTCAAGTTGGTCAAGTTGGATATGGGGAACAAAAGATGATTCAAATTCAATCACTGATTCAGAAACTGGAGAAAATAATGAAAAATCAATTGCAACTGAAAATGAAACATTATCTGAAGAACAAAGAAAAGAATTATTTGAAGCAATTGATTTTGATGAACAAGCATTAATTGAATCTGTTGATTTACCGAAAGATCGTGTTATATTTAATATGATTTTATCTTTATCCCGTGGTAGTTTTAAATTAAAAAAATCATCATCATTATCACCAACAAATAGTAATAATGCTTTTATAACTGAATTGGTATTTGATGATTTTAAAGCTTTTTTTAAACAACGTCCTGATTCTTTTCTATCAGAATGTAGTTTACAAGAATTCAGAGTTGAAGATGGTACTGAAAATTCAATTTATCCACATGTTGTTAGTGTTAAATCAATTCATTCTGATATGCATGATCCAACGAAATCATCATCATCAAGTATCAATGAAGAACCCTTTTTTTATGCATCATTTGAAAAAAATCCAATGAATTCGATAGCAAATTATTCATTATTTTCAAAAATGAAAAGTATAACAGTTTTTTATCATATTAGTTATATAAAAGAAGTTTATAAATTCTTTAAGCCATTAAAATCTCATCAAGAAACAATTGATGCAATAATGAATGTTACAGAAGCAACTATTGATGATTTTAAAAATCAAACAAGAATTGGTCTTGAATATGCATTACAGGAACATCAAACAATTGATTTAAATTTAGATTTACAAGCTCCATTATTTATATTACCAATTGATCCAACAACTTGGAATTCTCCTTGTGGTATAATTGATTCCGGTCATATTAATGTTGTTAGTAAATTAGCTGACCCAAAATTAAAAGAAGATATCAATTCAAAAAATTCAATTAATAAAGAAGATTGGAATAAATTAAATTCTTTAATGTATGATCAATTTAATATTACTTTAGAAGATACTCAAATATTAATTGGTCCAACTATTAAAAGTACTGTTTCTGAATTACATTCTCATGATATTCAATCAAATGAAAGATCTTCTTATGTTCTTGATAGATTAAATATAAGTTTTCTTGCTGAATTGTCAATTGTTCCTTCATCAAAGGAATTGCCAAGATTTAAAGTATCAGCAAATGTTCCTAGGTTTTGTGCTTCAATGTCGGATGCTAAATATAAAGTTATGATGCAATTATTAACTTCTGTTATTCCTGATTTTGATGATTTTGATAATGAAATAAGAAATAAAGATGCCAACAGTGATGAATTAAATCTTGCTGATTTAATTGATGATTCATATTCAAGTGATGAAACAAGTATAAATGAACATGATGATGATCAACAATCAGCAATTACTACAAATACCAATAATACTTCAAAATCAACCATCATTCAAAAATTACTTGCTTTTAATTTTTCTGTTGATGAAGTACAACTATCTCTATATAAATGTACAGATAAAAAAACTTTCAAACAATCAAGATTAGTTGATCTCAGAGCTTCTAATTTAGAACTTGAATTTGCTAAAATTGGTCCTGATATGGAAGTTGATATGACTTTAAAATCATTAGAAATTGAAGATTTTATTGATCCTACAATGCCACCTGAATTTAGAATGTTAGCCACATCTCTTAATAAATCATTTATAACTAATAAAGAAAATGATGATCAATTTAAATTATTTACTGTCCATTATACAAGAAAACAAAGAATGGCTCTAACTGAAGAAGGTATTATTGAATTATTTGATCAATCGGTTGATTTGAAAATTTCTGATATATTGGTAGTTGTAACGAGAACAAGTATTTTAACAATTATTGATTTTTGTTTAACAACATTCGTTAGTAATGATGCACCTCCAAAATTAATTGAAACAGATGAACATAGTGATTTACCTCAAAGAATTGATGTTATGATCGAAATGAATAGTATCACATTAATTTTAAATGATGATGGTATAAAACTCGCTACTATAAAATTAAGTAGTGCAGATGTTGATGTTTTATTAGCAGGTGGAACAATGAAAGTTAAAATGAATCTTGGTGCTTTAACACTTCATGATGAAGTAAATGAAGGTGTTGATAGAGATTCAGTTTTAAGAAAATTAATTAGTATTGAAGGTGATAATTTAGCAGATATTAGATATGAAACAATGGATGCTGCAAATACAAAAACTGAAGATTTATTTACAATGGTTTATTTTCATTCAGAATCAATTCGTTTTAATTTTATTGAAGAACCATATAAAAAATTACTAAATTTTTTAAGTAATTTATTGCAATTAAAAGCAATTTTTGATTCAGCAAGAAGAATTTCTTTAAATCAAGTTGAAGAAGAAGGTGGAAAAATGAAATTTGATATTTTAATAAAATCTCCAATTGTTGTTTTTCCAAAATTCAATATTGAAACTGAAAAATATGATAAAATAACTGCCCATCTTGGTGAAATGTATGCAAAAAATGATTATGTTTATCATGATATTGAAAACAATAAATGTCTTATTAATTTAATGGAATTTGGCTTCCGTTCAACTAGATTAACATCTACTTTTAATTATCCAAATAATATTGAACAACATGTTGAAATAATTGATAAATTAGATATGGATTTTAAACTATCATCTTTTGATGAAGGTAAAAAATTTAATAGACCAATGATGGTAATGAAAGGTTCAATGCCTGATATTGAAATGAATTTAACTGAAATCCAAGCTCGTTATTTACTTTCCTTAATAAAAACAGTCCCATTTGTTTTCATAACACCATCTCAAGATTCAAAAGATTTAGAAGTTAAAAGAAATGAATTAAATATTGAAGCTAATACTCCTGGTGATATTGATCCAAATTATACAAAAATAACTTTTAAATTTCTTGCCAATAAAATTGCATTAAAAATATTTGTTGATACTACCAATACATCTGATATAAGTGAAAAGGGTCTTTCACTTTTTTCACTTAATGAAACATCAATTCAATTACAAATGAAGGATGATGGGAATTATTCAGCAGATATACAAGCAAAATCTTTTACTGTTGAAGATGTTAGGAGAATTGGTGATAATAAATTTACTGATATTGTTCATCCAATACATGAAGATAATTATCAATTTATGTCATCTATTAAAACAACAGGTAAAGATCCAAATAGAAAAATGAATTTTTCACTATCTGTTGATAGTCCTCGTACATATCTTGTGTTGGATTATTTATTTGGTTTAAAATCATTTGTTGATGTTGCTTTATTTTCAGATCAATTACAAACGAATTCAACTGCTAAAGTATTGACTGATTTACCAAAAGCAGGAGAAAATGAATCTATAGCAAACACCTCCAAATTACAAATACAGAAGTCTACTACTACTAATAGCAAACAAAAAGAATCTAGTGATGATGATGAAGAAGAAGGATCAAATATAGCATATTCAATTAATGTTGTTGATGCATTTGTTATAGTATTGGCAAATCCAGAAGATGAAAATACAGAAGCAATTGTATTTAAATTCGATCAATTTTTATTATCGAGTTTAAAAGTTTTAAATATTTCTGGAAATAATATTGGAATGTTTTTGTGTAGAATGAAATCATTCAATGATCAAAGATTAAGATTATTAGATGATTTTTCATTTTCTTCATTAATTGATACAAGAAATTCAACATCTACTAAATTGTTAACAAAGATAAATATTGCTGTTGAACCACTTGTTTTAAGATTATCTTTCAGGGATATTCAATTGGTACTTTCGATTTTACAAAAAGTAACTAATTTGTATAATAATGATGATGATGATAATACCGAAAATGATGATAATCAGATGCAGCAATTAACATTTCCAAGTCGATTTAAAGATGGCGTTGCTAGGTATGCTAAAAGTATTTCAAGTGTTGGATCCACTGTTAATTCAAATCCTAATAATAATAATATTCTTGACAATGATGATATTCCAGATGCTGAAATATTAATTAAAGATGAAACTTTTTGTGCTGATATGCAAGGTATGAGATTAGTTATAATTGGAACAATACATGAATTACCAATGATTGATATGAGAGTTAGACCTTTCACGGTTGGTGCTAAAAATTGGTCGAATGATTTGGAAGTTGATTCTGATTTAATAATGTTTGTTAATATTTTCAACTATTCAAAATCTGCATGGGAACCATTTATTGAACCTTGGACACTTGGTGCCCATGTTTCACGAATTAAAGAAACATTATCATTAGATTTAGTATCAAGGAAAAATGTTGAAGTTACGGTAACTTCTTATTCATTATCATTATTTTCTGAAATTATTTCACAGATGAATTATTCATCAGATGATTTGGTGAAACCACGAGGTGAAGAATCACCATATCGAATTAGAAACCAAACCGGTTTCAAAATTAAAATATGGATTGATTTAAAAGGTCAAGATAGTAGATTAAACCTTACTGAATTGGAAGATGATGAAGAAATACCATGGAGATTTGAAGATTGGAGGGAAATCCGTGAGAAATTAGATACGGATAATCAAAGAACTATTCTTGGCGTTGAATTATTAGATACACAATATTCAAGTATAAATGGTATTTCTGTTACCGGAGAAGGCGAAGAATTATACACTTTAAAACCCAAAAAGAATAATAAATATTATGATCGATTATTGTGCACAGTTAATCTTGGTGAAGATTATGTTAAAAGAATTACTTTGGGTTCATCATTCAGAATAGCAAATGAAACACAAATTCCAATAATGATTGGAGTTCATATATTTGAAGATGATTATCGAAGAGAATGTATTATAAACCCAGGTGATAGTCGCTCAGTTCCGATTGAATTTGTGTATTCCTCCGAAATCTTTATGAAACCAGTGCCCAAAAGAGATATTAATTTTGATTGGTCAGTTGATGGAATTCAATGGAAAGAAATTGAGAAAGATACTAATTCAATCCCATTAATTTGTCCATCACTAACGAAGCATGATAAAACATTATTTAATTTCCAAATCCATGTTGCAAATAATTTAACACCAGAAACTTATTCATCAACAATTTATCCAAATTTAAGATTGGTTGTTACATCACCACTAGAAATTATAAATACGTTACCATTTGATTTAAGATATAAAATTTATGACACACATCTTAAAAAGGATTGGGCTTCATTTTTATCAAATGGTAAAAGTAGTCAAATTCATGTTGTTCGATTATCACACGTTTTAATGTTGACTATTGAATTACCAAATTCTGGCTTTAATCAGACTGATTTTGCAGTAATTAATGCACCAAGGGGAACAAATCATAAAAGAGAAATTACATTACATACTGAAAATAATGAAACTGGTCAAAAATTGACCATTAGATTAAACTATGAAACAAACGAAAAGGAAGGACGTGGTATCAAGATTTATATCAGTTCACCATTTTTAATTTTAAATAAAACTGGTTTAGAATTAAAATTAACAAGTAATAAGAATTTAGCAAGAAATGCAACAAGAAATAATAATACACTTGTTTCTAAAGTTTCATCAATTTATGATACTGAAACAAATGGTAGTATTAAAAAAGCATTACCCAGCATGTTTTCGTTTGATGTTAATGATACAAATAGACGAGCATTACTAAAAGTTGGCGATTCAGAATGGAGTAAACCAATCAGTTTAGATGCAATTGGTAGTTCTTTCAACGTTGCAATGAACTCATCAACAAAGCAAAGAGAAATAAATGCAGGGGTTTCCGTTAATGAGGGTGTTGGAATTTATAGATTTTCTAAAATGGTTACTATATCACCAAGATTTGTTTTGAAGAATAAATTAAGTGAAACAATTCATATCGTTGAAAATAATGATGATGATAATGAACCATTTATTTTGGATCCAAATGATTTAATGTCATTAAAATTTATAAGATCAACAAAAGAAAAAACAATATTTTTAGGATTTCCAACAAATAAAAATAATAATCCAAATAAATCAAAAATCATATGGTCATCGGCATTTAGTATTAATGATATTGGCAAAACATATTTACGTGTTCGAAGACAATTGCCACAATCTAAAAGAATTATAACAACATTATTATTAATTAATGTGTTATTAGAAGATGCAACATTGTTTATACATATTGAAGATGCAAAAGATCAATGGCCATATTCAATTCGAAATTATAGTGATATTGATATAATTTATTATCAAAGCGATTCAATTTTAGATTCAAGTTCAAGTTCAAATTCAAATTCAAATTCAACATTAGCATTAAAACATAATTATAAACCGATTAAATATATGGTACCTGGTAAAAGTTCAATGTCATATTCATGGGATTATCCAGCATCTAGTAAAAAGGAATTAATTTTACAAATTGGAAAAAGTAAAAGAAGGATTCAACTTGCGGAAATCGGTACTTTATTACCAATGAAATGTATCGATTCAAAAGGAGCAATGAAAATATTAGAATTTAATGTTTCTGTTGAAGGATCCGTTCAAATATTATATATATCAGAATATAATTCAGAATTTAATTTATATCAATTGACTGAACAGTATAGATCGTCAAATAAAAGCTTAGCATCGAGTATTGACAATGAACAATTTGAAATTGATGACAGCGATGATCCAATTAAGACACGATTTTTAATTAATTTTGAAACAATTGGCATATCGATTATAAATTCAAATTTAAAAGAATTATGTTATATTACCTTAAAAGGAACAGAGTTAAAATATATTGAATCAAAAATTTATCAAAATTATAGTATTAAATTAAAATGGTTACAAATTGATAATCAGTTATTTAATGGAATTTATCCAATTGTTTTATATCCAACAATTATACCCAAAAATGGAAAAAGTATGGATTTACATCCATGTATTTCATCGTCAATTTCAATTGTTAAGGATGAAAGTCATGGAGTTATATTTGTTAAATATGCTACGATTTTATTACAAGAAATGGCGCTTGATTTAGATGAAGATTTTTTATTAGCATTGATTGAATTTGCATCACAAACAGGATCATTTTTCACAAAACAAAAAATTGAAGATGAATCGTTGCCAAATTTTGAAAATTTAGTTATTCCTGAACCTTTAAAAACATCAAATGGGTTAAATATATATTTTGAAGCATTACATATTCAGCCGATTCAAATAGATTTATCATTTATGAGGACTCATGCAGTTAATTCTGATAATATTCAATTTTTATCATTATCAAGTATCTCAGGACCATTAATTTTTATTTTTGATATGTTTTCAATGGCAATCGGTAATATTAATGATGCACCTGTTCGATTAAACGCATTATTTATGGAAAATGTTAAGGTTCCAATACCTATATTGCTACAATCAATTACAACACATTATTCACAAGAATCGATTTATCAGGTCCATAAAATATTGGGATCAGCTGATTTTATTGGGAATCCCGTTGGTTTATTTAGTAATATTAGTTCGGGAGTAATGGATATTTTTTATCAACCATATCAGGGATTTATAATGAATGATAGACCACAAGAACTAGGGATTGGATTGGCTAAAGGGGGATTGAGTTTTGTTAAGAAATCTGTCTTTGGGATTTCAGATAGTATCTCTAGATTAACGGGTAGTGCAGCTAAAGGATTATCTGTTGCAACTATGGATAAGCGATATCAAGAAAAGAGAAGGTTGGTTCAAAATCGAAACCGGCCAGTACATGCGTTATATGGGATAACACAAGGAGCCACATCATTTGCAGAAAATTTAGCTAGTGGTATTGCTGGGATAGCATTAAGTCCAATGCGGGGGGTTGCAGAAGAAGGAGCCGCTGGGTTTTTCAAAGGATTAGGTAAAGGTGTTATTGGGTTACCTACTAAAACCGCCATTGGGCTGCTAGATATGGCATCTAGTGTTAGTGAAGGAGTTCGCAACACAACGACTGTTTTTGACCAAGGAGCATTAGAGCGGGTTCGCTTAACAAGATATGTGGGCCACGATGGGGTTATCAAACCTTATTCCCACCGGGAAGCGCAGGGCCAATTTTGGTTGAAGACCGTAAATGGTGGGAATTTCGCAAAGGAAGAGGAGTATATTGCGCATGTTTGTTTACCAGGAGACGAAAAGGCGATTATCGTCACTTTTAGACGATTGATGCTTGTTTCTCTTGGGAAAATGAACACCCGATGGGTTATTAGCTACCCTCAAATCCGGAGTATTACGCTGGAAAAGGGAGGAATAACGATAGGGCTTAAGGGGGGCAAACAAGGTCCGTTTATTCCTATTCCAGACGAGGCAAGTAAGCGGTTCCTGTACAATAAAATTGGGATTGCAGTAAATAAGATAAATAAATAATATAAGTTACATGTATAGCTCTATAATTGTATCCGTACCTAGAATATTTACCAGTACCATAACAACACGACCAACTACAAGCACATTTTCAACATATTGAAATTTATAACTCCTCCTTACTAAGCTCATTTTGATTTCAGTAATTGATCATGGTAATCTCAGCTCCTTTCAAAAAGAAAAACATATATGTTAATCAAAAAGAGAGCAAAAGTATTGATTCAAAATAATTCAAAACAACCCCAAAAATGGTCGAATCCCATAGTTTGTGAGGTAGCATTTTACTGTGGTTCCCACTTAATTACTTTTCAAAGAGAAAGTTTTCTTTCAATATATCCTGTGACACATTCAGCTTCGGTCAAAACTCATGTCAATAGCAAATCATTAGCAAGCCATACAATTCATCCAAAATAAATTAACAATATAAATTAAAAGACTCATCTTCTTTTTCTATTATTTTAAAGGTATAGTAATGGTCTTTCCATAGAACATATTAATATTACCGTAGGGAATCAAAAAGAGTTGTAGATTCCAGGATGCTCAAGTATCTCGACCAAAGACAAAGAAATAGACTTGTTTGTTTCTCTTCTTTGTCTAAGTATCTAATGTTGTGGTACATATTTGGATATTAAGATGACTCAATCCTTCAACGTCTTTCTCTGGCGATCTACCAATAATTTGAGTGTTAAATTTCTATAGACTACATATAGTAGAGATATATATTACTTCAGGTCTTGTTGGATATATTGATCTTGTTCACCGCCAAATACAGGAAAATAAATTATAATGCCATCAAATTCAACTGTATCATCATTATTTCCCTTAATCATGACTTCCTTCTAATCTTCTTGATCGACTTCACTGAGTTCATTACTTGAAACTGATATATTACACAAAGATCAAGTACTGTTAATGATCTCACAAACTTATTAATATGGGTTGAAGAACAAAATAAATTGAAAATTGTGATGGTGACAATGAATATGTTTTAACTGGCCTTCATGGTTGTGGTGACTCGTCTGTCCTGGCTTTAAGAAATATACTTAAATGAATGATTATGGTAGGTTGCTGCTACCAAAAGATGATAAGTTGAAAGATAAAGAACGGGTTTCTAATAAGTTTATTATTGCGGAAATAGTTAAGTGATGAAGGATTTGAATCGATTCCAACAGTCAAAATGACCAATGCAGGTACCAATTTGGTCTCAGATCAAAAGATGAAGATCGTGATAAACTGCATTACTGGGGAATAACTTTCGAAATAGATCTAATGGTAAAGAATATCCACAATGATCATCGACTGTTTTCAATTTTGCAAAAGGATAGAGAAATAGGCACTCCCGAGGTGTGAGGCCTATTGTCATTGAAGCTAGGCCACTTCCTAAAGTATCCAACAAAAAACCTTCCAATGGATGATTATATAAAGCGCCATATGCGTATGGAACATAAAGACGATGATGAACGGAGTGCAAATGCTTACAAAGAAATCCGGTTGTTTGCATTAATATTAAACAATGTAAAAAGTACTGCCAGGAATCAATGAAGGTAAAAGTGCGCGAAGGTTCTAATGGCGGAAAGAATGAAATAATACCAAACATATATGATATTATCTGAAACCACCGGGAACCTTTGTTTAATTTCTTACATTTCAAAAATCTCCATTCCAGTCATCGGGTATCAGTCTGGCTAATGTTTGTATTATATGTTGAGAAATAACCTCAGCGATGACTGAATTCAAGCTAACTTTGTTCCTCTTTGCAATTTCTTCTGGGGACGAATTCTGTACTGGGGCCACCAATCTTTAACATCAATTAAATAAAAAAGAGAAGAATAATACCAATATGCAATTATAGGAACGACTAAGGCCAATATACCATCATCTATGAAAGATAATAAGTTCTATTGAGGTTTAAGGGTAATCGCTAGTGGAGAAACCAGATGTAAAGCAACCGAGGTTTTATTGAAGTCCTACTTATGAAGGACATAATATATATTATCAATTAATTACAGGCTTCAAATGATATGAAAAGACCTTTTTGTGAGATCTTTGACCAAAGAAAAAAAGTAGAAGAAGGATTAAAGTTTTGGTGATTCTTGATATACCATGCAACGGAATTGAAAATTGTAACCTCATAATACATTTAACTGGTTGTTAATAAAACTTATATCCATTATTGACTATGGCTACTTGCTTGTATGTTAGTAATACCGAACTTCTCTCTCCAAAGTAAAATTTTAAGAATGGAAAAAAGTAAGATTCCAAGAATCTCAATTATTTAACAGAAGAAAACTAAGAACAACTTGAAAATACTTACTGGATTTCCTTCAGGAATTAACCTTCAACGATCACCTCCATCATAAGAATGATATTTTTATACCAACACTCTTGGTATCATCAAAACAATATATATATATATAGGTTCCAGATCTAACAGGGTAATATTCACTATATAACGGTTTAATATTAGTAGTAGATAATTAGCTGCACCTCACCTCCTTTCTTTTCCCATCCCTTTAAATTTTATTTGACATTTAAAAATGGCATCCAAAAAACTTAGATATTTCTGAAGTTATACATATATACATGTACCGTCAGAACGGTACTAGGATTCCGGACACAGCATAATTGATATTTTCAACCACCATTTTCTTAACCAAAAACTAATATAAATTAAATTTAATACTATTACTAAAATCTATTTAATCTGGTAAATTCTGATAATGATTTTTCAATATACACTTTTTGCGTTTTCTATTATGGAGTGAGATATTTTCTCCGACTTGGTGTATTCAGCTCATCAGCACCAATCTCACGACAAGCATTTCTCTTCGTTATCTCAGAGGAATTATGTGTTATGAGTGCTTTCCCCCTCTTAGAAGTCTTAAGTCCACTCCGGATAGCTTTTAAGGGATCTTCAAGAGTATTGGTGGATGTATTTGATAATAAAGCCTGTTTGCACCCCAAGCCAATTCTTCCAAATACGAAATTCATCCTCCGATACATATATTTTCAGCCTTTCCAACATCGTTTCGTGAGCTTCGTTCACAAACGTTCCGTATTTTAATTCTCCCTCCAAATCTTCATATAAAATGAAATTTCTCTCGGATTTTTTCGTTTTTTCTTCCACCCAAACTTCTCCAAGTTTCGATAAAATCTTCTCTGGCTCAAATGGGTATATTCCAGTTGCCTTATAACCAGAACGAATATTTCTAGCTGTTATTGGATCAAATCTGGCCTTTTTATATATTTCAATGAATTCTCCTTTTTGTGCTCTATGATTGTTGGGTTTATCTACTAGGATTTCGTCATAGATGTTTTTCAACCTCTTTTTAAAAGGACCAAAACAAGAGACGTCTAATACCTGCGTCAATTGGCTAGTGTGCGCAGGCAATATAAAGAGTCGACTATTATATTTAATAAATTCCATAACTAGTCTAAATGAAATATTACTAGAATGCCTGTCTAATAAAATAATGTGTCCTTTTTCGTACGCAATATGGGGTAAAAATAATTCGTGTAACCATCTTAACATCAAATCTCCATTTATATAACCAGAACCGGAACATGTAAATACCCAATTCTTTCGTGTCCTATCTTCATTATCAGTTACCCAAGCAGGTGAGACATCATCATCCTCCTTTTTTTTAAATATAATGAGTGGAGCAGTTCTGGAACCATCGGCACACACGCATTCGACAAACGAGAAAAACAACAACCTCCGAGCAAGCTCCTGCTCTTCAAGGGGAGTCAGAACCATTTGAGAAATGTAGGAATCCTTTTGCAATGATGAACTATTGAAACGTTCGTTTAAAGTTGATCTTGGAACAGAGATTTTTTAGAAACCTTCCGGAACGACTGATTCATGTGTTTTCGCTTATAATCGACAGCCGCGTTGACTAACATATTCTGAAGCTCATTCTAATTCTGCACAGATCCTGTACGAGTCATCTGGACTTATTATGGAGGCTTGGTGACAATTGAAAGACAAAGTACTTTTATATGCTCCCGATTATCGCGTTTTGGGATGGCTGGTCATAATTCCTCAAACCATCCCACCCTATTTCTCGCGCCTTACGACAGTACGTCCCATAAACTAATTCTAGTATATACCCAAATAAAAATTTTCCAGCTAATAATAGATACCGAAAATTATGTTGAAAGACTGGTGCTACTGACTCTAATAACCTAAATACTCTAAGTCGGAGAAAAGATCCCACTCCATAACAGAAAACACAAAAAGTGTATATTGAAAAATCATTATCAGAATTTACCAGATTAAATAGATCTTGGTAATTGTATTAAATTTAATTTATATTAGTTTTTGGTTAAGAAAATGGTGGTTGAAAATATCAATTATGTTGTGTCTGGAATCATAGTACCATCCGGTATCTACAGACCTGACGGTATATCAAAGAAACATTTAGTACTAATATTTCAAAATAACTGAAAATACAATCTTTGATTATTTAAAAAAACAAAATTTTCCATATTCAGTTTTAGATATAATATTACATCTTGATAATACAATAAATAAAGCAACATCTGTTAAAGTTTTAGAATCATTTTAATCATCGGGGAAACTACATTTAAAAAGAATTGTGAGAAACAAACGTTTTATGTTGTTACAAAGGTAAGATTGGCATGTTGAAGAATTAAATGATAGAATTGAGAAATTAAAAGAAAAAGAAAAAGAGATTTCTTTATCTTTTGGTGAATTGAAAACAAGTAAGTATATTCAAATGTTATTAATATTATAGCACAATGTGAAATCTTATCATTCCCAACAACGAACAATTTAAAAAAATGTTAGAACCAAAAATTGAAGAGTTTGATAATGGAGGTGATGAATTAACTTCTAAAGAATATTTAACAAAGCTTATTGATAGACAAATGAAATTAATTAAAATATATAATGAAAGAAAGAAAACAGTAAGTTTTTAATTTAATTATTTTTTTTTTTTGATGGTGATAATTTATTAACTAATCAAAATTTAAATGATTGGGATATAGTTTAGAAACTTTTGGGGAGCAATTGAAGAAAGTGCATCAAATCCAAAACAATTAAAGGTATTTTAATTAATTAAATTTAAAGAAATAATGAAAAATGAAAATTAATAATGAAAATGGAAATATAGGAAACTTTAGAAATTGTAATGTTGGAAGTTAAAATTCCAAATTTAAAATGAATAATTAATAAGGATATGTAGAATGTGCACGCTGAACACATCTCTATATCTACCTATAATATTTAGCATAATAGAAGGAATTATACCATAACAACAACATAATTACTGTATCACGTAGCTATAGTCTTGGACCACGTAAAAAGCAGCACATTCAAATTTAATAACTACTACTTACTAAAAATATAATCATAAACATGCAATTGATGTATTGGGATATCAGTGAAGTTCAATATTGCTATCTTACATCCAGCAATTGTTATAATTATGCACTGTTTAAAGTTTCCACATGGTTTCTTATACCTTCTCGTTAAAAAAACAAATTATTTTCACTCAAGCTCTTTTTCTTTAACATAATCGCAAGTAATTAATATAATAATTTTATCATGGACAAAAAGCATTTGATTTCAGTACTTGATGAAGATAAGAAGGCTGAACAAACTTCACCAGAACATAATTACGGTACTAGAAACAGTTGGAAAAAATCAGTTACTAATGTTTTCAAATCAATTATGAATTATAAAAAGAATCGAAGCAACCCACCGCAGTACGAAAACATCGATGACTCTGATAAAAAGAATCGAAGCAACCCACCGCAATACGAAAACATCGATGACTCTGATAAAAAGAATCGAAGAAACCCACCGCAATACGAAAACATCGATGACTCTGATAAAAAATCAACATGTACAGATTATGAAACTCAARAAGCGAAAGCTTTGATTCAAAATGATTCAAAACAACCACAACAATGGTCGAATCCCATCGGTGACTTTGAAAAAATATCAACGAATGGATATTATCAAGATATAAAAGTAGATTTCGAAATAAGAGCAAAATTATTGATACATAATGAACCAAAACAACCACACAAATGGTCGACTCCCATAACTTGTAAGATACAAATTTCCCATGGTGTTATGAATGGTCTTCAAAATGAAAGTTTTATTTCAATATTTCCAGTTTCAGCTTCGAATTCGCTTAATATTTCCAGCAACGAAGCATTAATAACCCATACAATTCAGCCAGAATATAAATTGAAAGACTCATTTTCTGATGATTTTAACTTACCTGAATCTTTAAATCTAGATGAAGAATATGTGTATCAAAGATGCACGATTACCAGAACTAGAGAGATAGAAATTGGTTTAATTTTTGGAACAGAAGAGAACAAAAAGTTGTTTGAATTAAATTTTAGAAAAGGACAACTTTACAATGAAAATCAACGTAGAGGTTTATGAAGATTGGATTTTTTTATCTTAAGGATGAGTTGTATTCATGTAAAACTTAACCTCTAGCTAGATTTAGTTTTGTATACATTTAATTTTAATATATTTGGTAGTTTTAACTTTTAAGTATAAGTTATATGATATATATACGGGCATATAAAAAGAATGTATAAGGGGATAACTATCTATACACTTGAGTAGTGTTTACAAATTCAAATATAACTTAGGCAGTAGAATATTCGAATTCTACGCATATAAGAATTTGAGAAGCTTAAGTATTGTAATTAATGTTAGATATTAACTATACTAACACTTTATCCATTTGAACAATGTACGATACAACACTTATTGTATAGCTCTTGGATAATAAATGTTACATACTCGGCCATATATGGCAAAGCGCTGATCACATGTCTTATCGAAGCTTCTACCACTCGATCACACATTTTGTGGATCTCAGGAGAAGCTGCGATCTCTCATAGATGATCATGAGATCTTCTAAGCGTGGATCATCTCTCGACCATAAAAGGTATAAAAAATTGTATATAAAAAAACTTATCCCAATGAAAAAATTAACCTTTTTTTTCAGAAAAAATTCTTCCTTTCAATATATATTATATATATATATATATATATATATATATTTCCAACGGGTGTTCCCTCTAAAATAAAGAGAACAGCTAATTATCTTCCACTAATATCTTTAGTAATAAAAACAAGTATAGTTATTGGTCAACTAAAAATAGAAAAAAAAAATTCTCTTTCAAACAGTTTAACTTAAAATAACTCGTTCTGGTGAGTAAGGACCGATCATTATCAAACCTAAGGGCCTTTCCTTATGCATATATGTGTTGAGAGTGATCGATTAGAAAATTTAAAAAATGAAACTAATCCATTTTGATACTGTGCATAATGCAGTTCGTATGTTAGTGAAGATGTTGGATCCTGATATAGAATTCGCAGTAGGTTGAATATCGGAAGCCATAGTGTTGGAGTATTCATTAAGGAGGATGATACTTCTATAATGAGGAAATATTATTTAGCTTATCATGAACTGAATATTTATAGGATTATAACATCTATATTCAAATTCAGAGGTATATAAGTACTGTTGAGCACCTCAATGATAAATTATCTATAGGTATATTATAGCTAGAGCAGATACTGCTAAGTAGCTTATTATATGTACCTTGAGTATTAAGTGGTGGACACTTCTTATAATATACCAGGTACTTTCTGCTTAAAATTTTGGTTCAAGAAGTGGCCCATATTGAGTAGAATGACTGTATAAGTTATATAAATAAGTCAATGCAACTTACACGGCTGAAACAAAAGGATATTGTAAGTTGTTAACCTATAATAATTGTTATAGTTATAATTCCCTCATTGCGATCATAAAGGCTATTCACTGCTTTTTTTATGCAGAAACTTTATTGGGAAGCAACAGTTTCCTAATTTGTGAATTGCAGTATAAGTTTGCATTTTATTTTTTTTCCTTCATTATATTCTTTTGCTCTCTATTCTTTCAACCTTCATATATATTTTCAGTACAAAAAGCTTATAATCATGTTTAATCACACTTTCTTATCTGCTCTTAATGTCCTCCGTAAAAATATTAGTAACAAGCTACTACCTACAAAAGCTGTTAATTATGATGTTCCCAGTCAAGAAAATAATGAAGGACGAACCGAGCATGCTGAGTTACCTTCAAGAAACAAAAAGGTGTATAAAACTCGAAGAGTAAAAGAAGAACAACTGAGAATGATTACCTTAAAAATGGAGAATGACAAGTCCCAAGCATGCAAAAATGTGCTTATAAAGATTACAAACACTCACACTGAATATTTGGAAGATGTTGTTAAGTTTATTAATGTTGTTGAAGCTTATTTTCTTTTAAAATATAACCTCGGCGATTCAATGTCGATAGAAAATTTGACGATATTAACAAATAACAAAGATTATAGTAAATTTATCAACTATGTGAATCAGATCTTAAATTCTGTTTTAGAGTATTATAAAAAATTAACTTACTTTAAAGATGATCCTAAGATCAAACATAAAATTATTAAACATGATATTTCCAGAAAATCACAGACTTTTTATCAAAATAAATTTGATATAATGATTAATGGTATTGAATTGGCTCAATATTATTCGTTAATTTCAAATTTTTATTTCTTGGCTTCATCCTTTCATTACAACTGTCTATCATCAATTTATCATGGGAAAGGATTTGAATTCTTGTCAAATGTATCAAAATACACTGAAGTAATAATAGATATTATACAAAAGAGCAATTTACAAAAACGATTTGAAGAGTCACCAACTATGTGTGACAATGATAATAATGGTTACAGCCGAAGTAGCTACAAATCACTACCATTCAACTATTGTAATAAGCGTGTTGATCCAAGAACTTTAGCTGAATACTTTAAAGAAAACGAAGTCCAACAGGAAGAAAAACATCTTTATAAGGAATTTATATCTGTTAATATGATGGAAATTGATAAAGAAGGTTTATTTCTTGATATAATTAATATTGATAGAGAATATTTACCTGAAATAGAGCTACCGACATATAATATATAGAAACAAAAAAATTAATGAAACACAAAAAAAGAAAGAATTAATTCGGAACCTTAATAATATTAATGACTATAGAGAATTGTAGTTCACTTGTAAGCTCTAACACTCAATAGCTCGTAACCGGATTAAGCGATTGTCTTTGTCAAGTCAAGAGATACAAAACTTATATCTCATTGAAATTAGGTAGAGAAGTATATCCAACAAGTCTAGTCACCCAAAACTTTATTTTTGGTCTTTTCTAGCAAAAAGGAGTAGTTGTTTTATTGAAAGAATGATATGATTCGACTTTATTTATCGTAGCTTTTCTACCAAAACATAAGGGGTATCGTCAACAGAACGACAAGAATTATTGGCCATGGACAATAGTCAATGAAGTATTATTTTCTCCCCGGTGGTTTTATTTATATCTATTAAATTGGCATGCACACTTGGTAGCGACCCAATCCTACAATTGTTCTGCTGTTTATGAGAGCTAGACTATTTAACTGGTGGTTTTCTTGGCTCTGAAAATAGTTAACCAGCTCATGGCCGATTATTTAATTCAAATGTTGGAATCACTTTTATACCTGTTATAAAAACAAAATTATTAGACTGTCATTAATTAGACACAAGTCATTCACTGCAATTATAGTTAGATAAAACTACAGGGTGCATATTAGTTCATGAGTCAATTTCAAGGTGTTATTAATCCCAGTTGTTATATGGATGTCAAACTAATATCTCATAAAATATCATATATTGTATAAATGTCAATCCGGTCATTCTAAATATTAATGTATCGTACTAAAATCCTCAAAGAAGAAACTGTGCTAATAATAATATATAACTGAATATCGGACAATATTATATTAGTTAAAATCTGACATTCACAGGTACAAACACCAAAAGCGAGGGTCATGATAAGATATTTTTTAGGGCTACTAAATTTCTGAATAAAAATTATTTAAATCAAGTTTCTAAACTTATAGCTATGGATCATCGATATTTTTCAGATGCATATTGTAAAAGTATAAGTTATAATATCAGTATTTACAAGTCTATATATGTAATAACAGAAAAAGGAAAATGAATATATAGTATATATACAATAAAATTTATATACGAATCAAAGCTTTTAAATTTAAAGTTTGAACTATATGTTTAACTTTCAAACTCAGCAAATGTAGGAATTTCAAGATCTTCTACATCATCAGTATATTGAGCTCTCATAATTTCAAAAACAAGTAAACCAATACTTGTTCCAGGAACAGTACTTAAAGCACCTTTCCAGAAACCTTTATAAGCCAAATGCCACCAACCAGTTTTAGTTTTTTCTTGTAAGTTAACTAACTGATGCCAAACCTCATTGTATGAATGATAATAAACTTTCATAAATAAATGTCGTCTTTCAGGTTGGGTAATATCAAGTGTTTCCAATCGTGATAGATGAAGTTTTTGTATTCTATTTAAAGGATATTGCACAAATTGTAATCCCAATGCAGCCGAAGCGCCAGCAAATAGAACACTAGTTGTTTGTAAAATTCTAGCTGTTCTTGTCTTTTCAACCAAAGCATCTTTAGTCATTTCTGTGGGCATTGGATTTCCAGTCCACCATTGCTTTGCTCCATGATATTTTTTAATTGATTGTGTTGCTAGTTTATAACCTTTATTTCTAATAAGTTCAAATGTTGAAAAATAAACACCAAACCCCAGACTTTCTTTCAAGAAACTAAGACCAAAACCCGAGAAAATACCAATAGGCCCTATTTCTTTTAGTTTATAAAGTCCATAACTCCACATGTTTTGATGATGGCCTTTTAGTAGTTCTGCTACTGAAAATCGAGTATAAATGGCATCTAAAGGTGTGGCGACAATTGATTGCATTGCCCCAGCTATAAAGCCAGCTTGAAAAGTTCTGGTGGCGGACGGATTGTTTGGATCTTGAAATGAAGAATATGCAGTAAGATAAGTTGTGTATAAGACAATACCAGTTCTATAGATTTATTAGAATACAGGGCTATATAGGTATATCTTTTTTAAATATCATAGAACATACACCGAATTTGCAAGTAATGGGGGAAGTACTAGAATAAAGCATTATTAGTATTAACTTTAACATCAAACAGATTTGCCAACATTTATTTGCATACCTTGATTGGGAATAAAGGCCCAACCATGCTTTTTAATGCTTCTGAATAGCAAAACAGGACCAAAATGAGTAGAAAAACGCCATGGCCTCTTCTCGTTCACCTCTGCGGATAATAATCTAGGCAGCACCAAATAATCAAATCTGGAAGGGCGAAATAACTTTGCTGGGGTACGAATCAGAAAATGGAAAATCTGTGCGGATAAGGCTCTTGTGCCGGCTGTTGTAGCACCCACCACCTTATTGGAGGGATTATCCTGAATCACAGCACCAACCGAAGCGTTCTGGTTAACGTCTTTTGGCTGATCGTTCCCATTCATACTACCATCAAGTTTATTCAACGTTCGATTTACTTACTAAAAGCTGCCTATCATTACTACGGGTGCACGGGTGTACAGGCATACGTATTTATTTTTCTATAGCTATCTCATAATTTATATAATACTTCCAGGGCCTTTTAATAAATATATAATACACATGTCCTGATATCAATCTTTTTTGAAAGATGTTTTAGTCATGTGCAAGTTGGATGCCCATTTCCCAGCTCCGGCTGCCGATGTTATGTCCAACAATAAGCCAACAAATGGAATCAAGTTCTTCATCAACGAACTGACGATACCATAGCTAGAAACACTTAGATTAGTTCAATCATTTATAAATGAAAAGTTGAATCGATTACAACGACATACCATAAGTACTGATATTTCCTTTCCATGAAAAATTCATTGTTCTTTTGACCTACCAAAGTGACATAGCGGGAATGAACATGTAACGAAGTTTGTAGCATATCCCAAGCCAAACTGATGGAAAATCCCACCACCGGAATTAGACCTAACAAAAATGTAAAAGCTGCTGATATTAAAGCAAGAAATAGTTTTTTTGGTGCACCCTTTATGAACAACCAAACTTTTTTAGTGAATTTCATTTCCATTCTTTCCTTTCGGAAACTCATTACTATTTGAGAGCATTCTTGACTTCTTTCCATAAATACCTATGATTATTTATAATATGTGAGGATCATATTCCATTTTTGATGGGATTCTAAATTGAAACTTACAATGTCAAATACCCCGTTTCTTATAGAACCCCAAAACAATACCAGTGTAATTTTCTGCCCAATAGCCGCCATTTTCAAAGGATAAGTAACTGTGTAGTATATATTCGCACCAAGAAACGGCATTAATGGAAGACCAGCAATCATAAGCTTGCATGTAATGAAAATCATGAAAAGGAGCGCCATCAAGATCCGAAACCTCACACTAATATACAGATGTCTTCTCCAAAGTGTACCCCAACCATGTGGAAATCCCTATTTTTTTGAAATTAGAATTGTAAGTGAAGCTGTCAATGATCCTATAACTTACAACAAGGTGATAGTAGGTAGGGATCCATAAAGTAAAAAAGAACTTCTTGAGAGCGTTATCATCCGGCTTTGTTGGACTCGGTTCGAAATCTATTGTTTTTCCATTCAAAGATTCATCATCCACATCTGAAGAATCAACAGGGGGTTCCATTTGTTCCTGATCATTACCAGAAATTATGGAGGTTGTTGCGCTCATCGTACAAACTGATGATTGTAATGATAAATAGGAGAGTGTGATGAGAAAAAAAAGAAAGCGATTGGGAAAAACAAAAAACCGGACTTCGTAAATATATTACCCATTACATTCACCAAGTTGTGTGTCTGCATGTGAGTGCATGATTATTATCTAAATTTTTTATGATTATCAACGTTACTTATATAAATATAAAATCAAATACTGATGAGCTAACTAACACTATCTGAAGCATTATTACTGTCATCAGCAGGAGTCTCGGTTTCTATAATTTCTGCTTCTTTTATCTTCAACTCTGGTTCAACTTGACCATCCAAAATTTCTGGTTGTTCTGGTTTTGCAGTTTCCACTACTTCAGCTTTTACAGGCTCAGGTTCATTACGCTGTTCTTTTGTTTCTTCGGATATTTTGGAAGTAATCATAGGATGCTCAGGAAATAACGTCTCTCTAATTCCAGGTATCATCTTGCATAGACTACTTTCTGTAGTGGTCCAAAGCTCATCACTTTCAGAAAACCCTACAGATGCACTCAAAACCAGCAAAGCGTTCTTTAATGATTCGACAATACTCTCACGCATGACAGCATCTTTACTCAACCCAACGAGTTGGTAAAGAACATCAACGATCTTCTTCCACAATTCTGCTAAATCATGTTCCTTTGTAGCATCATTCACATAGAAAAGAAATACTTTACATATTAGTGAACCAACTTCCATTCTAGTTTTATCCATACCATATGGATCCGTTTCAAACACTTCTGATTTCAATAATTCAAGAATTAAGGGGAAAAGACCATAGTCAAAAATGTGTGATAATGTAATAGAAGCATATGGAATAAGACTTTTCCAGGATAAAATCGCTAGTTGACAACTTGATAGAGCATGCGCTCGAATTTCTCTGCATGGATTTAAACATTGATGGGCCAATGCTTGAATCATCGAAAGCCATAAATCTATTTCCAATTTCTCTTCTGCACTCGTCAGCACTTCTTTCCTTGATCTCTCTCGTTCTGCAATTGCCGGTGTTAATGATGATAAAGCCACAGTTAAATCTATACTTTTTATGGCCCTCTCAACATCGTCCTTAAATGGAGATATCCGATTCTTTGCTGCCGTATTACTACCTAATGTGGCAATATGATCATTCAATTGTTCAAACTGTGCACCAGCTGCCCCAATCGCAGCAATTTCATCTAACACACCAAGCAAAAAAATGTAATTTGTTCGATTTATCTCTTTAGTTGAAGATTTTATAATTCCTTCAACAAATTCAAATACATCTGATGTTGTATCTTTATTTGCCGCAAAAGCTCTGATAATTACCCAGTATTCCTGACTTGATAATACTGTTCGACAGCTCCAGGCTCCTTCATCCACTAGAGAAGCCAATGGGTTTATTAAATGAGTACTGAAATTTTGTAATGAAGACCTTTCAATCGAACTTAGTTTACCAATAAGGTTTAATAAACTTTTCTCATGCTCGGGTGATGATGGACCAATTCTTAACACCGTAAAATAATAAATCAAAACCCTGGATTTAATTTCATAGTCCCAACCTTTTGAAACGGGTATTTCAATATATTTTTCAAGAGTACATATAACCAGATCTCTTAATCCACTTTCAAGTGGAGTGTTTAAACATAAGGAAACTAGCATCTCAAGAATGAATAAAGTAGCTGGAATGAATGTTCTTTTTTCGATATCTTCCAAATCAGGCAATAGTGAAACAAATGAATCAATGAAACTTCCAAGTACAGGTTGTTTTAATTTGCGAGCATTAACGAAAATTTCCAAAAGACTACTTGATTTAATGCAATCAATTGTACATAATGTCGCTTCAATTTCATCTTCAGATGGCTCAGGTGGTTCGTCTGAATAACCCTTCATGAATGAAGATAAAGCAGAAAGTATCCCATTTTCTTTGCCTGTTTTAGTTTTCAAAACATATTGGGGTTTAACCGAAGGTAATGGGCCTAGATTGAGAAATGACTGCGTTTCAGGGAAAATATTAGGATCCAATAGGTTGTTTTCTAAAAGTGTCAAAACAATCGGACTAATATCTTTCCATCCTATCTTCGATATATATTGTTCATTTAATGCAGTAATTCTGAATGTGACTATAGTTGCAAATTGAGCTCTAATGTCCATGCCAAATGAGACTGCCACATCGCTAACAGTTATTGTGCACCGTTTATTTTGATCTAATACCTCTAGTTGGGTAGTTGGAAGAGCTTCTTGTGATGAATTATTATCTGATGCTGCAATCGCTTCTCTATCCTTAAGAGATGTTATAGATGACAATAATGTTACTATTTTTTCAATAACTTTAGGAATATCATAAAATGCAGCAATAGACGCACATTTATCTAATGCCCCAATAATTTTCATTACAATATTATCATCCGAAGCTTCATCAAAAATAGATGCCAATGTAAAAACTACCCTTTCCCACGATTCTTCAAATAGGGCTTTATCAAATATAGCCAACTGTTCAAGATCATTGGATTCCAAAACATCTATACCATTATCATGATTTTCTAAAGAAGCTTGTTGTGATTTACTAACAACATTATTCCATAATTCATCAGACCACATCCCAGATTTGTGATGTTCTTCAGGCATAACGATTTCACGCTCTTGAATTGAATAATATATTTTTTCAAGATACCAAACGGGGAAGTCTTTTCCACCATTAGTGGCCCTAAGATTATTCATATATTCACTAATAGACATTGGTTTCTTCACTTGTGGATTATGAAGATCTGTATTAAGTAAAATAATTGAATATGATAAGATAAATCCAGCATCTTTATCGGCTACACAATCGCCAGCTTCTAGTCGCTCTTCTTTAGTTTCATTATCAGCGACTTCACCTGCTGATGAAATACTTTCCGGTTTTTCTTCTGGTTTTTCTTCTTCGCTTGTTTTTTCTTCTCGTTGTTGACATTCAATATACCTTTCAGCAAAAGTTTCTACAATTCGTTCAATTTGTTGTGATTCTCCAGGTAATCTGAAACTGCGTAACAAAATTCTGAGTGCTTCATCTAATCGTAAACCTTTAAAGTTAAACAATTTCATAAATTCAAATAGTATGGTTATATTTGCAGGTTTTGCTAAATATTCACCAAGAACTTTTTTATTCAATCTTCCTGATCTTTTGAATAAAAAATCAGCGACAATTACTGGGTCTTCGCTTGATGAAATGAAGCCTCGCTTCTCTAGTAATTTAATTCCAGCTTTTGCAGATTCGTTAAATTTATTAGCGCAGTTAATGAAAGAATATTTCTTTTCCTTATTAAGTAAATATTTGGAAGAAGATTGTGATGGTTGGATACCAGACACTTTCATTAAATCCACACGATTTGAAATTGAAATTAAGAAAGAAAATATTCCATCTAGGCATTGGGGAGGAAGAACATCAGAGGTCCAATTAGGTGAACTAGGCATTGCACAATCACATAAAAATCGTATAGTTTTAGTAGCAACATCTGAACTTTCAAAATCACAGTCGTATATTTTGAATAAATTAGTAAAAAAAGTCGGTTGTTTTGTCCAAAGAGAAACCAAACCATCAATTAAAATTTCCTTGGAACTTTGAGGCCTTGACGTGTTCACTGGTGTACTTTTCCCTGATAAATTAGGAGTACTTGACCGTTTTCTAAGAGAGTTTGTCCTTTCCGGTAGAGGAGCTTTTTCAAAGTCATCTATGTTACCATCATAGAGAGATTGTAAAATGGTATTAATTGCAAGTTCTACTTGATATTTTGTGGCAGACTCTACACCAAGAGATGTAACCAAACTTGCAAAAAGTCTAACAGCCGATATTAGCAATACTTGTGAATCGGAAGTTTGGAGAATTTGAGTAACATTTTTCCATAAATCATCTGAAGCTAAAGATATTAGCTTTGCATGTTTGGTAAAATATGACCCAGAAACTTCTAATGAAACATTAATCAAAGTTAAACAAAAATTGCGATTGCTCTCAAGTTGATTCAATTGATTTGAAGGTGAAATCATTGCAATTAAAGAGCTGAGAAACTCTGCCATGCAAGTCAATCCAAATGCTTGCTCATTTGATTCAACTGCTTCTGATTGTCTTGTGGCCGTAGATAAAGCCCTTTCTCGTCTTGACGTAATTTCGGGGCGAGATGATTCATCATCATTGCTACCATCTGAGTCCATACCAGTAGTTGTTAACTCATCAGGCGCATCATCCTTAGGTGATGTTTCAGAGGATTCATGGCCTGTTGGAAATTTTGAATGTGGGTAATCTACCATATGAATAGGTATTCCTGTATTCAATTCTTCGGGTATAATAAACTGCAGTTTGCTGAAAACTCGAATTGTAATTGATGTAACTGTCATTTCAGATGCCTTACGCAGAACTTCAGATCGTCGTTTATTACATGCCAAGACGAGACATGTTTGTAGAACCTCAATTACCACCTCATCAGAAAGTAGTTCCGACAGAGATGATAACATTAGTAATTCTAGTAATTTCAATACTCTTAATAACACAGTATCATCAGAAGCTTGATCAGCTGCCTCGAATCTACAATGAGTAAGAGCAGACACAAGAGGTGGTAGGGCGGCATTCACGTTTTTTGAGTCGCAATTTATAATAGAGTAAGTGATCAGTTTATATACTGAGGAAATTGTAAGAGCCGTGATAAATCCACTGGTAGTTGGAGATCTGATACAAAGTAAAAATGGCTGCAGAAGAGTTAAAGTGTCCACATCTTCTAAAGTATCAACTTCCAAGAGCATTGATCTCAGTTGAATTAGAGAGGAAAGCAGAGGATTCTTAATAAGTCAGTAAAGATCAAAAAGTAAACCAATATGAATTTCTTACCTCTTCTGAGCTAGTATTGCGTGTTCTTAAGCCAAGTCTTGAGGCAAATGTCTCATGTTCGTCACTGAAAATGTCTGCTGTATGGGCACCAAAAATGGCCCCAACACCTGTCTGGGACCACCGAAGCACTTTGCGCATTGAAGCAATAAGAGAGTCGCATTCTTTAATTACTAATGTTGTTGGATCAATGGAAGAAGTGACAGTTATTCCACATTGTCGATTTTGATTGAAAGATCTATTCTTGGTATTTCCATTAAGTGAAGACAAAGATGTAACCATCATTATAACGGAAGATAATATTAATAATCTGATTATTTTACCAGGTTATAATTATCAAGGCTTCCAAGTATTTGTTGAAGGTGTTAATGTTAATGTTGTACTATTGTTGTTCTTCAATCCAAAGTTACCCGGGAGTTTTAGAAAAATGAAATTTGGTATGATGCGAATACGGAACAATTGGCACCCCACCGTCTGCCATCTAAAAATAAACATTTCGCTTCAAACAATAGAAACAAAATACTTTTCTATACATTCATTTACGGAAAAACATACGGACTACATATATAATAATCATTGTTTGTTTAGATCCAGATGGTTATTTAATAGTATCTAATAAAATACGCAAAACCGATATTTACAAGTTGGAGTTGTGCTTATTTGTGTTTTCTTATATTGTTCTTCTATAATAACTCCAAAAACTTTTCCAAGCCAACCTATATTCTTTTGTTTGCAATGATGGGTCAAAAAGGTCAAAATCAGCTTTCTCTAATCGCCCTAAAAATAAAGTTGTTGGGTGAACAACTATATAGGGTATATAAATTGCATCGGATATATTTTTTCTCCATCTATGACATACTTTGCTAATTCTTGGATCTGTATTTGAATCCTTTGATATTTCCTTGATACGATCTTGAACCTTTGTTAATTTAAAGCGTGCTGCTAGAATGTGATCATTTGCTCTTGTAGCTGTTTGAAACACAACTTCTCTTAACTTTTCTCTGGTATCTTTACTTTCTGATTCTGCTAATTTACCCATATTCAGTCTGATCACACTTTCTTGTGATAAGTTCTGTTCTGTCATTAGATCAATTGGTAGCAGTATTTGACCCATTGAACTTGTATAGTATTGAAAACCGAGTAAAAATGTTGCTACCGAAGTAGCCTGTCCAATATGAGCTGCAATATCGACTACATTACTTTGTATTTCAGGATATTGTTCTAATAATATTCTTGAAGTTGGTGATATAGAATCAGACAGTAAAACAGACTGTATTAAGTAGTTATATTGGGAGTAGGTACCTTCTCCATATGAACAAATTGCATCGATATTAGGGAAACTGGGGTTCTCTAGAAATAATTTTCGAGATTGAATAGCTGTTAAGAATCTCTGTGGATCCATGATCTGTTCCTTCATCAATGCTTCCTGTAACAATATTCCCACTGGTTCACCGGTTAACAGATCTTTCTCATAATTCGAGAAAATATTGTTTATCAGACTTGCCCAAAAATCTAATTTTATAGATGCGGTACTTAAACCTCCAGTAGCACCTCTGACCTCTTCAGAAACATTATGTGAACTATTCATGATTTTTGATATTTCAATATTGAATGATCGAATAGCTAAAAATGTATTCCTTGCTGGTTCTGGAATATATCTTGCTAAAAGCCATGATGACCGATCATATCTTTCTAATAAGCTTTCACAGCTCTGTGTAGCTGATACTATTAATTGAGTTGATAAATGTCTTTTGAATTCTATACCAGCTGCTTTAACTATTGGTCGAGCCGCCCTCTGTATCACTATCATTGATATTAATATTGATCAAGAGATCCAGGAGTTTTTTTTTGCACAAATATTTGTAATTATTAAATTCAAGGTACAGTTTTCGATTTATCCGGGTAATGATATTTTTCACTAGGATCAAATATTTTTAAGGTGGCAAAACGAAAAGAAAAACAAAAAAGAGTGAATATTTAATAGTAACCATCAATTTAGATCTGATAAAATGGTGGAAATAGAACTGTTCCATTCCAAAGTTTTTCTTGATATATCTATATCAGGAAAGCTGGAAGGTAGAATTATTATTGAGTTGGTATGTGATTTTCTCTTCTGTAATTTAAATGTGAAAACTCAAATTTCTAATCTTTTTTTTCTTTTAGTTTGATGATGGTAAATAATGAAGATTCCTAAATATTACTTGCTTCACAAAAAATAAAACTAATTGAATCTAAGAGGTTCCTAAAACAAGTCAAAACTTTTTAGATTTGTGTAAAGGTGATAAAATCAATGATAAAGGTATCAAATTGAGCTATAAAGTGAGTATAGATTGAGAATTTGAGTTAGAATGAAAAGTCTAATCTCGATAAATTTTGCAGGGCAATTCATTCCACCGAGTAATTAAGAACTTCATGATACAAGCTGGTGATATAGTTTGTGATGGAGCAGAATATCCCAATGATGATCTTGGAACGGGTGGTGCATCGATTTTCCCATTATCATCCAAAGATACAGAATTTTCATATGGCTTATTTGATGATGAAAATCTTAAGAAAGAAATAACAGAACCTTTTTTAGTTTGTATGGCAAACGTTGGTCCAAATACAAATAGTTCACAATTTTTCATTAATACTATTCCATCTCCTCATTTATCTGGAAAGCATGTCGTATTTGGAAAAGTCATCAGTGGAAGATCAATTATCAGGGCGATTGAACGAGTTGAGATTGATGCAAATGAGATTCCCATTCCATCACAAAGAATTAGGATCGCAGATTGTGGTGTTTGGGAAGAATATTTAGGAATTCCTGTATATAATAGTGGATATGATCAGATTGGAGGAGACCATTTTGAGGACTTACCTGATGATGATACACACATTGATCATGATTCAACTGCTAGCGCCTATCAAGCAGCCTTGACTATTAAAGAATCGGGTACTCTATTATTAAGGAAAGGTGATAAAGCGGGCGCTTTATACAAATATCGGAAGAGTTTAAGATACTCTAATGAATACTTACCTGATCCAGATGATAGCCCCGATTTTTTTAAAAAATATTCGGTTTTAAAGAGGTCACTGCATTTAAATATAGCTCTCATTAATTTACAACTTCAAAATTATGATGAAGTCATAAAATCTTCAACATATGTATTAGAAATGAATAAAGTACCCGAAACTGAACAAGCAAAGGCATATTTCAGAAGGGGATCGGCATATTTTAAAAAACATAACTTTGAATTAGCATTGACAGATTTAAATAAAGCTAACGAATTTATTCCAAATAACAGGGCAATTGAAAATGAAATAGCAATCGTTACAAAAGCTGTTGAGATAAGAAAACAAAATGAAAGGAAGAAATATGCAAAGTTCTTTAGCTAGAGCTTCATCTAAAAAAAAAAAAAAAAATACAACAAACAAAAAAAACTTAATTAATTAGTTCATAAAATATATATAAACAATATTTTGTAAAGTTTATTTCATTTCAATATTCGTAGCATTGATCATCGATACTAACTATTTATAATATATATATAAACAATATACACTAATAAGTCTATTTAATCAAGCTTAAGCAGCTGCTGAGCCATCCTCTAGCTCCTTGACCTGTGATTTTTGAATTTCTGGTTTCATAGTTGGGAAGAGTAAAACTTCTTTAATTGTATTAGAATTGGTCAAGAACATTGCAATACGATCAATACCACAACCCCAACCACCAGTAGGAGGTAAAGCATATTCTAAGGCATTACAGAAGGTCTCGTCTATTAATTGAGCCTCATCATCACCTTGATCCTTTTGTCTTGCCTGCTCTTCAAAACGTGCCCTTTGGTCAAATGGATCGTTTAATTCTGTATATGCATTACAGATTTCCTTTGTTGCAACGAAAACTTCAAAACGTTCACACAGACCTTTAATATCACGATGATATTTGGCCAATGGTGACATCATTTGTGGATGACCAAAAACAAAAGTTGGATTAATACAATTATCCTCGATAAAATCACCAACCAACTTGTCCAACATACGAGCATTGGTAAGAGGAGGTGGACAATCCAGTTTATGTTGTTTAAGAATTTCTCTTAAGAATTTATTTGTTTCATCTGTATGAAGTTGATCACCAGGTGGGAATTTAACATTTAATTTAGATTCTAATTCAGTAATCATATCAACTCTTTTCCATGGTCTAGCAAAGTTAAGTTCCAATGTTTTACCAGATGGACCATCAGGTTGATATTTAACAACATAACCACCAGTAAGTTCTTTAACCATTTCTGAGAACAATATTTCAGTTGTTTCCATGAGGTCATATACATCAGCATAAGCTTGATAAAATTCACAGGTTGTAAATTCAGGATTATGTGTCATATCAATTCCTTCATTTCTAAATTGACGACCAATTTCATAAACTCTTTCTAAACCACCAACCACAAGTTCTTTTAAATATAATTCAGGAGCAATACGTAAGAATAAATCCATATTCAAATCATTATGATGAGTAATGAATGGTTTAGCAGTTGCACCACCTGCAATTAAATTCATCATTGGAGTTTCAACTTCAATAAAATCTCTTGAATCAAAAAATTTTCGAATAAATGAAATAATTTTAGATCTTGTAATAAAACGATCTCTTGTTGAATTATTCATAATTAAATCCAAATATCTCATTCTATATCTTGATTCTTGATCTTTAAAACCATAATGTTCAGTTGGAAGCATACGTAATGAAGGAGTTAATAAAATAACTTCTTGAGCAAAAACAGATAATTCACCTTCACCACCTTTTTTTGGTTGAGTTTTACCAGGATATCCTTTAACACCAATTATATCACCACGTTTTAATAATTCATGCATTTTTTCATAATCACCAGTACAATCTTGAGCTTGAGCCATGATTTGAATTTGTTTACCTTCACCATGTAAAACATAAAATTTCAATTTAGAACCACTTTCACGTTTTGAAAAAATTCTACCAGCAACAGAAACTTTTTCTTCAGGTAAAGTTTCACCTCTTTGCAAATGTGAATATTTTTCAATAAATTGATCTATTCTAATAGAAACTTGAAACTTATGAGGATATGGATTTGGATCCTTAGTAGTTCTTAAAGCATCAATTTGACGAGATCTAATTTCAAAATATTGATTTGGAGTAAGTTCTTCTTCAACTTGTTTTTTCTTATTAGAAGCATTTGGTTTGGCAGTTGTGGCCGTTGCCTTTTTTTCAGCTCTCTTTTTTTCCAATTGACGTTGCTTCTGACGTCTTTTCAATTCACTCTTAGATACTTGTTCATTAGTAACTTCATCTAAGTAAGTCTTTTGTAATTGTTCAGTAACGTTTTTCACTTCTTCAGAAGACATTGTTGGCAATAAATATCTAACAAATTTCAGTTATGACTGATAATATGAAAAAGTTTTAGTCCGTATGATGTCCGGGTGATCATGACTCACAACCCAACTTTCGTAAACTATATAAAACTGATAAGAAGGACATAAACCTTTTTTTTTTTTTTTTTCATTCAATTCAATTCAGTTTATTTCAACTATTTCTTAGAAGTTAAACCATTCAATTAAAATGTCTCAAGATCAACCTGCCGAATTAAGATTATGGGGTGGCCGTTTTACTGGTAAGTAGTTACTTCTATTTTCAATGATTTCTTTTACTCCACATGTTATGTCATTTGCTAACCATTTTATATAAGTTTAGGTGCTACTGATCCATTAATGAATCTTTATAATGCATCACTTCCATATGATCAAAAAATGTATCATGCCGATCTTGAAGGAACAAAAGTTTATACTGCAGGTCTTGAAAAACTATCATTAATTACAAAGCATGAATTATCAGAAATTCATCGTGGTTTATCAATAATCGATAAAGAATGGTCAGAAAATAAATTTATTGCAAAACCAGATGATGAAGATATTCATACAGCAAATGAAAGAAGATTAGGTGAATTAATTGGTAGAGAAATTAGTGGGAAAGTTCATACAGGTAGAAGTAGAAATGATCAAGTTGTTACAGATTTGAGAATTTATGTTGTTGAACAATTAAAAGAAATTAAATCATTACTTATTAATTTTATAAAAGTTTTCATTTATAGAGGTGAAAAAGAAATTGATATATTAATGCCTGGTTATACACATTTACAAAAAGCTCAACCTATTAGATGGAGTCATTGGTTATCAATGTATGCAACATATTTTCTTAATGATTTGAAAAGATTAGATCAAATCATTGAAAGAGTTAATGTTTCACCTTTAGGTGCAGGAGCATTAGCTGGTCATCCATATGGAATTGATAGAGAATTTTTAGCAGAAAATTTAGGATTTCAAGGAGTTATTGGTAATTCATTAACAGCTGTTTCAGATCGTGATTTTGTTATTGAAACATTATTTTGGGGTTCATTAACAATGAATCATATTTCAAGATTTAGTGAAGATTTAATAATTTATTCAACTGGAGAATTTGGTTTTATTAAATTAGCAGATGCTTATTCAACAGGTTCATCATTAATGCCACAAAAGAAAAATCCAGATAGTTTAGAATTATTAAGAGGTAAATCAGGTAGAGCATTTGGACAATTAGCAGGATTTATGATGAGTTGTAAATCAATTCCATCAACTTATAATAAAGATTTACAAGAAGATAAAGAACCATTATTTGATAATATGATTACAGTTAATCATTCAATTTCAATTGCAACAGGTGTTTTATCAACTTTAACAGTTGTACCAGAAAAAATGTTAGCTGCATTAACAATGGATATGCTTGCAACAGATTTAGCAGATTATTTAGTATTAAAAGGAGTTCCATTTAGAGAAACTCATCATATTAGTGGGGAATGTGTTCGAACAGCTGAAGAATTAAAACTATCAGGTATTGATAAATTATCATTAGAACAATTTCAAAAAATTGATAAACGTTTTAGTAAAGATGTTGTTGAAGTTTTTAATTTTGAAAGAAGTGTTGAGAAAAGAACTGCTATTGGTGGAACAGCAAAGAAAGCTGTATTTGATCAATTAGATTCTATAAAAAAACAACTTTAAATCTAGACATAAACTAACCAAATTGTTTATATTATATTATATTAAATAAATATTTTCTTATATAATAACGAAATTTTAAAAACCTTCATATGTAGCATCAGATGAAGGACTTAACATATAATCAAGACACCAAATAGGTAGGATTTTATTAATAATACCATAAGATTTACTTCCTCTCCCAACCCCTATAACTCTTTGTGGATTTTTAGATTCTAAAGAATTAAAAATAGCATGATGTAAATCCCGTAATGCAGAAGGTTTAATTTTTGAACCACCATTTGAAACAGTTGAAGAAGATGAAGATGCTAAAATTGAAGTTGCACTTGCTTGATAACTAGAACCATAAACTCTTTGTAATTCTTTTGGCCAAACAGATATATCTTGTCTAACAGCAGCAGCATAACGAGATTTTGCACGTTTTGAATCAGTTGCTAAATCAAAAGAACCCATTTTAATATTAACAACAGGTACATTATTTGGAGATAATTCTCGATGTAAAATTAAAGAAAGATTTGATAATGAAGATGAAATAACAGTTTCAATAGAATGGAAAGGGGGTTGTAGATCACCCATTATTGAAGGTGTTAAAACAATGATGCGGGATTTATAAGTTCTAACTAATTCCAATAAACCATTTGAAATGAGAGCTAAAGGAGTTAATAATTTTGAATATATCGCATCACTCCATGCTTCCAAACCCAAATTTTCTATTGGGCCGGTAGGATAGTTTAAATCTGGGATTATTATAACACCAGTTAAGAACAATTGATGGGAAGTATTGATTATATTTGGATCTTCAAAAAATTGAGCAAATTTCTGCAATTGAGAACGAGTTTCAGAAGAAGATTGAGGAGAAATATGTAGTGCTCTTATATCTTGAGATTCTTCTTGAGCGATTATAGAATCCGACTCAGAAGATTCCGAGGTAATGTATATAATGAAGCCACGACGATCGAGATCCTGGGCGATCAGTCTTGTGAGTGGAGCGGAAGGAGGAGCAGCTAAAATGACCACTTCTTGCCTTGCACCATTTGCAGCTTTGCGAGCCTTGCGCTTTTTGGCCTGTGCCTTTGGAGAAAATGAAGAATAAAGAATACAGCCAAAAGCTACCGTGGTGCCAGCAGCGACAACGGAGAGTGCCAATTTATGGTTCCTACACCAGGCGGCAACCGAAGCAGTCGCGGCCGAGGTGCCAGCAATGACAGTGGCACTGGACGAGACGATCAGGCCGGCGTCCTGGCCAGCGGAGCTTAAAGGAGACGAGGTGACCTCTTGGAGCCACTGGGCCGCCCGGGCGAAAGGATGGCTTGGGTCGGGTATCTCGACTTTGGGGACCGGGATGGGGGAGTTTTCGGAAATGAGCTCGGAGGCCTTGTTGTGGATCTCCACGATCCTGCCCAGCGTGGTGTCTATTGGATTGGACATTATTCGTTGCAGCCCATTGGGACGCAGCAAAACGGAAATATAAGGTTGGCTGCGTTACGTAACGGATCACGTAAGCGTGACGGACTGGCACGTGCGCGCGCACGTGCCAGTCAGTGGACCCTCAGAGCCACACCTCCAGACACCCCACCGATCTGAATCGAGACAAAGGATGGCCCATTTTGCTGTCAGCCCCTCCTCTCCAGAACAATGGGAATCAACAATCCAATTCCCCGCTCGCTGAGCAGCGAGTGTAGGTATGTGCCGCGCGATCCCCTCCCGTCGGCCCTCGGCCCCCCGGCCCCTGCGGCCCGCCGACCCCCGTGACCCTCGCTAACTATTTACAGAAAAGCTGCTAAAATCCTCGCATCCTTCATCAAGCCAAACCAACTGCTGTCCGCGTCTCAGGTATGCCATCTTTCTGTCCCCGCGCTCCAACGCATCGTGTCTAATATTACTGTTAGGTTATCCCTCCTGATGTCCTGCAAAACGCAAAGGGTTTAGTTGTTTTAACCGTCCTCAAAGCTGGCTTTTTATTCTCCGGAAGAGCTGGCTCAGGTGTCATTGTTGCCCGTCTGCCGGATGGCTCGTGGTCCGCCCCTTCCGCTGTCGTCACTGCTGGGGCTGGCGTGGGTGGCCAAATAGGGGCGGAGCTGACGGACTTCGTCTTCATTCTCAACACCGAGGCCGCGGTTAGATCATTTGCTCAAGCTGGCTCAATCACCCTTGGTGGTAATGTATCCCTTGCTGCTGGTCCCTTGGGTAGAAATGCCGAGGCTGCTGGCACCGCTAGTCTGAAATCTGTTGCTGCTGTCTTCTCTTATTCAAAAACAAAAGGTTTATTTGCTGGTGTTTCTTTGGAAGGCTCCGTATTAATTGAAAGAAGAGAAGCTAATAGAAAATTTTATGGTGATAATTGTACTGCCAAAACTATTTTGAGTGGTAGAGTTGATCCTCCTCCTTCTGTAGATCCTCTGTTCAGAGTTTTGGAATCAAGAGCTTTTAATAGAAGAGCAATTAATGGTTTTGATAATGATTTCTATGATGATATCCCTGATGAATTTTCAGATACTTCAAGTTCTCCTTCCAGATCTAATCGTGATATATCTTCAAGATTTAGAACTGGCAGCAATAATTCCAATTCAAGAAATCATAGATTTGATGATTCTTATGATGATGGTGATGATTTTTATAATAATAATAGAAAATTAAATCAAGATAGAAAACAACAAAGAAATTATAAATCTTCAACAAATTCTTCTTGGGGTGATGATATATATGATAGATCACCTCCAAGAAATAGTTATACTGAGAGTAATGGTGATAATTTAAATTCAAAACCTATTAGGCCAAATTCTTCAAAGCCTTCTTTTAATTCAAGTGATTATAAACAACAAATCCCTCCTTCTTCAAATACTCCTGCTGCAACTCCTCCTGCTTATTCTTCTGCTAAAGGTATAGAAAAAGCAATTGCTCTTTATTCTTTTAAAGGTGAACAACCAGGTGATGTACCTTTCAAAAAAGGTGATGTCATTACTATAACTGAAAAGACGGATTCTGTAGATGATTGGTGGACTGGTTCGGTTAATGGACAATCGGGTATCTTCCCTGCAAACTATGTAGAATTGGTTTAGTCTTTTTACTCTTACCATATTACTCTCTAAATTTTCAAATTCACTTGTCTTTTTTAAATTAGTTGTTGATATATATTTCGTCTTGGCTTGACTTTTAGTATTTTTTTAATTTATCTTACTATATTTAATCAACTTCATATCCCAAAAGCTCCCCTTAATTATATTACAATTGCAGCCGTGTTATAATTACTATATATATTTTATTAGTACTAGTGTTTGTTATATATTTCGAATCTAAATCCTAATATCTAATCTTCCAATAGCTTCTTTAATTTGTGCTTGTAACATTAAAAAACCATACCCGTCTTTCATTGCTGACATTAAATCTACCAATCTATCTTCCCAGAAATTCACAATGATATATTTAGCGATACGTCGACTGCTTTTTGAACTAATCCTTCTATACTCGCCCCTTGATTTAATCAATTCAATCAATCCTTCTGTTGAATATTTATAATATTCCTTTTTTTGTTTTTGTTCATATTTTGAAATGGCATTTGTTTGTGATTTAGAATACCTCATATTCATATTCATATTCATATTCATTCCATCATTTCTACCAAATGGCTCAAAGCCAGTAGGGATATCATACTGAGACTGTCTATTCTGATCATTATAATTATAAGGTAATGATTGTTGATAATAATTGGCTGGATATCCACCTTGTTGTCCCACGGGGTATACACATGAATTAGTATGATTTTGATATTGGAATTGAGGCAAACGATTGTATTGATATCTATCATAGTTATTTTGATTTTGATATGCTGGTAATTTCTGGACATGTAAATCTTCCATAGAAGGTATCTGTTGGGTTTGTCTATTCAAGTATGAAGATGGTGTTTTGGAATATCCTGTAGTATTATTATTTTGGTATCTTTTATCAAACTCGGGCTTATAGTCATAGTTATAATTAACATCCGGGTTCATATTTGAAGAGTTGAAAAATGATGGAGGTGGTATCTTAAAATCACTACCAGGTCTATACTTCAAAGGTGTTCTTGAAACCTCATTAATACTTCGTTTTGAATCAGGAGTAGATCTAGAGTCGAGAAATGATGGCTTTACAGATATTGCCTTTTCATTAATCATATATCCATTCAAATTATTAACCGCTGATTCTAATTCTTTTCTATTGGGCATCTCGACGAACGCAATCCCACGAGCAACCCCCTTCTCATCCTTCAAAATTTTCACTTTAGAAACTTGGCCGTACTGTGAAAATAAAACATTAATGAATTCCTCATTAATATAAGGGCTGAGATTCTGAATATACAAGCTTCTGCGATTATCTGGAATCTTCAAATCTTCATTTTGTCGTTCTTCTTTACTTAAAGCTCTGCTAACAATAATTGTTTTCCCATTAACAAGATATTTGTTTAAAATTTCAACCGCTCTAACCGCATCTGAATGATTAATAAAAGTAACAAAAGCCCAACTTGCTTTCATTTCAGGGGCTGGACTGACATTCACCGAATAAATGGTTCCATATTTCGCAAACAAATGACGAACCTCTGATTGATTAACATTAATAGGTAGATTTTTAACAAAAAGTGTTCTGTAGTTTGTTTCATTTTCTGGAACCGGAGCCGGTGTTTCCTTCAAAGGCCGTGATTGTTTCTCAATAATCGATAATTGTTTGCCATTTATAATCTTATCATTTAATTCATTAATCGCCTTTTCAGCGGATAGTGCATCCTCGAAATGAACAAACCCAATGCCTTTAGAAGTATTTGTATCTTTAGAGCTAATGATTTTAGTTGATAGAATGGTTCCAAAATTTGAAAACAACTCATAGAACGCTCTAGTTGTAAAATTCGAGGGTAAATTAGACACCAAAAGATTAACCCCAATTTCCTTAAAATTTTTCATTGATGGCATTATACGACATTCTTTTCCCATAATTGGAGTATAATTCAACTCTCTTGTAGCAATTTTACCTAAAGCAGTAGTTTCAGTTAATGTTAGAATGATATTTTCAAATTTTTATGAAGCTGATACATACTTTCTTCGATATTAACAAAGTTAACATAACCATATCCAAGAGATTTACCCGAAGTATCTCTGCAAACTTTGATTGAAGAAATCTCTCCAAACTTTGAAAACGTTTTATACAAAATTGACTCTGTAATAGTAGAGGCTAAATCTCCTACATATAGAGGGGTTGTTTTAGACTTGAGATAAAATTTGGGCGTTCCCACAACTGATTCGGATTTAGATTTATCGTTGGGGATAGATTTAAAACTAACAGAAGGTGAACTAAGATTATACTTTCTAGAATCATAAGACCTTGAGGAGAAGGCAGAAGAATGGGGGATAATTGGTGATGAGGTGGAATGGTTACTATCAACAGTAGTGTCAAGGGTATGTTCAACTGCAATCTCACCATTCTGATGTGATTCTAAAACAATTGATCTCTTCTTTTTAATAAGACCAGTGTCTTGTTTAGGCTTGTTTAAATCAACGGTATTAAAGGCTTCATGTGGCTTGTTGTTGACTTTAGTAGCGGGTGAAGAGGTAGTAGCGGCTCTTTTTGTCTCCTCCTTCAATCTCAAAAACTTGATCTGTTCTGAAGTAGTATCATCATTGATGATGGTATAATCAATTTCATTTTTGTTTTCATTTTCATTTTCACTTGGGCTGGGACTGTTACTCTGTTTAAACGGCTCAATTGTCATATATACCTTTATTTTATTGATTTTACGTTTACCATGATCGGCGTTTAACACTGAAGGCGCTTTACTTGCAATCATATCTGGTATCAAAAGGTTGATTAATATAGTTGACTGGTATTTATCAAAACAAATAAGTTTTAAAAGAAAAATGTGATAGGCAAAACGGTAAATTGTGGTGGGGATAAAGAAAAAAGATGGAAAACGAAAGTTGGGCTAACACATCCAAAGATCAAAAATCAAAAAATCAAAAATCAAATTAATATATTACCAAGCATAACACAAGTGCGCAACGAATTCTAGTATCATTACCAAATGGGGTTCCCAACAAAATAACAGGCTAAACTTTTAAAAGCTTAACGAATTATTTAAACTAAATAATTTCATTGCCAAAGAAAAGGATATACATACATGTCGGTGTAAACGGTGATTTAATTTGTAAACTACTACTTATTGTTTTAGCTATACCTATAGCTTAATAAAAAAAATTGTTATCTGTTCTAATTGAATAATTAATCTGTCGTAAGTTAAAGTAATATTCCACTAAACTTCAATTACATCTCTTCCAAAAATCCCTCTTTTGATCCAATCCATAAATAACAAAACTCTTGATCTGAAACTAACACTTTGTGCAAAATAAACACTTCTCCACAAATACATCGCTGTCAAACCACCAAAATAAGACTGACCATTTAAATCAAATACTGCAGCATTTCCAATGTAAGCCAAACTTCCTAAATGATGATATTTAAACGGTTTCCCAATAGCATCATCAATATCTCCATCAACAATATCATTAACTTTTAATGTGGGATAAAGTCTTGCAACTTTGGTTAATTTTTGTCCTAAATATTTACCCTGTTGATTAGAAGAAATGACTTTTGAATCACGTTCTTCCAATAATTATTTAGTCTGTTCAATAGTGAAAAATCCTTTATCATACTTTGTCAATTTATCTTGGAAAATACAAATATGCTCAGCTGTTTGAGGATTCTTCTTCTTGATTCTTGTAAAAAGTTCATCCAATTCTTTATAACTTAAGGGCATATGTTGGATTCTATCATCAGAGACTAAAGCTGTATCTAAAACACCATTCCTTGTAAATTTATTAATAATCATCGTCCTTATATATTCAATGACATGTTCTGATGTATCAGTTTTAACCGTTGAACAATCTCCGATGGCATAAACATCACCTAATGGAGCACCAATCACTCGTAAGTGGGAATCAGTCTCAATGGCACGCTTATTAGTTTGAGCTTCAAGAGAGCCACAAATACTTCTTCACTACTGGGGTTTGAGAGACACCAGTTGACCATAAACATAATCCAAATGGAATTTCTTTAACAACAGTCTTTCCATCTTCTGTTTTTTGTGAGAAGACGACACTTTCGGGGGTAATTTTTTGAACTCTAGAATTTGTTAATATATCAATTGAATCCTTCTTAAATCGCTCTTGAGCATATTCGGAAATTTGTTGTTCATATGTATTCAAGATATGAGATCGAGATTGAATAATATGAAGAGATATTTCATTTCTTAAAATATTTGGATAATTATTTATAAGATTTTCATTCAATAAATCATAAACTTCTGCAGCAAATTCAACACCGGTTGGACCACCACCACAAATAACAAAACTAAGTAATTGTTTTCTTTCAGTATCAGAAGTTGTAGGTAAAGCAGCCTTTTCTAAATTTTGAATGATTTTAGTTCTAATTGCTTTTGCATCTTCAACAGTTTTCAAAAAATTACTGTATTGCAATCCTTCAACACCATGAGTATTTGTTGTAGATCCGACAGAAACAATCAATTTATCATATGGAACATAGAATGATTTTCTTTCATTCTCGTTCTTGTCAACGGTCGTTACTTTAATCAGTTTATCAGATAATTCAACTTTGTCTGCTGAACCTTGGACATAATATGCATTGATCTTTTGACAGATTCTCCTTATTGACTCGACCAAAGACCTGATTTCGACTGTTCCAACAGTGGCACAAGGAAGCATAGGAGTGAATAAAAAGTAATTTGTTGGAGAAATGACAGTAACATTATAATCTTCTGGTGAGATGTTTTTCAATAAAGAGACAGCACCCCATCCACATCCCAATACAACGAGTTTTGGTTTATATTTAAGGTCGGATTTTTCGACCGAGTCGTATTGATCAAGATGTGATTCGAGGATCGGTAGGTTTTCGGGTCCTCCTATTTTTGGATTCAAAGCCAATGAAGATACAGCTAAATCCACAATTTTGTTTTGTTCTTCAGAATAAGTAGTAGCATCGTAGATGAAGAAAAGAGTTAATAAACCGGCTACGGTTATAAAGGTAGATCCTGTAACGATTGCAGATTTATACAGAACTTTTCCCAATAGTGAAGACCGGAAGCTTTCCTTGACTTTTTCCTTCGCACCTAATTTTGGTGGTTCTTGAGTTTCATCTTTAAGGAATTGAGTAGAAGATGAAAAAGATCTAATAATCGTTCTATGGTTCTTTGTGAAATTTAACGGAACATCACTTAAGCCGGCAGTTTTAGGGATGTCATGCTTGAGATACCGATGAACACTCAACATGCGGCTCGAACTTGAAAATATTGAGACGGACGTAAGTCCGGATGTTCTTACCGATGATGGGAGGTGAACCTTCGGCTTTGTCTTGGAGATTAAAGATATCATCTCAAGAGTTAATTGAAAAAAGAGAAAAGAGAGAAATGGAGGATTGTTTGGTAAATCGAAAGAAAGTTATAATTCAAAAGGTTATAAAGTCCGGAAGAAGTTGAAGCTACATGGATTCGTGACATATTATAAGCTGCAAACAAGCATCAACTCCAAAATACTTTGTTCTACTCCCCATTTCCAAGCTCCAAGGAAAACACTGATGATAATGTTCCGAGATATTAAATTATCATTGTGCAGATGTCAATATTTTAATTCCAATATTGTTTTCTGATTGTTGTCCATTGCCGTTTCCCGAAATAATATTTATTCATCATCACACATAAAGCTTGTATTTGTATTTTGATTTAAAATGTCATAAACATATCTGCAAATGGGGAGAAACACCAATGAACTTATCCGAATTTTTATACCTACCAAACGTTAATTTATTCTTTTTTCAACTAACCATGAAATAGAAATAGTATAAATAGTCGCAGGTATCCAACCAGCCAATCTTTATAAATTTGAATGGATTGATTGATTATTATTGTAAGTCTTTGTTTTTGGTATACCGTATATTCATATAATATGAACAATTAATATTACCACGACCACAAAATACATTGCCTATAGTTTTCTTTTTTCTTTTTTAAACTGAAATTCTAATCAGTTAATTTAAATTTCTAATAATAATAGATAACCAAATGCAAGAAATTTTACAGATTTATATAGTGAAATCACAATGGAGCTTTATAGCGTGCAAAAATACAAAAATGAATTCATCACTAAATTAGAGCCGACTCGCTATAGATTGCGGACTAAACAAATGAACTACTTTGAACGTGAACACAAATAGACTATAGTAATAAGTAATACAGACGCAGAACATTTAATATCGACTTGAAGACAAAATATTAGACCGATATAAGAGTAGACCCAAAGTTACCGCCCATTAGTTGTCCACGTAATTTTCATTCCTTGCTATTGATATTTGTTTAGAGCCACGTAAATTTGAATTAACTCGCGTCTGGGTATTCTCTTCAACAATCATAAACAATAATGATCTATCAACGACGCAGCCATTAATCGAAATTTATCAAAAATTTATTATATCTCATATAACGAATCAAGTTATCTGAAAACGTAAATATGATAAAATGGTTGGATACTAGTAACACCAATAGACCGATTGCAAATAGCATTCTTCCACAATTTGAGGATCTAAGATCTAACGTTGATGAACTCAAAGATGATATTAAATCAGTCATTAAAAGGATGGAAGATAAGTTCATTGAATTATCTAATAAGCTTGATAAGCTTATTGATAATGAAGGTTTAAATACCGAAATTGTCTTATGGTAGCTATTTCTCAAGAGTGTTCCTATATATGTTATTTACAATGAGTGATCATAGAAGAGTTGGTATTAATAGGGTTTATATAATCAATATAAATGCATATCGATATATTCACACTAGTCATACACTTTTCTCAATATACTCATTAATTGCTAACACTACAGATGAAAAGTTCTTGATTATTAATAAACACATTATATTTGAAGATCATTATGTTTTCCTTTTCTTGCCAAAAATTTCCTACGTTCTTTTAATGCAACATGATTGTCACTATACGCATTTCTAATTCATTTCGTAATCAGTTTGAGTTCTTCTTGGTTAACATTGTTGTTCCTATTGAATCAATTCAGAAGTGATCTTGAGCTCTTTATTTTCAAATATTTAACTATTACCATATGTATTGAATAATAACTTATTGTTATGAGCTTCGCCTTCGTACTCATTAACTTCATTTGATATATCATAGAAGCTAATATTAACTGGATCGACGAAGCTATCACAATAAATAAAAGGTGTTAATTTTGCTTCAATACAACCACCGTGAAATAAATAATGGCACATTGTTTTTGTTTTTTTATATTTCATTTGTAATTCATAGGACATACTCCAATATTAGTTGATTCATCACCTTGATATATTATACAAGTTTTGCACTACCTTCATTTTCTCCACTGTTGTAATAGAAAGCAGAAATTAGGAAATAATAATTTGCTACTAACGAGAAATATTGTGCTGCTAGTATTTCGAAATGATATCCATCATCAGTTTCAGCCATTAAATCAAAGTCAACAATAGTGGAATTTCTATAACTTCTAGTTCTTTTACCAGTCATGTACTCGTACGTTGTATCATCCTCAGATGAAAAATACTTGTCCGAATATGATATGATTTTGTGATAAAAATAATGAATTTGAAAAATATTATTTCTCAAAATATTCATATATTTTTCATGATCATTTTCAAATATGGCTTGTAACTCTACAGGTAATACCAATTTTGGTAAATTTGGATCCCTTAAATTTAGGGTCACTGGGTAACTTTTAAATGAAAGATGATATTGTTCAATACCATATAAAAAGTTTTCTGATTGAGTAATAACACTCCTATGCATATAAACAAGACTTTTACCTATCTTTTGGAGACGCTCGATTCTCTCGACAACTGCATCATCGCTATCATCATAATCGAGTTTTGCTTCGGGATCAAATTCAGCAAAACTATCATCTTTTAGAATATTAGAACCTGATAGTTGTTCTTCAATTTCTAAAATTTCAGCTACTGTTCCAGACCATTTACAAGTGGATGTTGACGCATCATTATCGTTGATATTAAATATAATGTTGTCGGTATAATCAATAATGGAGGTAATATTATTATCTATAAACATATTTATTTATTGGGAATATATGTTATTAATTGATTTAAAAAAGATGAATTATTGTAAGATGGTTGTTAAGTTTAGAGGATTGTAAAGAAGAAAATAAATTTTGACCATTTTTATATGATTATGCCGCACATATGCATATTACTTTATGCGGAAGCCGTATCTGATGGCTGCAGAAAAATTAAAAAATGAATCTGATACTGTGCATAATATAGTTCGTGTGAAGCTGTTGTATCCTAATATAGAATTCGCATACCAGAAGCCATAGTGATGGAATATTCATCAAGGAGGATGTTTTTTTTTCTATAATAGTTAAAAATATAATATTTAGGTTATTATGAACTAGATAGTTATATTATTGAAATATGAAGCACTATATTCAATTCAGAGGCATATGAATATTAATATATATTGTTGAGCACCTCATTGATATATCATCCAAAGGTATACTACAGCTACAGAGGATACGTAGCTAACTACATTATACGTACCTTGACTTGGCAGTTATGGACACCTCCTATGATGCACTACTTCCTACTTAAATAAATATTTGGTTCAAAATGTGGTCCATATTAAGTGGAATGACTGTATAAGTTATGAATAATTCAAAGCAATTTATACAACTGAAACCTTGATATTGTAAAGTTTAAAGTGATGATAATCGCTAGTTATATATATTCCCACGTCCATGTTGCGATCATAATGGCTAGATACAGTATGTGCAACATTGTCTACCATTTATGCAAAAAATATTTAGGAAGTAACAGTTTCCTAATTCGTGAATTGCAGTTACAGCATATAAATTTGCATTTTTATTTTTTTCTTTCATTTTATTCCTTCGCTCTCTATTTTTTAACCCTTGTATACATCCCAATACAAAAAGCTTATAATCATGCCTCGTCGCCAATTCTTATCTGCTCTTAATCCCTTTAGTAAAAACATTAGTAACAAGCTACTACCCACAAAAGCTGTTAATTATGATGTTCCCAGTCAAGAAAATAATGAAGGACGAACCGAGCATGCTGAGTTACCTTCAAGAAACAAAAAGGTGTATAAAACTCGAAGAGTAAAAGAAGAACAACTGAGAATGATTACCTTAAAAATGGAGAATGACAAGTCCCAAGCATGCAAAAATGTGCTTATAAAGATTACAAACACTCACACTGAATATTTGGAAGATGTTGTTAAGTTTATTAATGTTGTTGAAGCTTATTTTCGTTTAAAATATAACCTCGGCGATTCAATGTCGATAGAAAATTTGACGATATTAACAAATAACAATGATTATAGTAAATTTATCAACTATTTGAATCAGATCTTAAATTCTGTTTTAGAGTATTATAAAAAATTAACTTATTTTAAAGATGATCCTAAGATCAAACATAAAATTATTAAACATGATATTTCCAGAAAATCACAGACTTTTTATCAAAATAAATTTGATATAATGATTAATGGTATTGAATTGGCTCAATATTATTCGTTAATTTCAAATTTTTATTTCTTGGCTTCATCCTTCCATTACAATTGTCTATCATCAACTTATCATGGGAAAGGATTTGAATTCTTGTCAAATGTATCAAAATACACTGAAGTAATAATAGATATTATACAAAAGAGCAATTTACAAAAACGATTTGAAGAGTCACCAACTATGTGTGACAATGATAAGAATGGTTACAGCCGAAGTAGCTACAAATCACTACCATTCAACTATTGTAATAAGTGTGTTGATCCAAGAACTTTAGCTGCAAATTATAAAGAAAACGAACTCCAACAAGAAGATGAATATATTTCTAAGGAATTTATATCTGTTAATATGATGAATATTGAAAACGAAAATAAGATCAAACAAAAGGGTAAAAATAGTTATAAGCTTTTATTTTTTGATGTAATTAATATTGATAAAGAATATTTACCAGACATGGCATTACCAATATATAATGGAATTGCAAAACTACACACAGAAAAAGATTAATAAGACACACGAAAAAGGCATTTTTGAGAATTCAACAACAGTTCCATCTGATTCATATCATGATGCTAATGAGTGGAATAAAAATGATGTATGAATCTGATTAGTTTATTAAATAGAATATCGTCGTTCATTTATTACCATCACCCAATTACCACCACAATAATTATGAGTTTCGTTGTATATTTATTATTAATCACCAAACAAGAACTTAATTCAATCAAATCTTTATCATAATTAAACACATGTAGATCTATTGGTGATTTGTCGATTTTATTTATTAGTGGTGGAAGTTATACCCACTAGCACCTATAAAGCTTCATAGAGGTATCTCACTATTATATAGGCATACATGTAGACATATAGCCTTCAATGTATGCCAGCAACGCTACTCATCACACTACTTACCCACTAATAAATGATCTCTTTAAACATCCTAGTATATGTTCATATATGTTTATAGCGAGTTTATGGTGGAGAAACTGTATATTTGTTAAATCATTGATCTTCATAGCTTGCGAATCAAGTTGCGATATATAACTTATGGGCATTATAAGCTATACCATTAATTAAATAGTTTCTGTTAGGGAGTGCACCTGAATATGCATATGCATGTGTATTTTTAAATTAATATTAATACAGTAATATTGTACGTACATATAACACAAACATCAAACACAACATCAAATGAGTATTACCGGTATATTATATGCTTTAATTAATATTTGGATGTCGATTAATATTGCAATTGTTTCAATTATTGGTTTTCGACCTCGACTAAAACTTCATAATTTTCTCAAAACTGAGAAGATAAATCATATAATTATAATATAGTATGGAATCTATGGTTATTGAGACACCGTTTCAGGTATATCCATGCATACGCACAACAACATATTCTGGTAACTCAAGCTCCATAAAGTCACTGTTTAAGCCAGATATAAGTATTATGGTTAACGTTAATAATTAGAAAACAAACTTATACCAAATTTGAATATATATATATAATTATTGATTAGATAGTCTTATATTTTACAATCTTAATATGGTCTTGAAAATAAATTTAATTAGAAGCTTTAATATAAATAGAAGAAAGCACCGCCCTAAATATATATGTAATTATATATATTAATGTTAATATTATGATTAATATTAAGCTTATACCGGGTAAATCATATATTTAATTTTCAGCACCACTAAATAGCTATATATTAATTTCTACTGATTCCCTATAGCTATCACAAATTCACAATATATATATCATAAATTTTGTGATTGTGAAGCCAAATTAATTCTACATAAAGTCATTAATATTTCAACTTGCGATCGTATAAGGTCTTATATATAGTTTATTACTAGTGTTTGGTGAAACTAAACGCATACATATCTATTATTAATTAACTAATAGCTATAGTATTATAGTGACACAAAAGAATTGTATGACATTAACTTTATATTTAATTAATTATTTCATTTCTATATATATATATATAGATCGGTTACGTTAATCATAATTGCTTTATTTTTCAGCTATATATATATATTTATGATATAGTAATAGCTCCTATAGTTAGCATTACTGTTTTGTATTTTAAAACTGCCACAAGGTAGTGGGGCAATCTGATTATCTTACCCAGATAGATAACTGCTACTAAAAAATAATTTCTTCAAAGATAGCATATATAATTAGTTATAATCATCAATGCATATATATGATCTATAATTACGTATACAATTGCAAATTGCAATAACTAAATTAAATGTTAAACCCCAATATTTAATCGCAAAATCCAAAAATTTAAATATTAATCAATCTATAAATATAATGTGTAAAATATAGCCTTACAAAATAAAATTAAAATATGTCTTTTTAGATTAATTATAATTAAATTTAATTATATATATTTTTATAACTTTCTTGTAAATAATATAACCATTTAAGCTTAATTTAATTTAGATTAACCTTAGTATGCAATGCACTTTATTGTAACTGATACGGAACAATACCAATATTAATTCCGAGAATGTATAGCTAATATTAGCTATAGCATTATAGCTTGTCTTAATTTGCGCTAATCTTGATTACAATATATAAATTTATAATATAGCATGTTCATACAACAGCCCTATATATCTTAATAAATGTCTGTAAAAACCCAAAATTATAATTACATGTTTTAAAATTTTTATAACATTTATCGTTGTGTATTTACACTAATACCACAAAACCAGTTTAAATATATCTATAGATATAAGTTGCGTAGGTAGCAATTGCGCAATTGTAATCATATGTATATGCATACAAATGTTTATAACTTATAATCCATGGTTCAGTTGAGGCATCGTAATCTGATATGAAGACAAAACAATGGATATATATTATATATATAATTGAACTTTGAAGGATGTATTGCAATGATTGCATAAGTGCTACAACTTATTTCTTGGGCAGAGTATATAGAGTTAGACTATGTAAGGGCTTATTTATTCTTATATTATATGTAATAAAAACCACGGACTGTGATTGGTAATGATGGAGAGTGCGGTATCGCCTTTGCTATAGGATCACCTCATTATCTGTATTTCTCTTCATTTCCATTGGAAGGCTCTCAGCTGTATTGGATTATAATTTTTCATTTTCCCTTATAGATTGATCGACCATCGACGACCACCCGTTATTGGAACGTTCTTGTTGAGTACTGGATACTTCAATGGTGTTGACCTGAGCACTTGACCTCAAGCTAGCGCTTCCTATTTGTGCACGTGTAATTTTAGTTGCACTATATTTTGATGTCATATAAGTTATATACGTTCAATTATATTATGTTGAAATAAACCACTGTAGTGCGGGCTGCGAGCAGTTCTTTTCTTGTGTGTAAATGTCTGAAAGCTGTAGTTTTAAATACCGCTTTCCATTCGCGAGTTTCATCTTAAAATTCCACAATCCCGATAAGATGGAACACCGATTGACCATGGCATTTTCCGCATTCGTATTAGGTTAGGTCATGGTTAAAAACTGAAGCGATGTGAATACGGAACATTGGACCAAGATTTTGCGGTTACTAGTTGATACATCCAAGGTTTTGAAGATTAGTAATTTAGTATCATTCATATATAATATTTTCTAGATCTAGATTTGGTCGAGTTGTTTATACTTAGTATTCATATTGTTGTAACTATGACTATGCATTCTTCAAATATTATCAATTGTTTAGTCTACATATGGGACCATTTGCTTTGTCTTTGTCTTCATATAAAGTTTATAGTATTTCATAATTCACCATGGATCCAAGGCACTTTGTCATATCAAACTCCTGTGATAGTGCTACTATCTCATTAAATTTCAGCACAAACCAGCGATGAAAATTTGTCAACCCACAGAAATTAGCCGCTGATGTGGAAGACTTGATCATGCTTCCACTGTACACATATACAATGCCCCTACTACTTAAATTATAGCTTAGATAAGATGATTACCTTCCTATAAAACATACTTCTTAAACTTTAGTGGCTTGAATAGAGAATTAAAGAATAATATAATCAGAGAGACGAAATTAGACATTGTACATATGTAAGGCGCACATGTACTATTCATAGTACTGTATGTTTAATTTTAACAGTAATTGATTTACGCAATAATGTATAATGCAACTGTCCGCGAATTGATTTTGACCCTACTTGACAATTTAGCCCTATAAAAAATGAATTCCAACGAATTATAGTACCACAATTACACAAATCATCAATCGTCCCGCATGATGATCTCAAATTTTACTTTTGTTGGGATAAGATGAGCGAATAATATTAATAACTGGAAATGGGTAAAGAATAATTAAGCTTAGGATAACCTATTATTCTTATATTATCATTATTTTCTATTAAAGCCCTGTAATGGAATTGGTTTCCAGTGGGCGGAATTATTTACTTTATACCTACCTGTATAATATTATATATCTAATACCTATCACAAAAATATAAAAAGAAATATGTTTTGAAACACGATTACCAGACATTGAAACCATCGCAACTTGATAATGTGGTAGGTGCACATTCTCTTTGCTGGCATGATTCAGTTAAGAGCAAAAAAGACAGGGGAGGGATATTAATCAAGTTATTTGTAACATTGGAGCCTATGGAAGTAAAAAGGGGGTGAAAGAGAGACAAATTGAATGTTTAATGCTGGCCACGGAGATCAGAAATCAGGATATATATCGATAACTGTTGCATTTTGTAGGTTTGATGAACTTAATTTTATTATGCATATAAACATCCTAGGTGTATGCATGTGCCGATGACAAACATAAGTTTGAAGTCCAATACATTCAATATTAATAGAGCTCGAGCTGTAAAGGATATTTTATAGCTTCAAATGGCTCTACAGCCCTGCTAAATCTAGATATATCTTTGAATATCAATTTATAATTACATTTTGAGCGCGATAAAAAAATTATTTATGCAGATGAAAGTATTGATTTAATTTTGATATATCATGTAACTTATTATTAATTATCTATATATTGTAGGCTTCAAAGTTAGAATATGGAAATTAATTCTTGATAAATCCACCAGAATCAACTATGAAGGCATCCGTATTGCGAATATCGGAGAATATTAATATCATTAATATTAGCTATATTAAAATTTATACACGAAAGTTAATATTCTTCATTGCAGCTTTAAATCAAGAAATAAATCTAAGACAATACTAACTTGACATAATATTATAAATTAAAACACATAAAGACAGTTCTAGACATATACAGGCAGATGTATAGAAAATTGCTAATTATTATTTAACCATTTTATTTCATGATATTGCCTATATTTAAGTCGTTAGATTCCTCTAGACTTAATACTAGAGTTCAGTCAAAACTTTTCAACTTACCTGATTATCTATTACTATAAGAACTAAGAATCATATAAAAAAATGGCATTAATCCCACTTGAAACTCAAAGAGATGACATAATCAGACCAGTAGATGCCGTTGAATGGTATTATGGATTGATGAGCTATAGAGGTCTTTTTGGTTCTGTTGAATTGACTTCTAGGTACACAAAACCGGTAACCAAGCCAGAAATTATTCGTGCTCTTAAAAGCATTATTCTTAAAAATCCTTGGTTATTGGCCAATATATATTGTGATGATATAAAAGGAGAAGCAAGTGACTGTGTATGGAAATATATTGAAAAGGTTGACTTAAACGATGTTGTTGAATTTCAATACCTCAAAAATGAACAAGAAGAAGACCCAGATAGTCCTTTGAATTCAGAGCTGGTTTCTAAAATGATTCACCATTCTTTCCTTCGGGCAAATATCAATAAAACTGACGTTGTATTATGGAAAGTAGTTGTTTTAAATGATGTTGAGGTTTGTTTTATATATGACCATGGGTTATTAGATGGAAGATCAGGGCAATCCATTCAATTAAGTATTTTCGAGACACTCAGAGAGCTTGAAAACGTTCCTCTAGATGATAACATGATTACAACAATTGGTCGGTCAGATTTACCAGAAATTGTTCCACATATTAATAATCCAAATGTGATTCCTTACAAGGGTAAGCTTTCTTATCTATTATGGGCTGTTTTACTTCCTATGCTTCCACATTTCTTAAGACCAAAGGAGTTAAGATATACACCAGCAGCTCCACCAATTCCCGTGGCTGAACAAGCAAAAGGAATTCCAGTACAGATGGACTTTGGTAAGGGTAAAGTTGAATTACTTCATCTCACTGCCGAAGAAACTCAAAATATTATAAACGTTTGTAAGAAAAATAAATCAAGCGTAACATCCTTCATTAACCAGGCAGGTATTGAAGCCGTTAGCAAAGTTACTGGAGTTAATAAACTTCGACATCAAACACCTCTTGATGCAAGAAAATGCATTTCTCCTTCAGATCCATATATTAGAAAATCTGATCCAAGAAGAATTCTCGGTTTTTATACATCAATCTTTGATTCATATTATGACAGAAATTCTACAGAAACATTTTGGCAAAAGGTAATAAGGCATACAGAAGAAATCAAGAGAAAATCCGAAGTAAAGTTTATCCTCACTAGGACACTACCATGTTTAGTCTACTCATTTCTTTTCCCAAATACTTATAAGTTCTTAGATATGGTTGCTACTGATAAAAGAGAATATACAATGTGGTTATCAAATTTAGGGTACGTGAAGTTTGATTATAAAGAAGAATCAAAATTCAATATTGAACGAATGGATTTTATGTCAAGTGCTGCATTTAATGCAATTATCATTGACGTTGTTACAACAAATAACAATGGGTCACCAGTCATGTCCATTTATTTACATGATGGTCCAAATTCATTAGAAGATGCCGGAGATTTACGAAAGCTTAAGGATTTGTTGAGAGAAACGATAACTGATCGTGATATTTTGATGTTGGGACCATCTGATGATTCAAGCAAGTCAGCAACTGTTAAAGTAGAAGAAAAGATCTTGTGAGATTGTTATTGAGATTTTGTAGTTGGCATATATATCTTTATTTGATTTTCATTTATTAATATTAGGTTTTGATTTTTTAGTTATTCAGTGTTTTAGAATATTGAATTGCAAATATAACTCTTTCTTTTGTGTTCTAATGCTAATATGGGTTCATCAATTTCAAATTAAAATTATAGTTTTTTTTGCTTATTTTTATTTTATTCTATGTGTCAGGTAGGAGGAAATCGCACAAAGTTTCACTATACGTAATAAAACGGTGTGGTGACTCGCCCTTCCAGATAAATCCAGGAAACTGGGTATTATCTACTAAACCACCTTAGTGAAATTGGCACGCTGGGAGCGAAAAAGAAAAAAATAACTAAAAAATTTTAAAGGAATTTTGGACACAATTGTCGAAGGAAATGTTCACCAGCAAAACACGATATTTCGGTTATTGACAAGCCAAAAAAGAACAAAAATTTGTTTTTACCAGACATGATAAATAATTAAATAATATTACAAAAATAACAACAAATAGTCTATAATAAAATATTATTATGGGTAAAAAAAAAGTGTCAAAAATCAACTCGTCATGTCCCAACTAGGTAAAAAGAATAAAAATAGATTTTATGTTCAGTTTGATCCTGCTGTAGGCCTATTTAGATGACAGTTACGTTAGGATCCTAATTTATATATTAATATATATCACAATTAGGTAACTCCCCTAGTTAACAACTATTATGAGATATGGTTCTAGAAGGATATATGATTATGATCGAGTCAAACCGAGCTATGAAACAATCATTTTAGTGTAAATATTATAAAAACTTTTACTGTTGGTAATGTTCCATATTCATATACCTACAGCATGCAGTTCTATTGCATTTGGATATTGATAATATTATTTGGGAATCAGTAGATGCATTATTTATAAAAACATTCCACACAGGAATAAATTGACTATATTTGTTCTTGAAGACCCTATATTCATACTTTTACGTGAAACGGTTTAAATTCCGGATTGGTTCTTGATGAGGTTGAGATTTTACCTAGTATAGATCTTAATCAATTAAAAACGGTTTAAAAATGGTACATTTTGATAATATCATCTTATTCCAGTTATTTCCCTTTCAAGTTTCAACAGTTGCAAGCGAAGGGTACAAGAGAATTCTTCCATTGAACTTCCTTTCTACTAGACTCCCAACAAAGTTATGTCTCATTAGAGTTCCGGTAATAATGGTTATACTATTCAATTCGCAAGTTGTCAAATGATCATAGATAGTGTTCATTTATTTTGCTCATTCAAAATAGACGTTATAGTACAACGAGGATAACTGTTTATGAAAAAGCGATTAATTCACCTATCTACTGGGGAGTTTTCAAGAATTGGCAGGTTGTTATTGATACTAAAATCATTATTGGGGTTGTTCTTTTATCCCAATATTTAAAATTAATACACTAAAATGAGATGCTCTACTATTGAGGTTTGTTCTTGTCGGTTGATGTTATGAGGGTAACAATTATTGTAACGGGGTTTTTTTCTTTCGATGAATTCCAAAATTTAACTTTTCATTCATATTGAATGGGTCTAAACAAAAAATAAACATTTCAAGTGAAAGAATTTGATGAACCGGTATAATGTCCAGGAGCATTATATTCATATAAATTCATTGTGAAATTGTGACCTCGATTCTGCCTGATTTAGCAAGCAATGTTTCATCTTTATACTTAAGTTGTGTTTTCTAATCAATATTGAAAACAGTTTTAGTAACCTCAATTTTTTGAACTTACAAATTTTCCAGGAAATTAATGTAGTTATTCCATTGTTGTATATTTAAGTCATTTTTAGGATTATTATTAATAACTTTAGATCTATTATTAATATAACGAAGTGACTTTACATGTTAAGGGTTCAAGAGGAGTAACCAACTGTAATCCTAATTCAGTAACATTTTCCATTTTGTAGAATGTTTTATTTTGAATTAGATCTTAAAATGAATCTTAAAGCCGGGTAATTCCCATGATAATAAAATAAAATATTATTTAATTAAATCAGTAATATATGAAGCTTTTAATTCTGATTCTATTTTAGATCTGGTAGATTTATCAACAGCTATGAAAAGGGCTAAAGTAATTGAGCGATCAGGAAGATATTTTCGTGTATATGGCTTGACTGTGTTTTGGTAATAAATGAGTGTATAAAATGTAATATTAATACTAATAAAATTTAAAGTGATCACGATGGGATGGATGTGTTTGGGTGTAGGATATCCTCACTCTTAAATTAGTAGTGCAATCACATATTAAACCACAGACATGCGCCCAATTCCAATCCGACGCTCCCCGCGAGACATCAGCCCGGGCCACTCCCCCAATTCGGCAATGGGGTCTGTCGCGGGCTCAGCGGTGGGTTCGGTGACCTGCTCGCCCAGCGCCCGTCCACCGCAGAGCCAGGCCTTTGGATCCTTCGGGTCGTTTGGGTCCTTCAACTCACAGCGCACCAACAGCTACACACCGTTCCACAACACCCCTTCGGCCGTGTCCAACTGCTACTCCCGGCAGTCCATATCTCACTCCGTCCCCCACTCCGTCCCCCAGCCACAGCAGCAGCAGCAGCAGCAGCAGCAACCGCAGCAGCAACCACAGACCCAGACCCAATTCCATGTTCAACCCACGTCCCCCTCGGCCACCGTCCGCCAGTCAAACCTCACGTCTTCCCTCCAGACCCCGAGCTCAGACCACCTGGACATAGCAAATCACCCAACCCCCCACCTGCTCCAAATGCTCGCGGCCCTCCTGTCCAAGATAGTCCAAGCCAACGACTCCTTGTCCTCCTCCCATCCTCACCCTACATCCCAACACCCTTCTCCCTCCCCCTCCAATTATATGATACCTGATGTAAATGTCTTCCATGGGAGAAACATTCCTGCTATTTCTCTTCATGCTTATCTATTGAGAATTCTAAAATATTGTCCTCTAACAAATGAAGTCTTTTTAAGTTTACTGGTTTATTTTGACCGTATAGCGAAAAGAGCAAACACAACTGACCAACCCACATCTTCCGAAACAGAAGATAATAAAAATAATAGTAATGAACAATTATTTATAATGGATTCTTATAATATTCATCGATTAATTATATCTGGTTTAACAATCTCATCAAAATTTTTCTCTGATGTTTTTTATAAAAATTCAAGATATGCAAAAGTTGGTGGTTTACCATTAGAAGAACTTAATCTATTAGAAGTTCAATTTTTATTATTATGTGATTTTAGATTAATGATTCAAAAAGAAGAATTACAAAGATATGCTGATTTATTATTAAGATTTTGGAAAAGAGAACAAAAGAAATATCAATTAAGTGATCAACAACAACAAAATGAAAATGATAATGGAATTGGAAATGAACAAGAACATCAAACCATTAGTAATTCAACTTTTTCATAAACGAATTTATCAATTGATTATCTCTCTCTCTCATCTCTCCTTTCAAGTGAATAGTACAAAAGAAAAACATTAGTAATAATAATACATAATTAGGTGAACATATATAAATGAAGAATACGATGAATATGAATATGGATATATATATTTTTGTTGTTTTGTTTTAATAAAGTCTAAACTATTTTTTTCTTTTGTTTGTTTGATTTGATCTCATTCTCTTTTTTTTTTCAATTTCTTCATTCTTTTTTCCCCCTCCACTATTATTTTTCATATTGTTCTATTTATTATTATTACTATTACTATTTGTTTTATGTTTATTCTAATTAATATTAGTTTATCGAAATTTTATTTGTTATTATTAAAGTAGCTTATATTTTAAAGATATATGATAAATACTAGATATATTTCAGATCTGGTACATCCATACACTCATTCGAACTTTGAAGGAGACATTACTTTCTAATTATAATTGACGGGTGTTGAGCTGTTAACTGTTAACTCACCAAATTATAAGTTGGTATAAGAATGGCTCTGGACAAGAAAGCACAAATCAAAGCCTTAATTGGCAAAACTCGATCACCGTCAACACAGTCAACACATTCCGAAACTGTTCATACAAACAATCATGATAATAATCATGACAACGGCGAAGAAAAAAATCCATCTACAATAGTTGACCGTAAGCATGCAATTCAATATATTGTATTTGTACTCTCGCGAAACGAATCCACGATGAAATCCATCTCTCATATGATAAAACAACAAACATCACTAGAGCATCAGTGGAGGGATAAGAGAACTTTATTAGATGCCTCTGTTATGGACGGATACGATGATGCGGTTTATACTGCTGAATTAGAAATGTATCTGGCCATGAAGGCCAAGTTGTGTGTTTTACGTGTTCCATTTTTCTGTCTACAAGAAGAACTTATAAATCAATTGCAATCGAAACAACTTGAAGAAGATCAAAAGTTTATTGTTCAATTTTTATATGATTTGCTATCAAAATAACAAGATCTATAGAAAAAACAAAAAATCACGATACCACCATTAATAATTATAATACATCAGTTTCATTTATCTTTTATTCCCGCTCTTCCCGATTTGGGTTGATTTAATTCGTTTAAATACTCACTTTTCTGCCCCTTGTTCTTTTCTTTTCTACCATCTTGCCAAAATGCCATTGTTCCCACCACAAGACGCTGTCGCTGCTTCTTTCAATAAAACTATCCCAGCTTTTTCTTATCCTCTGAGTTCAGCCTTAGAGGCCCCTGCTCACACAAAGAAAATTGAGCTTTACACAAGGGACTACTTCACCGCTTGTACAATTGGTGGAATTATTGGTACGTTCTCCTAACCTCCAATCGGTAATTGGTCACTTTTTATATATTAACTATTATTTAGCATGTGGTCCAACACATTCTGCTGTAACTCCCCTGGATCTTGTCAAATGCAGACGTCAAGTCAATTCTAGCTTATATTCAAGTAATATTCAAGGCTGGAAATCAATTGTTGCAAAAGAAGGTTTTGGTGGAATTTTCACTGGTATTGGTGCAACTTTTATTGGTTATTCATTGCAAGGTGCTGGTAAATATGGTTGTTATGAATTTTTTAAATATCAATATGCACAAATTGTTGGAAAAGATGTTGCTGATAAATATAAAACAACTCTTTATTTAAGTGCTTCTGCTTCTGCTGAATTTATTGCTGATATGTTTTTATGTCCATGGGAAGCAATTAAAGTTAAGACTCAAACTACTTTACCTCCATATGCTACTAATGTTGTTGATGGTTGGAAAAAAATTACTGCGAAGGAAGGTATTGCTGGTTTATATAAAGGTTTAGCTCCATTATGGTGTAGACAAATTCCATATACAATGGTTAAATTTGCAAGTTTTGAACGTACTGTTGAAGCAATTTATAACATTTTACCTAAAAAGAAGAGTGAATATTCTTTACTTTCTCAAACTGGTGTTTCTTTCTTAGCTGGTTACCTTGCTGGTATTTTATGTGCTATTGTTTCTCATCCTGCTGATGTTATGGTTTCTAAAGTTAATGCTGATAAGAAGGCAACTGAATCGACTGGTCAAGCAGTTGGTCGTATTTATAAACAAATTGGTTTTGGTGGTTTGTGGAACGGTTTACCCGTTCGTATTGTTATGATTGGTACTTTAACAGGCCTTCAATGGTTATTATATGATTCCTTTAAGGTTTATGTTGGATTACCTACTAGCGGTCATTAAATGATATAATTGTTTATAGAATGATTGAATATTTTGTATATAATTACTATATAATAATTATAGAGATATTAATACTATTGATATGTTCAGATGCATAAGTAGATCTAGCTATTAAGCATCTTTTATCTAGATTCTTAGATCTTGTAAGGACTTAGTATAATATCCGATAAAACCATGGCAATTTACAACATTATATCGAATCTAAAGATCTTTAATTTCCTTGTAAATCGAAATTTAAAAACATCAATGTTACGTGTTACGTAACTTACGTTATCTATACAACGCTAGTAGTAGTAGCCCACTGAAACCCAGTACCTATTTTACATCGTTTACTTGTTGGTATATTTTGCATAACTGCATATTCCGGAGTTATATTTATAAGCCGTGTGATTGGAAGAAACAGATATCATTGGAATTGCGGAAATTTGGAGCTCGAGGATGACTTTTTTAATTATGTAATCTCAATGACTCTCATTGTCATTTATTTGTTTTAGATTTAAAAAAATTTAAATGCTTATTTTTATATTCTATTTGTGTTAAGTTTTCATTTATATCATAGAAAAAGAAACCCACCAACTGGCTATTAAAACTCAAATCATGCGGGTTTTAATAACCAATTTTAACGAATTAAAAAATTATATTTCATGAAGCGTAGAATTATATTTAAGACATAACTTGCATAATGTGTTTATATTATGTAATGATACTGTCCTTATTAATAATTAATATTATATTAGTAATGTAGTGGATATTGATAAAATATGAAGAGACTCGGCGAATAAATTTAATGTTAGTATATCTACAGCACAATCTTACTATTACTACGTATATGTTTAACCTATGTATAATTTGATATTACTTTAAATGAAATATAATTAGAGCTTGGGAGTTGTTACCGAGCATTGTTGTATAAATAGGCTGTGGGGTATAACCTCATATTTTAGCGTCAGGCTCTGCCAGCTGATAAAGTGTCTTTATAATTATGGATAAGTCGTTAATATTATCAACAGTTCACTAGGTTGAACTCTTACTTAATTAAAATTAGAATAATTGTTATCGTGAGACTTGAGCTAATGATTATCAACTTATCACAATTTATCAGCCATAATATTACACGTAATTAAAATTAAGAATTATTATATAGTTTCAAATGTTACAAACTTTACAGATACTACTGACATTTATTATCGAAATTATCAAAATTCGCTTTAAACTTGATAATAAAAATATTTAGATATTTGATAATTATTAAATGAAAGAGTCGATCTGCTTAAATAATATGGATAGATACCGGTATTAATTATTATTATTGTAACTCATAATTATAAGAGGTATGCAATTGCAAGCGTAAACCTAGCTATAGGGGTATGAGATTACTACAAAAGTATTATGAATCTTTCAAGGTCAATGATAAAAGTTTAGCATATAATAATCAAATATACAGCTATAAAAATATTTAAAAAGAGTCCTCAGGGCTTGAGATTCAGATTAAACATACAATTTGAAAATCCACAGCATAATCGTAAACTCGTAATAAGGGCCTGTAGCTCGCCACGGGGCAGTTAACTCATACATATAATCAACATCTAGATCATAAATTATATAAGAGTGAACTTTCTAGATCATCTGTATAAATTTATATGTTTGTGGTTGCGCAACTTGTGTTGTGCTTATTGCTGGCCAATTTGTAACCGACGGAAAAGGTTGTCTGGTGAGTTATTTCATTGGTCCAGCGCTTGAGCACTCTCGGACATTTTTCGGACCATCTGAGTATAGCTATAGGCTAGCGATTGGCGGATCAGTTTTACCACCACAATTATAAAATTTATAATACATATTTTGAAAATTATTGAAATTACTATTTTAATTTGTGTGTATTCTATCTGCGATGAGTGCTTTAAAATTCTTGTTCTGCGGGATAATTCGCAAGTGAAATTTATATATACCGACTTAAGTAACTCTCGGATTTACATTTTTAAAGGGTTTAAAATTCCGAATACAACAGGGGGGAAAAAGTTGCAATACTTAATATTATTATAATATATGAAAAACTTTCTCCTAGTTAAAAAAAATGAACCATGTGAACCCCATCTATTTTCTGATATATATATCATAATATTTACCATAATTATAAATTTTCTGGAAATTATACCATTTCGAAAGAATAAAGAACAATAATAGTTCAGATAATTATACAGGTGCTGCAGCAAAACATTAAACATTAGAAGTTCAAGCTTAATTTATACAACAGATATCCACATCTTTTTTTACCCATTTCACAACATTTAGATTTATAAACTCCAACAAACCACCTCACCTCAATAATATCATTCATGATTAATTAGAAACCTGTGGGAACGAGTATGAGTATATCAAAAATAATAATGGTACAAAGTGTTTCTTCTTCGGATTTCAAATCACAAAATCAAAACAGGATACATAGTACAAGTCAAATACATAATAATAGTAGATCGGGTTCCTTAATATCAACTATATTTAGCGACAACGTTGACAATAACAATAATGGTAGTATATTCAATCATACAAATCATCCTCGGCCGCGAAATAACATCCAATCGTTTAATTCATCGACACGCATATCTTTTAGAAGTCAATCATGCAAGCCTAAACGAGTACGACAGCGAAGACAAGAGCGAAGGAAATTTCAACAACCCTTTGTTCTTAAAGATTGGGCATTATGGCTTTGTGATTGTATAATCAATTTATGGATGTTTTCCATATTGGTCCAATTTTTCAATTTTATTTCACAACGGTTACCATGGATCAACGTTAACATGGAATTACGGCAAACGGGGTTGCGGCCCAATAAGACTATTCTACCGAGTTTCACTCTAGAAGAAATACAGAAGCATGATAATATTAATGACCTGTGGCTTATAATGTTCGATAAGGTTTATGATTTCACCAAATTCCTTAACCACCATCCGTATGTATATAATAGTATAGATTGATGGGCTCAGACTGTTCTAACATTGAATAATTGTTTATAGGGGAGGGAACCAGGTTCTGTTAGACTGTGGAGGGGTTGACGCTACGGAAGCGTTTAATGATGTTGGGCATTCCCAAATGGCTATTTATATGATGGAACCATATCTCATAGGCTCATTAAAACAAAAGGTATGTTCATTGCTTATAATCATTACAACTGCAATCACATTAAATCGGCTAACATTATTAAAGGATGTTGAGAGAAACAAGGAACGGAAACAAATTGTGGTTCTAAAAGAACGAGAAAAGATACTGCAGTTACGGCCCTCTCGGGGTCGATTTCAAAAACGGCCTCGCACTCGGTCTCGACGAAACAGACTCAAATCTGGATGGACTGTTATAAAATCTTTCTTAACTGCCAAATTGAGGTGAGTTTTTCTATTCTTTTATATTTTGTTTCAACATTTGCTAATTTTTCAGTTCCACCGTTTATTTATTGCTGGTCGCTCTCATTTCGGCAACTGCCATTTTGATAATTGAAACTAAAAAGCATAACTTAGATAATAATTATTAATTTCACCCAATCAGCTGCTTCAAATCTGTTTGTAGATCACTTGTATCCGGGGCAACGCCCCAAAACTGAGCCACAATGTGTAATTTTCAGCACACCGGTCACTTTTTCATTTTATAAAAGCCCCTCACTCGCCTCTGCCAGTTCCTTTCTTCTTTTTCTCTCCCATATTCATACTCATATTCAAGAACTTTTTTTACCCCCAGAACACGTGCTTTCCCTCTCTTAAGATATTCAAGATGTCTAACTAAATCACCTACCCCAGAAAAACCATACTATTTCTTTTAAAAAAAAGGAGTTAAAATAAATTAAAATTTATTTATTATTAAAAATGCGAATATGATATAAAAAAATTAAAGTTCTTTTCTTTTGAAAGAATAACCAATTCAAAAAGTTGTTAATATGCTGTCCCTATAATGTTTTCCCACGCCCACTGTTACCTTAATTGAGTTTTATTAATTATTACCCAACAAGTTTTTTACTAAAAATTTATGAATACTGCCATTAAATTATTAAATATGTCTACTGCCGCCGCTACTACTAACGCACAAATTAATACTGATAACAAGGGATCTTTTCTCTTTGATGAAGCTCTTTTTGATGCTTTCAGCACTGAGAATGATCTCTTGTCTATCAAAGAAGAGTCTTTGCCTCTTAATTTCTCTACCGATAAAGATTTTTTGCTCAATACTTCTGATATCACAGAAGCCCCAGAATTTACTCCTTCAACGTGTACAATTTCTCCTTTGGAAATGCTAATGCCTCCCACTTCGTTTGATGAGAACTCTGACTTTGATGTAACCCCCATGTTTGGGGATGTTGGATTAGATGAATCTAAAAACTGGAGTTCGTTGTTTGATGATTTAGTTGAAAATAGCGAGCTTTCTAAGTCTGGTCCATCTTCGTTATTAACAAGCAATGTTGTTTCTTCGCCCACTGTTGAAGAGCTTAACACTAAAAAGAGAACTTTTTCCGAAACGGAGTTGTCGCCGTCTCCTTCTACTTCAGACTATTCAAATTTTTCTTCTCCAGCCCCAGGTACAATTGTTTTACCAGCTACTAAAAGAAAGATTACTGTTAAAAAGGATCATTTAGGTATTACTACTTACAACAGAAAGCATCGTACTGCTCCGTTAGGTCAAATTGTTGTTCCTCAAGGTGCAGATGCTGCTACTCTAAAGCGAGCTAGAAATACTGAAGCTGCTCGTAGATCTAGAGCAAGAAAAATGGATAGGATGAAACAGTTGGAAGATAAGATTGATTCTTTAATGAGTAAGAATTCTGATTTGGAGGATGAAGTTAAAAGATTAAAGAAGTTAGTAGGTGAAATCTAAATATTGCTGTACATTTTTATATTATTGTTTTTATATGTTGATCTTTATTTAAAAAACTATTTATATTATTTAATAAGAATTTTAAAATTATACTGCTTTGTAAATCATTGTAGTTGGTAAAGTTTGTGATATCGGTGTGTGAGGGTCGGTTGTTGGTGCAGAATGCAGATTTTGAAGAAGCGTAGCTATGATGCAAGAAACTTCTATCATTTTTATAAGTTGTAATTGAAAGGATATAATTATTATCAATATTCCAGTCTTTCTTAAATCAAGCGGTACACTTTCTTTCGGTACTTAAATATTTGCAATTATATACAGTATATCGATTAATATTTTCAACAGTTTATATTTTCTATTTGTTAATTTCAAAAGTAGTCGTCAAAAAATTTAGACTTTATTTGCGACAGTAGAGGAGGTTGCATATCAGCATAACTTCGAATTCAAATAACAGACCTAGATGTTTAAAAAAAAGAACACAAAGAATTGTCTGATTGTTCACACTTCGGCTTTCACTGGCGATATAAACTGATTGAAATCTGTAGTGTTAAGTTTGTATTTAAATTTACATATATATTTGTGTTTAAGCTCATTTGCTCTTAAATTTAAGGGTTTTATTGCTATCAGTGCTCTGACATGAGTCATTATTACTGTTTAAAAATGGCATATTCAAATCCAAACGCAAGAAAACACTATATGAGTAAAGGTCCAATATCATTTACAGGTATTTGGGATTTTAGTTAAAGTTACAAAATGCCCAATATTTGTATGGATTGATGGACCAGAAAAATAACAATGTCTAAAATACGGCCTGATTAACTGAGATTCATAAATTTTCACAAAATAAATACCCAAAATAGAGTTGGAAATTGTCCCAAAATGTCTGGCATAGATTAATGGACAAGAATAAGACTATCTGAGACGCGACAGGACTAAACAAGATTCATAGAAATACCCAAACTTTCCAAAAGAGAGTTAGTTTGAAATTAAGCGAAATGTCTACTTTTCTTAATTATATAATAACCATAGATTCAACTATAGAAACTCAAACCCTTCTTTCTTGTGTTATAGGTATAAACTTTAGAAGATAGCTAATAGTTTCAATTATGATATATACTTACCTATTCTAGCATATCATCACAGATTTTATCGTGGCAAAGTTGCTAGAACGTTCTACTGAACCAGAATAAGAATAACAATTACAGAATTTGGAATGAGCAAATACCCAAACATCAAGCAAGATCTAGAGACAATGATTAACAAAGAAGAGAACTTCAAGCTCTCTAGCAGAGAGAATTTACGTCCACCTGGTCAGAGCTTAGGAAGCTGAGTTGTTGCAAGTATACGATAAATGTCGAAACCAGGCATTAACCCTTTTTCAAAAAAACATCACTGGTACCATTCAATTAGAAGAAGTCTTGGAGAAATGCAGTGGTGAAAATCACAGCTAAACCGATAGAAAATACATCCATTACATAAAAATGACTCACTAAAGAGACTGGTAACAAAATAAGAAGTGATTGGACAATGTTGTGGAAGAATATTCGATTTTTGATAAGAATGCTGCTCATCTGATGCATATATTTGAGTCCCCATCAGTGCTTACTTCATAGATGTGTCAGAGCCATGCAAAGCACTCAATCCACCAGATAACTTTAATGGACCATCGTTTGGAGTTAGTTCAGGTGTGAGGGAGCCTTGCAAGATTATACCTATTCTTAACATTGATGAAATGGTGGAAATGATGAATTATGTGAAGCATGCCTCCATCTTTACGAAGTATCTAGTGAGCTGACTTCAGACTTCTAAAATCTATGAAAAAATATCTACTGGTATGAGATTTGCTTAATCCCAGCTGCTATTTCACTTCACATAAAATTTGTCATCAATTTGATTCTGAAATCATTGTCCCAATCTTCTGTTGTATTTATTCTGAAGGAATTTGGGGAACTTTTGCAACGAACATGTTTGGTCACAAAACCATTATTTCTATTACGGCCACAAATGGAGTGTGTATGAAGAAGAGAAATTGAGATCTAAAAAAGAAGAAGTAGAGGTTTTCCATTCTATGAGTGATTTTCTCATGATCACTTAAATAGTTTTTAGTTAGAAGTTTTATAATTGGAAATTATATCTAACTGTGCGAAACGTGGTTGGAAAAATTGAAAATATATGAAATATCATATTAATATTTAATGTTGGTTTATGGACTTCTAAAAATATCTTCAAGGAGATAGATACAGGACTTTTGTAACTTAAATTTAAATTTCCACCAGGGTGTTCGAAGATTCCCTAAAATCTATTCAAAGTGGAATTCAGACTTCTAAGAGGGCACTGATTAGTAATTAGATACAATTATCTGGAGACAAAGAGAGAGATTTGTGTCGAAATCCTGGATCAACACGCTAAATCGTAGAAGATCGCTCACACCACAACATGATTTATGAATCATACGTTTTACGTATCACAGGCTAAATAGATGAATATATTAATATTGTGTTTCCTCTGGAGTTCCTTGTAAGGCTTAAGCATTTGATATTTTCACATGTGCACCATTTCTTCCGATCATCGTTCTATAAGTCTGGATATTTCTTCGCCCATATAGTCTGTTTTAGAGTTATCTTAGATTTTTCATACATTTTGACTCAGAGATTGCATGGATAGTTTTGTAACATTTTTGCAAACTGTTATACGGGTATATGGACAAGAATATTATGAAGTAGAGAAACAAATATTCGGACTCCTTTGCTTCTTTTTAACTTTACAAGTCAATTAGGAGAATATCCTATTCACAGATGAAGACAACAGTTCGGAGACTCAGCCCTTCTGGATAAATCCGGGACGCATCTCTTAAACAACCGTAGAAGAAATTATTTTTATCAGAAATTTAACAACTATGAAGGAACCAACCCTACTCCAAGGGCTGGCCTTCATGACCTATGGCTTTGGTTAAACAATTGTATATTAAAGATTAACTTAGTGATACTTAAAGAAGTAGAAATACATGACATATAGCCTTATTTATATGCATTTATTATTCAACACTTCACCATTCATGCACACTTTTTTTTTTTAAATAAAGCAGATAATTTTTTAACTTTACATATAAATAACTTAAATCTTCTAACTATTAAATTGAGGAAATTACTCTAAGAGTATAAAACCTCTGCTTCTTCTTTATTTCTCTTTTATTTTCTCTTTATCTTATCACCATGTTATTTTATTTTTATTTCTGTTTTTATTTTTTTTATTTTCCCAGAATTACTTCTACTGTATAATAGAGCTGACTAACTAGTTCCTTACCACAAACTGTAAAGGAGTCCTATAGCCATGATCATGTACTTCTTATGGATTCTATTCCAAAACACATTTCACAGTCTTGAACTAGCTCAACTCAAGATATATACATTTGTATTTCATTCTTAACGCACTTTTAATACCTTATTATTTCATTACTTCTAGGACTTTCTATATTAATAGCCTTTGGGATTTAGCTATATAAAGATAAGATTAATCCCACTTTTAAGGAGAAGGAGGTTAGCTTTAATACATTTTTCCTGTTTAAGATCTTGATCGTCGTCTGTATCTGATTCCGCCAGTTACATCTATTGTAAGCTATTAAGTGGTTAGTAGCTTACTTTACACAAACAATTATTGGGATGATTAGTGTAGTGGTTATCATACTTGCCTTCCAAGCAAGTGACAGGGGTTCGATTCTCCTATCATTCATATTTTTTATTATTTTGAAAAAAATAAAATTCACGAAATTGGAATATTGTATAGTATTTATAGATAAAGCAGTTTAATATAGAGCCTTAATGGCCACCTGAAAAAAAAAAAATATTAGAATAGCTGAATGCAAAAGAAACATTAAACGTTATATAGACCAAGTTAAGGTATCATTCAATGGCATTATAAGTCGTTGTAACTGTAACTAGAGATCTTGCTTGAAACTTTTACATAATTTAATACACCAAAATTTTGACCCTCTCTGAAAGTTAGGAAGTTATAATCATAACTTACAACTTCCAACCGCTGCTCACTTTAAATTTCTAAAATGTACCGAACATCAGCAAATAGGTCCGTGATAACACCATTGAAAGTTCAGCGACTACAATCCTTGAATCTAGGGTTTAAAACAATTAAGCAAAACAGAGTCTTGTTTCAACGATCCGTTTCATCAATCCAACCTACCAGGCTTTATTCTGTCAAAACAAGACCACAAGAAATACCACATAGAAGACAACATAGAGATCCTTTTGTTGAAGAGCCATTTAATGCTTCTACACTTTCCGTTCGTATTGAAAATTTTTTAGAAACAGAACAAACGGTATCGGCAACCTTAGAAGCTTTAAAAGCATGTTTGTCATTGGAAGAAAAAATCAAACAAGGTACAAAAGATCCAGAAGCAACTTCAATTATAACTGAATTGATTTCCAAGATTACAAACAGTGAAAACACAACAATAACACCAAAATTAATTCATGATGTTTTCATTCTAATGACATCAAACCCGAATTTGAAAAATATTGAGACAATAATTAAAGCTTTTGATAAAAAAAATCGAAGACGTGTTATTCCAAAAGAAACAGCGATGGTTCCATTTCGTCATTTTGTATATAATGGTGATTTTAAATCTGCTTTTAAACTTATAGATTTAACAACGGCTTCTTCAAAATATCTTAAATTTAAAAAAGCACAGTATTTTCGTTTTGTGAAATATGGCATCATGGGTACAGGAGGATTAATTGCACTTGTTGATTTAATATTAAGATCATCTATTTTTTTCCCTGCTCCTACTAATATTTTTGGCATTGATGCCATGTTAGCAGCTTATTTTGCAAATATGGGTATTATTGGTTCTGTTGCCGCTGGTGGTAAACTAGCAGGTAATGGATCATATATTAAATGGGCTCCAGAAGCAAAACAAAACTATTGGTATCAACATTCAGATGAAATGAAAATGGTCGCTAAGATTGTTGAAATGGATGGGAAATATTTTAGTTTCAATGGAAATGATGGTGGTTATTGTTCAATAGATGTAGATAATAATGTCCAACAAAGATTAATGTTAGGTGTCGAACCAGATAGTGAGTTAGAATTAAAAGAATACTGGATAAACGGTGGTTATGGATTTGAATGGGTTGAACCAGATCAAGATCCAGCAGAGATCTTACTACGAAGAAATTTGGAGAATAAACGAGTACGAGAATTAAATGAGAATGATGAAAATTCAAATAAAATTGCTGATAAAATTGCGACGATGTTTGAATTGCCTGATAGTGATAGCTCCGAGGAAACTAGAAGATAATAAGACTTACTTATTCATTATAATTATATATTGTATAACGGCATCAAATATTGTAAATAGATTTAAATATAAGCTTATATCTTATAATAACCACATGTATGTAAGTAATAATTATTAATAAAGTTTCGTTTTTCATTCAATTTAAAGAACGCCAAAACCGGTTAGTCTAATGTTGCGATAGATCAGATATATTAATTTTAAGATTGACCTGAGAGGGTTATATATGAAAATTTTAAAGAAGTTGAGAGTTGAAAGGGGAGGAAAATGATTGTATAGGGTTGATTTAATATTTTTACATTAATTAGTTAATTTTATTACAAGCCATATGTATGAACAGAGATACGAAATCAATAGAACAATATAAACATGATCATGTTTCCTGAGATATTGGTACACACCCAAAATTAATCAAAACCAAGACAGAAAGAGATGTAAACTATAAAATAAAAATAAGGTAACTAGTATTACCTGAATAATAGTTATTGAGTATTTTGATGTTGATTCTGCCTGACAAATGGCACTTGGACACTAGTAGTAGCTATATCATGATCATCATGTATTGGATTATCTGAATTAGATAAATGAGCTTGTTGTAAGGTCTGTATTTGGGGTATAGGAGGTTTATCATCCCAATAATCGCCATAGTTAAAACCCGAGATTCTCTCGAATCTAGGTAATTCATCGTCCATGTCAATGTTGATCGAATTGGTATCTATTTCATGACCGAGAATCATGGTTTCATGTTTTTGTTGTTGTCTTGGGAAATATTGATTAGAGCCAACATTAGGAACTTGATATATATCATTATCATCAATATTGGAATTTGATGTTGATCTTGACGATGTATTTCGAGTGCTTGATAAAGATCCCATTCTAACCGTTGGATGTGTAAACGTTGGAATTTGTTTTTTCGGAGAATGTTTCCCTGAACATCCATTTAGTATTATCTTTGATGCTGATCTTCCCATATTAGCAAATGCAGTAGTAGCATTACTTTTTTGTTTATTTTTGATAATTGGAGAATTATTTTCCAATACTTCCATAAAATTATATGTAAACTTATTCCATAATTTTGGAATTCCGGTGTAACCCAATGATTTGTTAGTGACAGTTTTAGCATCAGCTTTAGAAGTATCATCACTATTATTATTATCATCACTATTATTATTATCATCATTAATATTATTATTGTTATTAACATCTAAATCACCATGATGAAGATGAAGTTCAGAAATTGTTGACATTGTATTTTTCTTTTTAAAATCATCCCATGGACTAAAATCAAGATTTTCACTTTTTGGATGGTTAATTCTTCTTCCTAATACACCACTTTTAATATGATCATCTTCAAATTTTTTGATTATATTTATCCATTCCCATGCGACAACACAAGTAGCGACTTCACTTATCCATCTTATTAAATCAGCCCATGAAGAAAAATCTATATCACTAATAACAACAATGAAAAATATAAATGGTGATGCTATTGTTATTAAAGACATCAAAGCTATTGGAATTGCTCTTTTATGATAAGCAAATCTCCATTTTCTAAAGGAATATAATAATAATAAACCCATAAAACTTATATGTAAAGTAATTTGAGTTGCATAGATTAATATACTTAATAATAGTTCATCACCTTCTCCGGAAATCCCTAACAAAGTCCCTTTTAAAAAGTATCGTATACACCAAAACATTTCGTTAGAAATTGCCAATATTGAACCAATAATAACAATATATTTATAAATTTTAGTACCTGGTAAATATAAACGAATTAATATCTGTATTTGAGCTAGCCAAAGTAAAAAAGATGAAAAAACACCTAGTATTTGATATTTGATACTACTAGTAATTTCACGATGAATTTCCATTGCTTCACGGAAATTACTATAATATTGAAGTTGAGTAATATATGAAATATCATATAATATTACTGTTAAACATATAGCAGCAAATAAAGTGGTTAAATGTATGAAAAATGGTCTTTTTTGTTTTGATGTAAATAACAGGATAAATAATAACCAACCAGTGACGGTAGCAGAACAGGCAGCTACTGAAATAGTAAGTAAGTTTCCATGTGTAGGATCACGTACCAAATCCCAATTTTTAATATCAATCAACATATCTGTCAAAGCTTGTCGGGTAAGTTCATCTGTACAATTCTTGATGTAGATGGCAGGAAGATTGAGGGTGACATTCAAATTGACTGGGTATAGAGACCCTGCATAGTCCTTCCCATAGGCCGATGCTGATAAGGATCCATATGGAAGAAAATATCCGGTGCAGTTCCCTAACTTGGAAAAAAATTCGGGGTTGTAATCTCCCAGATAATCCATGATGAACTGGGAAACATTTATAGACATTATATTCGTAAATTATATATTTGTCACCGTTTTTTGAGGCTGTGTTGGTAATGCATACGAATCTCGAAAATTTCCACTGAAAGCCAACGTTATTTATATATTATCTATAGTCCAAAATTCAGTGAGGTCAAAGATAAAATAGAAGATGAAATAAAAGATAAAAATCAAATATAAGAGGTGTTTGTTTGAAACTTTGAAAATAAGAAGTACAAATTCAAGAAGATATGTGATGCCTGACAGAGACAGGGTAACACCGTATATCAGGAGTATCAGACCCTTATTTTTCCTCCCTGGGACGAAAAACGGTTACTCTGCAATATCTAATAGTTTATAAGATATAGGTAATAAGTTTATATATATGTAATAAGTTTATATATATGTAATAAATAGTTAGTTAAAAGTACTCTTCACGATTATCTTCCAGTTCCTCTGCTTCGTTTATATGTAACCTTATATCCCATGCTTTTATCATGATTATTCTTCGAATGTCCATGCTTATATTCCTTGTAATCATGATTATGGCTATGATTATTATTAATGTATGATTTTTCTTTTATATTTCTAATTTCTTCTTTTAATGATACAGTTGCTTCCATTGGTTCATTTCCAGGTATCTGTATTGGTATTTTTACTTGATTTCTATTTAATTTTAGTGTCTTTTCTCTTTGAAATTTTAAACCATTCGAACCGAAAATAAACGCAGTGTTTGAGAAACCGATTGGATAGATTAATTTAGCATTCACTTTCAGTAGTTTGGTGATTAGTTTTTCATTATCATTGTAATTTTCATTATCAATTTCATTATCAATTTCATTGTCATTATCGACATCATTATCATTATAGATTTCATTAGGATTTTCATTATCATGAAGTTCATTTTCAATGAACTGCGATTGTATTATTTGTTCATCATCATCATTTATATTTATATTTGATATATTACACATTTTAACAACTGGTTCATTATTATCAAGTAAATAATTTCTTAATTCAACATCAATATCAGATGATTTTGTGATAAGTTTTTTACACGTTTTATTATATTGTTTATTAGTTGATTTGGGTTGTGATTTTAACTGTTTGGGTTTGGGTTTTGGATCTTGATTTTGAGTTTGTGACGAGTTGAATAATTTATTATTGTTTTTATTATTTAAAATCGGCGATGACGACATATTAGAAAAGGAAGTTTTAAATAAATTAACATTAATATTTTCTTGTATATTATTAATATTAACATTAGATTTTGAACTTGAAATTGAAATTGAATTTGAATTTGAGTTTGAATTGGAATTTGAATTGGAAATTGAATTCAAGTTCCAATTATTTAAATTTAATGATTTTATTTCATTATTATTTTGATGCCCATAATTTTGATTATAATTTAAATCTTCATATTCATATAAAATTGGAAGACCATGATTAATAGTTGTTCTTGTAATATTATCATTTATTTTTGATTTATTTTGTAATGATTTGTTTTGTAATGGAGATTTAGTTCCAGATATTTGTGTCGATATTTGAGATTGAAATTCCAAATCATCAAATGTATTTATATTTGTATTTAAATTAAATGTAGAATCATTTTCGAAATCTTTATGATAAGTAGTAATAAATTTCGGAGATGGGAAGAATCTTGAATGGCCTCTTGAAATTGGAATCGAAATTGAAGAAGAAGAAGAAGAAGATAATTCTGGATCTAATTCTGGAGATGATGATATTGATTTTGGTAATTCAATATTTGATGATGATATTGGGATTGATGTCGTAAATTGAAAAGATGAATTAGGAATATTATTCTCTTGTGATTGTATATTTGTATTAGGATTTTTGATTTTTGTGGGTGTGGTTGGAGATTTCCACATATTATTCCAAGAAGGGTTCATTATTGGTTTATTTTCCGAAATTATAATATTATTATCATTATTTATGTTAGATGAATATTGAGAAGAGAATAAAAATTGTGATGACCAAAGATCTCCAGAATCATTAGTATTAGTATTTGTGTTATTATTAGTATTAAATGATGAATTTTGAGACCATAGATTTGTATTTCTTTTGAGATAATCATTTTTAAAATCCGTCCAAACATAACTACTTGAAATGTTGGAATTCGGTTGTGGAATGAAAGTGTCCTTGTTTCCAAGTTTATGATTATCATCAACAATATCATAATTAGAGGTGAAATTTATATTTTTATCAAGTTCATTATTGAAATTGAAATTCATATCTTTATAATTATAGTCTTTAGAAATTACGGATCGGGTTGAACTTGAGATATTATGAGGATTATGAGGAGAATCTCTATCATATATATCCCTAATAGGAGTCCTTGTTTGCATTGATCTTTTTGTTCTTGAAAATGAGTCAGTCGTAAAAGGTCTCTTTAATTTATTATGTTTATAAACTAAATCTAAAGGTTTTTGGCACGATTGAGGGTTTGTGTCTCACTCTCAGTATAATTTTTATTTTCCTATAAGGCTGTTTGGCTGGGTAAGTTTATGGATATATCCGATATTAATATCCTCATCCAGTTATCGATCAAAACAGTTGGAGCCACATAGACGCATACATTTTATCTCATTATATTCATGTTTCCTATAGATATATTTACTACATTTTCCACCGTCACTTATTTATATCATGTTTCCACTAAATTTAGGCCTTGAGATACGCAATTGTCCGGCCTACTTGATGACTAAATATCGGTTACGCGATTGTGTACATATTCGGCCACCTTGCGAATTAAATTGTCGGACACTCTTTCCTAAACCATATTCATATTATACGCATTGAACTTTTAGTATCCAAATGTTCAGTTGGCAAAGGGGACGGCTGGTAATTTAATTCAAAAGGTGATCGAATATTTACTCAATCATGCTGCCAGATGTTTCGCTAATCTTTAAGCTATCAGCATGGCCAATATTCATCAATCAGCTGCTCAAAAACTGATTTCTTTTATTTTTAAACGAATAATAAAGCCATTGATGATCACTATTAAATTAAAATTATTACAAAATAGCTATTCAATGGTGATTATAGAAATATCAGAAAAGTTTGTAAAACGTTGGGTTAACGGTATATGTATTCATGGAAGTTGGTGATAAATTCATAGATATGGTTTAGGTGACAAATTAATAACAATCCATATAGAAAACATAATAGCCCCCTCATGATTATCCTTGATGATAGCATTTATAACTTATAAAGTCATTGTTTAATTTTTGCTCCTCGCATATACATATAGTGGAATAACAAGTACTAAACGATGCCAAATGCTTGTACAATCTTTAAAGAAAACCCCCCACAAGTTCTCCTGCATCTTATTTAAGATGAGAGTACCTTTTATGTTGGCAATAAATAAGTTCGTTTTTTTTTTCTTTCTAAAAGATGTTTTAGTTATGTCCATGCGGTTGTTGATCGGTATCAACTAACCTATAAGGTGTATCTTATAGCTAATAGATTGAGAGAACTCACAATTTCAAACATTTCGAAAGAATAAATAAAAAATATAAACTTATGAAATTTCATAGATCTTCAATTCGAGTATCAGGTAATGCTTTTTTAGGCGATAGCTGGTCAGATTACAACAATGACTTTTAGTTTGTCATATGAACATCCATTATTCGTTGGACTCAAGGGCTCTATGTAATCCTTGGTCCAAAGATTCTAAATCATTTTGGGTTGGTTTTAACGACTTGAACAACACTAGATGAATTAAAGGAGTGTGCACCAGTGAAGGCAAAGCTGACACACGATGTTTTTTTCTGTCATACCTACTTCTATATATAGTTCAAGGAACTGACTTGATGAAGTTTGCCTTTTTTATAGGGTGAAATAAGGATTAAAAATTGCTAAAGTTATGTGGGGTTTTAGATATAAAGACATGTTTATTTCCTGAAAGTTAATGAATTTTCTGTTAATAATAATTAATTATTATTATCTGGTTATTATCATCTGTTATTTATCCCATTACGCAATTTATTTCTAATGTAATCAATATTCAGTCTTAATTACTATTGAAATCAAACTGTGTGTATCCTACTCAATTGTGGTTGTTTTGATCCGCCATCCAGTATGAAAACTTTCCAGCTGTTAGCTGTTTACCCAAGGTAGAATCCGGTTTAATCAAAATTATGAATTTCAATTGCAATTAGGTTATAGCGATGTTCGTTAATCTAACCTTCAACTTCTTCGAGGGTTTCATAGGAAGATTTAAGATCACCTAGGCTTTCATAGATGCAGAGAAACCAGTATTAGTCCGATGTGGGAGCCTTAACATTATTATCAGTGAATTACCATCAAGAAAACTTTATCTCTATTTTGAATTCATATAGTGACCGCTAGAATTTTATTTGGGCTGTTTTTGTCTTGGTGATTCATCCACCATAACGCTTCCATACCATTCCTCCTCATACTCATTTCCAAAACTAGTGAATCAGTAGATTTATCCTCCTCCAACTTTATGAACAATTGGCATTTCTCTTTACTATGGCACCGAACATTTTCCAAACTGAATCGAAATCACCCCATAAGTTATTAGGTTATACAAAAAATGTTGAAGTGCCCGTTAAAACAAGTTACTATTACTCCAAAATGTCGTACAGCTTCTTTGTTGATTACTCAAGAGTGCCATATAAAACCAAAAATGATTGTCCAAATATTACGTAATTTAGTTTTAACTTATTTCGTCATTCGCTTGATACTTCTTGTTTGTAAATGACGTTTCGCCCTCCGTGGTAGCATGTAAACTTATGGTAGTAGAATTTGTATGTGATCCATGACCACCTAAGATGAGGAGGGTTTTTTCATATCCTTTATAGGGGAATTGATTGTTGATACATTCAATAATCGGTTCTAATAGCTACTGAATACACACTACTATAATCATGATGTAGTAACCACATTGTGACAATTTGTGAGCAAGTAACGAACCACTTTTTCCTCCGTATCTCCGAAAATTTTAGGCCATAAACATTAATTTAAAAATATACCCATAGGGGGCCGGGACAGAATTACCCATGACATTGACGCAATTAACAGAAGTGGTAGTTCCCCTCTAGGAGTAGGACACGACACTGGAACCAGCATCTTCCTGGACGTCCGATATCCCCAAGAGTACAACCAGGCTCATCTACAATTCTACATTGTAAAGATTGCATGGCTTGTATATTTGTCGCATAAGGACTTAAATTTCAAATTTCAAACGCGGTACCATTTGAATCTTGAGCTACAATTGCGATTGCATGCTAATTTTAGCCTATGCCAAGTATCTATGAGGTTCAAGAACATGAGGCGGCTTGCAAACGATCTTCTTGCACTTCTCATGATGATCTATCTAAAAAGGTCGCTGCATATTGGCTGTTCACGTATGTTCAATAGTTATTATTGACATTTGCTTAGAAGTGCGTAAAAGTAGAATTAACCTGCGTCTGGATACACCACTCATCAACATCTCAAATGTCCCGTTAGTCGAGTGTCTGAAGCTTTTTGGCGTGGTGGAGAAGAGTACGACAGTTAAGTTTTAGATTTACTAGCATGGGTTTTAGACATTTAAGCAAAGTAAGCAACTCTGCGGAAGGACGCGTGTGCGGCTCGGTTGCAGGTTGTAAAAGGCCGCCACGTGGGTGCATGTTCCGTATGCAGAATGGCCGAATGTTTAGCTCAAGACGACCAGCTCCTTTACGTAATAATTCCAGAATATTTTCACACCGAAACTTCCACACACACACCATATACACGACACAAATGAGGATACCGTTGGGAATCCGGCTGGGAATCCGGCAGCAGCTGATCGGTTTGGTCTGTACCACGGTGCTGTTGTCGCTGATGATCCTCGCCATCGTCACGGGCGTATACAACTCCAACAACGTGCTGGCCCTGAGAGCTGAACGGCTGGAAGTCATCGCCCAGCTCAAGGCCTCCCAGATGGAACAGGCTCTCCAGTCGCTGTTCTACCAGGTCCGCTGGCTGGCCGGGAAGGACGTTCTCCAACAGGCCCTCGCTCGCTACTACGCCGGCGACCGTTCCAGCGATGTGTTTTCGTCCGCCAAAAGTTCCATCCAGCAGTACTTATCCTCCTCCATCACCTACCTCGAAGTTCGGGTTTATTCCCGTTCCCTGAAAAATGTCATCCAACTGAGCAACAACCTGACTGGTGGATATTCTTCATCCTCCATCCAAACCCAACTGTTTCCCGTCGGCAAGAACCCTAACACAACCTGGAGTGCTCTTCAAACAAGTTATTTGGTCTCCGGCCCGTGTCTCAACTCAACAAACGATTTGGACCCATATCTGTCTGGTTCTCCCGACTATCGTTCATATATAATGTCAGTCACTGCTCCCATCACTTTAAACGTATCGAATGCCGTGGGGAAGCCAACTCCCGGTGGTTTCATCACCGTATCAATGAGTGCCTCCACTTTGTACTCGGTAATGAATGCAACTTCTGTCAGTGACACAAATAATCAAATCTTTTTATATGCTGTTAAAAATTCAACTTTTGGAAATGCCTATTCTTCTACGTCCTCCTCCTCTTATAATGACTCCAACTCTACTGTTAATTCTTCCAAAGAAAGTTCCAGAGAAGAACAAGAAGATTGGGATTTTGATTATGTATTTGGCTCTGATGATACTTCTTATGCCGCAAGTACCTATGCTCCCGCTTATCAATCATTACTTTCAAAATCTTCCCCCAATACAATTAAAAACGTTGTTAATCCTTTCAATACAAAAGTAGCGACTGGTTATTCCCAATCTGAAGTTGGAATATCTGCATGGGGTATATTAGTTGAACAAAAAATGAAACAATTTAATCAACCTTCTGTAAGTTTAAGAAATTTAATAATTGGTTGTGTTTTAGGTGTTGCTGGTTTTATGTGTTTAATAACTTTCCCAATTGCTCATTTTGCTGTAAGACCAATTTCAAAATTAAGAGAAGCTACTGAACAAACTACTTTACATCGAAAATTAAGTGCAAATTCAAAAAATGTTCCTGATCCTTCAAATGATAATGATAATTCTTTACATGACAATGTAAATGATAATGATAATCTTTCAAATGAAATTGAAAAAATAATTGTAACTGGTATTGATCCCGAAAGTCGTTTACCAAATCATTCATCAAATCATTTCTTTCATAATTTATTTCGTCGAAGGAAATCAAAAATTCAAAATTCTGATTCATTTAATCAAAATAAAAGATATAGCACTTTTTCTGATACTGCTGAAGATTTCAAAATACCTGAAAGAATCCCACAATCAAATGTCTTTTTTCGTGATGAATTATCTGATTTAACTGATACTTATAATTTAATGACTGATGAATTATATAAACAATATACTCATTTAGAAGATCGAGTAAAAGAACGAACAAGAGAATTAGAATTAGCTAAAGTTCAAGCTGAATCTGCAAATGAAGCAAAAACTGTATTCATTGCAAATATAAGTCATGAATTAAGAACTCCATTAAATGGTATATTAGGAATGACTGCAATTGCAATGGCTGAAAGAGATCAAACAAAAATAAGACAATCATTAAAATTAATTTTTAGAAGTGGTGAATTATTATTACATATTTTAACTGAATTATTAACTTTTAGTAAAAATCAAGTTAATAGAGTTAAAATTAAAGAACGTGAATTCGTTTTATATGAAATTGCAATGCAAATTAAAAGTATTTTTAGTAAAGTTGCAAATGATAGAAAAATTTCTTTATCAATTAAATTAATGCCTGAACATATTCAATCAATGATTTTATTTGGTGATTCAAATAGAATTATACAAGTTGTTATGAATTTAGTTTCAAATTCTTTAAAATTTACTCCTGAAAATGGTGATGTTAATGTTAAAATGAAATTAATTGGTGAATATGATAAAGAAGCTTCTGAAGCAACTGATTTTACCCAATGTATTGTTAAAAAATATCATTCAAATCAAACTCGAAATCAAAGCTTATCAAGTGATAGTTCAACTAGTCATAGTAATGGTGATTCAAGTAATGATACAACTGCAATTGATCATAAATTTCAAATTGTTGATTTAAAGGAAGATGATTTTAAAAGTATAAGAACTTTTTCAACCTTAAGTTATGATGATCGATTATTTGATGAAGAAAATCAAAATGAATTAACTCCAAATGAATTAGAATTTAATTCAAATTCAAATAATGAAAACAATGAAAATAATAACAATGAAAATAATAATCAAAAAAAATTAATTAATAAAAAACATCCACATCAAAAATCAATTGCAAAACCATTAAATGAAGAAAAAATTTGGGTTATGGAATTTGAAGTTGAAGATACTGGATCTGGTATATCATCTGATTTACAAGAAAAAGTATTTGAACCTTTTGTACAAGGTGATCAAACATTATCTAGATCCCATGGTGGTACAGGTCTTGGTTTATCAATATGTAAACAATTTGCTAAAATGATGAAAGGTGATGTTAAATTGATATCAACTGTTGGTGTTGGTTCAAAATTTACTTTAAGAATTCCTTTAAAACAAACAAGAGAAATTATTTTAGTTGATGATGATTTTGATAATAATATTCCTTCTTTTTCACCTAAAAATGGAAATGATAATGATAATGAAAGTGAAATAAAAATTGAAATTGATGATGAAAATGATATGAATGATGAAAATATTATTTATAATGATCCTGCTTCAATAATAAGACAAGCTTCTTTAAGTACTGCAAAACATAATATTAAAGAATTGGTAATTCCTGACTCAACAACAAGTGAAAACTTATCAGGCTTTGATATTGCTTTAGTACGACATAGAAGACAACAATCTGAAATAATATCAAATTCAAATGTTGATGATAATATTATAAATGATATTGAAATAAATTCAAATTCAAATTCAAACTCAAATTCAAATTCAACTTCATATTTAAATTCAAATGGTAGTAGATTATCATCACCACAATTAATAAGAATTTTGGTAGCAGAAGATAATAATGTTAATCAAGAAGTAATTAAAAGAATGTTAAGATTAGAAGGTATAACTGATGTTACTTTAGCATGTGATGGATCAGAAGCAATTTTACAAATTAAAAAAGCAATTGAAACAAATAATCATTTTGATTTAATATTTATGGATGTTCAAATGCCAAAAATGGATGGTATAACTGCAACACAAAAAATTCGAAATGAATTAAATTGTAATTTTCCAATTGTTGCTTTAACTGCTTTTGCTGATGAAAGTAATGTTAAAGAATGTAAAGAAGCAGGTATGATTGGTTTTTTATCAAAACCAATACGTCGTAGTCAATTACATAAAATTATGATGGAAGTTTGTCCAAAAGCAAATATGTTAAATTATGTTTCAACTCCAAAGACTGATGACGATGAACAAGATGATTATATTTCAAGTAGATATCTTAATGGATCTGCTACTGGCGCTATGATTGGTACAAGTACTGGAACGGCTGCTTCAAGGTATGAAAAATCATTACATTCTAGTAATTCAAAAGATTTATTGGCAAAATAATAATATAAACATTGAAATTTTCAATGCCAAAATTCAATTTTAAAATTAAATGTTTATTACGTGATACAGAAAATCATGGATTTAATTTAATTTAATTAATTTGAATAACTGTTTATAAAAAAAAGATTCCTTTTTTACCTTTGATCATTATTTTTTATTTTTTTATTTTAAAACAAAACATTAACATTAACATTCCTTTCTTCTTATCCTCTGGATATGGCGCTTCTTCTTTATTTATTTATTTTTTCTCTTCTATGGCTTTGGTTTTTAAATTTTTATTACTCTTCTTTTCTTTCTTTGTATCTTTTACTTAATAATTTTTGTCAAAATGGTTTATGATTATAACTTTCAATTGTTTTTGATTATTACCAATCTAGTTCTTCTTTTTTTTTTTTTGATTTATTTTTCTTTACGGTTACTTCTTCGTAAAACACTTACTAACTAATTAATTATGAACTAAACTAACTACCATTAAACCATTAAAAGAAAAAAAAAAAGAAAAAAAAAAGAAAAAAAAAAGAAAAAAAAAATTATAGAAATTAAACGCATTATTCACAGTATAATTATATATAATGGTAACGGATACTCAATGCAAATAGCTAATTATCGTGTGATCAATTTAATTTTTAAAACTTGTTTAATTCTAATTATGTAGTTTTGGCTACCTCTTTTTTTATAAGGAGTCTCTACAGGGTATAGTTTTAAACTGCAATGTTATAATTTATTGTAGATCAAATATTTCACTTGTAGACCAAAAACTTGATGTCCTGAATTCTGTGTTCCATATATCTTAAGATCTTACACTAGTTAGCCTTATAGCTGCCGAGTAAAAATTTAAGTTACTAAGTTTTCTTGAATGCCACTCTAAGAAGAACCCTTAATAGATTAAATATTTCACTCATAGACGAAAATTTTGATATCCTGAATTCTCTATTCAAAATACACATACTTACTATTTAAAAATAAGAACTTCCGATAAAAGCTGTATGTGTATTTTTGGTAGTTTGGTATGAATATTTCACCCAGGTTGAGTCTTTGGATCCACAATTGGAATTATACCCCGATCGACCGTGATCAGATAATAAATTATGGTAAATAGATTGATTTAATTGACGGATTAGAATTCTAAAGTGAAAAGGTCGCATGCAGCGAATATTTACCCCATCATTTGGCCGATAATTAAGTGGAAGCACTGACGTGATTGTCAATTTTGATCTACTCAACCTGTTAATAGTTTTACGAAAAAGATGAATAATCTTCACCACGTCTCAATATATATTAAGTATTAGTTATTAGTGTTGATAAATGAAGTATAAAGTGGCATTTATCAACAAGTAAAGAATATTATACTACTATACGACCACAATTAAAAAGCATCAAATCTATTCCAATATATTATTCAGCTTAAGTAATAGGAATAACTTAACCACTATAATTTAATCTGAAAATATCATTGAAGACGTAGTAACTGTTTCCATCGGGGAGAAGATGGAAAACTTGAGAGTATCTCTGAGGGTTCTGTTCTTCGTCGATCTATGTGTATGTTAGGTTTTCTGTGTTTAATTTTGAAAGTTGATTAATTAATTGATTGTCACTTACGAGAAGATCACCAGTGACCATAACAAGAACATCACCGTTTGGTGATGCCGGTTGAGCGTCCAATGTGGTGATTCTATGACCAACCTTCTGGAATGGTAGGGACTAAAATGAAAGAGGATTGTTTAGATTAGGGTTTAGTATCCAAAAAAAATATTGCTTGATACTTACGGTCAATTTCTCAACGATGGCTGCTGCACCTTGGACTTGGGAAGTCTCAAAAGTGAGCATTGATTGATCTCTCTAGAACCAAAAAAGAAAAAAAAATGTTAGTAATGTTTATTATTTCGACGATCGATAAACAATAACATACATAGAGATTTCCAAGTTGAGTTCTATCGGAATCAAACTGTTGATAATAGAAATTGGTGAATTGCTCTGAAGTTTAGTGTTAGTTTCTATCCTAGAACTCAATCCATTTTTTGTGTCCCTTCGTTTTGATTAAAAACGTAGTGAAAATTGACCGATCACAATCCTCAAACCTCAATCCAGACAGACTAGACGCGAACATACCAGCCAGAGTATTGAAATCGACAGCTAAAACAAGATAACAGTTAGTTTCCCCCCTTTTTATTATCCCTGAGATTAAAGTACCAATACATACCAGCAGACATTGTTGTTTATAAGTTACTTCTAGAAAAAGGAAACTGCGAATTTGGTAAGTTATAAATTTTTGGAGGTTTGCACACTCTACTCTGTTCTCAGATTTACACGCATACATTGGAGCTCCCCATGATAATAACGTTCTCACTTAAGTATATTCAGAAGTATTGTAGACGTTGCCAATATCTCTGATGTGAGATTCATGGGAAGGTAAGTATTATGATGATTAAAATAGAAGATCAGGTTATGTTAGGAATCAATGATTAGCAACTAGTCTCATTTTTGTGGTTGAAGAAACTCCATATGGTTAATTAAAGGTTAAAAGTAAAGTTAGTAGAAACCTTATGAATGCAGCTTCACCAGAATCGAGAAGTTTTTGTTGTTAGTAAGCCATATACCGGGTACGTGTGCATAGTATAGTTATAGCCGGGCGGAGTTAAAAAAATCAATTTTATAACTGTCCCCATCATAAGAATTGCAAGTCTCTCATCAATTTTTGGAAGGTAATTTAATTACGTTACAGTTATAACTGATAATTGAGTTGGAAAGAATCCACGAGATTATATAATTGCAATTGAATATATATAAGGACCGTTTGAGATCCATTTTAGTTCAATCTACAATAACGGGTAGAAAGACTGTCTTTAAAAGTGAATCCAAGATGTATAATTAAATAACACACTCCGCCATTAGTGGTATTGTAATATTATCCATAGCTGAAAAGTAGTTATGGATTGAGATTTTTGTATTAATGCTATCTCAATTTCCAGATGTTTATAGACTGATTGGGCTTGTTGATTTTGATCTTTCGATATTTGAAGTGTTTGATCGTTATAGAACCCAGTTGAGAATGAGCTGATCTATCTATAGGCTAAAAAAAACGATACTAGATATCCGCTGTCTCACCCAGCTGAAAGCTTGTGCAGCTGTTTTATCACAATAATACACGCCAACTGGTAATGACATTCGGTCATTAAGGTACTCAGTGCTTTATACTATTGCTCAATTACAAGGTCGTCTTCATTAAGAAACTAATATACGTCTAATCCCTTCTTGAGAAAGTCTTCTTCCACCCAATTAGTACCCACATAATTACCGGTAATGTCGTTATTTGTTCGGCTTTCAGTGAAAAAGAAGCGGAGCTGACAAGTCCGAGAGTGGTGGTAAAATCCATAAGCATCCATTTTTCTCGTATCTTTGATAGACAAGTAAGGGATCTCTTTCAATTACCATTTTATGATAAATCTTAAAACAATTATGCTTCGTTGACGAGCTTTTCATTGAAAATTTTAAGATGGATATCGTTTTTCGGACTCTCCACAATTAACTCATTAACCAGCCCACGAGAGTTGGTTAAAATATCCGTAAAATCATTTTAAGACCAAATCAATAATCGATGAACAAACTCTTTCTTATTAAAAGCAGAGAGAATCATTTCTTTTCGGTGAAATTATTCTCGTGCTAATCTACCAAGTGGACGAACTTAAAGATGTTCAATTACCAGAGATAAGTTTGGTGATTGTAATAAGAATAAGAATTTTTGAGTATAATACTTTATAGCAACTTTTTAACGTTTTGTAGTGGGTCAGACAAATTTATAGATCTCACCAATTCTCATTCTTCACTACGGCGCTTACATTAAAGAGACATTGAACTGTTCCATGAACATAGAGGCATCTTATTATGCCCATATGGCGGTTTTTCTGCTAAGCTTTGGCATGCTTGAAATTGCCTTTTAAGATTGGAGTTGCAATTTAATATTGGTAATTAGCTAAATTATAGAAGAACGCTCATACCACAATTGCAACATTATTTACAAAATAAACTATCAAAAATAAACTATCATAATTATGAGATTATAAGATTTTCAATAATTTATATTTGTTGGTCGATTTTAAATCCGTGAACCATGGTTGAAAACTTGAAATGATTCACAATTTTGGGCGATCCTCTATTCGCTCCGTTAATCCTTCTGATCCTGACTGTAACGAGCACATAATTTATGGGGCTACTACTTAACTTAATTAAGGAGATTAAATCATACGAAACTAATTTAACGAATCAACGTCATAGTAAATGATGTATTTTAATAGATCTGAATATTAGGAATAACAAATTATCGGAGTAAGTTTAAGAAATAAGTTAACGTTAAACTTGTTGAGAATGTTTACATAATGTTTCTATGAATACTCATAGATTTTATGACATTTAAAATTTGTATACACATTTATCACACCTGTTATTCTTTTTAAATACATATTAAATACAATTCATGAATCAATGTTGAAGAAAATAAGTTTCATTTAACATGAGTATATATGTATTATTCAAATCAAAAACTTTTTTTTTAAGGGTGAAATGGGGGGTTTTTTTTATGTCATGATTGTAATTGTTGAAATACAATATTAATATAATGAGTTTTCAGTGATGGGCATAAAGAAAATATTTTTAAAAAAAAAAAGTGTAAAAGGAATAATCTATAGTTAAAAAATGTAGTAAGAGCGTTTTGACCAGGCAAGACAAATCGAAGAAAGCAAAATGAGAAATTCAAAATTATTTTTTGTAACAAATCCAATTCCAAAAGAACGGCAAAAAGGAAAAAAGGAAAAAAGGAAAAAAAAGAAAGAAAGAAAGGATAGAAAAATCATTTTTTGATATTATACAATTAAGATAGATAGACAGTTGATGTCAATCAACAATATCAAAATAAAAAAGTAGAAAAGCATAAACATAAACAATAACATAAGCATGAATCAACATGTAACATTAATCTGAATTTTTTTTTTATTAATTTTTTTTTTTCAAAAAAGGTAGATTATTCAACATGTAATCCAGAAAATAATTCAAAAATTCCAAAAGGATTTTTATAATCATTATTAACTACATTAATCAAATACCAAGTTTGCATCATATTAGTTATTAATTTTTTCCCCTTACCACAATTAGTACAATCTTTATTATTATCATCATGTAACATATTTGCCCATTCTAAACCAATTCTAAAAGCTTCATCTTTCCAAGCTAAAAATGAAATTTTTTCAACGACAGTTGGTTGTAAAACTTCACGACCAGGATAAATTCCCCAAGTTACAGCATTTGGACCATCATTTGAAGTATTTGTTAATAAATTTCCATCAATATTAACAGCATGATAAGTAATTGTATCAATACCATTTTTTTCATTATATAAATTTATTCTTTCAATTAAAGTTTTTAAAATATCAAGGGGAACAAATAATTCAAGATAAGCTTTTTGATAAACATAACCATTATTTGGACCCCAACCATGATTTTTATCATTTGATTTAATACCATCTAAAGCCGGTTGAGAATTAATAGTTAATAAACCACGAGAATTTAAATCAATTAATTGAGATTTAATTAAATCAATTTCAGGAGTAATTGGACCATCACTCCATGGTAAACCAGAAGAAATTTCACCTTTTAAATATTTTATAAAAATATTACCAATTTCAGTAACAGTTGTTGGTATTGACCATAATTCTCTTGCCTTTTTAGGGCCTAAACGAATTAAGATTTGAGTATCAAGAGAGTCTAATTCACCAAAAGCAGGAGATCTTGAATCACCCCATCTACCATTTGGAAATTCATCCCAATCTTGAGTTCTTGAAATATAAGAAAATTTTCTATTTTTCCAAAATATTGGACGAACAGTTTCATTTTGTCTATTTAAAGCAAGAGATTGACGCCATGGTAAATCAATATTAGAATTTGAATTAATTGTATCAATTTGAGAAGATTTCTTTGGCCAATTTGATTCTAAATTATCAATTAGCATCATTACTGATTTTTCCAAATTCATGGTATAAAAATGTAAATGATTAACCCCACATTTTGCATAAATGATTTTCCTACACATTTCACCAACTAATTCAGTACCTAATTGTCGTACTTTCATATCATCATCTTTTATTGGATCTAATTTTTCATACCATTGATCAGGGATTTTAATTTCACACCATTTTGCTCTTCTCATAAATGAAGCATAGGTTGAAATTGGCATAATTCCAGGAATAATTGGAATATTTATACCAACATTTTGACATTTTTTACACCAATCAATGAAATTTTCAGCATCATAAAACATTTGGGTAACAATAAAATCAGCGCCTGCATCAACTTTTAATTTTAAATGATCAATTAATACATCAACATTTGATTCTTCAGGATGACCTTCAGGGTACCCAGCAACACCAATATTAAAATAGCTTCCATATTTTTTTCTGATATATTTAATTAAATCAGTTGCATAGTTGAAACCACCATCTATCTGTTCCCAAGTACCATTTTGAATTGGAGGATCACCTCTTAACGCTAAAATATTCATGCAACCAGCTTGATATGCTTTCTGTAGAGCATCATCAATACTTTTCAAAGGCATTTTCGTACAAGTTAAATGCATACAAGTATCAATGCCAATAACGGACTGTGTTGTATTTACTATTTCGGTTGTGAGGTTTGACATTCTTCCTCCTGCGTTCCAGGTGATATCGATGAAAAGAGGGCCCAAGGAGTACATTCTATCAATTCTATCGTACAAGTTCTGCACACCCTGGGAAGTTTTGGGAGGGAAAAACTCGAAGGAGAAGGTTGGCAGGTCATAAACGTCATTGTCAGGGGCATGGCAGAAACCCTTGTGGGCCTGGAGGAGTTTTTCAGAAATCTTCATATCTTCATGTTTCCAGACGATGACTCTTACTTTATAAGTGCAGACGGGGGGCCGGGTAACCGAGGCCGATCCCCGGGTGTGCGGGTGTGTGTGTGGGGGCGTGTGGGTGCACGGTATGAGGTGTGCATAGGCGCGGGCGTAGATGTGGGCACAGCAATGGCAGTCACATTTTGGGCTGCTGACGTAAGCCGGGCGCGGTTACCCGGCCCCGCATACATTCAATTTTTCCACTTTTCACCAATCAGTTTTTCTTTCAGCACCCGCCAACCAAACTTCGAGTATTTCGCGATTTAGTTTCTTCTGAATTTCGCCTGTTTTGCTCTTTTCGGATCCGTTTACTTTTACTGTTTCTTGTGTCTGTCGATTTTTCCAGCTGCTGCTCCTTTTCCCCAACAACTAGCCTTTTTCGCTGATCCATTGTTGTCCACCGAAAAAAAAAATCCCCATTTTCTTACTTCTCTGCAGATAATGTCGAGTGTTTCATACGCAACTGCTGCGGCAGGTTCTTCTTCTTCCCCTCTTCAAAATGATGTTGAACCTGAGCTTTCTATTAAAGAGACTACTCAAAATACTCAAAATAGCCAAAAAACTCCAAAAGGTCCTGCTTCAACTGAAAATTTAAAGAAAAAGTCTAAAAACCTACCTCATGATAAATCCCATGATAAAAAATCTCCAAAAAAAGATATAAATTCAAATTTGGACTCAAAATCACCTTCTGAAAATAAAGAAAATAAGGAAAATCAAAAAGATCAAAAGGAAATTTCAAAGGAAAAAGCTATTTTAGCTCCTGCTCCTTTACCTTCCGTAAACCCATGGAAAGTCAGATCGCAATCCGATTCGCCAATAACTTCTTCACCATCTGATTCAAAACAAACCCCTCCAACAGAACAAGTTTCTTCTACATCAATGTCTGAAACTCCATCTTCTTCTTCCTCAGTTAGTAAAAATAGTGAAAAACCTTTAGATTCTAAACATTGGCCTGCTCCTGAAGTTGCTTCTATTGCCACTAAACCAACAACCGTTAATGAACCTTTACCTGCCAAACCACAGGCTCCAAGGGGGAAAGAAAAATGGGTTCCTTATAAAGCCGCTATTGTTATGCCTTCTACAAAAGGAAAATTTGCTAATTCGAATAATGGTGGAAAGAGGAAAAGTCGCCATCATCATAAGCATCGTGATTTTAAAGACAAAGAATCAAATTCAACTACAACTACAACTACAAACCAAAACCAAAACCAAAACCCAAGTTCAAAAGACTTAAAAAAAGAAAACCAAGAAAATAATAACGTAAAAGATGATAAGAAAATAAATAAACCACAGCAACAAAAGAAAAAGAAGGAATCTGATGCCAAGGAAACTGATGTAAATATTTCAAAGGCTAAGAAAGATGTAACTTCTAACACAAAAGATGTACCTTTAACTAAGGACTCAAAAGATACTTCTGATTTGAAGTCACAAGATGATTCTACTAGTTCAGTTTCTCCTCAATCATCATTACCCTCTATTCCAACATCTTCTGAAATTGTTGACAAGAAAGATGTACCTGTTGATGCTACACAAAGCATTACTAATCAAAATTCAACTCCAACTCCAAATCCGATCATAAATGGAAATGGAAATGGAAATGCTCTTGCAGAAAATGGCCATGCTAAACCAAATGGTCATTTAAATTACCAAAACAACAATAACAACTATAAAAGTCGACGTTTCCGTCATAATAATTCTGTCCCAAATGTTTATTATCAAGGTCATAATAATTATCATTATAATAATCATTATCACAGTCATAGTCATACCCAGCGAAACAATCAAATAAATGGTGCTGCACCAAATGGTTATAATCCTACCCATTATCTTCCATATTCTCAAGATGGTAGAAGACATTCTCAACAAATATATAGTGATCCCAAAAATCTATATTATGGACATTTACCAATGGATTTTACAAATCAACCACCACAATTCCAACCTTATTATCCAATACCTTCAATTCCTGAAAATTTTGCATTAATTGTACAACAAGTTGAATATTATTTCAGTGTTGAAAATCTATGTAAAGATGTTTATTTAAGACGAAAAATGAATTCTCAAGGTTTTGTAAAATTGGAAACTTTGGCTAATTTTAATAGAGTTAAATCTTTAACTGGTGGTGATTTTGAACTTTTTAAAGAAGCTTTGAAATGGTGTCCAACTTTAGAAATTCAAGGTAATGGTATAAGGACGAGAAATGGTTGGAATGTTTGGATATTGCCACAAGAATCACGTGATGATGATGTTGTTGATGTTTCTATTGATAATGAAATGCCAAGTATATCAAATAATATTGAAAAAACAAGTTTGCAAGTTCAAAATAATAATAATAATAATAATAATGATTTAAAAGATGAAGATAATTCATTAAGTTCACAAATTACATCACCATCTTCAAATAATGACACGATAAAGAAATTTGACGTTGCTCATGCTACTTCATTTGTTCCATCATCAACAACAACACCTGTTGAATCATCAGATTAATTAATTTAATTTCATTATCTTTAACTTTTAAATTAAAATTTAAATTTAAAAATTTTGTTCATACAAAAAGAAGCAAATAATCAAGAGAACAAATAAACATCAAAAATATCATGCCATTATACTTTTCCTCTTTTTAATTAAAAATTCATATCATAAGCGTATATAATGAGAGATGGAATCTTTTAGACTAGATGTATATGAATTAAATCACACCAAACCCCTCAAATGAAAAAAAAAAAAAACTAAAAAACAAAAAACAAAAACAAAAAATCCACAAAAAAATTTACAATGAAAAATTGAAATCGATCATACATTATTATTATTACTACTATTACTATTATTATTACTATTATTATTATTATTATTATTATCTGTTATGATTCTTATTTCATATACATATCTTTCGCCTCCTCTAAACATCATATTACTATCCTATCTTTCCTTAAATATTTTTTTTTCCTTTTTAACTCCTCGTCAAAAACCCTGTGAATTGAATAAATTTGATTTTTGATATTTGATTTCTTAAAGTTTTCGTTCTAGCTAGCTATTTAAGTGTATGTCATGGAGAAAACTTCAAAGCTCATTTTCATTAACTTATTATTATTTCATCTTTTTTTTAATTTTTTTTTATTTTTATGGAAATACTAATTTAAATTAAATTACTAAATTTTTTAAAAATTTTGTTTTTTGTATATGTTTTTTTTTAAGAAACCTTTTTTTTTCAAATTTTTTAAGATTTTTTAATTTAATATGATTAGTTGAAAGAAGTAACATATTTTCTATCTATAATTATCTCTTTTACCTATCCTTTGAAGAATATATATCATATCATCAATCATGATGAAACTTTTTATAATAAAAAAAGTGTTGTCAAATATTCTCAATCTTCTGTCTTTTTTTTTTTTATTTATTAGTAACTGATGTGAAATGTGTTGAACGACCAAACTAAATTAAATTAAATATATATAGCTATGTATTTATTTTTTTTCAATATACTTTTATCTTGTTTTTTTGTCTTAGGTTATATTATGTTAAAGTTTTATAGAAGTTGATTAATAGGATTTAAAATGTAGGAGGTTTTACTCACCACCAAATCTGAAATAAACTACTCACTGTAACCCAAAACTCTCCACGAAACGCGCCACGCACGCGTATTTAAAGAAATGTCAGAGGCAAGACAACGGGAGTTACAGGATAAAATAAACAGGTTGAGAGCTTTAAGAGCCTCACGGGAAAAAAATAGGGAAAGAAGCAGTCAACTTCTTGAAAATACAGCTGTTGAGGTTAAAAGAGATGTTAGCGTATCGGTATGTAACAATCATAACAAAATACAAAAAATGGATCAGATTACTGACAGGTTTTGAACATAGCATCGAGGAAATGTTGATGATATCGTTAGAAGTGTGATGGGATCAGAAAGATCAAGTCCGAGTCCCATTCCATATGAAGTGTAAGTTTCGACCTCCATCATATATTAATATCCATGCTAATACTTCATTTAAAGTCGGTTAGTGTCAGTTAGTATTCAAACAGACGAATCTCAAGAATCAACTGAAGAAGTGACAACTACAGTTGAACCAGAACTAGATCCAAGTACAGCAACACCATCGGCTCCTGAAATAATAACATATGGCAAATCTATTCAAACTGATGATGATAATGATAAAATTGATCCTGATGATGAACAAGTTCTAATATCAAAATTAGAAAAAGAATTACGGAAAAAACTAGAACTGGAATTTGAAGAGAAATATGCCACTTTACTACAACAAGGAACTAAACAAGTAATAGATCAAAAAACAACCGTTAATAATATTCCTACAACTGATAAAAATATTGATGGTACAGATGATAAAATTGAAACACATGATCCAAATTTATTGAATAATGAATCTTTTATTCAATTCATTGATAAATCTTTAAAAGTTGTTGAAAGAGCAATAGAAGATGATTATGATGTATTAACAGATTATAATTCTGTTTTTAATAATTTAAATCAATCAGATGAACCAACTCATGATACAAATTTCATTTTAAAACAATCTTCCCAACTATATTCTCCTAAATGGTCTCATTTAAGATCAATCACAGATATTGATTGGTCAATCAAATACCCGGAGTTAATATTGGCTTCTTATAATCATGCAAAACATGCCATTAGTGAACCAAAAGGTATTATACAAGTTTGGAATCAACATATGAAAGGAAAACCAGAATATGTATTTACTGCAGAAACAGATATTCTTTCTGCATGTTTTGCTATTAATCAACCACAAATCATATTTGGTGGTGGTTATTCAGGTCAAATATTCGCATGGGATATGAGATTAGATAACAATAATTCACATGGTCCTATATTAAGATCTCCTTTAAATGAAGAATGTCATACACATCCTGTTTTTACTCTAGCAAATATTAATTTATCATCAACTGCTACTACAAATACAAATGCAAATGGTATCATCACAGCTTCAACTGATGGTACCGTTTGTGCTTGGGCTTCCGATTTATTAGCAAAACCTCAAGAATCATTACATTTAAAAGCAATTCCACCAACATTATATGATGATCTTGCTCCAGTGACAATAGATATAATGAATAATGATAGTAATTGCTTTTTATTTGGCGCAGAAGATGGTAACATTTATCAATGTAATAGGTTTGATCAAGCAGGTGCTAGAGCAGGAGTTGATTGGAGAGGAATTTATAAAGGTCATATGGGTCCAGTAAACAGAATCACATTTCATCCAAATAATAACTACATCAATAATATTGCTAATTATAGCTTTAACAGTTCATCTTCAAGTGATCAGTTTAGATCAAAGTATAATGATTTAATGCTTAGTTGTGGATATGACTGGACAATCAAACTTTGGAAAACATCACATTTCAACTCTGATGCATTTCGTTCGAATGGTATTACATCTGATTTAAATACATCAACAAGGTTATCTGATTTAAGTGCTTCGTTATTAGGTCAAAGTGGACCAACTGGTGCAACTGTTAAATCTCAAACTATCTCACCATTAATGCAATTCTACAGAGACGATACAGTCTTTGATGTGTCGTGGCATCCTCAATTACCCGGTGTTTGGTCTTGTGTCGATGGTTCAGGGAATGTTGAAATATGGGACTTATTAAAAGATTCAGAAATGCCAATGTTTTCTACGAAACCAAATTATAGTTCTTTATCATCATCTTCAGGACCAACTACCACTTCACAAGAACCATCAATTGAATCTAGAAAAGCATTAAATAAATTACGATGGGAGACCCAAACAGGGAATAAATTAGCTGTTGGTGGTGAAAATGGTGTATTAACAATTTTTGATGTTAATTTGAATGAATTATCAACACCATCTGTAGACAATTGGCAAAAGTTGGATGGTGTGTTAAACCAGGAACAATACCTTGAATCATTTTAAAACTTTAAAATAAAAATTGGTTACAATTGATATTATATATTCATATAACTAATTATGGAGTGTTTTAGTTTTCAATAAAATATATTATTTAGAACCAATATAAAAATGGCATAGTTCTAAATTTACATATATAAACACTATATAACTTATATACTGCAAAAAACCAACAACGCAGATAAAATAAAGACAAAACAATAATAAAAAGTCATTAAAATACAATAATTGCATATGAGATCAGAGATACCACTTATAAGGGGAAAAAAAACAATAAACTGAGTTATTTAAACAACAAACTTTTCAAACAATTTCTGTCTTGATTCAATTTTTATTTCTTCAAAAGTATCTTCTTGTTGTAATGATATACCATCACCAGTAGCCAAAACTAAAAGTTCAAAAAACGTCTTAACAGCTTGTTTCTTGGTGTTTGGTTTGGCAATGTCGTTTGAAGTAAATTGTCTTTCAAGAATAGAATCTAATGATGTAGATTCTTTCAATGCAAATTCGTCCCTTAATAAACCTGCTACTCTTAAAGTGTTCTTGGAGATACCATTTGATGAGGATTCTTCTTCCTCTTCTTCATCATTATGAGGACTTGATACAAACTCAGCAGTAGCTTCCTTTTCAGGATCCCCTTCAACAATAATATCTTCTTCAAATCCACCCAAGTCAAAACCTTGATCATAGTCTTTATCTTGATTACTTTCATTTGTAACAAAAGTCTCTTGAGCATCTTCTGTACCCGGTTCAGCTGTTTCATGATCAAGCTCACCAACGGGTGATGGAATTTGTTCAATTTCATCATCTTTGGAAATTCTTCTCTTCTTTCTGGCTAAACAAGCTAAAACATTATCAGGATTTAATAAGTCATTACCGGCTTTGTTTTCTATGAATGATGGTGGTTGATTCACTAATCTGAAGAACTCTTCAGGGTTGGAACTCAATTGATTAAAATCCAAATTTGTTTGTGAGTATTGATAAACAGATAAATGTGGATACTTTTTTAAAATTTGAGATCTATCTTGTTGTAATTGTTTAATAAATGAACCATCTAGCTCAGTAGCTTCGTCAATCATTAGTCTTTTCTTACCAGGCTTTCTTGTAGCACTAACACGTGGCCGTTTTGGAGATTCTGCTGGTGTGAGAGGTAAGTGTTCAACCTCAATGTCCCCAACTGGAGTCAACGGAGAAATTGGTTGTTCTTGTTCGACTGGCTCGGGTGTTGCAGGGCCAAGATCAAAATCATAATCGCCGCCAGTTTCTGGAGCAGGGGATGAGCCCATAACTAAATCACTTGGCTCTTCCGGAATGGGTGATGTCCCGGCTCTTCCAACTTCAACACTATTATCTAAGTCCAAATCTAAATCGAGTTCCATATCACCTTTGGGAGCTTTATCCTCCTGTAGCTCATCATCCAACCCTAAATCAAGTTCAAAATCTTCAGTGTCTCTAAATCCTGCAAGATCATCGTGCTCTTCAAAAGCACGGGGAATTTCAATTGAGGCATCAAGATCCGGTAATGAAATTTTAGCTCTATCGGCAGCAGATGTTTGTTGTTGATTAGTTGAGGTAATATCAGCATCTAAATCTAATGGTTCGGGAAGTAATAAATCAAATTCTGTAATTGTATTTGGTAATGTTAATGCGGTTAAATTTGATATTGTCTTTTCAGTAGGTAATTCAATATTTTTGCCAGGTTTAAAAATCATTTTCAATTTTAATAAAGCATCATTACAATCATCCAATAAATATTTGGCTTTTCTTGAATATATCCTAACAACACCAAATAATAAAGTACCAGATAATCTTAAAGCTGCTTCGGCATCAACAATAGCACCGACAGATTTTTGAATATTTGTGCCAAGTAATTGATTTTTGGATAAACGTCGTTCCAGATTGGCAGCCAGCCAGACGTGAGCAAGTGGTCCTTCACGGGATAGTAAGGCTTCGGAATAAAACATTATAGATTAGTTCCCAGGAAATTTTAATTCGCGACGCGTTTGTGTTTAAATTTTGTTTGTGTAGATCAATTCTTAATATGATCAAAATAGAAAAATGTAGCCAAGTATTCTATTAAATAAATAAGCAGCAAAATCAAATTTATTTTAAAAGCAGAGTGGCTGATTACGCGAATTCAGCAGCAAAAGTGACCAAATGAAGTGTGAAGAGAAGGAAAAAAAGAGGTGAGTTTTATTTGTTATCTGGGAGGCCGGTTGTCACGGCAGATCTGGAGACAACATCCTGGACGGTTATGCATCAGGTGATGTCCTATAACACCCGTACATCTTTTTGTTCTCAGTTGGACATTAAACAAATATATATGATTTATTAAACATCTTTGATGGAGGAAAACACAATGCGAAGACACACCCGTTCCTGGACCAGGAAACATGCTATTTCAGAAAATCAGGAGAATGATTTATTCTCTACAAGTAAAATGAAAAAGAAGGAACCACGTAATCTAAATATATTCAATTCGTCTCCTCTTCCAGGTCTTCAAATCAGAAATTCAAATCCAATGACACCTTTTCGATCACATAGAGCCACGACCACCCTACTTGAAAAGAATAATAATATGCAAGCTGTAACAAGTTCAAAGGCCCAGCATAAGCGGAAGACTGATGACTCTAAAAAGGAGATTAAGCGTGATCATCCAACTACTTTAAAGAGCACATCCGGTTCACCATTTTTAACTACAAATACCAGACCTAAAGCTTCAACTACCAAATTTGGATTGATATCACCCGTTAGGGGGATACTATCGTCTGCCAAAAAAGAGAAGCGTTTTGAAATTTTCAATGATATTCTGAGAGACGAGAAAGAGGACGAAATGCCAGTCAATGAAGAACTTACTATGGAAACTAATACAACAAATGAAGACATACACGAATTGGACGACGACGACAAAGAAAATGCAGGGTCGATTGAAGCTGAAATTGGAAATCCACCCCAGTCTTCCACCTCTTCACAAGCTACACCTGCTCCATCAGTCGAAGGGTCTCCTTCACCTTCAAAGCCAGAACTACTAGATCCAGAAGCTCACGGCCCCTTACCAAAATATGCACGTGTTCCGTTCGGAGAGCGCAGCATTGAAGAATTTCCTGGGTATTTTGAAAGTACTTCTTCTTCTAAACAAACATTAAAGAAAGTCTGGAAGCCTTTGAATGACAAAGACGTCTCAGTTTCTAATGATCAATCGAAACCATCTCCTTCGAATATTTACAAATTCGACAAAAACATTGTGAAAAATGGAGGTAATCAAGTGATGATCAAGTCAGCTACTTGGAATTGTAGTCTAGATAAAGTTCTATCCCCACCTAACCCAATTGATACACAAAACTTGGTAACATCTTCATTGTTTACACCACCACGTGCGTCATCAAGTACGGGTTCAAGACATGAAAAACAAGCGTTTAGCTTTCGATACAGTAATGTGTCCAGTTTTGCGCTAAGGACTAAACTGCAATATATGAAACAACGTTCCAAATCAATGGATAGTGGAAATTTGAACGAACTGGATGCGATTTCCTCAGAAGCAGGGCAAAAAAATGCCTTTAAAACACTTAAAGGGACCTAAATTCAGTAGGACATTAAAAGGTCTACTGAGCATCAAACACTTTGATATTTATGATGAGAAATGTAGTACCAACTTTTTGATTTTTGATTTTTTTTCTTTTATTTTGTGTTCTTTTTTAACGGTCATGGGAGAGTTATTTGTGTAATATGCTATCGGTCGCTTATGTTATTTTGTATGCTACGTTTATGTTAACTCTGGGCTACGGGTGAATTTGTTTTTATTTCTTTTGCCTTGTTTTGTGTCGACTATATAAATTATACCATTATTTCGTATATAATGCTATGCTGGATAATACGCTGTATTTGTTTGTTTACCGTACTTTGTGGCACGCTCACACAATCACACCTCATTTTCATCTTAGAATTCCATATTTGACCTTTAGTATCATAAAATGGCCGCGAGCGATTTTCTCGGAAAAGGGATCGATTTGGTTCAGAAGGCTATTGAGGCTGATACTGCTGCCAAATATGAAGAAGCTTATAAGTTGTATTTCAATGCTTTAGACTATTTCATGACTGCTATTAAATGTAAGTATCAACAAACAATTATAGATTTAGATTGTTTCCTATCTAACGAGTATATAGATGAGAAAAATGCTAGAAGCAAAGAGTTAATTCGATCTAAAGTTACAGAGTATTTGACAAGGGCTGAGCAATTGAAAGAACATCTTGAGAAAACAAAAGAAAAGCATACTGAGAACTCAGCCAATGGATCTCTCAAAAAGTATGTGTGCTTTGATGTATCTCTTTTATTTAGATGGCTAACCTTTGCTTTCTTATCCTTTTTAGGAAAGGTGCTGGTGATGATAATGACGAGGATGGAGAAACTAAGAAACTACGTGGTGCTCTGGCAGGAGCAATTCTTTCCGAAAAACCCAATGTTAAATGGGAAGATATTGCTGGTCTTGAAGGGGCAAAAGATGCTTTAAAAGAAGCTGTTATTCTCCCTGTGAAATTCCCCCATCTTTTCCAAGGAAAGCGGAAACCGACAAGTGGTATTCTATTATATGGTCCACCAGGTACTGGTAAATCTTATCTCGCCAAAGCTGTGGCAACAGAAGCAAACTCGACTTTTTTTAGTGTTAGTTCGTCCGATTTGGTTTCTAAATGGATGGGTGAGTCTGAAAGATTGGTCAAACAATTGTTCAATATGGCCAGAGAAAGTAAGCCATCTATCATTTTCATAGATGAAGTAGATGCTCTATGTGGACCCAGAGGAGAAGGGGAATCCGAAGCAAGTAGAAGAATCAAAACTGAATTGCTGGTACAGATGAATGGTGTTGGAAATGATCCAAGTGGAGTTTTGGTATTAGGTGCCACCAATATCCCATGGCAACTAGACGCTGCTATTAGACGTCGTTTTGAAAAGAGAATATATATCGCTTTACCTGGAGTTGAAGCCCGTGTCACAATGTTCAAGTTGAATGTCGGTGACACACCTTGTACATTAACACAACAGGATTATCGGACTTTGGCTGAGATGACTCCTGGATATTCCGGTCATGATGTTGCTGTTGCTGTTCGAGATGCGCTAATGCAACCAATACGTAAATTACGAACGGCTACTCATTTCAAACCAGTTTTAGTTAAGGTGGAAAATGAAGATGGAACAACGACGAAAAAGAAGATGTATGAAGCATGCTCTCCCGGTGATAAAGGGGCAGAGGAGATGAAAATTATGGATATCGAAAGTGATGAATTACAGATACCTGCTTTGACCATTAAAGATTTCATCAGAGCGATTAAGAACACAAAACCAACCGTCAATGATGATGATATTAAGAAACATATAGATTTTACTAATGATTTTGGTCAAGAGGGAAATTAGTTATAATAGTATATTATAATAGTATATTATAACTATGAAATGGACTGTTTAATGAGTTTTGATTTATACATAATCAATTTATATTATTCATCAAAAATAAAAATAGATTAATTATAACGCTCGAAGGAAATAAGAAGTTTTACTAATGATTGATACATTTGTGTAGTTTAAGTATGATAATCCAAATATTTTAATCAAAACAAAGAATTCAAATTAATTCCAATTAGAAACATTATTCTCTTTGTCCACAACCCTAGCGGACTTAATTTTTATTAGGATTATAGCTGAATTATCGCAGTCCAAAAACACTTTTGCGTCTCCATTAAGGTTCAACAATCGATTCTTGAAAAATTCATTTTTTTCCTTATCTTCATCTGATATTACTGTCGCTTCTCCAGATAAAGTAACGCTCAGATTTGAAAATTCGGCCTGATTTATTGATTGAAGCAAATTGTACAAATGAGATTCTTCAACACCAGATCCGGATCTAGTGTGTGATGCCCTTTCCGTGGATCCATTCCCATTAACTCCACTTCCTCCTAGAACACCCAACGCGTTCGTCGTGGTCCAATCATGAATCAAGACGCTTACTTTAGAATTATGTGATATATTATCATATTTAGTTGTATTTTTAGGGCTTGAGATAACAATGCATGGGTCGGATTCATAAGGAGTAGCTTCATTTGTATCGAGGTAAAGGTAATTCATCAAGCTGACATGAGGGAAATCATTATACGATGTTCCTAAATGTAGAAATTTCCCATTTTGGAGTAACTGTTTCACTGAATTTGGTAAAGAAGACATTTGTATTTGTAATTGTGTTTGTAATTGGCTGAAAAGAAATGGTAATTAATCTTAAAGGTTTCACACTCACATCCAGTCACCCTCTTCCTAATATTTTATAATGAAAAATAAATAAGGTAAACATATACGAAAGTTGATGAAAAATAGTAACTTAAATATAAAATATGTCAAAACGAGAGTTGTCGAGGTTGAAGGCGATAGATATGGTCGAGACCTTTCAGGTTTCTGGGAAAAGAGTTCGACGAAGTACACAAACACAACAAATACCCAAAGAAGCTACTACAAATGCAGCTTCTAGTAGGTTAAATAAAAGACCAACCCCCAATTCTACTGTTGAAAGAAAAATTAAATCTTCTAGGAAAGGGTCAACGTCACCCAAGTCCAAAAAAGTGAACTCTCCTACTGTTCTACAGAGAAGGACGCGTTCAATCCCTAAAATCATTAACAAATATTCTTCTGGTAGAAATCTAACAAGAAATGGTTACAAAGTTAATGGAACACACAATAGAACAAACAAAGTTAATGAAACAAGCAAGCATACCGAAAACAGCAAAGAAAACGGACATGAAAGTGAAAGTTCTGATGAAAGCGAAAATACTAGTGAAAGTGAGAGTGATACTAATTCTAATTCTGACAGTGAAGAAGATCGAAGCGATAGTGAAAGTAACCTCAATGACTCGAGCCCCCAGATATCTAATTCCCATTCAAATGGAAAACATCATAAAGTTGATGATATCGTTAAGCCAAACAACAGAAAGAGGCGTAACCAATGGAATATTAAAGTCCTCAAGAAAAAACTGAGCCCCGAAGAAAAGCAGAACTCCATAGAAACTGGAACAGAAACACCAGATGAGTCTAATTTATCTGATAAATCTAATGATGATGAATTTGATAATGTAATTAATGATGAAAGTGTAAATATAATACCAAAAGGTTTTGAAAAGTTTAGTAAGCTTGATGAAAGCATCATCAACATCGCAAAAAACCATGTTCTTTCTAAGTTATTTCATAAAAAAGACACCAAAGTTATAGGTCTAGATTCACAATACGATATTATTTATCAGTTGCTACAACATACTATTCAAGATGGGGAAGGAAATTCATGTTTAGTGCTGGGGCCAAGCGGATCAGGAAAATCATTATTAGTTAATACTGCAATTAATAATTTAGAGGAAGAATACAAACATCAATTTATAACATTGAATCTTACAGGTTTAGCTCAAACAGATGATAAAATGGCCATTCGAGAACTCGCCAGACAAATGGATAAGGCATTTTCAAAAGCACAAAATAAAAATGTTAGCAATGAAACTAAAGAAGTTGAAGAATACGATTATTTGGAGAAAAAATCAATTTCTGATACTTTGACTTCATTTCTACAAGTTTTAGAAAGTAATCCTTTAGAGCTAGGCGAAGTAACCAAGGGGGAAAATGGAGATAATGAAATTGAAAATACAAAACAAAAATCCATGGCCTTAATTATTATACTTGATGATTTTGAAAAATTTGCCTTGCATCCCCGGCAAACCTTATTATATAACCTATTTGATATTGCAATGAATAGTAATGCTCCTGTTGCAGTCATCGGTGTCACTTCTAGAATCACAGCACGGGAAATGTTAGAAAAGAGGGTGAAGAGTAGATTTAGTCAAAGAATTATCTATGTCTCTAGACCAAATGAAATTAAAGATTTTTGGAACGTTTGCAAAGCTGGTCTCACAATTGATCTTGAAGAGAAAGAACTGGATAACTTATTACCAAAGCATTTCTCTATTTCCCAACGACTACTAGCAATAGATTATGCGAATGCTTGGAATGATTATCTAGATCAGTTATTCAATTTGAAAGCACCGTCTTTTTACAATTTATTGAACAGAATTTATTATTCAACTAAGGATGTAGCACTCTTCCACAGTAAATGTATTATGGCAGTTGCAAATGCATCTCCATTTCCCGATCAATCATATTTTAGTTCTCTTCAGAAAGAACAATCCAATCCAGAAACACAGATGTTAGTAGAGTCACTCACAGATCTTCAACTCGCCCTATTAATTTCAGGAGCTCGGATTCAAGCAAAATTAGAGTCTGTTTTGATCAATTTCAATCTTGCTTATGAAGAATATAGAGCTCAGGCACGAAAAGTGGATGAACAAAAGAAAGCAGAATCATCTGCTTTCAGTTATAGTAGTGGTGGTCTTGCGCCTCGATTTAAGACATGGCCAAAGGGGATTGCCAAAGAAGCTTGGGAAGCCTTGGAAAATTTAAATTTGATTCATGGTACCGAGAAAACTGCTTCAACTAAGAGAAACAATAGATCTTTTTCCAGGTTTGTTAGTGATGAATTGCGTATGATGAATATTGAAATTGATCTGGTAGATCTAAATAAGATAGTTCGGTCTGGTATGTTAGCATCTTGGACTAAATTGTAGTTCTATCGACACGAATTTCATTTAATATAAATTTCATCATATTATACTATATTTTATAATTAAAGTTCTTTTTGTTTTCTAAATCGGGTTGTTAATGAAAGGTATTATTCTAAAAACGTCCACTTGCATATTAAAATGACTTCCAATCCAATGTTAAATTTATCCTTAAGAAGTTCAGTTTCCTCCATATTTCAAAACTTCTAGTAACAACTAAGATTTCTGGGGAATGATATTTTTTTATTTTTACTTATAAAAGGAAAAGATATTAAATTTGAAATCTGAAATAATGGACCACGAAACACATGCAGGAAAACCAAACACCAAGCATGGCAAGTTCTCTAGCGAGGTATGTTTATTTAATGCACTATATAATAAAGCATATTCTAAGATTGTATTGAAGGAATTGACAGACATATTTGCCATGTTAATGGTATCTTTGGATTTAAAAGATCAGCCACCGAAAAGGAAAAGTATTTTATTCAGCAACAAGTATTATCCATATTCCTTTTTACCCGAAACGGCAATAGAGCATATGATGAACATGAAGGTTGAAGTTGGATCTCAGAAGACCACCAAAATCATGTCATGTGGAGTGAAGCCATTACTAGGAAAAGGTTTATTGATAAGATTCATGTCTTCTCACTTAATTCATAGTCCAGTGGATCGCACAAGAGTGGAGCCAAAAGATCAAGTTCTTTTACAGCCAACTGCCAAAGGTGTTGCCATGCTCCAAAAGTTCTGTGATTCGATGGGTATTAAAGAAACAAATCTACCAGATATTCTTAATTCTCCTTTCAATTCTATGGATTTGATCACATTGGAGCGTAATGAGAAAAATGACAAGATTGTGTATTCAGAAAATCTATTATTCGCTGTGTTATTCAAAAGATTAATGGGCACTTATCCAAACGTTTATACACCTACCAGTCCACCAGATCCAATCCCACGAAGAATCGACAGAAGGCTAGTTTCGGGTATTATGACTATTAAAGAACAACAGTCATCAACTATAAAAAAGGATGGAATTCAGCAGAAACAGTTATTTTCATTGAAGCTACCAACTAATTCTCAAAAAACTATGGAATCTCCTTACTATCTTTCTTATTGCAGTCATCCTGATTCAGACTCACTATCTCAGTACTTTATTTCCAATAAAGGTATTAGAATCTTCAAAAATAAAGATTTTGAAGATGAGACAATAGGGGAGGTTACGTTTTCATTTACCGGAAAGTCCATTTTCCAATGGTTAATGGATTGTACAAATATTTTAAATCGACAGGAAGCAATTGATTTGGCTAGTTTTTTCCTTACCTTAAAATATGATCTGATTACACCAATCCCCAAGCCAGTTTCTGGCAGTAAGTCTTGTCACTTTGTGCCCTCAAAGGATGTGTTATATACATTGACCGCTAAAGGACTCGATATAACACCTTGGTTAGATGATATCAAAGAAATTGTCGGTGAAAATCCAATAATAAAAGGCACAAAAAGATCTCCACCTCCAGATATTACTCATAATATAAACGGAAAGGTGACAGATGTGCACAACATCGATCATAACAATGCAACTCTTAATGTCAATGACCAGACATTTGAAGAACTGAATTCTCTAGATGATTCAATGTCAACCACAGCAGTGAACTCATTAAACGTAGACCCTGATAAATCAGCCGACTTAAGTTTGAGTCTCGATGAGATTCTATTAGATCCTGGTATGAAGTTCCTTTTCAAATCACATTTACAAAAAGAATTTTGCCTTGAGAATTTAGAAGGATACTTAGAGTTTCAAAAGTTTTCCAATTATATGAATCACTTAATCACTATGATAAATGATCGAGAACATGATAAGAAGGAACTGAAAAAGCACTACAATAGTGAGACGGTAGATAAAATAATGGAAAAGAAAAAAAGCATAGATAAGGCAGTTAATAAAACTCATTCTCTTGTTTTCAACATCTATGGGACATTCCTTGCGTCAGGTTCCCCCTCCGAATTAAATATTGATTATGAGTTGAAAAAGAATATTGACCATATAATAATGCAATCCAAGAAAAGCAAATCGCACAATAAAGATAATAATATGGTAGACACATTTATTACATATCCAGCTAAAGTATATTCACCAGACAAACCACTTGTAAAATCATTCCAAATAATTGATCCAAATTTGAATATATATCCTGAAGGAAGGCGGATCTTGGAGAAATCTGCAACAATAGGCACCACAAAAACGAAGCATGAGGACCTTAAGGATGCTTCTTTTAGTAAACAAACTGGATCTAATACTTATGAAGAGGATCTTACCTTAGAAATTGAATTTCTTGAAGCCATCACAGAGCCTTTCAATAATGCCAAAAATTATATTTACAAATTGATGAAGATTGATTCACTACCAAAGTTTTTAACGTCGGAGATATACCAACAATCTATTCATCGATAATCTTAGCATAATTATATAGATACAGATGTAAACTTGATAGGAACTTAGTAGAGTAGGTAGAATAGTATATGAAGCTTAAATCACAGCTAGCGCTTTCTTATATAAATACAATTTGGAATAAATATATGGCAATTACAGATTTTAAAAGGAAAAGCTACAAAAATACATGACAGGAAGATTTTTATAATATTTTTTTTCTTTTTTCTCTTCTACTTCTAATACATTCATGATTGTAATGATTCTAGAATTGTTCCCTTTTTGATAGATGCCCAACCAATTAAACGCCAATGATTTTCGATACGCCTAGATAAGGCAATCTTTTCACCAATTTCAGTACAAGCAGGAGAAGTCAACTGTAATCTAGCCATATCGGACTTGACAGCTATAACTTTAGCACCAGTAGCAGTAGAACCAATATTCACCATAAGAATTTCGCCTGATTCCAACTTACGAACTTTAGCCTGTTTCTTATCTTCAGTTTTGACTCCCAAAAGACGTCGTAGTAAGAAATAATTGATTTCTATGTCTGTATAAACGGAAGGTAAATGCCCTTTAGCACCAACAACTTGTCCGACAAGACGGTCAGCACGGCACAATGTAGGATCGACTTTTGTACCAACACCAATCAAACCACCAGGAACGGCAAATTTTAAATCGTTATGTTCTGCGAATAAAGTGACAATTCTAGAGAAAATAGATTTGCATTGAATCTTACCATTGTTATCTTTAGTAACAATACCAGGTCTAATCTCAATCTCGTCTCCTAGTTTGAATACACCAGTTAAAATAGAACCACCTGCAACACCTCCCTTGAGATCATCAATTTCCGCACCTGGTTTATTAACATCAAAAGATCTGATGACGATAAGCCGTGGACTAGCAGAGAAATCACGCAAAGGGATAGGAATCTTTGTAGATATAAACTGATTAACAGCATCAATATTATATTTCAATTGTGCTGAGATAGGAACTATAGGAGCACCATCGGCAGAAGTACCGCGAATAAATTTCAAAATGGATTTCTGGTGTTCTAGAGCAGATTCTTCTCGCATTAAATCAACCTTATTCTGTAATATGATAATATGTTTTAATTTCATAATTTCTATAGCTGCTAAATGTTCACTAGTCTGGGGTTGAGGGCATGATTCATTACCAGCAATTAACAATAGAGCAGCATCCATAACAGCTGCTCCTGACAACATTGTACTCATTAAAATATCGTGACCAGGACAATCAACGAAGGAAACATGTCGGACCAACTTGTATCGGGCCTTTTCAAATCCAGGAAGTTCACATTTAGGAGATACTTCTCTATCAGATGGGAATGATTTATAGCAGTCTGGTTCAGGGCAGTTTGGATCATCTACTTTGTAAATCTTAGCATTAGCGTAACCAAGCTTAATTGTGATATTTCTCTCTAATTCATCCTTAAATCTAACAGTTTGAACACCAGATATTGCTTTAACGACGGTACTTTTACCGTGGGCTACATGACCAATCGTACCAATATTGATCGTAGCTTGTCTAATACGAATGTTAGAGTCATTCATGGAGGGGATTCCGTTAATTTTAAATCTTACCTATTAATAATCTCAGGACTAATTGGTGTCAATTTTGAAAAGTCTGGATTGTCTGGCTGTTCAGGAAGACCACCACCTTCTTCGAATTCCCGTTCTCTCTCTTCCTTAGCAGCGACACCATCATCTTCCAATCCTGCAAAAGTAACTGTTTTCTTCTCTTCTTCATGAGCTTCAGCTTCATCAGCACTGTGATCATCGTGCTCATATAGATCTTCCTCGTTGAAGTTACCGTTGATCACAATATCGGGGGTTGCGTCTTGTAAATCTGACATTTTGTATTTTATGACTTGAAGTAATGACGCTTTTTGTGAGATCGAATTTTTCATCCAATTTCAGAAAAAAGAACGTTCTCAGTTATACTGTGTGTGACTGTATTTACGCAACATTATATGGTGATTATGGAATCTGAGTCGCATAAGGGGAAGGATGAACCACCCCTAAACGTGACTCTTGAGATGGATACTGTCCACTTTATTTCTGGAATAAAATAATTACATATAAGATAATATATATATATATTAGTTTGCAGCTCTCGTTTCTATATATACAGATGCTCGGAGCTTAGCGAATAAAAATCAAACATATATGTTAATTACGTTGTGGAATATGATTTAGTTTTAGTCCACACGAAATCCAAACCCATTCATTACACTATCTATATTCTTCCAAATGGTATCGCAATCCCAATCTAAACCAGGCCAAAAATCTGCATTTCCAGCGGTAGTGAAATCATTACTCATCGCGGTTGTATTAAATGAGTTAGGAGCGGCAACTGAATTTGGAGGAATGTATTGTTCTTGCTGAATTTGGTTCATAGGTTGACCTCCTATATTAGAATATTGTCCTTGGACTGAAGGGTTCATAGATGGTGATTGTGAGGTATAAAGTTGCTGGTTATTACTGAGGCTTGTTGTTTGTTTTGCCATACCCATTGATCCACGGGTGGGAGGAGACATTATATTCGTATTTTTTGCCCTCGTTTCGAGAAACTTTCTTTTTCTGTTTATATTTTTAGCTGGTGAGATTCTTCCATTTTGATTCTCACTGTTTGAAGTTTCTGCTGACTGATGTCGAGATTTTTCTTTTGTTGTTTTCACGGGGTCAGATGCCCCTCTGGGAGAATTTGAAGCAATGGAACTACTACTTGTATTTTCTGGCGATCTATTAATAATGGCAGAGAGAAATCCAGGAAGTTGGATATGTCCTCCATTTGTACTATTCGAAGCGGGACTAGAAGCGTTTGACAAAGATGATTCTCCATCACCAGATAACGAAATTGGTTGAGGATCTAATGGAATAGTTTGTATAATTCTCCTTACTGCTGATCCTGGATTCTTAACATTTGAAAGAGATCTTTTCATTTTACGGGGGTTAGGTGTCTTACCATTATCCTCGCTACTGTCATCATCATCATCAATTGCCTGCTCATCATTTAAGCTTAGTAATCCCCTAGGGGCTAATTTAATCATACCGGCCTGCTCCCGTAAAATCCATAGACAATCAAAGAAAACACTAGCTGCCATTCTTGTTCTAATTTGGGTTGTTAGTGTTGTTTTTTGTTGTTGTTGCAAAACATGGAACAATTGCCACATATTTTTCATTAACCCTGAAGCTCTATATGCCATATCGTGTTTTAGAATTGATGCCTTCGCAACACAATCTATAGCTATAGCATACAATTGTTTACCTTTTTCTACATCTAAGAATTCAAGACCAGAGTGAGATAATTTAGCAATTATAAATGAGGTTTGCCAGATCGTTATTACATTAACACCTGGTAAATATCTCATGAAATCTTCATTTTTCGTCTGGGCTTCAGAAACGTGGGATATTAATGCTAGTGATGCATTATATAATTGAACTAACCCTCGTTTTAAATCAATTGGACTGAACTTATTGTTATCAAGGCAGTAATATGTGTATAAATGAACTCTTGCAGCATTTATTCTAAATTTTCTATGACTTTCAAAGTAATATTCACCATTCTTATTATTTGTATCTGCAATCGCAAGTGATTGATTCATTTCTAAATCATGTAATTGTTGCGATAAGATTTGAATTAAAGATAATCTCTCTGATGGTTCACATAATTGTAATTGATCTCTCGGGTTTGAATTCATAGTTTTTGTGATTTGATCTTCTAATTTAGCAATCTCCATTATTTGTTTGACAGGTAATGGTATATGATAATTTGAATGTGGTCGGCAAGCATTCACTATAATGGGATCAAACGTAGCAAATGAAGGGAAGCCAAAGACACTACCTATATTTTGTGCAATTATATTGCAGCAAGTCCAAGTCTTGACTTGTTCCGAAATATTTTCTAGGCGATCAGTATTAATATCAGATTTATCGGTAGATTGTGGGTCATTCGTGAATCCAGGACAATGAAGACCAATTCTCATTGCTTGAAATATGGCTATTCCTATGGTATTCCATGAAGAATCAGCACTCAATGATGATGTAACCGGGGGCCAAATAGTATAAATTAATAAAGCTTGTACAGAGTAGACTGAGGCTACATTTAAAATTGGAGTATTAACTTCATTTGACTCAAACCGTGTTATGGGAGCTATTGCGATTTCAGCTAAGCATGATTTTATTAACGGGACAAGCTTTCGCATCAACCATTCGTCCCTTTTGTATCGTCTTGAAGCTATAGAAATAATCGTCCAAAATAATAATGGACATTGTTGATATATTTTTTCTGGGCCTTTTGTCATATTAACTAACGGCCATAAAGGATAATACTTTGTAGCATATTCACGAAACAGTTCTTCAATTTGCTCGGAGGACAGTGTAACTTCGCCTAGCGTCTTTGGTGTACACGCATAAGATATTGGTGTTTGTAGTTCAAATTGACTGGGCGAAAGTTGAGTAAGAGGGGTACTGGGAATAACTGATCGGGTTTGTGTTTGTGTTTGAAACTGAGGTTGATGCTGAGGATGGGACCAAGCTTCTGGAGCTGGCTTGTCCGCTAGATAACTACCTTGTGGCAATAAGGAATACTGGTTGGAAGATTTAGTACTTTGAGAAGATGATATTGGAATCGTGGGTGAATATTGTGATGAGATTAAAGTGGTGTGATCTGGTATTATCTGATAAGGTACTGGGGATTGTGAGTCTTTGGATGATACTGGAGCCGGTAATTGTAAAAAAAGAGGGCCTGTTTGTGTTTGTGTTTGTGTTTGTGTTTGTGTTTGTGTTTGTGTTTGTGTTTGTGTTTGTGTTTGTGTTTGTGCTTGAAAAAGTTGTCTTGCCTGTTGTTGCTGTTGGAGTTGAAGAAACTCAGCTGAATTTGATAGAGTCTTTCGTAGATCATGAACTTCTTTTTCGATCTCTGCTATTCGGCTATATATGGTAGAATAAGTTAGGAAATAAATTTTATACGATTTTTATTTCTTCAATATATCATATTTTATTATAACATACGCTCTCTTATAAGTTCTTTTAAAGCCTGTGTGTATTTCACAATGTATTGCTTTCCGCTGACATCGGGAGCATGGATTTGGATATTTTTCATGAGAATCGCATTTAGCCTAGTTATTAATTATTCGGTTAAAACTTTTTATACAAGGCTAGAGCAACCCTTAAGTACTTGATGATCTTACTTTCTGCTGTCGACATTCTACACATGCGATCTTTTTTGGTTTACCATGGACTGCGGTATCCTTATAATATTTCTTCTCTGTTTTAACTTCTGGTACTGATGGAGATATAGGGCCATTGGAAGCAGGAGAAATAGAATCTTTCACCAGCAGCTGGCGTTGTTTATTACTCATGAAGGTAGCAAAATGAAGTAGTTACAAGAAGGCAAGAAAGGTCACATTTTAATTTTAGTATGGGTGAAAAAAAAATAGCCATGCATATGCATTGATTACTATTGTAGACTTGCAATTATGAGCAGAAAACCTTCAAGCTTTATTGATCATGAAAAAGCACAGGATTTGATTATGATTAACATTAATTATAATAGTATTTGTTGATTGGGTATAAATTATTTTATTAATATCCCGTATCTTATTAAAAGCTTATAAGACAATAATAATAACCATGCATCAATAAACCCCATCTTGCTCTTATTATACCCGTTTTTTATTTCCTTTCAACAGAATTTTTTTAGATTATATTTCTCGAATAGACATAACTAATATATATCTAATTTCGTAATATTTGTTAGCGTTTGTGTCGAGAAAATCGTGTTTTAATGGTTTTCCGCATATTTGATTTCTGCTTTTTTTTTTTCATATTTTTCCCTTTGACGAAAGAATTTTTTCTTTCGAGTCGTTTGGACAGATATTTCTTAAATTGCATCATTTAATTTCTCAATTCGTAATCTCTAATAAAAATAAGGCCTTATATCCAGATTTCAAAGTTCAAAATTATCATTTGGTTCTGTTTAGAGCGTTTTAATATTTTTCGATTATAGTTTCTATTAATAAATTAGTCTCTTCTTTCCAGATTTTTCATTAATAACCTTCGGGTTTCTTACTTCTGATAATGTTACCGCCGGTTTCAACGATTTCTCTAGATGTTTACATTCTTATACTTTCGCGGCTTTTGCGAATGATTGCCTATAGTCAAACGACTCTAGTCCTAACTCTTTTTCTCACGGCTTTTCCAACGGTCTCGGAGTCCCAAGTTGGCCTTTTCATGACTCTCACTCTAGTCGGCGATGTCGCAATAAGTTACTATCTCACATGGTATGCTGATAATATAGGTAGGCGGAACGTTATGCTTCTGGGAGCTTTCTTGATGTTTATTAGTGGTCTCATCTTCTACTTCAGCGATAATTTTTGGATTCTATTGATAGCTGCGACAATTGGCGTTATATCTCCTAGTGGTGATGAGACTGGTCCGTTTAAATCTGTTGAAGAAGCTGCTATTGCCCACCTGACAATATATGAATTGCGTGCTGATGTTTATGCCTGGTACAACTTGTCTGGGACCATCGGTGGGGCAATAGGCTCACTATCCGGAGGATGGATATTACAACTTCTACAAAATAGATCATGGAGTAGTGACAATTCATATAGGTTTATATTCTTATTATATTCCGCAATAGCCGCTATTAAATTTATTACGATGTTATTCCTCTCGGCGAATTGTGAATTGGACGCAGAAGACAATGAGATCGAAGGGAATTCAAATATTAATGTGATAACGGCAACAGAATCATCAATTTCAGATGCATATGTTTATTCATCATCTACAACATATGATAGACGAGAAGCTCCCATAGTCGATGAAACCCAAGCTTTATTACCAAAAAAGAGTTCGGAAGCGGTAACTGGAACAAATACTACTGCCCAAGAAATTAGAGACAATATTAATGTACCAATTTTAGGTCTCAGTCCAGAAACTAAAAGGACTGTATTTCGGCTTTCAATATTATTCTTTTTAGATTCTTTGGGATATGGAGTTATACCCCAATCATGGGTCGTTTACTTTTTTAAAATCAAATTTGACGCTTCAGCAGGAGCTTTGGGTACAATATTTTTTAGTACAAATATTCTCGATGCTTGCACATCTCTTCCATCTTCTTATCTTACAAAAAAGATAGGCCCAGTTAAAGCGACAATATTTACTCATGCACCATCCAATATTTTCCGAGCTTTGATATCTTCAACTTCTTCTTTACCACTGTCGTTAACTTTTTTACTTTTAAATTCATCATTGTCAACAATGGATGTCGTACCAAGACAAGTGCTAATGACAACTTTGGTGAAGAAAAATGAATTAACAAAAGTTCTTGGAATTGTTAATATCGTAAAGACATTTGCGAGGTGCATTGGGCCATTGTTAACTGGTAGATTAGCAGAATCTGGTAGATTAGCAATTGCTTTTCCTATCGGTGGGTTATTCTCTATCTTACTTGATGTTGGGATGGGCTTGTTTTTTTGGGATATTGATCAAAGAAGTAGATAAGAGTAGTTTAAGTAAATAACGTTTGTATATACATGTATTAAAAAATAAAATAATTCGATATACCAAATAACTATGGCGTACATATGTACGGATGTACGGATGTTACGTGTATTAAAGCACGTGTTATATATTAGGGCTAATTCGTATAATGCAGTCACAACGAGAAGCGCGACGCACTACACTTTGAAGAACAGAGCTTCTTTCCGTTCCAACAAACAAACAAAATGTCCGATATTGAAGAGACCACCCCTGTCGAGCAAGTCGAGGAAGTCGAAGAAGTCGAAGAAGTCGAAGAATTTGAAGAAGAACAACTTCCAGAAGTTCAACTTGCTACTACTCTTCCAGAAGATGTTAAGGCCGCTGCAGGAAGCGTTAAATTGTTCAACGAATGGACCTTTGAGGATGTCACTATCAAAGACATTTCTCTTACAGACTACATTCAAATTAGACAGCCTGTTTTCACATCCCACTCTGCTGGAAGATATGCTGCTAAGCGTTTCAGAAAAGCACAGTGCCCAATTATCGAACGTTTGACAAACTCTTTGATGATGAATGGTCGTAACAACGGTAAAAAATTAAAGGCCGTCAAAATTGTAAAGCACACCTTGGAAATTATTAATATCACAACCGATCAAAACCCATTACAAATTGTTGTTGATGCTATTATCAATACAGGTCCAAGAGAAGACTCAACAAGAATCGGATCAAGTGGTACAGTCAGAAGACAAGCCGTCGATGTCTCCCCATTGAGAAGAGTTAACCAGTCTATTTCGCTACTCACTATTGGTGCCCGTGAAGCCTCTTTCAGAAACATCAAAACAATTGCAGAATGTCTTGCCGAAGAATTGATTAATGCAGCCAAGGGTTCATCTAATTCTTATGCTATTAAGAAGAAGGATGAGTTAGAACGTGTCGCCAAATCTAATCGTTAAACTAATGTTGTATATCACATTATATATTTCTTGTTATTACCTTTCCTGTTCAATAAGAAGAGTTTAATATCATATAATATGCACCGAAATGTATTTTTTCCTGATCATGGCCATGTATCTTAGTATCTTCAATTTGTAGATAATAATTTTATACCAATTAATTAATATCAGAGCGATCCACCTCATATTGTGCATACTTTTTGTATTTATTCATATTCACATATATAATTATCTTTGATATCTCACACTGTATATAGGAGCAGTATTAACATTACGCTTTTCTATTTCGTTCTCAATTGAAATTAATATTATGATATATTTATATGAAATCATGATTTCTTCACAATTATTAATATTGCTTTCTAAATTTCTATTCAACGTCCTGTTATTTCTCTCATCTAATACCCGTTATAATTGTCTAGTACTCCCCCATTCTCATAAAATTTCGGCACTCTTTCCACCTGTTTGAATTTGAATCTCTCTTATGTCTACAAAATTGTTACTATGATACATATACAAATAGTTTTATTTTTGGTATATTGAATATGTAACAATTGCAAATTTAGAGGTATTACAGAAAATTTATTAATCTAATTAAATTTAAGTTTTAGTTCAATAAATCATCATCATCTGAAGATGTATAAGAAATTAATCCATTTGAAAAAGGAAATATTCCTAGATTGATGGCTATTGAGCCTGTATATAACAATAAGGGTAGAATTTTGGAACTACCTTTTGAACCTCATCAGTTAGAATCTCCTCCTCGAAAGCTGCTTTTTCTGATAATGATTCAATTTTCTTGAACTTGACATAACAACTCCAGGAATAATTCTTTGAGATAGTAAATCATTTCCATCATCAATAGTCTATTCACATCACACCGATAGTGGAAGCAAGAATATCTGGAGCGATGTCGACAGGAATAACTGCAATGTTTGGGAAAGTCTACTACCCGGTTGTTAAATTGTTTTGTTTGATATACCTTCTTTTGAGTGTTTGTACAATATAGGAAATCATTTCCTGTTCGGTGGTTGAGTTTAGTAGCTAAAGAAAAAAAATCCTGGAGACTTTTTAGATTAACTGCCTTTCTCCAATAAATTCCTCTTATAGTAAAACAGACCAGATCCTTCCAATTCCCGTACAATATAATACTCTTCATTGGTACTCCGTGGTTTGTGCCGATGCGTAATCTCGGGCAGCAAATCAGGATATTCGAAGATTCCCCACATCGCACCGATGACTTTTGTCATATGGGCATCAATCGATAGTAACTATGTAATCTCTGGTCTCTGGGCTTATATCAACCGAAACAGTTTGAGAAACACATGATGAATTAAAGGTGTGCACTAGTGAATGCAAAAAAAGTTATTGATCTTCTTTGCTGCTAAGCCAACTTAACTAGTATAAACAGCTGCCTGAATGAAGTCAGTACCCGATAACTGTTGGCGGGTGACTAAAGGCTGTCTGTTAAAATTTTTGAATACTTGTTTCAATGTACAAAAAACAACGAACGCCCAATATCTGGGTGATTTGATTTAGGGCGGATAACAATTAAGTAAGCTTTATAGTTGATATATGACTCTCTTAATATTAATAAGTAAGAAGTGCTTGAAGTATGGCCTTCGAATATAAAAAGATTGAGTTTCTCTTGAAATGCATGGTTTCCGTAAACCGATTGAAAAACGGTAGCACATAGGTATCTTTAATATACTCCGAGAAAATATAACTTGAAAATCACTATTAATACAATTGCATTTGATATTCCAGATTTGAATTCAAAAATTAAGCGTTAACATGTATATCTATAACTAATATTTATACCACGTTGAAGTTTATTGTTTGTTTTTGTCTTTGTTTAGATAATAATCTAATAGAACAACAGCAAATACCCTCATTTCACATTTTGAAGTATTCAAATCTGAGGTAAATAAAAGGTTGAGAACCTCAATAAACAGTTTCTTCCTAATAAGTTTGACATGTGCTTGTTGTTGAAAGTGAATTTAAAGTCTACTAAAGCTGAGACAGATTCAATATTTCATACAGATTTAGGTCAAACCTATATAAATCAATTTTATAAGATCAATCCATGCAGATGAATAATTAATTAACTTTTTGGTATTATAAACACTAGTATTGATATCATTTATTAATGGGCAGTGTCGTATTCTGGTAATTCTCAAAGTGGAAGATGCAGAAAGCTCAAAAAATAAATAATTCCTATTATGATATTGTGCATGCAGCTCGTGTATTCTAAAATCGTCAGTGCGAGTTGATTGCAATTGAAGCCATATGCATAGTGTTGGGGTATTAATATCAAGGAGGATGATATTTTTATAATAGTATAAGATGTATTATTCACGCTATTATGAACTAGACAGTTATATGATTATATTGTGTAGAGCTATATTCGAAATAATTAAAAGACTTCAGACTCATATATTGTCGAGGACCCTTTGCAATTGATAGACGTCAAGGCTAACAGACCTCACCCTTTTTATTTTCCCAAATTCAGGTTAGAGATTGTGAAGGTAGATATTCATAACTAGAAAACTCTATAACTATATAATTTTTCCGTTTCGGGATTTCGCTTCTGAACTCCCGTTCCTTTTGTATAATTAATAAATGAAAATATCCCACTTAATCCAAATCATCTTCTCTTTTTAAATGCTTCTATTTTAATGTTTTATAGATTACCTTCGTCAAAACAAAGATTCTGATAATAAGTATGGCCCCTATGATCAATTATCATAATATTGGTACGTCCAAAGTCTGTAACTAGTATAAATTGAAGCTAAGTGTATAGATAACTCTGAAGTTAATTAGCCATAGAATGCCATTATCAATATATATTAATATATTAATATTAGGACATTGAGGAGTTTATAAAAATTTAAGAATTGAGCTCAAGATAATTAACATATAAGCATAACTAGCTAACATAAAGATATATTAAGTCGATTGGAAATCCATATTATGAAAATTAATAGATTAACATTAATATTATTCATGTATATTTAATCATAAGCTAGTATATATAGTTGAAAAACCCACATTCAGATTTAAAACATTTGTTTAAGCAATAAATTGTTTCATTGTATTCAAATATTCTTTAGTCCATGAATCGAATTGGAATATCTCATCGCTTATATCTAACTTGCGGTAGTAAAAATTAAAGAATACGTCAACAAGATATAAAAATGAACCAAAATTGATATCAGCCTCGCATAATTCGTCGCCAAATAAATATTTGCCTGATTTGAATTTAAAATTTAAACCAGTATTATCATTTGTTACTCCCTCCAAATTTAATAATGAGTTTGTTTCTAGCTCAGCCTCTAATTTATTTTTAATAGATTCCAGGAATTCTTTTGAAAATGTCGAATCAGCTGCTGTAACATCAACATTATACCATTTCTTTCTAGTTTCGGCTATGTATTTTAGATCACGGTCACCAAGGACCGTTGGAAGTACAGACTTCATAGCTGGCCCAATACTGTCTTGGAGAACGGCTTTGTATTCCCCAATTGGTTTTGTGAAAACATTAGTTCCTGTTGGGAAAACAGAAGGTGAGGGCAAAATTTCTTCCAAATAATCTTGTATACTCTCACTCCCCATGATAGTCTTATTTTCATGAGTTAGTGCTGGTAAAGTATACAATGGACCCTTTGAACTATCACCAGGAAGAGGAGCAACACCAAGTTTTTCTAAGGTTGGTTTGATATCTGGAAAGTGAACCCATTTAGTCTCAAATGGAATTCCCTTAAAGTTAAGCAAAATTCTTGTTTTCAGAGTATTTGAAGACCAATATGGTTTAGGTTCCAGTTTTGATGGTAAATCGTAAAGAATAAATTTCGGATTCTTGATTTCAGTTGTAGTCATATTTGTTTTAAATTTATGTTATTTCAACTAATTTAATGAAGATAAGATTACAAGAAAAATTGCCCTTATTTATAGCTATATATGAATTTTTCTGTTTTTACGCACTAGAAAAGTGTTGAATTCGTATATAATTATTTGGTGTCAGATTCTCCGCTATTTCCACAATTGTTTGTATGTTGTATGCCTATCGAAATTCTGTGGCAAATACTAATAGTTCTGTGACAGGGGTCTGTATGCATAGTTTTGCATGCACATTGTTTTTTAAGGGCAAACGATAAATTTAGATTGTGTAATCTTAGTTTTGTATGCATTCTTTTTCTTTATTTCTCTTTAAGGCAAACGTAAACTAATATTATGTATTAATAAGCCACCTGTGGCTGTGTATGTTGAGATTTTGGATTTGTAGCAATCGCATCGATGCTTAAATGGTTCACTAACTAATATTTTCTTCGACAATTCGTGCACGAATATTGGCAACAAGTATTTCATTTCCCCTTCTATATTGCTTTGATCCATTAGCACGTATTGTATTAATGATGGTGGATCGAAGTGATTTATATATTAATTATATTTATTTGAAATTTTGTATTAATAATTTGAAATATATTAGATATATATATAGTTATTTGAAATATATATATCAATATAAATATGTTTATTTGTAATATTGTAGATTTAAAATATTGTATTGATTATAGTTATTCTGAACGGGAATGGTGTGTGTTAAATAGCTAATTATTTGATATTCTTTGATAATTTTAGCTTGTGTGAATGGAGTCAGACTTACATATTTTTCTACTATGAAGCAACAAATATAAGTCTTACATAATTTATTTGTTTGTCCTTCTAATTAGCAATCATATCGGAAACCTGCCGTTATATAAGAGCATCAAATTATATGATAGTACCCTCATTTCTTCAGGAGACCCGTCAGAAGTGGGAGTAATAGCTATTAGCAATTTTTCAAGATATAGGTTGGTGTATTTTAGAGAAAGATTTTTTAGGCATTTATATTAGTAACATCAAGCCTTCATATTATTGATACTAAATTAGTTAAAACTAAGATAATTTATAGGGACGCAATAACTAGTATAACCAGTTATGATGTAATTAATTGTGCCCTCTCCTTGTATATAAATGGTTTGTCCTATTGTGATTACAACATACACTATATATGCATAGTAAGTTTAGTTAACTGATCAAGGGCTCGATTAAATACTCTCGACATGAGTTATCATTCAGCTTATCAATAATATTATACTATTTTATTTTTTATTCATTTATTTATTCATTATGTTTTCCTGTAGTATTTCAGCACAATTATTTATAAAATACTCATATACAGTCCACCACTGATATGCATGAAAACCTTTTTGGAATTATTTACTACCTATAACGGTATAAAATGTAATTATAAATCTTGATGAGACACCATCTTTACGGGACTTGCCAAATAGTGGGAAACGCCAAATAATTCTAAAATCCATAAAAAAAATAACTACCAGAATCTTCTCTGTCTCATTAAAGATGTTTACATTTTAAATATAGACAATAAATAATTTTGTTAAATCTTAAAAAAGGTTTGGGTACATATTTATGTGGTATCGGTTAGTCGACAAAGCATATAATCCTAAATTTTTTAGTTATAGTTCAACGTCTTCGTTTCAATTGAGAGCACATCCCAAGATTTCAACCTTATATGGCTGTTTATCACCCCATTGTAGTTATTCCAGATAAATTGGGTTTCAAATTAATTGACGTCCTTTGTAATTGTAGTAATGATTTCCATTAATTTTATGGCTATACATGTATTTGTCAAATGTGTCACAGGTTTATAATTCATTGCAATTCGACCTGATCAGTACCCGATATATTCCTGAAAATTAGAAAGTAATAAAAACTTATTTGATTTGTGCACCCGCCATCCCTATCATTCGAATTCCTTTATTATTCATTTTCACTTTCATTCCCTTCCTATTAAAATTTGTTCTTTCCATATGCATGTTTATTGTTTGACCTTATAATATTTATCAATCCTGTCCATTCCTATTTGTTTATCCATTCCTGCTTATTCCTTATTATCGTCATGTCTAATTATAGGCCCCTCATAAATACCTTTCGGCCGCATTATGACCGGTATCCGTTGATATGCAGGGATATAAAACAACATCACGTGATAACTCGGCCGAAACTTAGCTGTGGAGATGGCCTAAATTTAGTAGTCATCATGGCCGAATTTAAGTGCAATGGGTGTATATTTTCAGATGTGTGTCATATAATGATATTGAATCTTATTTATTAGCTTTTAGCTATTCTAGGACTGATCTTGGAGAATATGTAATCATAAATAGTTTGAATTCAATAAGATCTTTTTATCAGGATATACTGCAATGTCATCGGGTTTAAAGTTAGCTTTCTTATAATGTTTCTTTATATAATTATAAAGATGTTTGTAGTTGAAATTCAATTGAATTGCATTTATAAGACTCAATCTGCAAAGGTTATTTCTTTGTCTTTTTACTCACACTTTTCTGGCCCGAAAATGGTGATCCTTGATATTAATATCTGTTTGTCTTTATATTTTTAAGGTTGTCTGTGATTGTTGGTTCCCGACTTAGTGCCTTACTGGATTTGACATGGCCAGTAATCCAGTGTTCGGCTTGAAGGAAGCGGGCGATACCAACGTGTATTATAAGACATGTTGGGGCCATAATGACCGATGCTAAACAGTCACATTAAAGTCTGGATACCCATGTACTCATTTTAAACATAAAATACTCTTTATTACTACTATGGTGATTCCAATACCACATCTTCTACTATGCACATCATTTACTTGTTCCAACTGTAAAGGTTTTCATAGAAAAGGGTTTTAAAACTGATTTATTAATGTTATTTGTGTTAACCTTATAACTGAAGGTTTAATATGCATGAATGCATCTACCTGAAATTTCATTGCAATTAACATCTTGGGAGGAGTTAGAATTAATGATCTTATAGCTATAGTTATGCTTAACCTCATATAATGAAACTTATAATTAGATTATAACTAAATGCACAACCTACAATTTTTGTACATATCATGTCCATGTAGATGATTAGTATTTGACCGTATAAATATATTAATATAATCTAATTCCATTTAAGGTATTTAAAATAAAGAACATATAGATTTTAAATTGATTCACATACTATAATCAATTAGCATTCAACCTCCTGTATACTTACTCCATCTTTGTTTCCTACTAAAGCTGTATCAGCTTGAAATTCTTAAGATCATGAATTGGTCATGAAGAGATTCCTAGGTCAACTGCAACTGACTGATTATCATATGGATAAAATCAAATGGAGTGTAGTAATCAGAAAAGATTATTGAACCAGCTGTGATTATTTATTTATGGTCAGCTGCCATTTAACAATCCACTAACATAACTAAAACTGTATATTGTAATTTAACCTTATATATTAGTAGTTGCAAACTTATAAAGGATTTAGTAAAGGCAAATTGAATCACCCTTGCCTATATCTTACAGTTAGAAATATGCTTTAATACCTTATGTAACTTCCGAATATAGTAACATTTTCATCGTATTTATACAGCTGATTTTCAGCCGCCTATACGCCAATTAAGATTTTCTACTCTCTCTCTATAAACCCTAGCCCTATACAAAAAAAGGTAATTAGTGAAGTGAGTAGCCTATAATTAATAGGTAGCCGAAAGTAAGTGGAATGAGTGCGGACAACTACAAATCATCCATATGGGCATGACATGGAACAAATTGTAGTAGTTTTAGTTTTAGCCTATTACTACAGTTAGATCAGTTAAACTAAACGTTCGAAATACGGAGTGTTCAGCTGTTATAGTTAATATAATTTTTTAAAACAAAACTACTTATTAATTATAAATCATGCTCACGTGTATTAATGAAACTTGTTGATTTTATTAAGCTTAGACACTATCCAAAGCTATTTTATCATTAGATGCAATAATTGCAACTGGTTTAGCTGGTTCTGACCTGGATTTAAGCGGGCCAAACTCCAAAGCACCAGTATCGGTCATATATGTAAACTCACCGATCTCGACAAAATCAGTCCCTAAATGTTGTTCATCCTCACTCAATCTAAGCTTCAAATATGGAATTTTGTTCATAGCAAACAATATAATAGAGGATACGGTAAAGGACCATGCCAGAGTCGAAGTAGATGCAGCTAATTGATACCCTAATTGTTTGTAGTGATGATTAAGCCAACCTCCCGCGATGACGGTAGAACCATCCAAAGCAGCAACATAATCAGCTGCAAAAAGTCCTGTAAGAGTGGAACCAACAAAACCTCCAATCCCATGCAAAGCAAAAACATCCATACCATCATCAATATGAATCACCTTTTTCAAGTCAACAGCAAAGTTGCAAGCGATGGCAGTGAGAACACCAATTGGTACAGCAAAGAAAACGGGTACAAATCCCGCTGCTGGTGTAATTCCAACGAGTCCTGCAATAGCTCCTGAACACATTCCAACTGTCGTCCATTTCTTACCTGATCTATAATAGTCAAGAAACACCCAAGCTAAAGCACCGCATGCAGCAGCCAAGTTGGTGTTAAGTGCAGCATAAAATCCTCTGATCGTAGCATTTCCTGAAGAACCTCCATTGAATCCAAACCATCCAAACCATAGGAATATTGTTCCAAAAACAACTGAAGTAACTGAATGCGGCTTATATTTGGGCATTCCTTTACTGGTTGTTGGATCATGCCTTTTACCTGCAAATAGAGCATAAGCCAATGCACCCGCACCACTTGACATATGAACTGGACCACCACCAGCAAAATCTAAAGCTCCAAGAGTAAACAGCCAACCTTTAGCATTCCATGTCCATTCTGCAATTGGACAATATACAACTGTCATCCAAATGAAAAGGAATACCATCATAGGACCTAGTCTCGCTCTTTCGCATGCACCGCCGATCACAAGAATGCCGGTAACAGAAGCAAACATACCCTGAAAAAAGCAGAATACGATATCTGGAACCAGTGTTGAGCCTACTGATGGAGCTCCCAGAACTTTTTTAAGACAGAAGTTGTCCAATGTGCCTAAAAATACTGAAGCATCATGAGCAAAAACTAGGGAGTAGCCCCAAAAAAACCATTGGAAACTAACCAGGGAGGCCGCCATAATTGATGCCCATAATAATGATAAAGCATGCTTTTTCCTTGCGAGTCCGGAGTATAATAACCCAATTCCCGGGATCATAATCCAAACTAGTACCCCAGAAGTCATAACCCATACTAGATCAGCAAGGTCGTAACGACTGTTAAGGTCAACCTTAGTGGAATCACCCCCTGTTCCTGTATCAGTGAGTCCGGAAGGCAGAGCTGTTGACATTCCTAATATCTATGGGTTGGTAAAAAAAGAAGGGGAAGAAACCTGAAAATGATAATGAAAATGAAGATGCCCTTTTATTTATATGGAATTAAGCCGGTATGTCAATTATTGTTTTATCTATTAGACAACATTCGTGCCCTATTATATGCTTCTTCGTATCTGCAACATTAACCTGAGATATGCATATATTTAACGTTTCGTAAACTTAAACAAACACAATTCTACATCCACAACTAAAAGCTAAATCTCTTTTGGGGCTTCTTTACCATAAATCCGACTTGATTACTATTAATTATTCTCCTCATATACCAAAAGAAGATAACATTTGCAATTGATTATGTCTTTAACTTGTCTCATACTATATTACCAACAGCACCTGTGTAAAAAATGGGTTCAAGACACATTTATAGTTATTATCACTAACTTTAAGCCAATCAGATTTAATTCTTTCTGAGATAAGTAATTACAAGATAAGAAAGTTTAAACATTCATATTGTTGTCATTATATATTTCAACCGCAGATCTTTCAACCCTAATTTTTTGAAGAATACTTAAAACTTATTATTATTTATCAGGAAACAAAAACTTTTGACTGAACAGGGCATGCTATATATGATGTTAACATTATAATGGATGTAATAACACACCATTAAGAATATGAATACGAATAAAACTGAAATATAACATCTGTTGATATTATACTCAGTTTCCGCCACATTTTGAACTAAATAATTGACCAAATGAAGACTACTTATATGATCATGGTGATTATTTAGTTCTAAAGGTAGCAGAAATTAGGTGGAATAGGTGTCTCTACTATTATTTAGATCTCTGTGGCTGAAAATGATTAATATTCTTGGTAAAAATAGTTATCAGTTGCAGTATTATTATGTTAAAAATTTAGGTAATATATACATAAGTTCTCACCCATGTCAAGGATTCAATAGTCTGTAAAAATTAGGCGCATGGTATGTGTTAGAATTCGTGTGTTTATTCAATACAGGATGTTCCATCGTTACTGACCATCCTAATTTAAAGATAAGTGTTTATTAAAGCAATCACTAACATCACCAAAATATTCACTTGATATTGTGTACTTATATATAAACTACTTTTTACTAATACATTCTCATGCATATCTTTACTTTCTCCTTTGTTTTCAGTTCTAAGTTGGAGAGTTTCTTCCTGTTTTTGGTCTTGTTCATCTCGAGTGCAACAAGTTTTCCTATTTCCGGGCTATCACAAACTGTTATATCTTCATTATTCAGAATGTTTATCCTGTCTCTTCTACCCTTATTTGTTCCTTTTTCTTTTCCAAGATCTCCAGATATCGATATTTAGAGGTGATAATTGAACTGGTCTCTACATATGCATATTATGTTTTCGGCTGTTCCCTCCAAAAGATATAGTTTCCAATCAAATTCTCTCGATTTATCTATATTGGAAAATCATCTTTCGAATGCTTCAAACGGCCAAATCCCAGTCTTCCTGAATTCCTAGATGATAACAAAAGTTAATGTTTTACTCCTTGCATGGATTAGCACCTGTATAAACTTCTTTTGAAGCGCCCGGTAACTTGAACTTGGTGAGTACAGGATATTTTATTGAACTTGTGAAACGCCATTTTCTATCCATTTGAGAATAAACAGGCCCTCTGTGTGTAAAAAGCAGTTCCAGCTATTTGCTGTTTCCCCCAGATGAAATTTCCCATTGTAGATTAACTCCGGTTGATAGGGTCATTACGACACCCGTAGATTTGTTAGTTCTCTTAATGTCCTGTTCTTTAGTGCTGGGGAAATGATACACCTCCAATCCCTTTGTTTTTTTGATAGAGATTCTAGGATTTCGTTTTAGAAAGCCAACCACACTATTTGGTTCAAGACAACCACTTAGGATAGAGTTCAGTAGTCTCACTGCCTTTTTTTTGTGCGAGTGATCTGAAGATGTTATGAATTTTTCCATTGTTGGTGGTTGTGGACAATGTGGAGTGTGAGAAAAGGAAAACGAGGTAGCTGCAAACGTTTTTGAGACGGGGCCAGCTGCTCTGGGCCTGTCAAGAACAATGGAACAACCCTTATAGGTATTTATTATAACGTTGACAGTAATTAATAACTGTATAATTCTGTTGTGTATAACTTATAAGTTATAACATGTACATGCATAGAAGGAGAAATAGTGATAATAAAGGTTCAAATAAATACTATGTATAGTACTTCTAAGATAGTCTTGAGTCTTGACTGACTCTTGAATCTTGAGGTATCACATTTTCCAATATTATGCGTATTGGCTGGGAACATCAAAAATCCATCCCAAATTGATTCAACCACTTAAAGCTATATTTAGCTATATAACATTAGAGTAGTTGGACATCTGGCATGGCCAATTGAAGTCATTGGAAAGTAATAACGGCTTTTAAAATACACTCATCACATGATATTAAATTCCCTGTCAAATATTATATTAATATTTCTAGAAGAAAAAATATAAATTAATTGTGATTAAAGCTTGCAATTATAATCTTGCATGTGGGGTATTCCGAACGTAGATAAAAATAATACTAAACAGTCTACAATTATGAATTGTAGATAACTTTTATACTATAAGCTATAGCGCTACAAACTACGTAATTAATTAAGATATTATGTCTACGGGGAAGTGCATACATCGCAAGCAAAACTATTTTAAAAATACAACCTGGTAAAAGAAGCATCAAATCATATGATATACCGGTATAGAAGGACAATAAAAAATGGTCATATTTTATCTCTAATTATATCAATTACATAGTTAACTAGCCATCAAAACTTAAAGGTATAGGCACTCAACATCTATCATCTATGGTCATGCTCTTTGTCCTACTAGTAAAGTCATAGTTAGAAGAATCAACTATCTCAACACTCTTTACTTGTAGGAACCTCTCTTCTGACTGAAGTTCTGAGTGATCAAATTGGTGGTATATCGGTATAATCCGTAGTGAGAATGAACTGATAATAATGTCGCATCCCACGAGTAAAATTTTTCGCTAATGATAGTGCATTTCATATAAGAAGGAGAAATAAAGAAAGAAGATGCTGTGACGAGTTCATTTAGTTGTTAGGTTAAGTGTTAATTAATTTAATTGTGCATAATATGTAAATAACGTTACGTATTATTTATATGCATATGCCCAAGGCACAATGCTCAATGCTCATTATACTAACTATATGTAGGGCCTATAATTATAAATTTATAATGATGTCTATAAGGTTAAGCATACTCTAAACCTCCTACACAATGAATAGGAAACAGGAAACAGGAAACAGGAAACAGGAGAAATACTTAATTAGAGAACTAGAAATTAGAGCTGTGAATAATTAGAATTAGAACTAGGGTACAACAGGACAAACAACAGGACAACTGCTATGAAGGACCTAGTCCTGCAGCTGATCCTTATATCCCACCAAGTTTACGCAGTATAATATCGTGAGGAAATATATGTGCATTTAATGTTAATTATGCAGGTGCGAGAAATGAAGTACCCTGCACTTTGCATAATGTCCCAGGTAGCAACGTTGGTGCATTTTATTTCTTTCATCTTGCTATTTCGAAGATTATATAGAACTTTGTTATTAAATCCAGAGTCTAGCGACCCTTTATTATATATAATTTTATGTTGAACTCTAGATTTACGGAAAAATTGAATATAAACTTTCTCGTTGAAAACTTTCTCACTGAAAACCTTCTCAACAAAAACTTTTTTTTAACTTTTCACAGTAATTTCATATAGTACCATCAATCTTATACTTTAATACTATTAGCATTAAACAGATGAATAAAATGAATCCAAGGATGAAATTTCATCAACAGAATTTCAGAGTGTAATACTTCAACTTTTGATTGAAATTAAGATAAATATCTAGTTAGATTAAACTTTTATATTTAATATATAAAACATGTAGTTAATAATTGAATGGGATTATTGTCTTAATTTATGCTTGCAGCCTGCCTTCATTTTGACGATGATGTTGATGATGTTGTTGATGAGGATGATATCATGAAAGAAAAGCTCGAATTCTTGCATGTACGGCGGGCTCTTATTTCTTTACTTACTTATACAGAGATTGGTTGCGCTAAGTTTACAAGGATAAGAATTCAGGGCCATCCTTCAAGCGATATATATGGATGTAACAAGGAACAGAAGTATTCATGCTTCAATTGAAAATTTGATGTAACTATACTCACCTTGTTCTTACTATATAAATAAACTGAAATATTCCTACTCTCTCTCAAAGTAAACAATAAACATTAAGATAATCTAATTTCATACTCAATAATATTAGATAATGACTAGCTTTTCTTCCAACTGTGATTACTCTCTTTCAATTAAAAACGAAAGTAGGACTACAGCCGAGTTTGATAAACCTCTATCAAAAATCACTAAGAAAAGGTAAGATATAATCATAATATATATTAGTCAACTTATTACTTGTTTACAAATATACTAAGAAATTGTAATTAATAGATCAACCAATACATGCTGGAAGCCAAAAGATGATCTTTTATTAAGGTATCTCAAAGAGGAACAAAGACTAGGCTGGAAAGAAATTTCATCTTTTTTTAAAACTAGGACTCCACATGCATGTCAATTCAGGTGGAGAAGACTCGTTTTTGAAAACAGTTTGGAAAACTCTGCATCATCTGGGAATTCGAATAAGTTTAAAGTTCATACTAGATTATCACCAGTAAACATCAATAAAAATGCAGATGGCTGGACACTTGAAGAGGATAATCTCTTGTTATCTTTACATGAGAAAAACATTGATATTCATAGAATTTCGTTAATTCTTTCATCAAAGTCAGAGAGAGAAATTCCAGTCAGAATTCAGTATTTGACCTCAGAAGAGTCTAACCCTCCCATGTGCATAAAGTTGCCTATGCAACCTTCGAAAATCTGCAGATCTAGTGTTTCTCATGATATAAACACACAAACGATACCTGAGTCTCCTAAATTTAATCAAACTCTAAGAAGAGCCCAAAGTAACCCAGAAGAAAATTCAAGAAAATGCCCTCTTTCACCTTTACTCTTGCCAACCCCTACACAATTTGAAGGGTTTATATCCCCAGGACAATCAAGAACCAATTCCATTGATAGCAGTTATTCACACAATGTCCATGAGAATATTTTTGATCGTACAACATCATCCACTAGCTCAAACAACAGCTCCAGAAGCTCCTCCATTTTTGGGGGATTATATATGAATTCCGGAAGAAATTCAATTGCAGTTCCAAATTTCATAAATCTAACTTGTCACGAAAAATCTAGAGTTATTTTACCTCCAATAAGCACAATTTTTCAAAGTCTATAAAAAAATTGCATATTCTATATTAATTACATTCATTTTGCCGTGTTTTTTCTGTTGCATTCTGTGTGCATTTTGAAATTTGACTAATTATTTATTTAAACTAACGGCTACGGGGGACTCTTAAGCTTGGTACACCATATTCATTTGATTTTGTTGCAATTTATCGATTTTTAACGTTATGTTATATTCTTTTTTGTTGATGTTCATAAATAAATCATATAAGCTTACATAATATAAGATATAACTTATATATATGTAAATGTAACTGATACTGATCATATCAGTATTTTATTTCACTATAATTTTATATTAGCTAGTTATATAGCTTCATCGTATGGTTTACGATGGGCACTATCTAACTATACTTCAAGTTAGCTTGTAGATAATTTTCCACATACCTTTAAATATAAATATAATTATAGACGACTGCAATCATAAATTCATACTAGTAGGAAGATTAATATAGGGAGAACTATAAAAAACTTTTAAAGATTCATATTAAAGGTATATTCTATCAGTATATAATTTATAAGTATTATAATATTCAAATCTAGCGCATAAGATAAACCCCAAATAAAACAATATGTATATGCCATGGGCTATCTATGTATATATAATAAGAAAGTGTAGGAAAATAAAGACAACAGAAGCATTCATTACATTGATTTAAAATATGAATTCGAAAGGTAACAAAGAGAGTACTATAATGTCCAAATATATAATAAGACATAGTGAAACTAATGAAATAAAAACAAAACTAGAAAAAAGGATTTTGCAATATATATATGTATATGTATCATCAGGAAAACATTATTCTTTTAAGGAGTTACAGTTTTTTTTTTTTTTTTTTTTTTTTTCATATGATCACTGTAAAATCAACTTTATAAAGATCTGTTCAAAACTTCTATAACTATTCAGCTGTATAGCTAATACGAAAGGCAAATGGAAGGATTTTATAATCTTTCTCTTCGAAATTGATCATATTGATTCTGTGTTATGCCACGGTTATCCGAAAACACTCTACGCTCTCTGATGTCAGATGGCTTCAAATCAAAATTATCATTTGTATACAATGGATATTGAATTTCATTGTTTTGTTTTGGAAGAAACTGTTGCATTTGGTTGTAGTTTGAAATAGAAGAATTAAAACTACTTTGAGCACGTAAGTTGGGATTGCGAGCAGATGCTGTAAGATTTGAAGCGGATTGTGAGCAATTAAGAGAACTACCAAGCCTTCCAACTGGTATATTACTACCGTTAGAAAAGGTTTGTGGTAATTGATTCCCAAGTGAGGTATGCATTGCAGCGCTAGAAGGATTTGAGAACTGGTTCATTAAATTTGAGGAGCCGGAGAAGGTTTGTAAGTCTGCGTATGAGCGAGAAGTATTATGGAGTGAGGATATTAATGGAGATCCTTGAGATAAGAAATCACCCTTTGGGTTACTCAAAGCTGATAACGATGAAATCGAGAGATTTGGGATGGAAGAAAGAGTTGGTGATGCTGAACGAGATCCATACTCAGATAAAGATCTAGAAGTATTAACACCAAACCCATTAAATTGTTGGCGGTAGTTACTATTTGAAAAGGATGGTTCTCTTCTTAAGTTGATATTATCAAAAGTCTTTGTCAAATTATTAATTTCAAAATCATTAAATCGAGATTGGATAGGTTCCAATCTTTTCACATAAACATAGCATTCCAAGTCTGTTCTTTCAAATGTAGCAATTAATCCAAAATGAGTAGCAAGTGATAGAATAAGGTTAATTCGATCCATACTTGACTGAGCACTACCATTTGAAGGATCTTGTTGAATTGGAAAAATCAAACTTGGACGTTTTTCATCATTCTTGAATACTACTAACTGAGTATAAACTGATAAAGCATAAGGGTCATTAGGATCCACTTTGAATGAATCGGATTGAGACAGAGGTATTGAGATTTGATCATTATATCCACCTCCACCCACATATTGGGACTGATTGAGGTTGCTGCTGAAAGCTACACCAGTTGGGTCATTAACCATAGGAGAAGTCTCATTCGTAACAGGACCAGTAAATGAACTAGACAATGGAGAGGATGAACGCATTGTATTTAGAGTTGTGTTAGAGAACAATGAGCCTGAAGCAGAATTTTGATAAATTGTATTTCCAGAAGAAGATACATCTGTGTGAGGAACGTTAAGAAAAGAAGAGTGATTGTTGTTATCGTTACCAATATTATTATTTATTACAGAATGCGCATTTTGTGTCTGCCGATTATGTTGTAACTGATGCGTTGCCATTTCTCTTTCTTGGTTTGTTTTTGGGATGGAATTTGCACCGCCTTTATCATTAATATTAACATTTGCATTAGTGTTAGTATTTGTATTTGCAGTTGTATTTCTATTCGTTGATTTTTTGGATTTCTTTTCTCTTTTAACTTTTTCCAATTTTTTGCGCTGTTCCGTCGTCAACATTCTCTTGTATTCTACTTTTAACTTTCTACCTTGTAGTTTTTTCCCACTCAAAATTCTAAACACAAGACTTGCTTCATATGAAGAGTTGAAATTTGCAAAAGCCAATCCGTGAAAATTCCCAGTTTCATGGTCATAATGATAATTCAAAGCATAAGGAAGAGGAAGTAATAAAGATTGCATAGTACTAAGCAATTCCTCTTTTGTAACTGAAAAACAAATATTTTTAATAACCAAAGCTGTAGGAATAATGTTTTGCTCTGAAGGTGAAATAATTTGCAACGGCAATTGAATTGTAGATATTTCATCTGTAACTGTATCGGAATTGTTATTGTTTATATTGGCTTCATTGCTTTTGTTTATTATGGAATTAATATTTGAGCAAACCGTTTCGGGGTCATGACTGGTGTTAAGCATAGTAGGCGTTAGGCAGTTACTTACCATATAGTTGTATATATTTTATATATATTTTTATATAATATAAGCCGTTTAATAATTTTCTTCGGGAGATTATAATTGGAGCAATGTGTTTTTAGCCCTGTTTACGTAACAGTGACAGTATGTTGAAATGTATGATTTTATATTGTTATTTATATGTGATCTGGGTGAAAAGACGACCTAACAAAATGAAAAATGAAAAACGGGGTTTAATTTTCTGGTCGAAAATATAAACAAATACCTATACTCAAGGTATACTCAAGTGTGAGAGGCTAAGTGAAAAGAGTGGGAAAAAAAAAAAGGATTCAGCAGAAAAAGTCACCTGAAAAGTTAAAACTGAAGATGCGGTTTTCTACAACGAATAAGAATATGATTATAATTAACTGATTTGTAAATGCTACACATTAAGGTTGACATGTACGGGTGCATCTAATATTCTTCTCATCAACTATTTGCATACAATATAGCCAACTAGCTAAATAGGATCTACCATGATACTGTTTGCATCTTTTACTTGGTCATATTGACTGTATTGTGAAATATTTCAAACAGCTATTGGGGCTGTTTGTTTGTAGACTGAAATATATTTGACGCTTGCGGAACGTGACAGAAACTTAAATGATTGATCACCGATCTAGGAAAGCTTGTAATTGACCATAGTGTTTTTTAGACTCTGGAACTCCAAATTTCTGCACCTGCCGTAGTGATTTAAATCTAAGCTTAAGAACTATAGATAAACAAAAACAGTTCTGGATCTACGTCAGCACGGAAAGAAAATATCCAAGATATAATCTAGAATATTAATCACTTTCGAATATACATAACAATATACGAAGGTCTATGCATATGAAAAGTTAGTTTATTATAGTACCTCCTACCTAGTCAAATGTTTTTTAAAATGAATATTCTTTCCTTCATTTACACCAGTATAGACAAATGAGAATTTTTTAGTACGTATCCATTCCACTAAAAAAGCGAAAGTTAATTATAATCACTGATGATAGGCTGTACACACATAAATACGCATATGAACCATTTTTAACGTTGATTATGCATGGACCAAAAGTATCTCAGCATAATCTTCAAGAATATATAGTGCTGTGACAGTCTTAATCGATTGTATAATAATAAAGACTGGATTTATCATCATTTATTTATATCATAGGTTCTTAAACTTTCACAAATTAGATAACCATGAAGCCATTTACACTGTCAATTGTCAATTTCAAATAAATCTAAATAATTTAGTAAATAATTCCTTTAGCCGTGAATTCAACAAGTTTCCTGTCCTAAAAATGGACCAAATAACATAAAAGTTGACATTAGTACCAATATTAAGTTGTTTCAAAAATCAAATGGGGTCTGAAAAGCAATATATTTCATTTTTAATTAAGTTTTCATGATAGGATGAATCCATGATCGTACCATATGCATCATGATTGATAATATCTTTATGCATATAAGATAATGAGTTCTGTAATTATAAGATTATATCAATTATTGTATGTGACTTCTTGGATCGTGTTGGTTGCAATTACAATTTAAATATTTAGCAAAAGAAAGAAAAAAGAGCGAAAAATTGACCTAGAATTTGGCTTGAGAACATCCACCCAAAACTAATTATAAGATGATAAATGAAATACTAAATATTGAATTTTTCTGCTCTTTTATATCGGTGGAGAGTGAGCTACCATAATGATCACCGCAGGTCATACAAGAGAATCATCTCTTTACATATATTTGATGATCCTTTCATTCCCTCTAGAAGTCTATTAGCTGCGTTTGTTATAAATTTTCGTTTTCCCTTGTAGATCGTTGGGCATGCTTTTGCTGGATGCTCCAATGCAGTTGCAATTGACAGTTATAACTATCTCAAATAATTAATTTTAGCATCAACGGTTCGTAATACTTCGTATTTTTACGATGGAAAATAAATTTATATGTTTATGTTTGCTGTGAATTAAATTAAAGACTAATTATAATAGTTAATGGGATATTAATCTGTGGCTGCCAGCGCTTATTAAATTATAATTTATTGTATCTAATATTAGACAATTGCATCTAATTATTGAATTGACAGCTGCAGGGTTGGTGGCACTATTATAATTATAAATATGTATTTACTAATTGTAGATCGTGAATAATGCTACCATATTTGGCCCATTTACATAGTGTTCGTGTTGGTCCAATTATTATTCTCATCACATCTGAAAAATGGCTTTGTTTCTGTTTAGTATCACACCGCGACTATATGGCACTGAAATTAGTTGAAAAGTCTCAGAAGTAACCGTCTCCTCCTAATTATATCGATTTCATATATGACGAATGATAATTTCGCTTACATCAAAAAAGTACAGAGATTCTACTTAATAGTGGTCATATAGTGGATTTAATATTTGGCCATGTTGATAAATTTTAGTGTACCTGGTAAAATATTTAGTCCCAAAATGACCGAAATTAAGTGGAATCACTGTATAATTAATGACTTGAACTTGAAGTCTGATTAAAATCTTTGAAGCTTGTGTTATATTTCCTGCACCAATGGGCCTAATCATCAAATTAATATCTAATTATAAAAGAATTAAAAACTTACGTTTGATGGAGCGGGTTTTGAAAATTATCACAATCAATATGACTTTAGACTCTTTCCATTTTTTGAGTGATTTAAATAAACTTGAAATTTCAATGATTATCCACAATTATAGTTTCTCCATACCCCACAAAATCTTTTTCGGTGAAACCGATTTTTCAAAATTTGATTTGGAGTATTCTTGCTTACAGAGACTGACATGCATATACATGAAACAATACCAGTGCTCACCCACACAGAAAATTTTAACATCATACCTGGCCATCATGACGCAACTAACCATAAAATCTAACTTAGAGGCCAACAGAGTCTCCGAACTAAAATCGCTGCTTAATAAAGCTAGTGATCGAATTGTTGAATATGTGGCTGAAGCTGGAAAGCCTGGTAGTTCAATTGGTCCCAAAATTGAACCGAAAGATTTATCTAAAATTTTAGAAGTTCAACTACCAGAAGATGGCAAAGGAGAAGCTGGATTTTTAAAAGTTATGGATCAGATTTTGGAGAATTCTGTTGTTACTTGGCATCCTGGATTTTTAGATAAATTGTATGCTTCCAATAATCCGGTTGGTGTTGGAGCAGATTTATTGCTTTCCGTCTTAAATACCAATTCTCATGTTTATACGGTATCACCAGCATTGTCAATTATCGAGAAGGAAATAAGCCATAAATATGCTCAACTTTTTGGTTTTACTGGAACACACTCTGGTGGATTGACCTTCCCGGGTGGTTCCGCTTCAAATGCTACGAGTGTTACTGTTGCAAGAAGTATGCTATACCCAGATACTAAACTACATGGCAATGGCACTTATAAATTTGCCTTGTTTTCAAGTGAACATTCCCACTATAGTGTTGAAAAGGCTGCCATATTTTGTGGAATGGGTAGCAATGCATTGTTCAAAGTGAAAGTCGATAATAATGGAGCAATGATACCTACCAATCTTGAAGAAGCAATCTTAAAAGCCAAATCTGAAGGTTATACTCCTTTATATGTGAATGCTACTGCTGGAACCACTGTTTATGGATCGTATGATCCCTTTGAAGAGATATCTAAGATTGCTAAAAAGCATGGAATCTGGCTTCATATTGATGGATCTTGGGGTGGCAATATTGTGTTCTCTAAAAAGCAAGCACACAAATTAAAAGGGGTTGAGTTAGCTAATAGTATTACCGTCAATCCTCATAAGATGTTAGGAGTTCCATGTACTGTAAGTTCTATTAATGACTGGATATAAGATTATTTTAACTAACTGACATATTACTATTAAAAAGTGTTCATTTTTACTCCTTCCAGATGAGAGAGTTTTACAACAATCCAATTCTTTGAATGCCCCTTACTTATTTCATAATTCTACAAATAAGGATGAAAACTATGATTTAGCAGATGGAACTATGCTTTGTGGTAGAAGATCCGATGCCTTGAAACTTTATCTTGGCTTCCTTTGGTATGGTCGTAAAGGATACGAAGATAGAGTTGATCATGCTTTTGAAATTGCTGAATATTTTTGTACTAGTATTGAATCTAGAAAAGGTTTTACTCTAATATCAAGCAATCCTCCTCCATGTCTTCAAGTATGCTTCTTCTACTCTCCTAGTGGCGATCTATCAGCATCAAAGGAAGAAAACACTCGAATCACAAGAACTATTGCTCATGATTTGCATAGCAGTGGTCAATTCCTAGTTGATTATGCACCTGAGGCTGGAGAACAATCCAGAGGAGAATTCTTTAGAGTTGTTTTTAACTCACCAATGTAAGTTACAATTTTTTATCAAATTGCAATAGTTATTTTATTGGAAACACTAACAAAATATCATTTATAGTTTGACAAGCGATACAATTGATCAACTTATCAGTGCGATTGAAAAGGCGGGGAGTAAATGAATTTAATCGCTTGTATCACATTAAAGTTGAAGAATATATAGAATTTTGAAACTTATAAATTAGAAAATTAGTCTGTATCGATAGACCTATATACATATATATCTATAGTTGTTGATGACTTCGGTTCTAATTATATCGAAATAATTGTTGTCATTATAAAAAAATAATTTTCACTTTTTTGATTCACTGGATAAACCTTCTAATCGTGCAAGTTCTGCATGAGCATCAAAGTTACCAGTTGAAAGCTTTTTGAGTTCCTCATCGTATTTACCAGTCGATAAAGGTCCATTTCCCCGAAATCGTTTCCTGAAAGAATGGTTAGAATTCGTAAAGCTTCACCAGATTTAATTACAAACGGTTCTTTATAAATCTCACCTCATATCAACCATTCCTTGTCTAAAACAATTGTTAGTAGTTTCCAGTATAATACAAACAAAAAAAATACACACTTGCACGCTAAAAAACTTTTCATTTGCATTCTACACAATTCTGGCATTTCTTTTACCAGTTCTTTATCATGAAGACATTCATGAGGTGTGTGTCTTTCGATCATCACGCAAGGAGATCTTTGAAGGCAAAGAGCCACTGCATTTCTCAGATCCGTGCAACTATTTTGAATGTTAATGAAGTTTCTTCTAAGCTTAAGCTTTCAGTTGTTCTCACCTTGATCCCATGGTTGTCTGATGGTGAATTTACAATATTAATCGAACGAAATTTATAGATGACACCCATACACACCAAATAACTTAAGCTTCTTGCAATTTGAACTTTCAGATTCTTAGACAAATGCCCATAAATTATCTACCAGGTGAACCAAACAGCCAGGGACAGGCCGTATCGTGGACTCACTGGAAGCGTCACACGGTGATGGTATGTAGTATATTTCACGTTCTTAAGAAACAACTACATAGTTCTAACCCTGATAATTCTACAGGCCTACTGCTCAGGGAACAATCTGATTATCCTGACTGGGGATGCTGATTATTTACAAACAATTTATTTGGACGCAGATGCATTGGCATTGAATATAGATGAGGTTTCTGGTCGAGTATGTTCAAATAAATATAGAGTGAAATCTTGTGCAAGAAGCTAATACTTCAGTTGCTAGATAGCTGTGGCAGTAGAAAATAGAATATATGTCTATTCTCCTGAAAATGAGCTGGCTAAACATCCAACAGTAAGTATTTATACTCAACCCCTTTCCAATCACACAGCGACTGACTAGATGAATAATAAATAGTGGAATCTCATACTGAAGATAGACAATGAACTCGATAGTTCTAAAATTCAACATATTTCATGGAGCAATCAACATGAGATAATGGCTGCTTCAGAATATCTTACACTTTGGGGAGTTTTTGATGTCTTTGGTGAGTTTTCCTCCAAAATTATCTGGCACCAAAAGTAAGTTTATCGAGGGTTGAAAGACATATGCATCTATATTAGCTAGTACTAACAAAGGCCGCAATAGATTAGCCAATTCCGCCCAATACGCCAGTTTTTCACAGGACTCGACTCTATTAGCTAGTTATGGAAAATATGATAAGCTGCTTAAGGTCTGGAAACGTCTTTCGTTTGATCATGACACTGTCGCTTTTGATTTCAGCTATTTACCTCACCCTGAACCTGTTACTTATGCAAGATGGAGGCGCAACTTCCATGATTTAGAGTCACCCTACAATATTTTATATACGATCGCCAGAGACGGGGTCTTACGGGTATGGTCTGCACTGGAAATTGATGGCCAGTTTTCAATTCAGTTAAGCGCAAGTTTAGATCTATACCTCGATATGCCGAAATTATCGAAAAATGATTACCGTTTTGCAGGTATAATTGATAATCATATATTATCAAGAGCTACGGAGTATACATTAAAATCCTTACCAGATGCTATGAGCATAGAAAATTTAAAATGCTTGACTCACACTGCAAACAAAAATCCAGCAACGATAATAGTCTTTGATTCAGGAAATAATCTTGTTGCATACTCATTAGAAAATACTGAATCGTTACCACCAAAAATACTTAAAATATCTAAATTATTTAGAACCAAAATATCACCAATGATATTCACACCAAAATCCCGATATCTTACTTTTCATTTCCCAGATAGTGTTGATGTTGAAAAATCGGGCTTATCGGTTTTAATTCATGATTACAGAGGACTTTTGAAACATTTCACAATTAAACTAGAAGAATTCATACCATCTCTTACCAATAAAAATAAAATATTCTGTGATGGATTATATTTGGAGCATGTATTTGCCGGCCATAATAAATCTGTTCAACGACTCATTAGAACAGCAGATGGAACAGCAGCTTTATCTGCAAGTAGATACACAGAAAATGCTGTTTGGGCGCTTAAACACATTCATACTGGATTGACTTTGCAAAAGAAATCTGTTCTTAAAACTCCAAATCCAGTTTTGCAAGCAGTTGTCATACGCAAAGGTCATCTTATTGTGACATTATCTAGTAATGAATTAATACTATGGGATGGAAAACAAAAAGAAATTGCTCTACAATTAGCTACTTTTACAATTGATGAGGGAGAAGATCCAATATGTTTTTTACATTTACCTGAGGCAACATCAGATCATGACCCGCAACATATTGTGGCAATCTATAATGAGCATAAAATTCGCGCCTGGGAATTTGCAACAGCAACTTACACTCATAAAGACTACATTTTAGAAATCAAGGTTTCAAATTTACCTATTGAAGAGGATTTATATAAGGTGGTGGCTATGGATCCAGTTGGTTGGAATTCGACAATTTCATCAAAATTAGATGTTTACCAAAGGGATGTTTTAACAACAATTTCAAAAAATGGATTGCTTCAATGCTGGACAGCAAGTTTTGATCCTGTTAAGAGACAGGTCACTTGGTTGGAATCCTGTAAATTTCCTACTGGACTAAACAATATTTCAAAACTTAGTGGGGCATCAACTAAAAAAGTAGCTATTGTCAGTGACAACAATACTACCATATCAATATATGATACAAAACGATCATTTCTAGAATTTACCGAGAGTTTTAATAAAGATCAAACTATACAAGATTTAGACTGGTATAGTTCACCATCATCTCAAAGCATTCTAGCAATTGGATTCCCCACTGAAGTTTTATTATACACCCAATTACGATATGATTACACCAATGAAACACCTTCTTGGGCGGCATTCAAAAGAGTAGATGTATCTCATTATACAACACATCATATAGGAGATTCTATTTGGATGAAAGAGGGAACTTTGGTTGTTGCTGCCGGAAATCAATTTTTTGTTCAAGATAAGAAAGTTGAACAGAATGATTCACTAACACAACATTTAATCGGATCAAGAGAAGTCAATGCGAAAAGTATTTTTGATATCGTTGATGTTTTAAATGGTCCTTTACCATATTTTCATCCTCAGTTTTTAACACAATTAATTTTTGCCGGGAAATTTACAGCCGTTGAAAAAATCTTGTTAGCTTTGTTGCAAGCTTTTAGAGAGGTGAATCTTGATCCTCATAAAACCTTAGCTGATATTCATAGTGATCTAGGCCTTGCTCATGCTTCATTATTTGCCTCAGGTTTTAATGACAAACCCAATAATAAGAAGACAAATGGTTTTAATAAAAGAAGATACTCTGGTCTTTTTGAACAAGATGTGATTCCAGATGAAGTTTATCATGAGTTCAATGAAAAGTCTAGTCAATTAATAGAACAGAATATCAAAAATATTGTCATGCCTTATTTAACAAGACATCAACAGATTTCATTAGCAAGTGTTGTAGAAGCTATGAGTCAAGTGGAGAAAAATAAAAGATCCTTAGATGAAGCAGGTATTAAATTTTATCTTGGGTTTAAACTATTTCAAATTCATAGAGGAAAACAAACTGGTGTCACTATGAGAGACATTAATTGGGCATTCCACAGTAATTCAAAAGAAATTTTGCTTGACCTTGTTAAAACATCAACTAACTATAAGTTAACTTGGACCATTGCAAAGGAATCTGGTCTTCCTTATTGGCTCGATGAAAATGTTTTGAAAACTGAGATAGAAAATGTAGCAAGGAATAGTTTTACTATGGATGATAAGCGGGATCCAATAAACTGTAGTTTATTTTACATGGCTTTGAAAAAGAAGTCAATTCTTTTAGGTTTATGGAAGACTTGCAGTTGGAATCCAGAACATGCTAAGATGGTTAAATTTCTTGCGAATGATTTTGAAGAACCAAGATGGAGATCAGCTGCTTTGAAGAATGCATTTGTGTTATTAAGCAAGCATCGACCTGAGTACGCTGCTAGTTTCTTTTTGCTAGCAGGGTCATTGAAAGACGCTGTTAATGTTATAATAAAACAGCTCAATGATATACCATTAGCAGTAGCTGTTGCTCGTGTTTACGGAGGTGATGACAGTGAAAGTTTTAAATCATTGCTCGAAGATACCATATTGAAGAAAGCGGTTGCTGACGGTGATAGATGGACTACTAGTTGGATTTATTGGAAATTAGGGAAATCCGAACTTGGTGTGAGGGCGCTTATTGTTTCGCCTGATGAGGTTGAGGTTTATACTGCTGTCAGATCTAGCAAATATTTCTTGGAGGCAGATCCTGTTTTAATCATGCTTTATAAAACTTTAAGGGATAAGGTTCTCTATAAATTAAAAGAGGAGACCATCACCCAGGAATTAGAATTCAATGCTGTGCTTAATGTAGCAGGTATTTATGATAGAATGGGCTGCGATTTCTTGGCTCTCGATTTGATTAAGAACTGGGAATTTATAAAACCAATTAAGAAAATTGATGATAATAATGAGATTAGTGAGTTGGAAGCCCAAGAGTTACAGAGAAAGTTTAGAACATTACAGAGAAAATCTTCAGTTTTTGGTTCCAATCCTTTAGGAAATATTACAGGAGATTCAGAAAAAGATCAAGTTAAATCATTAAAACCTCCTCCCACCATGTTTGAGGAACCCGATATGAGTGCATTTAGTTTTGGATTTTGAAATATGATCATGAGTATATAGTTTTTACCAAGAGAAAATATGCATCTGCTTTTTTTATAAGTTCTAATTATCTAATTATTATAAGTTTATATAAAAGTACTACTGTCTTCTCCCATATAATCTTGAGACTTAAGGCTTACATCTTCCAGTGAATCTGGGGTATAATGAACAATCTCTAACAGTGAAACGGTCACACAACCACGCTAAAATACGCTCAGTTCCCAGCCCATAACCACCGTGTGGACAAGTTCCGTATCTTCTTTGATCAACAAACCAGTAGTAGGCGGCAGGATCAATCTTTTCTCTTGCGAAACCTTGTAATAATTCTTCTGTATCAAAAATACGCATAGAACCACCAGTAATTTCACCGACATTAGGCATCAAAACATCAACAGATTCGGTAACTCTTGGGTCATCCTCACATCGTTTCATATAGAAAGACTTAATTTCTAATGGGAAACGCATTAACAGAATTGGTACACCGATCGTATCAGTCATTTCACGTTCAGCTTTTTCAGCGATATCATCACCAAATTTGAATTCCTCTCCATCTTCATTTTTGACGCCATGTTCATTAAGCCATTCTAGAGCATGAATGTATTCCATTCTCTTAAAAGGTAAAGAAGGCTCTTTAAAGGTAGGATTCAATTCCTTTACTAAGGGGCCAGCAACTGGATCTGCCAAAATGTATTCAACAGTCTTGACAATGACATGCTCAATATGCGATAATAATTGATCAAACGTGAGGAAACCTAATTCAGCCTCAATATGGGTATATTCACTTAAATGTCTTCTAGTATGAGATTTTTCTGCTCTGAAAGATTCTTGAATACAATACACATCACCAAGAGCTGGTAAACAAGTTTCAAGATAAAGTTGGGAAGATTGTGTTAAGTATGCTTCTTGTCCATAATAGTCAAGTTTAAATAAAGTAGAACCACCTTCAACTTGTGTTTGAACCATACAAGGAGGTGTCACCTCTGTAACATCCAATTCATCATACACTTTTCTAATTGAGCGAAGTAAACTAGCACGGACCTTCATGATTGCCGATTGCTGTTCACCACGCAAAACTAGATGGCGTTGGTCTAATAATAAAGATGGGTCAGCATCTTCATTGACGATATTGGTGAAGGCATCTTTACCACCTGGTGCAAGACCAACGATTTCATAATAATCTGCCACTAATTCAACACCACCTGGGGCAGATTTACCTTCAGGGACAGTAACAATTGTACCAGAAACAGTTATGGTAGACTCCAAAGTCAATGTACTTGTCTGACCAGCATTTGCTAAATCACCAGTTAAGAGTACCTGAAGATATCCAGTTCCATCTCTTAGAACAATAAAACTAGAGTTCTTTTGATATCTAAAACGATGAACCCAACCATGAACTTTGACTCTGGTAGATTTGTTTTCGGAGACATGTTTTATCTTTACGCTTTTGGCCTCGGGTAAAGAGGGATCCTCAGTAATTGTAATACTGAGTGCTTCGAGCTTTTTCCTAGCATCTTCAGCATCTTTTTTAGCTTTATCTTCAGCAAGTTTCTTAGATTTTTCGGCTTTTTTTCTTAACCCATCTGCTCCTTTTTTTGCTTTTTTGAGGGCAGAGGCAGAAATTTCTAGATAATCATTTTCTTCAGCTTTGTAAACGAAAATTTTTGCTTGGTCACTGGTATAAACAGCGTATGCAGGAGTTTTAAAAGGTTGTTCTTTGGTACCATTGGCCGAAGTGGCATCCACACCAGCAGAATCGTTGACGTAGAAAGTTGTAGACATATTTACAGGACAATTAAGAAGGTGAACTTTTTGTTCTTATATAATATAAGTAGGTAAGTTTGTTATCTTTTGATCTTAAAATATGCCTAAAAAGTGAGTCACAAATCCGGGTAACTTTAGAGATCCGACTCTTTTTTTTGGGTCTGAAACTAACCTTTTACCTCAATTTTATTTCGATAATCTGCCATTGTTATCAAAAATGTTCGTTGAATCAAGCCTTGCGGCCCTCTCTCTTGCCACCCCCTCACCAGAAGGAGCCATTCCCGTGAAAGTGCTTGTCTTCAAGCCAAAGACAGCCAAGAGTGCCTCCACTATTCCTCTGGTAGTCATAGCTCAACAAACAACCTCTACTCCTTCCAATACTTTTGCCAAGCCAGCTGGTGTCAAGGACCCAAGATTGGCCAAAGCGGATCTGGTGGTTGAATTTTTTGGTGTCAAACCAGACCAATTCTCAATTGGTAACTTGAACGCTGATCTGGCTGGAAAAATTAAAATTGTTGTTGAATCTGATATTTTGAACAACACTTCTGCTGATACAACTTATGTGTTCACCACCGTTGATGCCAAACTTGTTCTTTCTGCAAAGCAGTTAAGTGGGTTCATTAGTTCTCTAGGAATTGAGACAATCGCAGTTGATTTCTCCGCCCCAGCAGCAGCAGCTACCCCAGCACCTGCTAAGAGTGCTGTCACTACTACATCATCGTCGAAAAACGCTAAACTAGATGGTGCCGCTTTGATAGGCATAACTGTCGATAAACATCTGGATTTTCCAGGCTGGTATCAACAGATTCTCACAAAAGGTGAAATGTTAGAGTATTATGATGTTTCTGGCTGTTACATTATGAGACCTGGTTCTTATTCTATATGGGAAAAAATCCAGACCTGGTTTGATTTTAGAATTAAAAAACTTGGTGTCCAAAATGCTTATTTCCCCATGTTTGTATCTGAAAGGGTTTTAGAAAGAGAAAAGGAGCACATTGAAGGTTTTGCCCCAGAAGTCGCTTGGGTTACAAGGGCAGGTAAAACTCAATTGGAGGAACCAATTGCAATTAGACCAACTTCTGAAACTGTAATGTACCCTTATTATGCTAAATGGATTCGATCTCATAGAGACTTACCTCTGAAACTTAATCAGTGGAATTCTGTTGTGAGATGGGAATTCAAACATCCACAACCATTCTTAAGAACCAGAGAATTTCTTTGGCAGGAAGGCCATACGGCTCATTTAACTTTTGAAGAATCTAACAAAGAAGTCCTTCAAATTCTTGACTTATATGCAGGTATCTATGAGGAATTACTAGCCGTCCCAGTTATTAAAGGGAAAAAAACTGAAAAAGAAAAGTTTGCTGGTGGCTTGTTTACTACTACTGTTGAAGGTTATATCCCCACAACTGGTAGAGGTATTCAAGGTGCAACATCTCACTGTCTTGGTCAAAACTTTTCAAAAATGTTTGGCATTTCAGTTGAAAACCCAGAAGGGGCAGACAAACCAAAATGTTTTATTTGGCAAAATTCATGGGGTTTATCTACTCGTGTCATTGGTGTAATGGTCATGATTCATTCTGATAACAAGGGTTTAGTTATTCCACCAAGAGTTGCACAACAACAAGCTGTCGTCATCCCATGTGGTTTGACTGCAAAGACAAGTCCTGAACAGCGGAAAAATATTTTAGATGGTGCTAAAGACATTGAACAGAAACTCTCCGAAGTTGTTAGGGTCACAGGTGACTATCGTGACAATTATTCTCCTGGTTGGAAGTTTTCCGATTGGGAATTAAAGGGTGTTCCTCTAAGAATTGAGTTTGGACCAAACGATTTAAAGGCTGGCCAAATTACTGCAGTTAGACGTGATAATGGAGTTAAAGTTTCAATTCCAATCGCTGAGATTGAAACAAAAGTTCCAGAATTATTAGAAACAATCCAGAAATCTTTGTATGATGCAGCCAAAACTAAATTCAATACCCATACTGTAAAGATCACCAAATGGGAAGACTTTGTTCCAGCTTTGAATGCTAAAAATGTTATTTTAGCACCATGGGATGGAACTACTGAAACTGAAGAAGCAATTAAAGAACAATCTTCAAGAAAAGCTGATGATGAGCCAGAAGATGAAAGAGCTCCAAGTATGGGAGCCAAGACTCTTTGTGTTCCATTTGATCAACCTGAATTGCCAGAAGGAACCTTAGACATTTATAGTGGTAAACCTGCTACTTGTTGGTGTTTATTTGGAAGAAGTTATTAAGGAATCCTTTATAGACGAATGTGTAATTAATTAATCCAGTGCATATGAATATTAATGTTAAGAAGCATATAACAATTGACTGTTTTAGTCAACTAAATGTATGTCAGGCACCAATTGGGGTCTTTCCTTACTGCAATTAAAATTATCCTTATGTAATTGCATATATCTCCTTGTTAACTTGTGGGTTGTTTTACTCCATCCAAAGAGTTCTTTCTACCAACGTTAACTAATATTGTAATCGCCGAGCTATAGCTAACATTCATTATTTCAAATCACAGTTTGTTCAACTTCTACTTTCAATCACAAATAAATGCCGAAACCATTTCGATTATTTAAACTTCGTGCCGGTCCTTTGGGCTGGATCACATTAATTAGGCCATCTAGATATTCTCGTATGAGCAGTATAACCATAAGATTAACAACGTTGATGGTGAAACAAGTAACAAGACCTATTGTCGTATGTAAGAGTTTTTGATTTTATTGCTCACAACTAACCATTCGATATGCTCAAATTTCGTCTTGGTTTTCTTGAATTATCATTAGTCATTATTTAGAGTACAAGCAGAGAAATATCCAAAGTTCAAACGGTCGTGTATTAGGTTTGCCCAAAGGTTATATAGAATTGATACAATGCTAGAGATGGCCATGAAAGGTCAGCCAATTACTTCCGGCTCCATCAAACCTCTTAATGATTTCACTGCCCTTGAAAACTTCTCAGGGTTTATCACTGAAATTTTAATTTTGTGAGTATCTAGTTAATACTAAAGATAATATCAATTGCGTTTTTTTAACAACTTAATATATATATTTATAGTGGTGTTGCTGGGTTTCTCATATCATACGAAACCGTTAAATCAAAAACAAATGAATCCATAAAAAGGGAAATGCTCGAAGGTGATATAATAACACTACAAGACGAAATTAATTGGCTACGAAAAAAATTAGAAGATGAACATATAATACAAGAAGAATACACACCCCCCATTGTGAAGCGGGGAGTTCTTGATCAATTTGATGTTAAATCCTAAGGTATAGATATTAGTGATCATTATAATCAGTAAATTAATCCTTATATGTTTAGTAATAACCATTTGAATAAGTTTATAATATAGGTGTGGTTAATATAGATGTAACACACAATTGAATTGACTGCAGAGTAGTACAGACTGACAGTTTATCCACATATTGATATAGGCGCATGAAGGTTGAGAATCAGTTAGAAATATATGGAGTAAAAAAAAACATGAACTTGAGATAAATAAAATTTATCTGTTATAAAATGGTAGACGATAAGTTTAACGAATTATCAGACAAGTTTAATAAGAAGTTTGATAAGCCAATGGAAATGCTTACAACAATTATAAATGCTGGTAAAGATCTGGTAATTGATAATACAGATCATATTAAATCTGAATTATCTCATGGTAGCGGCGCTCTGGAGAAGTATCTAACAGGATTTATAGAATTTAATTGAAGTTACCGAGCTCATTCGTATTAATTGATACATTCATCAGTCTCTTACTCAATTTAGTATTTGATTTAAGTTATGGACCCAATGTTAAGGGCTATTAGCGAACCAATTACAAGATGATATTATTTAACGATTTTATTTTCAATACAACACCAGACTTTCATGATCAACTGATATTAATATGTGCCAAAGGCAAGCTTAAGGTATTACCCGTTGGTTCGTTTATAACATTTAGACCCCTGGAAGTGCTACAACATCAACATACGTGACTTTTCTGATTCCAACAATAAATATTAAGGTTCATCCTTTTAACATGATCTTTTAAATTTTAGTTGCACTGTTGTCTTACAATTTCATTATTATTATTTCGTGTTTGTGTTTGTATTTCATGATCGTCGTTGAATATATGAAAATTACGCTCAAGTCCTTTCTTTTTTTATTTTTTTCGTTTTTCTCATCATGATAAGAACTAATGTTTATAGCTCAATTAATGTTTTGAGTGAAATTCGGGTTAGGGTGAGATCTAGTTTTCTAATAGAACCATAAATAATCGATATCTAGATCAGAGTCTACCATATGCATAAATAATTATAATTTAAATTTCTATGTCTGTAGTTATCGGATGACACGGAGAAAAAGAGATGAGTTCTGATCCAGTATAATACCTAATTTATATAAAAACCTTGTGCAAAATAATACAGTTTTTTTGTCTCTTATGTAAATGTATAGGTCATGCACATGTGCCTATCTGTCGTATTTTGCTCAAGCTTGCAATTAATTGCAATTAAATATACGAGCTAGATCAAATTTTCCCTATTCAATTAGTCTTTCAACCCGCAGCTATCATATATGGATCTTGTAGAAGATAAGCCATCATATACATTATTTGCTACATCTTATGGTTTGGTTATGAATATATAGTTATAATATATGCGGAATTCTATAATAATATTTCATTTCTCTTCCACATTGTTTGTAACTATACATTGTTTGTAACTATGGTCTGTATGTTCATTCGATTAATATTAATATTAATACATGTATCTACGAAATTAATAATTATAAGGTTGTGCTTTATAGCTATCAATCCCAAACGCCATTACAATTATATAACAAATTATAAGAAATGAGTTAAAATTCATCGAAGACGACACAAAGATACTTATGTGTTTACCTACATAAATAGTGCTACACCAAGAGTATAGATTTTTTTAAATACCCTTAAGCTTGAGTTCAATGTCAACATTGATAAAGATATAGCTAATATAAGATAGAAAATGTCTGCTGTTTCCATATAGGCCTTGGCAAAACCTGAAGAAATAACAATTTGAATATCACAATGCAAATTCATAATGGTTTTAGAGTTTCAAGATTTGTGTGAATAATTAATTATAAATGCTAATTAAATGCGTTGAGAGTTAGTAATGGATGATTTAGAAACGATCACCATGAAAGTTTATTCATGATTATAGATATCTATAGAATCTAATTATGACTATAATATATTGGTAGTATCTTAGTAGCGGTATGTTTAAGTTTAAGGTCTGTCAATAAATTAGAAAGTAATATAAGTTTATATCTAGAAATTATTATAAAATCTAGGTACAGAAATGACGTTGCACAGATAGTATTATAGGTATATATAAGAACTTATAGCTAGATCATAGATGTATCATACATATTCGTTTGGAATTGACATAATGATTGCGCTACATAAGCATCGATTCATTAACTCAACACTAGGTAGAAGCTCCAGTAATTGTGATCTAGAGTATATGAATTTCTGGTTCTTCTAAGCTCCATCTAAACCACAGCCGCAGCCTTACGTAGATCTAGCACATATAGTATTTGTATGATAGAATTATTACTTATCAATACGCGTAGCTATGTTGTTATACGGCAGAAAGTTCAATATTAATTATAATATAATAATACAATAAACAGTTTTAAGCAACTTATATATTTTATTAAGTATGTTACAAAATATATTAAGTGTCGCCACAAACCAACAAATAATAATACATCGAGTGGAACCATAAAAAAATACAAAAATCGATATATAAAGACGCTCGAAAATTATATGATTTCAAAATCATCGGATCCTATTCAAAAAAGACAAGTAGAAAGAGAAACAGATTCCAAAGGTTTACAATTTTGGTTTTTTCTTTTCCACCTTTAATAATAGAGCCTATTGAACGGAGTTAGTTTAGTTCAAAACGACGCGTAACAAAAATCATTAACATGTTACATACTTGATTGATGTGTGGTAAAACACCACCATATGCAATTGTAGCTCTGATCAAGGAGTCTAGTTCTTCATCACCGCGAATTGCCAATTGTAAATGACGAGGGGATATTCTTTTAACCTTAAGATCTTTAGCGGCATTGCCAGCCAACTCCAAGACTTCAGCCGTAAGATATTCCAAAACACCAGTGAGGTAAATTGCAGCTATAGATTCATGAGATTAGTAGACAGTTTCAAAATTGATCATGTCTTACTTATAAGTTAAATTGATCAACTAACCTTTTGCTCCAACGCGTGCCTTGCTTTGCGATGACTTTTTCAAAAAACGTTTTATTCTTCCGACAGGAAATATTAAGCCAGCTTTTGCTGAGTGGGATTGAGATTTGGAGCCTCCATCTTGGGATGCTGTTTTACCTTTACCTTTACCTTTACCTTTTCCACCAGACATTTCAATTGGTAGATTCCAAAAAACAACAAGAAAGGAGTATTATCTCGAAAGTTGTGTATTTTCCCAAGTAACGGGTGTATGGGTGCTACATCATACATTGTTACTACGACAACCATAATATGTTTACAACTACATCTTCAATTAATAAAGAAAATTTCAAACAACGCGAAATCCATTATTTTCATATTTATATTCATATTAATTAATACGGTAAATGTCTGCAGTTGGAAAAGGCGTTCGTGGCTCAAAAATAAACGTGGTGCTTCGGTGTAGAGGCCAGAACAAGAGAGAAATTGAATCTGGTAGTGATGTCGCGATAGATATTGGTAATTCTAACGAAGTGCGCATTAAGCTTCCAGCTAATGATGCTGCTGCTGCTAATAATCACCCCAAAGTTTATAAGCTTGATCGAGTCTATGGAAGCACCAGCACACAAGAAGAGGTATTTCAGGGAGTTGTGGAGCCGATCTTTCTAGACTTTTTATCTGGTATAAATTGTACCATATTTGCTTATGGCCAAACTGGTGCTGGAAAAACGTAAGTCCAGCTCAAACCATATATATAAACTCTATTCTAATCATCAATTGTTCATTACTAGTTATACAATGTCTGGTGAAGAAAACCAACTTAATGGTTCGATTTCACCTAACGCTGGTATCATTCCTCGTGTTTTAAACAAACTTTTTACAGAATTGAAGAGGAAGGAGAAAGAGACAGAATATTCCGATTACGTGGTAAAATGCTCCTTCTTGGAGCTTTACAATGAAGAACTTCGGGATTTATTAGCGGAAGATCTACCTAAAAATAATGATTCAAGACGAAAGATACTGCGACCTAACCTACGAATATTTGAAGAGAATTCAGTCCCCAAAACAAACACTAATACTAGGAGCATAAGGAAATTTGGAACCCGACCAAGCGTGAAAAAATCAGTAACAAGTAAGAATAATAACAAGACTGCGCCAGATTCTGGAGCTACCACAGGAGGAAACATCATTATTAATGGATTAAAAGAAAGATTCATAACTTCAACTTCTGAAGCTTTGCAAGTCTTTCAAAGAGGAATAAAACGAAGGCATGTCGCTGCAACGAAAATGAATGATTTTTCAAGTCGATCACATACAATTTTCACAATTACTTTATATGTCAAAGCCAACAAACAATCTAATATAATACCCGAATCTGCAAATGAAGAATTATACCGTTTTGCAAAACTTAACTTGGTGGATTTAGCAGGTTCTGAAAATGTGAAGACATCTGGTGCCATAAATAAAAGAGCCAAAGAGGCTGGAATGATAAACCAGAGTCTACTGACTCTTGGGAAAGTAATTAATCTATTATCAAACATTGAGGAATCTCGAAATTCTAATGATGATAGTAATAAAGAAAACGAATCAGCGGCAAAAATGCATCATATACCATATAGAGAGTCAAAACTTACTCGTATATTACAGGACTCACTAGGGGGAAAAACGAGAACCACGATTATTGTAGCAATTAGTCCAGCCAGATTGAACTTGGAAGAAACAATCAGTACTTTAGAGTATGCTATTAGGGCAAAAAGTATTCAGAATAAGCCTCAGTATAACTCACAGGTAATGAAAAATGTTTTACTAAAAGAAATGGCACTTGAAATAACTAAAACGATGAAAAATTATGATGCCATGAGACAAAACAACGGGATTGTCCTTCATGAAGATAACTATAAGGAATTGATGTCGGACTACGAAATACGGGGTAGCAAAGTTGAAGAATTGAGTCAAAGGCTGGAAATGCAAGACTTAAAGATAGAAAGTATGACACAAGCTGTTGAAAGTAGAGAGCAACAAATCGTCCAACTAAAAGAAGAAATGGGAGACATAATATCACAAGAGAGAAAAATTGCTGAAGAATTCAGTGGACATGTTGATGAACTTATTAAACAGCAGTATTTTATGCTACAAAGTTTAAGAGGAGCAATTGATGAATCTATTAAAAATGTTAATGCTATCGAAACACCCACTCGAACAAAATTGGGAGAAGTAATCAAAAAAATTCTAGATGATACACAAGGCAAAGTATCATCTGATTTATTGAGTATTGTCGACAAAGAGCTTAGCAGTAAGCTGACCATCCAATTAAGTAAACAGTCTGAATTATTAAAACACATGGAGGTAGGTATAAACAGTGTAGTGAAATCTATGTCTGGTACAAGGGTGGATCTAATGAAATTTGCCCAAGATGAAGCAAAGGATCGTGAAAAGGAAAGGGAAGCGCTTCTAAAACAAGTCACACATATAATAAAGGAGCATGATGCAAAGAGTAATGCTAGAATTACAGAAAAACTAAGTGTCTATGGAAATCAAATAGACAGTCAAGGTGAAACTCTTCAACAGTGCAGTGCAAAGCAAATGAATTTGGTACGCGATAACCTACAGGCAAACCAGAGAGAATTGGATGATATTGTTACGAAACTAGGACAATGTGATGACGATAATACTAGTGGAAAAAATTCGATTGAAATGGCTGATTATGGAACTGGTGTAACAGACAGAATAGTTTCAGAAGTTGTTAAATTCTCCATGGATGAGTTAGATAAGGTTAGACAAATCATCAATGCTGATATAGAGGATCCCCAAACAGATACGGAATCTTCTCCTTATAGTCAACGAATACAAGAGCTAAATATAAAATCAGCGGCATCACCTGTTAAAACTTCAAAACTTGGAAAACGTCCTCGCTCTCCGAGTATGAGCTTGGAATCAGACTCCCAAATACCTCGAGCAGTAAAAGTTAAATTCAATTAAAATATATTCTTCTTTAATCAATCTATTTATTGTATATCAATCTATTTATTGTATGCCGGTCCAATTGGCGAGGGATATATTAACTTCTTAAAACTGACACTTTCTTTTTGGTATCCGAGATCCGACTTTTTCGAAATTTCTTTTCTATTTTTTTCTCGGGTGGTTTATATATAGGCCTAAATAGTCTAGATATAGGCTATCAATATTATCTTACCAATGTCGGTGCTGCTTTCTAGGAATGTTAAATTTAGTTTGGAATTTTGATTAATCTAACTCAAGATTTCTGATGGTCGTTAATTTTCATGAGTTTTTCAGCTAAACCTATAATGAGTAAATTGATAGGAAAAGAAGTCCAAATAAGAGACATGGGGCAGCTCTTAAAGCAAATAAGACTTAACGCTAAGTGTAACGTTATCACTTCTAAAATTATTTATAAAGGCATATGACTAGTCACTATTGTAATGATGGGCTTAAATTTATTTAATGAAAATTGGCACGTTAATAAAGAAGCAACGGTCTATTTAATTTTATTTTTTGATTAAAGGCTTGTGTATTAGTAAATCTAGAACCGACGGCGTATATATCATACCATTTCTTCACGTACAAATCTTCATGAAAAATTGGGACCAGGCATTAAAAATAGCTACTAAATCGATTGAAAGATGCTTCCTATCTTCAGAAATGTTGGAATAAAACGAACACAGTTGACAAAGCTAAGCTCATTTCCGAGTTTAACTCGTCAATCTTTATCGGAAAGACTTATTCATACAGTTACAAACATTGAATTACTCGAGTATAATCGTCGTGCAAATATACCTGGAGTTAAAGGATTATATTCGGATGAAGGTCTCAAATCAGCATGGACAGATTATCAATCAATGCTAATTCATAATGTGAATTCATTCATTCAAGAATCAAAAGAACTTGATTCTTTTTCACTAGAATCTTTGATTGAACTAACCGCTAAGAATCCAGACCAAGTTTTAATTAATAATTACGCAACACAAGCAGACAATAATTTATTTTACTTCAATGCGTTGAAAAATTCGGTACTTAGTGATGAAGAAGCTGTAAAAGTGGTTACTAAACCAGGACCAGAGGCTTTATTAGCAAATCCATCATTAGATTTGGAATTCCCAAATGAACCACCAGAGATCAGTTTAAAAAAAGATTCAACACCTTTGAAAAATTTAATTGTTGAATCATTTGGATCAGTTGCTGAATTTCGTACATTATTAATTAATTCAGGATTATCTATATTTGGTAATGGATGGGTTTGGGTCGTTGCTGTTGGACCATTAGCAGCAAATCACACCCATCGTAATTTAATCTTTGATGGTTTAGCAATTATAAATACATATAATGCTGGTTATCCAAATGATGCCATCAGAGGAGGTCAATTAAGTGAATTCAAACAACAAGGTAAATTCGATGATTCTAATGAAACTGGGTTAAGTAGCATAGAGGAAGGAAAACATTTCCCAAAATCTCCACTAATTCCAGTGTTAGCTATTAACGTTGGTGAAAATGCTTATGTTCCTGATTATGGATTTTTTGGAAAAGAACGATACTTGGAAAATGTTTGGAATTGTATTGATTGGAGTGTTGTTGATAAAAGATTACCTAAATTTACTGTTGGTACATCGTTGTAAAGATAAAATAGTAAATAGTTTTTAATGACTTTAGTATCTCTCATTTGTACATAGATACACTTACTTGAATCATGTTATAGTCAATCAATATGTTGAACAATATTAGTAGAATAAAATATTTAATTGAATACAGTTAAACTTATATAATGTTGACAATTGATTTTAATTCTATTAATAAGCAAAGAAACAAAAAGAGAAGGCAATAAACAACAATAAAATTAAACAAAAACTGTAGGTTTAGGTATATTAATCTACTAATTTTATAAGATAAATACGCCTGTTATATTAATTTTGTTGAATTGAGATAATAGTATAGAGATTATTAATTATTGTCTTTCAACATCAGCCTTTCCAAATATCAAAAAAAATGTAAATGTATAAAGATGATGACATAAAATAAAATAATTAATAATAGTTTTTAAAAATATAAACATAAGTTTGAAAACTTATGTGTTTTGAAAAATGAATATTAGATTAGGATATGCAAGGTATATATAATTATGAGGACTTTATATGTTTGTCAAGAGATCGACAATGAATTTTATAACCATATGACCATGTCATAATAAAGGACAAGAGGATCCCAACTATGTCAAAAAGTAAAGTAAATAAATGCTCCCAAGTATGGGGCATGTCAAATATAATTATAAGTTGATATTCGGATAAAAAATGGGCCCCAAAATGCAAACACCAATCAGCATTAGCCGAAGACAAACAAACAGAATAATGTATAGCCAGTCTATAACAATCTTTTTCCAGATCCCGCTTTCATGGTTTTCATTCGTCCAAGTAATGATTGAGCTTGTGGGGGAACGGGAGGCTTTCTGTGATTGGATTCAATAGTATTGCCATAAGATGTAGTAGTACGTAGCCTTTCACCACGGTCAACATCATCATCAGATCCATCCCAGGAATCGTCATCAGAGAATGAACGCCTTTCTGAGGATTTCCCGCGGGACATTTCTTTGTAATTAATTCTTGGAGGAGGTGGTGGTGGGGGAGCTGAGTGATCCTTTCTACTAATGAATCTAGCAATAGACTTCTTTCTACCCAATTCTTGTCGTTTAAAGGCCTGTTTGGCATCGTCGATCACCACTGACTGGGCGGCGACTGATCCCTCGAGAAATGAACCCCCCGAGTTGTCAGTACCGTGGATGGCTATAGCCACAGGATCCTCAGTAACATCCAGTCCGCCTTTTAAAGAAGTATTGGGACCATCAATAGGAAAAGCATTAACAGGAGCCTTCACCTGGTTCTTATTTCTGTGAGGAGTACAGGCATCGAAAGGGCCATCGTGGTGGAAAGTGCCTCCAGTGAAAAACCCAGTGACGTCTAGTTTGTCGACGGTGTCCAGAGGTGCGCCTTCTTTTTTGTGTTTGTGGTGTCTGTGCCTGGATGATTTTTTCTCAGAACGTTTCCCGTCTTTGTCTTTTTCCGATCGGGATCTGTCCGACCTGTGGGGACGGCGAGAGGAGGAGGACTTGGGCTTCACATCCTCGTCGAAAGGGTTATTGGAGCTAGACGGCTTAACGAGCGACCTGAAGGGGTTGTTGGAGTTCATTGGGAACGGTAGAGGAAAGAAGGATGTTTGGGTGCAATAATATTTCCGGCAGTCCACCCGTTCATCTACCTGTAATATCAACCAACTGAACATCTAAAGATGCTGGCCGGATGCTACTTTGCGGCCTCGTTTGTCTTCGGCTGCCTGTGGACACGTGCCCTGTACTCCACGGGCTCCCTCCGTGATCGTGAGATGTCCTTCCCCAAAAGCCTGTTTTGCTCCACCATCTCCCTGTCCCTCGTCTTCATCCAGCTGGTGCTGTGTGAAATAGCAGACTGGGCTGATTCATCCACCAGGCACAGTGTCTGGATCCTCACCACCTCCCTCCTCGTCGTGATCCTGACTTTTGTCTCCCCGTATGCTATCATCCGGGCCCTGGCCATGGGGCTGTTCCCGCACTCCTCGCGCACACTGCATAGGATTTTGTCTTTGTCTGCGTTCCTGGTTTGGCTGCTTCTCTTTTATCTGCTGGGAACACATCTTCCTGAATCAGCAAACTACTCTTTCATCTCCCAGTGCATCTCAAGGATCTCTCTTCTTGGCATATCCGCATTGGCCTCTTTGTCTGGCTTTGGCTCCATCACCGCCACTTATAAGACTTTTATAGAAAAGGAAAAGCCTGTGACAGATTCAGATATATTGCGCCTACAAACTTCTATCAGAAATATCCAGACTCTTCGAGATTTAAAGATAAAAAGTATACAGGAGCTAGATCATTTCCAAAAATATTCTAATATTTCTTCACCCTCTCCTCAATCAAAATCAATTAAAAGATCTACATCCTCGTTATACTCTTCTTTGAAAGATGTTATATCTTCACCTTTAACCGGCTCAGATAATGCAGATGAGCGACATTTCCTAGAGACGGAACTTTCTTCATTGTCCAAAATGTTATCCGTCTTACAGCAAGACCTTCAAACAATGTCACAGAAACGCAAACAACAAAACGCAAAAAAGACTACTTTTGGAAAAATTTGGGCATTATGTTTCTTTGTTTTCTCTTGTTACTGCATCTATAAAATATTGAATATTGGTTATAAATTACTGGTAATGCTTTGGTATTTCAAACATCATCCTAACCATGATAGTTATAGAGTCATAAAGACCAATGACGCTATTTCAGTCACAATATCACATATCATTATATTCATTATTAGAAAAATAAGTGGATACGAATTGGATGTCGATTCCGTAGCTAGACAAGTTGGATTTTGTCTAAGTGGTGGTATATTCATTGGTAGTCTAGGTCCTATCAACAGTACTTTACGGTCTATTAGTAGAGCTACATCACATTCTTATACTCTATCTTCCCTAAATTCAGATTCATACCCTTCTAGTTTGGAACCAAAAAAGGAAAATAATGTTGGTAGTTATTTTTCAATTGCACATAATCTTTTTATATCTCAAATCACTGGAATATATTTGATTTCTCAATCCTTATTATTACGTGGTAACTTACCATTGGACTTTGTTGCCAATTCTATGATCAATAAATTACTTGTTGATGCATCCTTAGATATTGGTTTCATTGATGGAATATTTAATAGATTTTATGGAATTGGAGTTGTACTGAGTATTGTTGTTTTAGGTGTTACTAAATTATACATGGAAGATGATATAGATAATGAAATGATTGGACTACAAGGTGGATTAGAAGAAGAAATGTTGGAAGGGAATAAGTTGTTATAATGCTTTTAAATTTAAACAATCAATTATCGCTAAGCTTACAGAGAAGTCGAGTGGATATTGATTGATTCATGGACTTTATAAGTCAATTCTATTTTTCTATTTATAATATTAATATTGTATCATTATATAGTTATGGGTATAATCCTTGTGATGTTGTTCATTATCAATGCATCCGGAGATGAATCTTATTGGAAGGTTACACCCCAATTCCAAGCAAATGAACAAAGAAAGAGATGAAAGTGTTCAAAACAATTAAGATTTTAAGTGCTCACATATAGAATATAGAGAATAATAATAGTTAATAATTAATACTTTTACAAAATACAGTTCATAATATTTGTTTGGCGCTGAAATCGGCATATTATTACGATTTATAAAGTGTCACAATGAAATTTACATACTCTGTATTTGTCTATTGTCATGCACCGAACGAACACAAACACAAGTTTATAAGTACTTGTAATTATCTGTTTGATAATAAGTGAATTATGGAACGCATTATAGTCCCATAAATCACGAATTGATTATGTGTTCCGCTGATAATACTTGCTATATGTCGCGAATGTGTTTTGTGCAAATTTACTAATTATAGTCTTTAGTGTTGAATGTAGTTATCCTTGTAAGCTGATCATGAGTAGTTGAACCTAAAGCTATAATTACACAAAAGTTGATTCTGTTCATTATAAGCATTATATCAATCTAATTAATAAATAGCCTTGGAAGAAAACTTAAGATCCCCTTAAATCATGAGAGCTAGTAAGAAATAATGAAATTTATTGATATATGCTCAATGCTCATATGAATTTGGTATTAGTCCCCTATATTTTCTCACCCAGAAAATCTTGACTGAAATTTGGGGTATCTAATATCTATAGCTAAAAGATGCAGATCATAATGATTACGGTCAGTTCTAATCCAATGATTTGGTTTGGACTAAGCATAAGGATTTAAGTTACTTACGGGTGATACTTTATACCGGTATACATCATAGAAATTGAATTGTTATAATCAATATCTAGTATCTACCCATTATATTATAGTGCTATAGGCTTTCTATATGTATAAAATCTTATGTTCGTCAGAGCCTCACCGATGTTTATGTCTGCTGCTTATAGGTTCATTGGGTTCATACTTAATTCAGATACCTATTGTGTAAATGATCTTATGGTGGACATCTATTTAATTACAAATACTCCATTGCTTAATATCTTCCGGCTTGTGTACTACTTAAAATTTTAATATAACCAATTACAATAAATGATTATGATGACTTCCATTATTGGGTGTGATTAGCGCAAAGTATCAAATATACAGACCCTCTTATAAAGATAATATTCCTAATTAGTTGTGGTTATAAAAATCTTCAGTTATTGAGCTAGTCTTTTTGATATTTGAACTAGTTGTGATATTTGGCTGTCAACATGCAAAGTATTTCCTTTTTCTTTAGCCGATGTTGTAATAGAAGCAAATTCGATATTATATATTCTTTTGTAATACTTGAAACTGCCATCAGGTGGATTATTTCCCATGTATATAATTTTAACATCTCTTTCAGAAGGAGGAATAACAACTTCATTTGAATTTTCGTCATCATCTATTCTCCACCCTGGCACAACACTATTCAGCAATGTCAATATATCTGAATTATCTAATCGTTTAAGGAATAGTAATTTTTGTACAGTAGTTATACGTATAGATGTATAAGACTTAATAATTGTGGCGATTATTGTATTTAGAAGATTCTTCTTGAGAGTATAGATGAGAGATGTAAAAATGGGGTTAGAATGCCAAATATTTACACTTGGATCTGAATCTTGATCTGGGCCTTCAATATTTTGAGAAACGTTTTTACTGTCTCGTTCTTGTTTTGCAGCAAAGTCCTCAAACTTAACATTATTATCATCATTTAATATTTCCCATATCTTTTGTAGATTCCAGTCAGAAACAGCGAAAACAAATTGTACAGCTAAATTTAACTCTCGACTCCTTAATAATTGTTTGAAACGAGGACGTTGAGATAATTGAATAACTCTATTTGCAAGATTTCTTGATTCGGTTATCTCTCCATCAATCACCAAACCAAATAAATAAATGACATAAAAGTGGTATAAATAAGGGTGATTTTCCACATCATGCTCATGGATCCATATAGCCAATTCTGCAGCTTGGCAATGATCAATCAAGCTTTTACTGTCAATTGTGGCATTAACAGAACCAAGAGACGAACCCTCATTTTGTCTGATGTATTGTGAATAAAAGGTAGGATTAAGGGTTTCAAGACTAGGAATTGGCATTTCTGCTCCTATTCAGATGAATTGATTTGCTTTATGAATTCAGCATTGCATAACTGCCGCAACGGGATGTGCAGATACACCGAAATCTAAATCTCAACACCTTGAAAAATCTACCTTTCTTCATAAGGAAAAAAGGAAAGATGGCTAACAGGTTCAGAGCTGCAAAATGGCTGTCAAGAAATGATAGACCTCCTACCGTTTATCTTTTTCGTCATATCGAAACTGGTCAAGTGCTATATTCCCAATTTCCCCATTACACTGTTTGTATCTCAAATTTTATTTCCATGAATTATATATAAGACCGATGTGATTATTAACATTATAAAATGATGATTTAGGACTATCAAATCAAAAAACAATTCCAGAGACCAAATTGGGAAAATAGGAAGCCATCAACTCGTCGTGATGCTTGGAGAATAATGGCTGTAGCACAATTTCCAACATACGATTTAGCTACTGAAGCCTACGAATCACTAGTTACTCTGCGACATTATAGAGAAAAGGTATTCCGAAAGAAAACCGAAGAAATGAGAAGGAGAGATCATTTCCATAACATTGCACATTATTGTCAATTTAGACCTACCTGGTCTCAAGAAGCAGTTGCTGATTTGGCTAGTGTTACCCAAGGGTTGAAAAATGATTCAGTAGCAGCTGATCCATATAAAGTCGGATTTGGAAAGATAAAAATTTATTGGGAAGATGAATGGCGTAAAGGTGACTTAAAGCACTGGGTTAAAGAGGTTGAACATACAACTTTCCCTAGATTTAATCTTAGAGAAGAATCTGTCATTCTGCAAAATCTTGGTGAGAAGATTAAACAGGAGTTTGATGAAGCAAGAGTTGAGGCTAACAGGAGAAAACAATTGGCTGCTGTTGAATTAAAAGAGACGCCAAGGCAAGTTCCAGTTTGAAAAAAAAACTGCCCATAAACTTATTCAAGATAGGAAGAGGCATCGACTGAGAAAGCTAATGAATAAATATTGTACATAGAATTCTTGGATACTTCTATAATTGGTCACTAAATGCAATTGCAATTGCAAATAATAAATAATTCAATTATTCATTTGATGTAATATCGTTATAGTTATGACCTCGTATAAGTATAAAAGAAGTTCGAAATTACCTTCCAAATCTACTTCTAATTAGGATCATTACAGTAATTAATTTATATGTATAGATAGGTCTATCTTAATAGAAACCTTAAATTGTATGGTTTAAGGCGAATAGTGTAAGATCTTATACGAATTATCAACATCTCGCCTGACCGTATAAGCCGGAAGATCCGTGGAAACTTTCATTATATCGCCATATTCGATATATATTCTAGAAGGAGAAGCTTAAAAATTGATTATAATTACAAGTTTTATTAACAACTAGTTAAATGTATCATGAGGTTACAATTTTCAATTCCGTTGCATGGTCAGGAGAAATATCTCCCCATATTATTTTACCAGTATATATTCATTAGGAATCACCAAAACTTTAATCATTCTTTTCTTCTTCTACTTTTTTTTTTCATCCAAGAATTCCAAAAGGTCTTTTCATATCATTGAAGCCTATAATTAATTGATCATATATATCATGTCCTTCATAAGTATGTTTGAGGACTTCAATAAGACTTCGGTTGCTTTACATCTGGTTTCTCCACCAGCGATTACCCTTAAACCTAAACAGAACTTATTATCTTTCGTAGATGATGGTATATTGGCCTTGGCCGTTCCTATAATTGCATATTGGTCTTATTCTTCTCTTTTTCATTTAATTGATGTTAAAGATTGGTGCCCCCAGTACAGAATTCATCCCCCAGAAGAAATTGCAAAGAGGAACAAAGTTAGCTTGAATTCAGTAATCGCTGAGGTTATTTCTCAACATATAATACAAACACTAGCTGGACTGATATTCTACTATATGGACGAAGTCCCGATGACTGGAATGGAGTTTTTTGAAATGTGGGCAATTAAACAAAGATTCCCGGTGGTTTCGGATAATATCATATATGTTTGGTATTATTTCATTCTTTCTGCCATCAGAATCTTCGGCGCTTTTACCTTCATTGATTCCTGGCAGTACTTTTTACATCGTTTAATGCACACAAMCRGATTYCTTTRTAAGCATTTGCACTCCGTTCATCACCGTCTTTATGTTCCATACGCATATGGCGCTTTATATAATCATCCATTGGAAGGTTTTTTGTTGGATACTTTAGGAAGTGGCCTAGCTTCAATGATAATAGGCCTCACACCTCGGGAGTGTCTGATTCTCTATACTTTCGCAACGCTGAAAACAGTTGATGATCATTGTGGATACGCTTTACCATTGGATCCATTTCAAAAGTTATTCCCCAACAATGCAGTTTATCACGATATTCATCATCAACATTTCGGTATTAAAACTAACTATTCTCAACCTTTCTTTACTTTCTGGGATAAATTGTTGAAGACGGAATATCATGGAAATAGGTCCTACTTCGCAAGACAAAAGGAAATCCAAATTCAAAAATACAAGGAGTTCTTGGATAACAGAAACAGTTCTTCTTCTTCAGATGAAGAAGATAAGAAAAACAACTAATAACACTAACACTAATACTGATACTAATACTAACACTAATTAAAATACTAATAATACTAATGAAATATATATGCATAAATTAAAAAAAAAAAACAAATGCAACTTAATAAAAGTTGGCTGTACAAGTTGGGATACTTATAACATTCATAATTTTCAATGAATTAATATACTAATATAATCATTTATGAAACTAATATATATATTTGGATTTATACTAAATAATATACTTATAATTAATAATAACACCATTTTATAATGACAGGTTTCATGAATGGAAAAGATGTTATCTTCGTCTTAATTTAAAACTGTATTTAAACATTATTTTGATACTTTAATCATAAAATTCCTCGTTGAAATATTTTCATTAAATAGAATTCCAATAATATGAACATAATTAAAATGCTCTAGTAGATAATAAAATTTATCTCTGATATTTAATGATTGTAAAACTCTAATCTTGAGTTCAGAATCAATTAATATCTTTCTAATTGTTGCGAAATATGGGGATCAGTGGAAAGATTCACCGGTATAAGTCTGTATTTAATTTAAGTCCATTCTCTGTCTCTATAACTGGATAAACGCTCCCTATTTTATATCCAATGAGCTTCACATATTCGATAAAATCATAATATTTCCTTTCATTTATGGAACCAATGAGTAATGGTTGTTCATTTTTAAGAGGGTAAATATGATTATCTGATAATAATTTTTGTAGCATAGCATGGTATAAGCTTAAATTATTTTTAAAAAATCTTAAGCTTTATCTTTTGATCTGAGACCAATTATAATTAATTGGTACCTGCATTGATCATTTTGGCTGTTGGAGCCGATTCAAATCCTTCATCTTAACTTTTGACGCAATAATAAACTTATTGGAAACCCGTTTTTTATCTTTCAAATTATCATCTTTTGGAGTTGTTGTGATTAAATTATAGCAGCAACCTATTATAATCATTCCTTTTAAGTATATATCTTAAAGCCAGAACAGATAAGTTACCACAACTATGAAGACCAGTTAAAACAGATTCATTACCACCATCACAATTTTCAAGTTTATTTTGTTCTTCGAGCCGTATTAATAAGTTTGTGAGATGATTATTGACAGTATTTTTTAAGTTTTCCATTTTAAACTTAATGGATTCAATACTCGGTTTCTTTTGGGTTCCAAGTTCTTCCTTAACTATATCAAATTCACCAGTCAAGCAATTCAAAAGGAACTGGCCTTAAAAATAAGGATCCATCCTATTACCTGATGTAACAAGACCTGTAAGTAATAGATATCTCTGCTCTATTGAAATTTACCACTGAAATTAATGGTAGATCACCAGAGAAAGACGTCGAGTCATCTTAATATACAAAATATGTACCACAACATTAGATACTTGGGCAAAGAAAAGAAACAAAAAAGTATATTTTTTAGTCTTTGGTCAAGATCCTTGAACATCTTGGAATCTACAATTTTTTGATTCCCTGCGGTAATATTAATAGGTTCTATGGAAAGACTATTATATGGCAGGATCAAAAAAACCCAATTTTCAGAGATTGTCCTCCCTACCCTGATTTTCATTGTAAAGTTGTCCTTTTCTAAAATGTAATTCAAGCAAGTTTTTGTTCTCTTCTGTTCCAAAAATTAAACCAACAAATGTTGTTCATGATTTTCTAGATAATATGATCTGGTAATATCTTTAGTTCTGGTAATCATGTATCTTTGATACACATAATTTTCATCCAGATGTAAAGAGTAAGGTAATTTAAAATAATCAGAAGATGAGTCTTTTAATTTATATTCTGGCTGAATTGTATGGGTTGCTAATGATTTGTTATTGACATCAGTTTTAACTGAAGTTGAATGTGTCACAGAATATATTGAAAGAAAACTATCTTTTTGAAAATTAATTGAGTAGGAACCACAGTAAAATACTACCTCACAAACTATGGGATCCGACCATTTTTGGGGTTGTTTTGGATCAATTTGAATCAATACTTTGGCTCTCATTGATAAAAACTTCTTTTTGATTAACATATATTTATTTTTTTGAAATGAGCTGAGATCAATCACTGAAATCAAATGAGCTTTTTCCATAGTTACATGGTATATTTATTATACTGTTGATTATTGGCGATAATGGTAAAGAAAAAGAGCTCGAATGAAAAAAATTGTACCTTTTTTTAAGGTCATAATCATTAATATATGCATATAAAAAACCGTGTTGAAACTTTAACGTCAAAGTATCACTACATAATTATAATCGAGATTATAACAATTCAATGTAAGATGGCAATCTCGAACTTATCTGATATCCCAATACATCAATTGCATGTTTATAATTATATTTTTCGTAAGTCATTTCCTTTCTTTGATATCCTCAATAGCCATATTTGGAGGCTATGCACATAGATATCCATTTCCACTACTAAGATCAATTATCTTCTTAATTCCAAGAGTTTTGGTTTGGTCTGGTCATATAATTCACAGGAAAATAAAGAAACTTCGTGTTTTTTTTTCTCGACTTTCCGTTAGACAATGGTCGTTTCTAAACCTATATCATCATGTTGAGATAGCCTTGATGATTTTAAAAGTTTATTATTAATGACTAGAGATAAAAAGGTCGTTAGAGATTTTGATATATTTGAAGGATATGGTAGAAAGTTTATATTGTTAATTAAGAACTCGATTGCAAGTATTGCATCCAAAGGATTTGAATTTTGAATCAAAAAATTATGCCACTCTTTTGCTATTATCAACTCAAATATATCGATAATTTTTTCATCGGTATTAAGTTCAATTCCCTCAAATTCCTGGCCGAACACGGTTTTATTGATTCCCGATGTAGTGAAAAAATCGACAATGAACTCTCGAACCCATAGATTGTATGAATGGGCGCTTGAAAATATCTATCAAAGAATTTTGTGTAGTTTATAATCACTTCTAACAAATGTGTTTCATCGAAGGAATTGTATTTGACAGGTAATGGAAATTCGCGGCGCCCATCGTTTTAATTTTCTTATCCATAATCAATATTTATTGCAACTGATAAATACCTATATCACAAAGAAAATGTTTTATCTATTAACCTAAACTCTTATACGTAAATATAAATATTTATATTTATCAATAATTCAAATTGAAGTGAAAGTCTGTTAATGATAATCAGAATCTTGTAATTTGCATACTTTCATAAGCTTTCAATTGAGAACTTCCGTACTATTATAAGATCTTACTCTATTAATTATATTCTACAAAATTTTAAATGTATATTTTTTTTAATTAAAATTTAAATCTTTCTATCAAATGCATTTAGATCTATAACACTAACTATAATCAAAGATCAAAGTAGAATATAGCTACATGAACCATATAGATATATCGTCATTGTCTGTATAGTACTTTATATAATTTTTAAGATCATAAGTGCACTTAAATGGCTTCTGTTAAAAGTTTGTTTAGCTTGCTGATTTTACCAGAGACAGACAAATCAACGGTTCTATCACCAACTTCAACAACAACACCACCGAGAATATCTGGATTGACTTTGTTATTAATTCTTAATTTCTTTCCTTCTCCAACAAAGGTAGATTTTGAAATTGCGGTTTGGATACGGTTTAAGTATCTGTTTTCCAATGGCTATATGATACAAATAAAAAAATTGAAAAAATTGGTTAGTTCGCTCACAATTGAGATTGACAAATGGTGACTTGACATACCTGAGCTGATGTAATTGTAGCTTCGACTACACCGTTATGGGCATCGGTCAAAATCTCGAATTGAGAAATAACTTGAGGTAAAAGGTTCAAACGGTTGTTTTCGGCTAAAACGCTTAACAAGTTGGAAACTGAAGAGTCCAAAGAGACAGTCTTAGAAACAACTTCAGCGACAACCTTTCTTTCACTCAAAGGTAAAGATGGGTAGGTAAGGATGTTTCCAAACTTTTCATCTTTCTCAATAACTGATTTCAAAGAAGCCAATGAACTGGCGGCCTTTTCAATGGACGAGGTCTGGGCAGCAGCGGTGTACAGAGCTGAAGCGTAGGTACCATCAATACCGAAGAGTTGGACTGGGGGATGGATGGACTTGGCAGCAGAGGCCATGGATCTGATGAACATACGGGAGGCCATTGTGTTTGATTGATTGTTTGATCTCAGACTTTGGAGGTTTGTAGGAACGAAGTGACAAATGAGATTCCGAACTAACACATCCAATCAACTACCGGCTGAATTGCGACTCCGTGCTGACATATCCTCGCGGACAACCGGGGAATGCGTATATGCTGGACCGAGTATCACATGACCAGAATCTTTGAAAAATCAAAATTCGCACCTCCAATTAACAACGAGAACTATCAACATTATGAATTTGGGTCAAGCTGCTAGGCTATGGTCCGCCCGAATCGTCGCCCCTTCTCGCATAATAGGGATCTCCAGCAGAGTGTCTTGTTCACCAGCCTTGTATTTGCTACAAAGCAGGAGGGCCGCAAGCACCAGTTCTACTCCATCAGATCCCACTGAACCTGATATCGATTCTTTTATTAACAGCGATTCCAGTAAAGGGACTGCTAAGAAACAGAGAGTCAGGCCTCATGCAATGCATGATCGTAATATTGAAGAAGAGGGCAACATTATCTCAGCTCTTCGTGCACAATTAGCTCTTTTACCAGCAGAACCAAATCTTACAGAATTAGAAAAACAGGATGATTTGATTAAAAGAAGAGGCAAATATGCTAAATCGGGTGTTAAATTAAAGAAGCTAAAACCCTTATCTCCTGGTTTAAGATGGTACAGAGCACCAATTTATCCCTATTTATGGAAAGGAAAACCTCTCAGACGTTTGACAATTGCCAAAAGAGGAAAAGGTGGAAGAAACAATAGTGGTCATATTACTTGTAGACATAGAGGTGGTGGACATAAACGAAGAATAAGACAAGTTGATTTTATCAGAAAAGAGCCTGGTCTTTGTACAGTTCAAAGAATTGAATATGATCCAGGAAGAACAAGTCATATTGCCCTAATCAAAAATGAAGCAGGTGAATTATCCTACATTACAGCTTGTGAGGGATTAAGAGCGGGTGATACTGTTGAATCTTTCAGATCTGGTATTCCTCAAAATTTGATGGACTTGATGGGAGGTAAGATTGATCCAGCTATTATGTCTTCAAGGACATCCCAAAAAGGTAACTGTTTACCTCTTTCAATGGTTCCTATTGGTGCCATCATTCATAATATTGGTGCAGTTAAAGGAGGTCCAGCTATATTTTGTAGAGCTGCTGGTGCTTATGGGCGATTGGTTTCAAAATTGCCAGATAAAAATAGAGCTGTCGTTCGTCTACAAAGTGGTGAACAACGTTACGTTGCTTTAGAAGCATGTGGTACTATTGGTGTGGTTTCTAATCCTGATCATCAGCATGCAATGCTTGGTAAAGCCGGTCGTTCAAGATGGAGGGGTATAAGACCCACTGTTCGTGGTCTTGCTATGAATGCATGTGACCATCCCCACGGTGGTGGTAGAGGTAAATCAAAGGGTAACAGAAATTCAACCTCTCCCTGGGGTACTCTTGCTAAAACCGGTTTTAGAACAAGAAGAAAGGGTAATAACATGAAGATTAAAGATAGACCAAGAGGAAAAGCTGCCAAAATAGGCAAATAGTGGATTTAAGCATTTTGTTAATAGTATTTAATATTGAAATTAGATAAAACTCAATTGTATATATTGTGAATCAAACTATTTGTCTATCTAATTTAATCATTTCCATAAAAACAATTATCATTAGGAGGTAAAGAATCAAAACAAAAACTTTGCCACTGGTTTACGTATTGAGGTGTACTATATATGAAAGGCATATCAGCATATGGAACTGAATTATGTCTTTCTAATATCTCGATTTCATTGATTTGCAAAATAGCAAATTGAAATTCACGGCCTCTAAACTCCAAACTTGGTATTTGATTCTGATTAAGACGGCTTATCTTTGGTCTCGTCAAAGGAATATGTAATTCATCGGGAATCTTATATAATGTAGTTTCTTTTATATCACTTTCTTCTCCATCTGATATATATTCATTACCATAATTAATATTTTCCCCTTGATCCTTTTTGTGTAACAATTTTTTTCGTCTCTCTAAATATTGACCCAATTCCTTTTTTTCAAAATTTAATCCAAATACCTTTTTAATATAATCATTTCCTCTAAATATCAGAGTTGAATCACGTATTACAAAATTTCTGTTTAAAGTTTGTGTTGTTATAGATTGTCTTTCTTCACTTTCATATTTTAAAACACAAGATGGTGTAAATTCTGCTAATATACTATTTGAATTGTCGGAAATATTTGATGTAATTGGATCAGTGTATGTAAAAAACTAAAAAATAATGGTTTAGTTATAATAATTGAATAATATTATGAATAATTGAACATGGCATACCTTTAGTATTTTAACAATTCTATCGTGTTTCTCTTTCTTACGTCCCCGACCGAAATGATACACATCCAACGGGGATAGCTGAACATAACGAAGAACTTCTTCTAATAGCCATGTTCTTAATAAGGTGGTCGATGGTGCCATATTAGTACTATATCTGTTGTAATTAGTATCATACTTTAGACAGGAGTTCATCACTATTGAAATAACGAGGGCTATATTTTACTAGAGAAGAGTCTGGAAGGTTGTATCTTTTGTGACAACAACAACAACAAATAATTCTACTAAGATTAAGCTATAAACACAGGTAAATATAATTAACAATTAATTGTCAATATTTAAAATTAACTTATTCATAACTATCAAGAAGTAGTAGTTGGTGGTGCAGCAAACAAACTACCCATTAAATCTTGAAGCATATTAGCTTCTCTTTTAATTTGAAATCCAAAATAAATAGCACCAATATGAACCAAAATTTGTTGAAAACTATTTGATAATTTTGGATTTAATTTCCATGATGATTCATATCTATTATTTAATCTATTAAACATATCAGGAGCTTTTCGTTGACATGTTGGGATTAAAAGTTGTAAATAATTTAATAATGGTAATGAAGTAGTGATAATTATATCTGAATTAGTTATTTCAACCGAATCTTTAAAAAAATCAGGATTATGTTGTTGTAATAATTTAAGAAATACTGATAAAGATTTATAAGCAGATTGAATATTTTGAAGGAGTAAATAACCAAAAATAGCTCTTGATAAGTAAAATGGGGCAGTAGTTGGATCAGGATCTTGTGTTGACCATTCAAATAATTGAGTAGCCAAAACAGTAGCAGATTCACCTGTTCCTTCTAGTAAATATCTTTCTCCTATATAAAAGTTGGAACCACCAGCCTTAGTGAGCTTTGTTCCGAATAAATGACAAAGCTGTGAGTCTTGTTTTGACCACGATATGGCTTTACGAGCGATATCTTTAACATCAGGTTCAGAATCTGGAAGTAATGAAACAAGTGCTGAGATTCTTGAACGAGATTCTCTATCAATTTCTGAATGTTCTTCTATATAAACATCTAATAGGTAATTAATTAAATCACATCCACTACCATTTTGTTTTGCCTCTAGTAATTTCTGAGCACCATGATAAATAATATCAGTGGCATTTTCAAAATTCTTAGCTTTACGTTGTCGATTAGCTAAAGTTCGGATTTGCTGATGAGCTTCATAATAAGAGCCTTCTGAAATTCGTTGTTCAAGTCTTTGTAAAGTCCTTTCTACTCTAGACATTTTGATTTTTTTCAATTGAAATTGAAATTGAAATTGAAATTGTGGTTGAAATGAATAATGGAACTTTGTAGAAGAAAACCTTAACTGCAGCTGATTGCTAAACATCAGATCAACTTATAATTATTCAATTCTTATATTAAACACCAACCATTATATAAAATCTATTTGTTTTTTCTAATTAAAATGTTAAAGAATATAATAATTGAAAAATTCTTAGCAATACTAATATATATAATAGAGAAACACATGAAAAACTAAATCTATACAAATGATAGTAAAGAATGAAATTATTTGTTTAATCCATATAAATTATGATATATAATTATACTTGTTTTTTATCTTCATCAGATTCTTCAGAATCATCAGAATCATCAGAATCATCAGAATCATCTTGTTTTTTCTTAAGCACAGGTTTTTTATCATCAGATAAACTAAATCTTCTCCTAAATTCATCTCTTTTCTCTGGAGGTATAAACCCTGAAATATCTTCACCTAATTTTGAAATTGCTTCTTTAACTTTAGATTCTTCATCAGCTTCATTTTTCCATTTTTCCATTTGTTCTTTTGTTTCTTCAACTTCATGTAATACTTGTTGTACATCAAACTCAGTTAAATCAGATGGAATACCAAGATTTGTTTCATAATCATCATTAATTCCTTGTTCATGTTCATATTGTAATTTAGCACGTAGAATTTCTTGTAATGGTGTTAATTTTTCAATTGCTTCTTTAGTTTTAGAATCTTTAATAGGATGATAAGATTTAAGCCAATTAGTAACTATTTTTTTAGTTGGACCAACAAATAAAAAGAAAGTAAATGCTATACCAATATGAACATAAAAATAAACAGTTTTCCAAAATGCAATACTTTCACCAAAATTTAAAATTACAAAAGGTTGAACAGCATAACCAAAAGTTAATTGAGTAACAATCCAACAAATTAAATCATAATATAATTTATATGGACCAGAAGTAACACCATCACTTAACATAAAAATAGGTCTAATATTTCTTCTAAAAAATTTTCCACATGATTGAATTAAAGAACCAGTTACAAAAGTTAAATAATAACCAGGATTTGTACCATGCCAAACAGCACTTGTGAAAAAAGTAAGAAAAGTACTTCTAAAGCCAGGTTTTCTATTTTTTGGAGTAACTCTTAAATAAACATAATTTTTAAGCCATTTATTTGTATTTTGATTCCAAGATTCTAAACAAACATGACAATTTTGACCAGTTTCAAAAGCCCAAATATCAATATTTTGTAATCTATTCCATTTGATTCTTCTTGTTATGGGGTCAATTCCATTATATGATATACCACATTGAATACAAGCACCTTCTGATATTGACCAAGCACCATAATATTTAAGACGATAAGTAAAACCAAGAGCCCATAGATAGAAAATTTTATAAAAAAAACTATGAGTAGCCCAAGCAGAAGAAGTTGCATAAGTTAAAGAGAAATATGAAGGGGATTTTAGCCATAAGAAAATCCAACCAAGACCTTGAGCAGTTTTGAAAAAAGCAGGAATTCCACTTGTTGGGATTTTATTAACCTTCTTTTGGGACAAGCCTTTTAATTTTGAGGGAATTTTAGGTTTTGAAGTTCCAGCTATATTTGCTAGTGATGGAGATGCAGGTAGATCATCGAACATACTACCGGTGAGCCATTTATGGAATTCAGAGAAGTCAAAACTTGGACCAGTCAAGATGCTTGGAAAAAAGAAGGCATACGCTAAGAATTCTAGAATTGAAGGATGTTGCTCAACGGCTCTTTCAACTTGGAAAGCGGAAAGGGAAGTAGTTTTAAACGGTTCCTTAGTAGAAGATGAAGGAGATTTCTCATATTTCCGTTTTTCAGATTTGAGTACTTTACCATCGTATCTGCTGAAGCCAAAAGAAGATAGCTTCATACACAGGACCATCTGGGCACCGGTGATGTCGATATCATTTGTGTTGTAAGTGTCAGCCCAAAACTGGGCATGTATGTGGTTGAAGAACAGGTGACCAAGCACAAATAGGAAGTTGATCCATGGCATCAGGTCTGAGCGGACATAATATTTGGAGATGAAGAACGTGAACAGGGTGGAGATTAGCAGAGTTCTAACACCGCTGTAGAGATCCAATATCCCAATAAGATAAACGGAGGTGATGGAGATGATGTACACCGTTTTCTTTTTTATGTTGGAGGGGGATTTCTGGGGGATTCTCTTGAGGATGGAGCCGAACGGGAAGGAGAGAAGCAGACACAGCACCAGCTTGAGGGCGGACGGGGGGACTCCCAGAGCAGACGCCAACGGGTTCACGGCACTGTTCACGAACGGCAACGTCATCTGTCGGCTTCGAGTTGCGCCAGCGGAACAACTGTGCTTGGAGATCGCAACACCCACACGCCTGCGAGCACGCGCGGCCGGGTAAGCTGCGGAGAAATAAGAGACTGCTGAGGCTCCACCGATCCATCAGTTAGCAATGATTGTCTCTGCCTTCTGCCTCAGAACTGCCCGCCCCTCGGCCGTCTCGGCCTGCGCTCGCCCCGTGTGGCCGGCACTGTCCCGGCGGAGTCTCCACCAGCAGTCCGCCTCGGCTCGGAAGCCAACCGTATGTCGGACCTCCATTGTCTGGTGCGATGAGTGGAACTAACCGTTTTACAGGGAATCATGTTTATGAACATGGGCGGCCCCTCAACCACCCCGGAAGTGAAAGACTTTCTCTATCGTCTTTTTGTAAGTCCTGATTGCTCACTCTGTCCTACTCTCAATCTAACGTCACATCGAAAACTAAAAATATTATAGTCAGATACAGATTTGATACAATTCGGTACATTTCAGGGCTTATTGGCAAGATTCATATCCACCAGACGATCTCCCATGATTATTAAACATTATGATGATATCGGTGGAGGATCTCCTATCTTAAAATGGTCGACCTACCAAGCAACAAAAGTTTGTGAAATTTTGGACAAGACATGCCCTGAAACTGCCCCACATCTACCTTATGTCGGATTTAGATATGCAAACCCCTTGACATCGGAAACTGTTCAGAAAATGTTGGACGATGGTGTGGGAAGAGCCGTAGCATTCAGTCAATATCCCCAATATTCTTCTACAACAACTGGTTCATCAATTAACGAATTGTTCAGATTAACTCAGAAATTAGATCCACAAAAAACAATCAAATGGTCTGTAATTGATCGTTGGCCAACTCACCCAGGTCTCGTTAAAGCTGTTTCTAAACATATCAATGATGCATTGGAACACTTCCCTGTTGAAGTAAGAAAAAAAGTTGTCTTGATGTTTTCTGCTCATTCATTACCAATGGATACCATTGATAAAGGAGATTCATACCCAGCTGAAGTAGCTGCAACTGTTTATGCAGTTATGGAAAACTTGAAATTTTCAAATCCATATCGTTTAACTTGGCAATCTCAAGTTGGTCCTAAACGTTGGTTAGGTATGCAAACTCAAAAAGCTGTAACTGAATGGCAAGAACAAGAAAAAGTTCCTGGTATAGTAATTGTTCCAATTGCTTTTACATCTGATCATATTGAAACTTTACATGAATTAGATTTAGAAATCATTGCTCCTGCAAAAGATCCACTTAAAATAAAAAGAGCTGAATCTTTAAATGGTGATCCTATATTTATTCAAGCTTTAGCTGATTTAGCTACTGATCATTTAAAATCAGGTAAAAGAATACACTCCAACCAATTATTATTTGATTTAAAATTGTTTGATACATGTCCTGATGCAAAGTCTTTATTCGATTAAATTCTTATTACACATGCTGATAGATGGACTTCAAATAGATTGCTTGTATATACTTCTTTAATATTGGTGTACATTATTCTTTAATCTTATTACTATATAATATATGTATCACAATCATATAATTTTTGAAGATTCTTCTTTATATTTACATTAATGAAATCACAAGTCTTCAATAATTAATCCTCAAGTCCAACTATATCCTCAAATAACGTTTGACAAGGTATTTCTGCTTCTAATCTAGCAGAAAGCAAAAATGCACCACTTAATTTCCTATGAAGACTATAAGTTTCTTCTGGAGGTGGTACCAATCTTTCTTCTAACATTGTTGAAATATTTCCTCTTACCCTATCAGTTACAGTTTGATTCTTAAAATCAAAACATTTCCCATTATTTGTAATATTAAATGGTTCACCGAGTGCAAGAATTGAATCAACATGTGCATTTAACATTTTTGGTGATTCAAATCCAGTTAAATAACCTAATTTTAAAGAATATTCTTCACATTTAAAACGATCATTTTTAATTGCTGCTCTTAAAACACCCAAATAATTTTTAATAAATTCATCTCCAAATCCACGAGCTGATCCAAAATCGAGTAATTCAATTTTTTTAGTTTTTGGATTATATAAGAAATTAGCCCAATTTGGATCTGTTTGCATAAATTTATAAATTGCAATTTCTTCTAAACATAATTTCATAATTCCTGTAGCTATTCGATTTCTTGTTTCTTGATCCCAATTACCTTTAACAATTTCAATTCCTTCCATTCGTTCCATTGTTAAAACTTTTTTTGTTGATATATTCTTATAAACTTTTGGAACAGAAAAAGTATCACTATTATTTTCCAATAATTTAGCAAACTTTTCCATGTTAGAAGCTTCTCTAAGATAATCACATTCCCATTTTAACTCTACTCGAGCATTAGCAACAGTTTTATCCAAAAATAATCCGTTAGGTAATAATCTTGAAGCTGTTAACAACATCATGACATTATTTAAATCTGAATCAATTGAATCTGCAACTCCTGGGTATTGAACTTTTACAACAACTTTCTCACCTTCTTTTGTAACAGCATTATGCACTTGACCAATAGATGCAGCTGCAATTGGAACATCATCAAATGATTCAAAACATTCTTCTCTCCAATTATTACCAAGTTCATTTTTCATTATTGTATTCAATTGATATGTAGGCATATAATGTGCACTATTTTGAACCCGTAGTAAGATTTGTTGAATCTCTTCTGGTAATACTTTATTATCTTGTAATGATAACATTTGTCCTAATTTTAAAGCAGCACCTCTCATTTTTGATAATTTTGTTGATATTCTTTCAATATTTCCAGGTGTGAAAATTAATGAATTACCACCTGATGGATTATTAACAAGACGTTTTATTGATTCTTCAACAACTCCAACTCCAACTCCGGTGGCTAGTGCACCATAATGAAATAATCTTGACATTCGAGATGAAGGCATTGCTGAACTTTTTAGTTCAAATTTATTCTTCTTTTTCTCATCTTTATCATTTGATGGTATTTTTTCAACATTAATCTTGGTCGAGTACGCTTTTGGCGCTTTGGGATCCACAGCTTTTTCTGAATCAAGGTTTGGTCTTTTGGTAGTACCACTCAAAGGATTATTAATAGGCGAAGAACGAAAAGTAGAGTCAGAGTTGGCCGAAGGTGTTTTTGAATTCTGGGATAAAAAGTATATTTTAGAAGCTTCTTCAGAAATAGATGGACCAAAGAATAACTTTGGAATCGAACTGTTCTTGTAAATTTTTTCTAGAGATTGCTTCTGAAGGGATAGAGATTTACATGCTACTTCAGTAGCAGCATTTGCTACTCTGATGGCATCCAATATCCTTGACATCTGTCTAGTTAAGGGATAAAGCAGAAACAGTTAATTGTTGTTGCTGATAATTTGACAGTTAGATTTATAATAATTTAACATCCAAACATCAGCGGAGGTTAATATAATTATGCATCCTTCTTCCCTTCTTTTATATTCTCCTCTCATATCAAAAGAACATCAATGATATCCTTTTTGAATCGAGGTTTTTGCTTTAATCCTTCTCCTTTATTGAATTTTAAGGAATGTGTAAGAAGTAATGATTCTGAATCGGAGTCAAGTGGTGATGACCACTACCACGACACCTTATCTGATGTGGGCCAAAGTACTTGCATTACTATTCCTGATCAGTCTAATTCAAGAAGTAAATCAATAAATATGATCAATTCTAACAGTAAAAGCAATGTTAATGTGATACCAAGATCACCTCCAATTCCCCAAAGTAACATATTTGATATGAAGAATAACATGACACAAGTAGAAATGAAAATGGAAATGCGTGGAAATGGAACGGCAATTTCAATCCCATTATATTCTCGTGTTGCTCAACTGATTTATATGCTTGAAACTAGAGGGTTGGTACCTTGTTTACCTAGCGATTGGAAACCGGATTTTGAATATATTCCTTCGTTTTTGTTTTCTGATAATCAAGATCCTACTGCAGCGGGCTTAAATCCTATTATGATAATACCTAAAATGTTAACTAATACAGATAATTGGTTACACTTCATAGGCGTTCGCTATTTTAGAGGTCTTGTTTTACTTGGGGCAAAGATAAGAGATATATTAAGAAAAGGAGGTAAAGGTTATGATATAAACGTCGCTGTTTTAAAAACGATAGGATCTTTTACTAAATGGCTTTCTCTTATTATGTTTGGCACAGGTAAGGTTGGAATATTTTTCTGATACCGAGATAATAGTTTTAAAAGTCACTACAACTGAAAATCCCTCTACAGAATTTAGGTTAAATAATTATCTCTATGTTGAAACAAATTTGGATACCCAAAGAAGAGTTAATTCGGATGATTCCTCATTAATGTTTTATCAATGTTCTTCAAAGTTGAGCAAGAAATTGAGGGTAATAACAAGAACAGGAATTTATAGTCCCAACAAAAGTGTTTATGGAATTGCAGTTTGTCAAAATGTGATAGGAATAGGATCCTTGACTTGTTCACATCCCACCAGTGAAACCCAAAATCTTGCAACTCTTGATCTAACAGGTAACTGAAACCTCACTCTTTCATAATATATCCAAATATACCATTCTAACTAAATTTCAAGATAGTAGCAATGATATTACGAATGCTATCGCCATAGCTTCAGTTGTTAGTATTGCAGCTAGAGAATGTCTATATTGGTCAGATACAAAACCTGGAATTGAATTTGAATATAATCCTATATTAATCTCGGATGAGTTATCTTGTTAGGGAGAAATGGATACCACAAAATTAATTTATTGATGCACTTGTTAAATCAAATAAGATCGTGATTAAAACTAAAATTGCTAGATGTCCATTATACCTTCATAAAAGCATAATACGTTTGTTTATTTGGGTACTTAAGCTTACTCTTTAACATGAATTTTAACCTTCATTTTCTCTGTTCCCAATTTTTATTTTATACTTCAGTTTATGATCGATATCAACTTTATTATAGGTATAGCTAGTAGATTATTAGTAGTTTACTATAATTACGGCCTTAGAATCATTTGTGTGCGTATACTATAATATATCTGATATTTCTTAATTCATAGTCGCACCTAATGTTAATAGAGATGAGAATTTTATTACAAGGTTATATGAAAAGTATGTGATATCTATCCAATGAAGCCTGTAATTGAGATAGATATATGCAGAGCTTAGTAATTCTGAGATCTTAAACTTATAAGATCGTTTATAACACATAATGCATTGATCAAAGATTTATGGTAATTTGAATAGCAACTGTTCGCGTGCTACCAGTAGTACCAACCGTTCACATGTATGCGCCATAAGAAACATAATTATATCTAAAACATTTTTTAAAATTTAACAGTTATTTATTGTTCATGTGAAATGAACGACACCAAAGACTTTTAAAATCTATAAATTTAAAGAAATGAGGACCGGATTTTCCTGTGTCTCACAAAGATGTGTACATTTCACATGAACAATAAATAACTGTTAAATTTTAAAAAAAAATTTAGATTTTGTGTTTCTTATGGTGCATATATGAAGTCATTGTGGACGGGTTGTTAACTTACACTAGCTAATATAGAATTATAGGTGGATGTTCCTATAGATTAATATAAATAATATTATTCATGATCATGAGCATATATTAAACTTATACTATAGCAAAGACCAAGAAGTCAAGTGTTACCAGGAATTAATTATATGATAACTATAGAGCGTTCTGTTTGCATATGCAGAATTCCTTTCTACAACAGATGTACAGATTTGGTATTGCATTAAGCCAGGAAGTTGCGTGGTAAACAATAAAGCTTAAGCTTAACAATAACTCGATTATTGGAATTGAAAATTTTGTCATACCGCTATTGGTAATTTGGTAGTCTATTACACAGTTTTCTGATGGTATATTAAATAATATTATATATGTCAGGTTTTTATAGGTTTATTTCTAAAATCTAGTCTTTGTACAGATTAATTATAAGTTATATGACATATTGACATAGTTATTTATAGCATGCAGTTCCAGGACCCTACAATCCAATAAAATTACGTTATCCTAAGTTGTTGTGTTAGATGATACAACTTTCTTAGGACTATTATAGAGCACTACAGTGGAATACAGGAGTGTGATTACAAGCCTATATGACACAAAACCACATATATATCTATCAACATCACTTATTCTCAAAATATTTCAATATTATAGCGTTCAGTTTAAGCGCTACCTAAAACTACAGATTATTCCTTTAAAGTCTCAGTTGACGCGAGACAATTGAAAAACACAATAATAATACATAATTCAGCTGCAGAATTGTTGAGTTTCTTCTGATGGGTTAATTAAATGCGTTGTCAATAACATTGATATAGGAAATATTATTTTATATCTCATATTTGTATGTGTAAATAGAAAAAAGAAAAGAAGAAAATACTGTTATGAATCAAAAATTCCACTCAATGGAAAATGTTTGTGATAAATCATACGTCTTTACGATTCATTTTAATATAACTTGCGATTGGAACTTCAATAGCAACACTATAAGGCTATTTGACAGATCATGTCTTGAAATTGTCTTGATTAAATTCATATGTTAATTCAGAATGCCAGCTCCTGGCCATTAAAGAGTAGTTGATCATAATATTGAATTAAAAAAACGTAATACTTGGCGTCATATCTAAATCAAAATCCCAAATTAAATATAGAAAGTAGGCTAGAATTAAGGGATCAGGAGTTAAGACTCAAATAATTATATGATCCATTATGCCTGCCATAATTAAACGGTGAACGGACATATGACAACAACAATGATGTATTTTCACTCACTATTAATTTATAGTTTATTGGCACTCTTGCAATTGAGTCTTGAGTCTTTACTAAAAATAAAAGCTTCGAATTCCTAGCTAGAATCAATCTTAAGCTTCGTGATCATTCCTATGCATGCAGCAGGTTAGCTTGTCTCAATTTTAATATTTTGGCGCGTCGAAGTTCTATTCTAGATATCTGACAGTCTCTGAGCTCCTTTGGGCGTTTCAACTCTTCCATTGTTTCCTCTCTGATGTTTTGTAGTGATTCCATCTGTTTCATATATTCTTCTTTATTTTGACTGAACGCATAGAAACCGACTCCTCTATTCCTTATTTCCCAATTTGGGTCATAATGCTGCTCAAGATCCTGGTTGTGATCTCTATCAATTATGTCTTTGGCAGGTTCTTTGAATTTGTCGATATCAAAAGATTCGGATTGTATGACATCACCATGGATCAGTTCTACTGGCTTCTCCACTAGTGTTGAATTTTCTTTGGAGTATTCTTCGCCCTTGTAATATGCAACTTTAGATTTACTAACTACCCTCGTTCTTCCAAATTCATCAACTATTTCAACCATTTCCTCATCTGACTCTTCAAATTCACTTTCAGTGCCGAAGGATTCCTGATCTTCTGAAGTTGGTCTTTTCTTTCGATAAAACTCTACGAGACCTTCGCTTTCTTCGTTTGAGTCAAGATTTGCCCTAGAGTGATTCTTTTCGAGTTTTCGATATTGCTTTGCCTTTCGTTTGAGAGCTTCCTTAGATTTTTGGTAAGGATCATCTTTTTCTATTGTCTTCCTCCTCTAGGTGTAATACCATAGTTAGTATCATTTACATAGGCCTATATGAACAAATATTATATTTGTTCTATTAAAATAAATACATACCTTTCTGTCTTTACCGGAATTAAATTCATTCTGATTCTTGAATGATATTTTCCTTCCATTTGTTGTTTGTAGATTGCTTTTATCTTTCTTCGCTTTCTCTTTGACAAGAGCCAATTCAATACCTAAATCGAAAACTGACGTAGAGGGAACTTGAATAGGTATATCACCAACTTTATTTCTGTTTGACTGAGAGTATAAATCTCGATAATTTGTTGAATTTAAATGGTTCTTTTTTCTGTGTGTACCTGAGGTCTCATTGTCACTTATTGAGCTCATCCTCTTACCACTATCAATAAAGTTTTTTAGTGTTGTGTGAAAAGAAAGATGGAGGGTTGTAAGCTTCATAATTCCAAGTCAAAAAATCACACAAAATCTACAAAAAATGGCGTATATCCAAACTCTTACAGTTGAAGATTACAAGTTTGTAAAAATTATAAAGAAGAATCGGAGGCAAAATAAAAATGGAAAGTAGGTATTCACAAAATAATTTAAAAATCTTGCCTCTTATACATAAGGATAATTGTCATGCTCAGTTTTATTACTTGTGATACATTATATTAGATTTATACTTTTAAAAGTTGAGCTTTGTGAAGAACCATTTGTTCTTACCGGCCTGATGTCTTTCTTCAAAAGTCTTCTTAATGGTTTTCTTTGCATCTTCCCTTTGCGATGGCTCTTTGAAGGTCTCGGTTGTGACGGTGGATTTTAATTCCTCAATATCAAATGTATAACGAGTTGGCAGTAAATGGTTGTAGTTAACTAGTTTAACAAATGGCTTGATCTTGGTCCTTTTGGCAATTTTCTTTGGTCCCAAGTTTTTGGTGACCTTCAATGGGTAGCGTTCAATACCAGCAACTAGGGCATGTGGGAATGGGTGTGATTTGCTGCCTTCATCGTGTGGTTTGACAATGACAACCTTCTTACCAGCGTATCTACCGCGAACAATAATGGCTATTATAAAATAATTAGTATTGTATTCGATAAAATCTATTAACAAGAAGAATGGCTCATAAGTCGGATATATCGAAGTAGAAACGTAGATATATAGTCGTTCGGATATACATTCCATTGAAATAAACTCTGCCTATTTTGATTGTTGAACATTTGAACGTTTGAAAGATAGACAAAGGATTTCGGATTCTTGAAGGAGTTCGAGCCTTTGGGCCAAGTTGTAGTTTGTAGTTGTGGATCTACTCTCTCTGTTTTCTAACTTATTTCAACATATCCAACTCTAGCAATTGCAGGAATCTAAACATAAATGTGGAAACATACCAACTTTGCCTGCTTTGATGAATTTTGAACCCATTGTTACTGTGTTAAATAAAGACCTAAAAAGCTGAAATTTGGGTAATTCAGTATGATTGAAAATGTGCAGAGTGTAGTGATGTTATGTACGCTGGCGTGCCGTTTAATACACATGTATTCGTGACCGTGTTTCGTGATATAAGGGTTTAACCCTATATTGTTACAGGTGTTCACCTGATTTGTTTCATCACTTGTTTTGTGTCTCAGAAATTATGGGATTCTCAGCCCTTTATCATGAATGATTTGTATGAAATAATAGAACTTTGTACATACAGAATAACGCATAGAATAGAATGTCCATGACCGCCAACCAAGGAATAAAACCTCCCGCGAGAATGTGAATACCGTTTTTGTAGTTTGTCCCTAGTCTCGCAAAAAATTAATATACAACCACATAACGGACAAATAATTATATTACAACTGATGTGATCTCTTCAGTTATTATAAAGTGGAAATGATTCCCAGAACTCACCTTTTGGCTAAATCTTGTCCTCTATCTACTTCTTCTGGAATATTTCACCACTTTTACCCTTGTCTTTCGAGGCAAATTTCACCCGTTTATATTATTAGTATTTAATTTTGAATTTTATTTTAGCTTTTTGTGTGGAGCAGAAGTCTGGTATTTCTTAAATGGCAACAACTCTTCCAAAGCGCAGGAGAGCCTCCAACAAATCAGCAATGGATAAGGCATCCTTAGTTTTTGAATATATGAGAAGCTTGCGGATTTCAATGTCTGAATTTGTTGAGTGTATTCCTAAAATGGAAGGTCCTGGGGTTCACCACAGACAACAACTTTTTGCGCAGGCTGTTTATGCATCGAAAAACCTAACCGATTTTTATATCAGAGATAACAATTTCCCTTTTGACCGTGATTATCTCATTGATTCCCTTCAATTCCCCGATTCTTTAAGAGAAGAGTTAAACCAACTTGCCGCAACTAACATATTTAATAAAAATGTTAAAGATAAACAGGTTTCATTTGAAAACTTGGACTTAAACCAAATCTCAACTATAATCCAAGAAACAGTTCCCAAAACCTCAAAACTTCTTCACTCTTTACTATCTTCCAGCAGAATGGGTAAAAATAAAGATACTCAAGTCGAATATCGTATTTTTCTTATCATATCCATCTTTTGCTATACACAACACCCCGGATTATGCACAAACATACCAACGACACTTGGCCTCTATTTCTATTCCAAAAATGCCCAAAGATCTATTCTTGAACTATTAAACAAGTTTGGGGTTATAATTAATTATAGAAAGTTAATGGAAACTGTTGAGATCAAAAAAAGAGCGCGTGGTAAGGTATTTTCTCAGGAATCTTCTAGTCCAAGTTCCAATGTAATACCTACTGGTAGCGCTTCTGACGATGATGAAGATATTTATGAATATCCACATAAATCTTCATATAAACAAACAGCAATTGAAATGAAATCTCCTTCTGTCTCTAAAACCAGTGATAGCGATGATATACAACCGGTCGCTTCAACATCTGGTACAAAATGAAATCATCATTCCTTTGGTTTTAAATTCAATATTATTTTACTTCTCTGTATATTCTGGTTTATTGTAAAATTTTGGTCTTCTAAAATTTTCTGTTGTTTTTTGGGTGTATTTAGTGTGTTCTTTCTCCAAATCTATTGTTCTTAACTTTTGAATTCTTGTATATTCTTCATTATATTTATTATATTCTTAAATATAAACATAATTTTCAGCTATTAATTTTGGTATATGCAACTTAATTGATCAATATCAATTTTCTAATGGCATCTTAAAATATTTTGATTTTCTTTCTCAATTGTAACTGAATATATTAATATTGCTTTCATACCATGATCAATATTTAACTTATATAAAGTCTTTATAGATATGTTATGTTGTGATCTGAATGTATATTAACAATAATTAGACTATGATTAAGTTCAAGTTTGCAAGTGCATATTCTTTAGAATTTTTGTACATATGTCAATATTGCAATTGAATAATCGATATCCCATTGAAAATTTGAAATATAATAAATATAGCTTTGTAAAGTTTATGATACATTTAAACTTATAATTTTACGTACCTTCCAGCTATATGGTACACCCTGCTATACAGCATTACAGACGCTGTATGTCTCAGATATTTTGATTATTCTATTATGTACACTTTTTTAACGAATATTCAAATATTCTTCTTTCTTATTATCAGCCGGTAATTAAGCTTAACGAGCATATGCATACCTATATCTATATCATATAATGGCATATGGCCAGTTTATAATTATACAACAAATAAATAAATACAATTACAGATTGTTTGCATATATTTATTATTTCAATATCCTTAATTATAATTAAGCTTATAACTAGTAGCGGAGTGAAGTCGACCGGGGTTAAAACATGTTTCAAAAATTAATGTGATTATTGCAATTGAAATATTGGAAATGAAAGTATAAATCTTAAATTTAGGATAAAAATATGGAATGACACGTACCAGTACACGTCAACTACTTAACTACAAGCTGGAGTAGAGTTGGCTACAAAAGAAAATGAATATATATAATAATATTACTATTTATATTTGACTTAAATTTGCGATTCTTCATGAATACCTCGAATTATAATTAACTATATACTTTTTATTATATTAGAATGACAAAGAATATCAATTAAAACATAAAAGGTAATTTAGAGCCACTTTTAATTATATTATTAATGAACTATTTACTACAATTGACATTTATTTTTCGACCAATTATATGTGACTTGAGATTCTTCTTACCTCAATTGAAATCATAATTAACAATGTACATACTGTGAAAAAAAGGAATTTCAAGCCTAGGAGTTTCAGAACCATTTATATTATTTAAGATAGACGATTCATTGGTACCAGCATTTAATTTTTGACGTGATCATGAATCTTCGAAGTTGCCTTAAAAATTGTTACAATCGAAATGTTGTCTTAACTAATTAACTTACTTAATTATAATTATAAACTTTAAATGAAAAATGGCATAACTTAAAATGCTGATATTAGCCTGATAAATTGATATTATATCACCATGGCCATGTTATATATAGTGAAAAATTAATACTGAAAACATGCCTATACAATTATAATATCTGTCACTCTATTTAAAAAGAAATACATTATTCTAACTACTGTTGGTTAAAATTGCTCTATCGATACACGGGATCGAGGAATTAATTATAGTTTGATCTTGATATAGTTAGAAAACATTTGATTTGAGGAATAAACAATTAGTATGACAAGAAAACCAGACGATGGGCCTAAATTTACAATATTAATGGCGTCTTTAAAGGATTGGGCAAAGTCTTTTTTATTCATCTGTCATACTAATTATTCCTCTTAAATTAATTGTTTTATTTGCTGAATTCCCAGAGGATCAATATTGACCGTAATTAATTAATGCATCAGCTAACACTGTAATTAATGAATACTCAAAATTCATATTTTACTTGTTTTTCATTTACTGGTGTGAGTATAATTTATAACTATAGATCATGTATTAATAAAAATGTAATTAATATTAATTATATTATTTATTTATTCATTGAAACTAAAAAACATTAAACTGAATTTAAATAACAAGACAAACATATCACAACATAGACATTATACACATATATAACAAAAATGGAATCCTTTAAATGGACCCGATAATTAAAAAGAATTTTATTGATATAGAAAAGGATTTTTCAATAGAAAAACTAAGGAAATTGTTTTGAAAAAATAAATACAAATGTAGTGCAAACAAAAAAGATTATTAAAGATTATAGAAAAACAATTTGAAAGACGTTTAAACGAAGAATACAAAAACAAAAACAAAAACAAAAACAAAAACAAAAACAAAAACAAAACAAAACAAAACAAAACAAAAAATTTAAACAAAACAAAACACAAAGTAAATAAATTAAATGTAAGTTCCTTCAAGTGAATAGATCATATATACTTATTCACAAAGGAGAATCAAAAAACAAAAAAGTTTACTTTTTCAAAAGGGTTCCATCTGGTTCTTCTCTAATAGGATCTGTTTCATTCACATTCCTTATACCAAAGTAATCATTGCTTTCATGCAAATCTGGGGATGAGGTAGAATAGAAACTAGGAAGATTCCCCCTTATATTGGATTCTGACCTGTTCCTTGAAGCAGAAGTATATGCAGAATAAGGACTTGATTGTACATTATTATAACTAGTTGGAGGGGGCAAATCAAACAGTTTTTCATCTTCTTCAGTAAATCCTAAGGATTGAAAGATATCCTTAGAAAATGAACTAATATCATCATCAATGTTAAGTTTAACAGGGGGTCCTAAAAGTTCAGTATCAATCGTTTTTGCGGGCTTAGTTTTATTAATCGACATACGCGGTTGCAAAACTACCCTCTCACTCAATTTGGACCTTGTAGAAGGAGTACGGTGTACATTTGGGTCTAAAGATGGTCCTGGAACGATTGATTGATGCTTAAAAGTAATGGATCCTTTGAAACTAAATGCTTTATTAGCGCCCTCTTCAGCTGAAGCTAATGTTGGTGATTTATCATCAGCATCTTTTGAAACAATGTTTTCATCAGACACCGACTTGGTATCGTTTGTAGATTTGGATTCCGATGTCGATTTCTTCACTAATTCACTTTTTATTTGGGAATCTGGTTGTGGATCTTCCCCATGGTTCCTTACTCTTCTTATTGCCTGGATCCAAGACAAATCACCAGAGGTGCCATTTCCATTAACACCTTTAAACTCAACAATACTACTTTCTATCACAAAAGTATCATTTGGTGCTTTAATTGCAACAGATTCACCATGTTTACTACTTAAGCTCTTAGACTCTTGAATACTAATAGTTTTATTAACGATATTAATTTCAGAATCTACACAAGTTAATAGAAGTTCCGGAAAACTGTTGGTTTGATATTGCGTTACTGGAGTTGTGACATGTACTTGTTCAGTCGATAATTCCGGTGAAATAATGATAAGCCTACCTTCACTTGTTAGAATTGCAACTCTATCACGCTTATGTTTCTTCTTTAACAACGTTGATATCTTATTATGTCCACCCAATGAAAACCAACGTCTTAATCTACCATGCTCTCTTGCGTCCGGTTTCGCTATTAACTCTTCTTTTTCTGGAAATGACTTATTTTTCTCCAGACCAAAAGGTTTAGTTGCTCTTTTTTCCTTTGCAATTGCAGAACGCTCCGAGTCATTCAACATATTGAATCTTATTGGATATTCCTCACTATTAAACATTGAAATGCTGGTCGTTGATACCATTTTACTAGCCAAGATGCTAGAATGAGCAGTTAAAGAAACATTTACGAGACCTATTTTGGCAATTCTTTCAGTTGACGATTTGAGAAACACACTCCATTGAATATCGAGCTTTGTAGAAGGTGATACAGGCGCTGAATTAGTAACGGGAAGAACACCATCCACTTTCTGATCATTCAACTCATTACTAGATGTCAATTGCTTGACATCATTATCTGAATTCGTCTTAATAGGGGGATTCTGAGATTCATCTTTATTAGCCACAGGATTTTCTGAAGTTGGTGGCGGTAATGAAGATTGGGTCTCATTTAATTTGGTATGGGAGTTGTCCAGAATTGAAGTTGGAGGCTCATCAATTTTTCTGGAATCTTCCTCTGGAACCGATATAACCGAATCTGATTTGATGGCAGTAGCAGTAGCAGTAGCAGTGGTCTCAAGAACAGGGATACTTTTAACTATGACTGGGGTATTTGTCTCTTTAGTTGAAGGCAATGCAGTATCAGGCTTATTCTTTTGCTGAGTATCTTCCGAGATAGTGCCCCCATTCACCAAAGGAATAGAGGCTTGAGAGGCCATCAAAATGTCAGTTTTCACTTTTTCGGATACTTCGCTTGTATCAGTTATTGAAGGGGTGAATGATTGAGATCTTATTGAATTTTGAGACGACTTAGACATGGATGATTTGGGGCGAATCATTTTAGGAATGATGAGGGAATTCCGGGATTTATTGAAATTCAAGGATTTCTGCGAGGCAAGATTCTCAGATGAACTGGTAGGAGAAGGGGGTTGTTCCGGAAGAGCTGAGCTCGAGTTTGAAGGGATTCTGTGGGGGTGACTAAGATGTAATGATAATCGTTTGTTTTTGTTAGCGTCTTTTTTAGCCGAGGATATTGCTCCTTGTTTATAACTGTAGCTATACTGGACAGTATTTACGTTTGAAATAAAAGGTTTAAATTCTGGATGAGGAAGAGTCCAAATTGAGTTGTCTTTCCAGTTGACGCCCTTAAAAAAGGAATGCTTGTGAATTTGGGGTACCGTTAAACGATCGTTTGGGTTTAACACCAACAGCTTTGTCACTAAATCTCGAACAGACTGTGGGAAGCCCGGAGGGAAAGTGAATTGCAGTCTTGTGATCTTTTGGAATGTCAAGTATTCATTTGTAGCCTTGAAAGGCGGTCTGCCGGCAAGTATTTGAAACAGAACACAGCCAAATGCCCAAATATCGCAGCTTTTCCCACAAGATCTGTCCGAAAGAAGCTCGGGAGAAACATATTCAGCGGTTCCTACGAAAGAGTCTGCTCTAAAATCGAAGACATCACCTTGGGTATTCCGAAGCTCTTTCACTTTATCCTCTTCCAGCAATTTTGCTGTTCCGAAGTCTGTAACACGGATGCGGAAATCCGAATCCAGTAGAATGTTCTCTGGCTTCAAGTCTCGGTGAATGACACCATTCGAGTGCATAAATTGAACGACATCAAGAATCTGTGCTCCATAGTATCTTGCACAATCTTCGTCAAGAGTGGTGTACTCTTTTATTAAGGTAAGCAACTCGCCATTAGGGGCATATTCAAGCACAAAGTAAATACATGCCTCATCCTGAAAAGTAGCATGAAGACTGATGATCCCTTGGTGCTTTGATAATCTTTGTAAGGTATCTCGCTCAATTGAAATATATTTAACTTTTTTTTCCTTGATGATGTGCCGCTTATCAAGCATCTTGATAGCGTAGAGGTTTCCTGTACGATTCTCTGTACTCAGCAACACAGACGAGTAGGAGCCATCGCCGATATTCTCTCCGAGAGTGTAGTCAGCCACACCCTTTCTAGAGGGGTGGCGGGCAGATTCGTCGTTTGGCTCTGTTTGGACATTAGATTCAGCCGCATGACCGTGAAAATTTCCTGATGGGCTGGGTGAAGTAGGCAGTGATTCTGATGGGCTCTCCATGATAAGGTCGGGTAAGCCGTTCTTGGGTGGGAGGAGGAGTTGTTCTAGGTCCACGTGGGTAGCAAGAGAACGTTCGTGGTTGTGGAGAGAAAAGTATTTAGATGGAATGTGAGAGGAATTTGGAATCAAATAATTGGGACTGTTGGTATGTTTTGAGTGCTCTACATATCAGATCTAATAATTATTATTCCTTGCCTGATAATTAACCTTTTGAGTTCACCTAAGCCTATGACAGTATTGCCCTTTCTCATTGTTGTATATCATCATATGTATCTATATCTCTTACGAGTTTAATTGAATGTGTTGATTGACACAAGAACCTGAGCTGAAGCTTAGATCCTCTACTTCATCTTCTTGTGCCATATCGCGACTTTTTATGGTCGTGTCGAATCCTTGCAGGTTTCAAAACAGTTTCACCGCCATCTCAAATAAATCTCTAGTTAGCGCAGATTTTTGCTATTGCAACTTTAATATTATTTCAGAAAAGTAAGCTTATATTTATATATATATATATTATACTGATAACAAAAGCTATCCGCCTAATTATGGTAGTATTTATTTTTGGTCCTTAGAACGATAAACGGAGCTGAAGAATTGAGACATGTACTAAACACTAAGTTGGATTAATAACGATATATACAGTATGTTAAAACTCATAGGCCTATATATTATTCGCCGTACTATATCTAGGTAACTTTAAGTGGAGTTGATTAAGATATACGGGAATCTATCAAATTCATACGCTAGATCCAATTAAGTAAGTTAGAAACGAAAATAACAGACGTTGATATCGGACTTCACTTCCAAAATCCCACACATTTCACATTCTTTTCTTATTAATTTAAGGATTATATTGGTAAGGATCTCCTTATATTTTTAAAAAATGAAAAACGTATCTACAAATATTAATACACCACAAAGCAAAGGATGGCCTACAGTATTATAGTTTCTCATCGCACCTTAATCATAATTTTCAATATAATTATATGTATTACTTTTAACTACAATTGGATTGTTTCACTGCATGCATATGTAATTGCATGTTCCCATTGTCAAAATACAGCTTTTCAACCTAATTTCGGCCGTTTGGGGTAGTAATCGGCGATGTGGTCGACTGTTGTTCGGCCAAATGTGAGGTATCGGCCACTTTTTGAACTAGATATACCTATTGGTTTCTTTGGAGTGGTTTTACTCCATTGGTATTCATATTAAGTGGTAGGATCAATATACTATTACAATTTTGTCGTTGGTAAAGGCTAAAAGTTATACCTGCTGTATTTGTTGACTCTGTGTGTTCTGTTGTTTTGAAGCCGCCATGACGTGAGTGGTGAAGATGTGAATATGTTGTGCATAGTATGACCGAACCTAAGTTTAATCATCGTATATTAAATCTAGTTTGAAGTTGAACCTGGACGCAAAGAGACTTGAGAGATCCGATGAAACTGTTAGATATCCTTATACAGACATTAGAATTTTGCTTCTTCTAAATTTAAAATAACTAACCTCTAAAAATAGTATACGTATTATTAGGTCGATTCACACATTATAATCCTATTTTAATTGAACATTCTAGAAAATATAAATATGATGATCAAGGAATTGTCCAACAAGATATCTATAATTGAAAGTGAAGTTTACAAACGACGAAAAGCAACTATATAAAATAAGAGTATTAGAATACAGTTATACCCAGCCAGAGCTAACAAAATGAAGTCTTCCAATTGTTGGTATGGTTGGTGGTCATAGCTACAAGACGAATGCCAATTACAATCAAATTTCGAATCAGTGTACCCCATAAATAGGAGCTCTTTTAGTATAAATTATGATATATATAACCTATATAACATCATGTAATGCATGCTTTTTTTAGTGTATTAATTTTTTCGAAATATAACCTGATTAATCCTTTTTATGTTCCCTAAAAAAAATTAGACATCTCCCAAGCTTTGTCCATAGCTCACATGCTGTCCTTCTTTCACTTTAAACTCAAAATTTTTGGGTGCCTCAAACACAAGAACGATAGTGCTACCTAAATTAAATCCACCCATTTCTTGTCCTTTCACCATTGCTACACCACCAAGAAGTCTACTGGCTTTTCCATACGTAGCCTCGTAACAAGTATTCTTTACTGTTTTCTTTTTCTGATTGTTAAACCTGTAACCATAAAGTCTTCTATTTCTAAATGATAGAAAGCTTGATTTATTACTTTCATTATCTTTGTTGATAAGAGGCACATTTGTGGAATCTGATAGCGAACTAAGACTGGTAGAAGAACTATTATTACTGTTAATAGTGCTACTGTCAGTACTAGGATTGGTCGTTGTGGTTTCACTTGAAGTTTGAGAATCGGCATTATTTCTATCATTTTCACGCCTATTACCTTTATCATTCCCATAAATTGAAGCATCCTCGTAATAATTATTTGTTGTCAAATCTTTGTCAAAATTCAATTTAATACTACCAACATTTGTGGCACCAACTGGTGTCATACTGAAAAAACCATGTTTCCATTTTCCTAACAATGCAACCCTTTCATTTAATATAAATAAATCATGGAAATGTGTCTGAAAAAAGGGCGCAACACTAAATAATTCCCCAACAAAGTGACGTCGCAATTGAACAACCCAATTGGAAGGTGAATGGAATCTATGATAATCTCCTGGTGCTAGATAAATAACAGTATAGAATAACTTCTTCTTGTCATCTTGATTCTCCAGTTTCAATTCATTAGACATCAGTTCTTCGTTTACTTTATTTACCGAAGATGAAGGAACAGACGATATTGTCGCATCTCCATCTTGCGTAAACTTGGTATTACTTTCCAAGTGATTAGCGCTCCCATTTTCAACTGGGTCATGTAAAATATTATGTGGAATACCATTAGCTTTTGCAAATAATTGATTAGCCATCTCATCTACTTCATTTTCCTGAAATTCAATATCTCGAGAAGGGACAGCCAGTTTAATAGAAGATGTAGAAGAAATTGTGTTAGTTGGTCGATCTACTGTTGTCTGTGTTGTTTGAAAGTCCAAAGGGCCCAGTAGTGCTTCTAAAGAATATGTTAATCCCTTGACTTGCTCGATTTCCCCGTTCTTAATTTGACCAAAGTGTATAACTGTTCCATCAGCAGGGGAGGTTAATACAGAATTTTCATCAATAGGCCTGGAATTTGGTTTCAACTGTCTACAGAAAAATTCACCTAGATTTTTATAAGTTGTTAAGTCCTGCCTATCGACCTCGTCTAAATTAACACCAAATAAATATGAATAAGCCTTAATAGTAGGAGCTCTCAAACATAAAGGTAATGTCATACTGTTTAGCCGTCCCCATACTCTAGACATGGCCTTTAAAGGAAGTTTCGTATAGGCCATGGAGCTAGCTGCACCAGTTAATCTAACCGCTGGAAGTAGTTTGCGATGTTTGATATTTTTATAAATGTTACCAACAAACGATAGGTGAGAAATTAGCCACCATCTTAAAATTCGTCTGGATTCTCTTCTGCGAAGCCTCGCTTCCCTATTCGTACTGAACCAACGATACCGTCTTGATGAACGCAAGTTCGAATGCGATCTAAAGCGATTACGAACACCAAATAAAGATTTCCTCTTAGGCTTTTTTGTTGATTTCATATTGATGATGTTAGCACTATTTGCAATATTGTTATTAGGCATAGAAGTAGAAGTAGCAGTTATTACTTCGGAAAAGCGACGTTTCTTTTGCCGCCTCACTCGAAATGGAAATATCGGTTTCGGAATATTCATACTCGAGGGGAATGACGGATCCGGATTATCTGACCCTGTTTCGGTACCAGAAATCACATCAGCATTAATATTAGTGCCTGCAGATGGAACTACACTAGGATTTCCGGAAAAGCTGAATTGCACAGGTGGCATGGGAAGGAGGCCTCTCTTCTTAACAAAGTATCTCCAGACTGGTCTTGATGTTCCGGTGCTATAGGAGAGATCAGGCAGTCGTTGGTTGGTTGGAGTAGTTGTGGTTGCAGTTTTGGTTGTGATTGTGGCTACTTCTCTTGACCGAGGAATATATTTCGTGTTGTTAACATTGTTGCAATTGAGCTCCAAGCTTAAGCCCTGCAAGGTCACAAGACAATTTTTCGAGGCCGGCGAATTTGTGCCCAAGACGGTTGAAGGTGAGATATCTGTCGTGGACACAGCCGTCGAAGATTGCGCACCCCTTCCCGTTAGGAACATATTTGATAATGGCGGAAAATCGAAAGAAGAAGAGGCATTTATCCACCAGAAAGAATTAATTCCAATTCAACTATAATATAATCACATCAATTTTTAACTTTACGGGTGACAATATTATATTATTCGGCGGGTCATGTGATGCGTTTCGTCCGTTCACCCAATTGCAACGCGAACCGAAGCTTTTTTGTTTTTGAAAACTGGCCTCATCATGTTTATTGGAATATCTGGTACCATATGCTCCGGGAAAAAAGAGGTCCTCAGATATCTTGCGTACGATAAGGCTTTTGGGATAATATGGCTAGATCCCAATAAGGATCTTGAACATCAACACCTCATCAGCCAGATATCTACTATGAATAATTACAACGCGTCTCTTAGTAACAATTTTGATATCAACGTGAATAGCGTATACTTTTCTTCTGTTTCTGAAATAGTGGAATTCATTACTCCCAGATGGAGAGAAAACTTTGTTATTGCTGGAATATCAACAATGGAACAGCTGGAACCATTACTCAAACGGCCCTTTTTCTTACACATATCTGTTGATGCCCCAGTGTTGACACGATGGCAGCGATATAATCTTAAATTAGAAGAACAGAATTTAGACCACCCAATACCGATTGAGGAATTTGTCCAATTGTCTGATGAACTACTATATAATGGTCTTGCTACCGTTATTCATAACTCAAAAGTTAAGCTTATAAATAAATCCAATGACTTGACCGAGTTACATAAACATCTTGGGGATTTGAATCTGCTGGACAATGCTCGATTAAGACCAAGCTGGGATTTATATTTTATGCAATTGGCAGATCTTGCTGCACACAGAAGCAATTGTATGAAACGACGGGTTGGATGCGTGCTGGTTAGGGAGAACCGTGTTATTGCGACTGGTTATAATGGTACACCAAGAGGGATATCTAATTGCAACGAAGGTGGTTGTGAAAGATGCAACTCGGGAAATGGTTCAGGTGGTGCATTATCTACGTGTTTGTGTCTACACGCTGAGGAAAATGCCTTGTTGGAGGCGGGACGGGAGAGGATTGGGACTGGCGGAGTAATATATTGTAACACGTGCCCTTGTTTAACTTGTAGTGTGAAAATCGTTCAATGTGGCATAAAAGAGGTCGTTTATTCTCAGGGTTACAGTATGGATCAAAGTTCTGCTGATGTTTTGCGGAATGGTGGTGTTTCCTTAAGAAAATTCCTGCCCTCCAGAGACGGTATTATTATAGCTTGATTATGTTATGTATGACTAATCGATTTTTTCATACATGATATGAAGCTTTAATTTTTCACTTGAATCTTTCCATATACTTTTCTAGTAGAATAGTGAAAATTTCACGAGTCTTAAATGTCAGATAAATGCAACTATTTGTGCCACAGATATGGAAAGTAGAGATTTTCAGAAATCCGTCAATGATAGCTTGTATGAGAAGGATACAGACCTCTCCAATCAAGAAGGAAGAAACCATTTACAATAGAGCTCTAGACACAATAACCTACGAAGAACCAACCTATTACAGACTTCTGATTTCTGAATATCTCCAGAAACAGGGATTGAGATCGGCGAGATTGGACCCATCTGTAAAAACATTTAACAAGGTAACAGCAGTAGCTAATTACAGACACGATAAAAGTTTGACTGATGTTGAGAAATTCCGAGAGAACTTTGAGTTGACTCAGAAGACAATATCTCTATTGGTTTCTATTACTAATCTAGAAGAAATACAACAACCACAATTGGCTCAAATTCGCCCATCTTTACCAAATTACACATTTACTGATATACCTCCAATACCGCAAGAATGGAAATCGATCAAACAATTTGAACACTACATCTATCAACTAACCCACACAACCTATATGAACAAAGCTGCTTCATCCATACATGGTAAGGTCCCTCATTTATTACGATCATTATTTTCCTTGGAAAATAGTGAAACAGCTCCTTTCAGAAGTACTCAATCTTATAACAGCGCAATATACTTTTTTCAACGTAAAGGTAAAGACATAGCATCAGCTAGAGAATTTTTTCAGCAGATCCGAAAGGATGGTTTGACTCCGAACACAGTGTCTTATAATACAATGTTATTATCACTGAGATTGTATTCATCGTCATTACATTCAAGACAGCCACTGGAAATTGTACTACATTTTCTTTCTCTTATGAAAAGACATAATGTTAAAGCTGATTTATATACTTGGACATTAATTTTTGGGATTTTACCTGGTAAATACGCCCAAGCAATTCTTATAAAGGTTATGGAGTATAATGAAATTCCTATATTACCTGCTTTAATAACTTTATTAATCACCGAGGAAAAAAAACATTTACCCGCAACAAAGCTAATGTCAATTGCTGAAACTCAATTCGGAGAAATGCTCTCTATTGGCACAGTAAATGAAGTCACTGATGCTATATTAGAAGAAAAAAGGTATTTGGAAGCATGGAAATTTGTTCTACGCGTTGCCAAAAAGGACAAAAAGTTATATCCCAAAACTTCCACTCTTTTTATGTTCGCTAAAGTTTTTGCAAAAATAGAACGCCCAGATTTAATACTTGGTTGTTATTGGTATCTAAATGAACATTATGGGGTGAGATTAAATGTTAGAATATATCATCAATTAATCAAAGCGGCCGTTAAAACAGGATTTCATCGTAATTGGCGTACGGTCATTAGAATGCTATACGCCAAATTAATGCAGGACACAAACAACACATCGATATACCCGCCAATATTATATTGGTTAGAAAGAGCAAGAATCAGAGCAAAGATCTTGGATAAAAACACGAAAACGAAATATGATGAAACATTACATCTATCAAATGTAATGAACGAGGAAGAAACAAAATTATGGCGTGAAATTAAAGACAATCTAAAATGGACTAGCGATTATTTTGATTTTCGGCTAGAATCAAAAAATGCATACATCGCAAGAAAATTAGGAGCAAAAACAAGTATTGAGAAAGAAAAAAGCAAAAGGCCAAAGCTAATTTTGGAGAAAGAACGGGAGCATCCAACTAGATTACAAAAATCCTCTATGAAATATAGGAAGAATGCTAAAATGGCTAGACTTCATCGAAACCATGAGCAACGTTTGATTTTTGCTCGGGCAGGTGGCGCGAAAGGCTTATATATAAGTATGAAAGAAAGTAAAACACCAAAAGACAACGAAAATAAAATAACAAAAGAGAATACAAATCAAATCCAAGACAATGAAATAACACAATGGAGCGAAATTGAAATGGATTATCGAGAGATACATAAAGGGACAGAGAAAAGCCCTGAGAAATTATCTCCTTATATTGATGGATTTAAGTACAAACCTCAGCCTGCACATATAGAGATGAAGTCAGAAGAAGAATCACGGGAGAAACATGAACCAAGCTTCATAACTAATTTAAATCCGAAGAAACTGTTTTCCATTAATAAACAAAAACAATCAAGTGTGGATAATTGGGAATCCAGAAACTCAAACAAATCAAAAAAGATTCAGGATATTTTACATCGGAGGTTAATTTAAGAAAATACTTATAATTAAAATTGAGTATTGCCGATTACCATACCCGAAATGTTACAATTTGTTATTAAATATAGAAAGCACTCCCAAAGCCAAACTCATTACTATCGCAAAAAACTCAATTGTCTTCTTCTGAAATCAATTCATTTAAACGTTTTTTATATTTAAAGTTGGCGATTTAATGGATTCTGCATCTATTTTTTTAAGTCGTTAATCAAATTACCGAATTCATTGCTTTTGTATTTACAGATTAAAGATACAAAATGAATTTGCCAAATTAATGCCTCTCCAACAGATTATGATAGACATTACCACACATGAAACAAACTCACATAAAACGATATATCAAACTGAAAATAAACTGCAAACTACTATTAAAAGACGAATAATAAGTTAGAGATTGAAAATGCTGAAGTCAATTGCAACTATCATATTATGATTGGAAAATCAGTCAAATTTTCATATTGATCAGAATAATATCGTATTAAATTGTCAAATGCATTATTATACTATAGACACGCTACCAATATCATTTATATTTTAGATTTAAGCCTGTATATATTTAAATTTAAATATATGAAAAAGAGGTACGCCTAATTACATAATTAACCATTCCTATTTATAAATACTGTTAGATATATGATTCATGTAATCAAAATTCGAACTAATTATGTCCATTCATATCTTTCAATGAATAATCAATTCATAACTCTTATACATTTAGTTAAATATATAACATGAGTAAATCTATTTCTTTTGTTCTTGCAGCGGGGCTTCGAGATCTAAATAATAGGATGGTTTGATTTATTTTAAATCATCATCGAATTCATAAACTAATGGAGTACCAGTGGGAAAATTCAAGTTAGCGAAGTTAGCATCACTAATTTTATCCAAAGTTTTAACCAAAGCACATAATGAATCACCATGAAGACCAATTAAAACAGTTTTACCTGACAGTATATCTGATTTGATATCAGATTCCCAGTATGATGATAAACGCTCAATAACCAATTTGAATGATTCAGTTTTTGGTAAATCATCTGCTAAAAGATCGTTGTATCTTGGATCATTGGCTTGCAAAAACTCATTGTCATTGTGAATAACTGGTGGTGGAACATCACCATAATGACGCAAATCAGATTCCTTCGGTATGATCCTTGGAGCCTATAATGATGTATGGATGTTTACCAAATTTCTCGGGTGTAGGGGTTCGACCCTCATGGTGTCATAGAATAAAAATACCATTCTTTTAAACAATTCAGTTAAAGCCCATTGGTTATAAATAAAAAGGAGTACTGAAAAAATTAAAAGATGCTTCCAGATGTGAAGATAAATAGAGCGCGTCCTACTGAGACAATCAATCCTTTAAAATGGTCGGAAGACGGGCAATTAGCCTTTGCTTCAGCTGCTCAAATTGTTATACTGGTAAGGCATTTTCTTATATTGTATGAAGTAAAGATGTGTATTAACTGAAATTTATTATAATTTTAAGAATCCATTGGCACAAAATATAAATACTAGTGAAAAGTCCTCAAAAACCAGTGCTTTTGAAGAAATTAAATGCCCATGTGTTGAAATTTCGCCCAGCATGTTTGATTACTTTATAAGTAAGCTATAAATGCAAAAGTAAAATGGATATCGATCTGTATCTAATAATAATAATAGGTGACAAATATCAGGATACAAATATCGCGACTCAACAAGAAGAAAACGAAATTTCATCAATTGAGTGGTCTCATTCGGGGTCTTCTTTGAATAGAGGGTATGTAAACATACTATGGAATTTGAATGTCGAATAAATATTAATTGTTTCAGTTGTTTCTTGGCTGTTCTGACAAAACGGTTGGAAGTGTTTATACTAGAAAAGCATGGCATGGGAAAAAACGCCAAATGGGAAATTGTATGCATTAACAAGAGTCTTAAAATTTTAAATATTTCTCTAACTAATTACCGAAATTCAGAGATTCAATTTAACGGGATGGTTCCTAGAATACTTGAAATTCGATTTTGAACAACCTTTTTCAAACAACATTTTAAAGAAAGTTAGAACACATGGTAAGTAATTTTAAGTTGCCGAATGAATTTTGAAAATATTAAACCAGACTCTAATTATATATAAAAGCAATTTCATGGTCCTCGAGATTTTCGGATAGCAATTGGTCTGAACTTTTCTTGGCAGTAGGAAATGAAAATGATGAAATATGTATTTTCAAAGTGAATCATAAATCTTTGGAATTTGAAATTTCTGTCCCGATTTCTGGGGTTGATTGGATTAAACAACTATATTGGTCTACGTGGAAATTAATAAATGGAACTTGTATGATTTATTCTAGAATTTATGATTTTCTAATAAAACTATACTAATATGTTTTACTAATTTGTCTAGATATTTCATTCTTATTAGCAGTCGCAAAAAATAATTCTTTGCAGTTACAAACAATTCAATATTCAGAAGGTTTATTGAAGATCACTGAAGAACCTATTACTCTACTTTCCAAATCAAGATTCGATATATTCACCGTGTCCTGTGAACAATTGGTAAGAAATATTTATCTTCTATTTTCGAGCATAGAACTGTTACTAATAACGAAACCCTTATTTAATGATAATATTTATAGAAAGAGACATCACCTTACATTGTTTCAGTTGCAACATTAGCAGAAGTACATGTTTTCATTATTTATTCTCCCGAAAATATCAAAAAACTGTCATCAAAAGTAACAGAATCGTCAACAATATCCAGCTTACTTATATTTTTAGAGGAAGATGAAAACACAATTTTACGGGTGGTGTACAGAAATGGAAACATTACGAAATATCGAATCGACACAATAAATAAGACGCTTGATCAAGTGGAAGAATTTGCTGGTCCAAGTCAACTTTTAACAAAACGAATCACATCTTGGAAATCATCAAGTGACGTAGAAGACGCACAATTAACCATATATGGCTCGGCGCTAAGTCCACATAAATCAATTTCGGCTTTCTTATATAAGATCGATACTCCCAATTCCCTAAATTATTCCATTATGGCTAACAGTTCATGTCGAATCTTATTTGCCATCGCCAACTCTAGAACACTCAAATCACCAGGAGTATATGAAGGATCATCTTTAACGATATCGACCGAAATAAGTTTCATAGGAAAGATCTTAGCAAAAGACGTTAGATCTCTATACTTCGAATCTTTACTTGAAAGGTTCAAAGAAGATAATAAAACGATTGAGGATACTGTTAGCAATGACAGCAACATTATTATGAATGCAGATTCACCTACTCTTGAACACATCATTAAAGCATTATCAGAATCTCTCGAGCATTACATTTTTCAAGCTCCAAGATTCAATAATCTCCGATTTCATAATTATCTTTCATCGAATGATGATTTCACCGGAACACTGTATTGCATTGCAAAAGTTGTGTTATCTTTTATCAAAAAATATCCTCTCACTAGAAAGTTTTTCTCATCGATCGATTCTGCTATTATTAATAGTTTTCTCTGCTTTTCGGCAGATTCTGGAGGATTTATTGATCCCTATTCGTGTGAAATAAAATCGGATATATGCAATGAAACGTTTGATTTTACTAACCAGAAGTCACATTTATCATTAAAATCTGCTTCGGGACATTTATGGAAGCGTTGTTCAATCACCCTTTTGCCATTACTAGATATGAATATTAAAACCTGCAATGCATGTGGAAATAAGGTTATTAAATTGATTCCAGAAAGCTCACCCATGTCTAACAACGATAAATATGATAATCAAGATATTTCGGGTCATATTTCAAAGAGCTGGTTGGCAAAAACATTGCTGTCAACGTTTGAGGTGTGTCCATATTGTGGTGGACGCTATGAAACTCGATTATAATTCACATTGATTAAGAATTAACTCATTTAATTAGCTAGATAATTATAAAATGTGCTATAGAATCATGTTATGTATTATAATTTTACCTAATTCAAGATATTTATAATAGTAAATAAATATATGTGGTTTATATATATTTGTGAATGCATTTCTATGCTGAATTTAATTTAACCCATGGTTTCATGCCTCTATCACTAACCCCCTAGCTAAAAGTGATGTAATAGGAACATACAATTGTTGGCATAGGATGTAGCAACAGTGTTATAGTATGTACACACCTAGAAATCTCTTTTTACTTTTGAGTCGGTTGGATTATCAGATCTTTTTTTCTGATATCCACATTGTTATCGAAAATACCGAAAGATCCTGGGATTGCACTAGAAGAAGTATTGTCATAAGCACCTGAAGAAACACTACTCTGACCAGCCATAGCAGTAGTATTCTCCGTGGTTTCCACAAATTCTGGGGCTTTGTTTGTCCATAAGACTTCCTCTTCAATCCAATTCTCAATCAGGGGCCCTGTTTCGGGAATAGGTTCAGTGACCTTTGAGATTAGATATGCTGAACTAGCTTCTGCAAAACCGTACATTAAAACACCTACAAAAGGGATTTTCATCAGAAAATAAAAGCAGAAGCTAAATCCATATAAAATTCCTTCACGAGCTTTGATCCATTGCGAACGTTGTTCCGAATTAAACGGCACTCTAGAGAAATAAGGTTGGAGCAGATCTCGCATTAGTGAACGTCCTCCCCAGAAACTAGAAATGAAGATAACAATGAATTTTGGCGGAAACATTAGGCTAATAGCAAACACAGTAACAGCTGCTGTAGTACCGACAACACCATTGAAATTGTAGAAAGAAATTCCAGCTAGAACAAATCGACCAATATATGGAATACGGGAGATGGCAAAGATGGCTAAAGAAAGCCCTGTCCTTTTAACATAATTAGCAAGAAATTTAGAAAACCCCTTACTATTCTTTTGTTTCACCCCTAAACTTTTCATCAGCTTAGAAATTAGGCCCAAGCCTGGTGTATTATTACATTTAGTGTTGCGATTCCGGACCAAATTAGGATGATATTTTCTTTTTGATTTAGGATGTTTTGAAATATAAACACTGTCGACAAAATCCAAAGAAGTTAAGAACATTTCGTCTAATTCGGGCCGAAAGTACCGTATAGAACTAATCAAGAATGAGCCAACATTTAGAATACTTTGAATGAACGAAAGGATCTCTAAGAATGAGCTAGCACCGCGCTTGACATCAGCCTCCTCCCCCTCCTCCTTGGTGACAGAAACCAAGAACTGGATGAAAACAATCGTCCATTTCATCAGATACAATGGCAACCACAGAGACAATTGGATGATCAAAGATATCTTGAGAGCCATCTTAGCCTGCGTGTAGTACTTGTTCTTGCTCAATTGAGGGTTGTGAAGAGCCCTATAAGCCCCTAATAGTGCTAACTGGAACCCACGGGCACAGGCAGTGAACGAGAACCCTGGGGCTGGTCTCTTTATAAAATCTGGTGAAGAGCCCATTGTTGGAGAGTTGCATAAGCTTAAGCTTCAGCCAGTTAATGCCATCATGATCAGATCCGGGTAAAAAATGGTGCCTTAAACACTGCCTTTTCCCATCTAAGTTTGCGTCGCGAAAAACGCGAAAATAAATACAACGCAAAAAAATGGCTAAATGCGATTCAGACCGAGCTAAGTTTTTCCATCCTTATGATCCATATGACATCCAGCTGGATTTTATGAAGGCCCTCTATGAAACCATAGATGGTAAAAAAATAGGCTTGTTTGAAAGTCCGACAGGTATGTCAGACTGCCCTCAGTTATACCAACGTTATAAAAACTGACCTTGATTTGCTTATAGGAACTGTATGTCAACATTTAAACCTCAACATGGATACCAGAATTTTAACAAACTTTTTCTTCTAAAGGGGAAAACATTATCGCTAATATGTGGCTCTATGACATGGCTAAGAGATCATAAAAGTATGGACAAATATATTTTTTCATTTATGCTTTTCTTGCCTAACTTTAATAAGAAAATAGTCTCTGTGATATAGTTGATGATCTTGAAGATGACAACGATGATCCGGAATGGGTTAAGCAATCGTATCTAGAGTCAAAGAAATCAGATACCCAAACAGCTTTAATAGACTATGAAAATCATTTAACGCATCTCGAGAGAGCAGAAGAGATACAATTACAAGGAAACACTGTAGCAAGTTCTTTCCGTCGAGATAAAAAACGATTTAAATATAATACAACGGGTCCTTCAAACCCAGAAGATGATGAAGATTATTTGCTGGATGATTATTACAGCGATGATGAAAATGATAAAGGCACGGAAAATAGCAAAAATGGGAATATATCCCAGGAAGTATTATTTTTATTACAAGCTCTAGATACTCCGAAGGATTCTTCCACTACAAAAATAGATTCTCTCGATAATGGTCATTTGAAAATTTATTTCGCCTCAAGAACACATTCACAACTTAGTCAGTTTTCAGGTCAATTACGACTCACTTCATTTCCACCTACGTTTAGTGAAATTGAAAATGAAAGGACCAAGTTTTTACCACTTGGCTCTAGGAAGCAATTATGTATTAACTCAAAAGTAGCAAAACTAAAAGATGCTATGCTAATGAATGATGCCTGCTTAGATCTTCAAAACAAAGATTCGGGGGATAAATCCTGTCCATATTTTCCCAAAATGTACGATAATACATCACAAGATAATATTATTAAATTTAGGGACAAAACCTTCATGAAAGTTCATGATATCGAGGATCTAACAACGATCGGAAAAGAACTGACTATATGCCCTTATTATAGCGTTAGATCTGGGATATCAACGGCTGAAATTATTACCTTACCTTATCAACTTCTTCTTACAAAGTCGGCTCGAACAGCCTTGAACATTGATTTAAAATCTTCTATAATTATAATCGATGAAGCACATAATCTTCTAGATACAATTTCCTCTTTAAATTCAAGTTCGGTATCTCTAAGTAATTTATTAGATATTGATACAGCTTTAAAACATTATATGCAAAAATTTTGGAAGAAATTCAATAATAATAATCGAATTTATTTATCACAATTGAAAAAGTTTATTAAACTCTTAAAATCATTTATAAAAGCAAGAGTAGATGCTCAAAATACTGCACCAGGTACTGAGATAACAGCAAATGATATTTTTCAAGGTTCAACTGCCGATTTAGTAAATATTCATAAATTGGAAAAGTATATGGAGAAATCAAAAATTGCTTTTAAGTTAGAAAGATATTCAGAAAAATTAAAGAAAATAAAGCAAATAAAGGACAATCCAAATGATCATATAATAAATTCCCCAAAGAATTCATCATTACCCTTACTTTTCAAAATATCTGCCTTTTTACATGCATTATCAAATCCTTCTTCCGAAGGAAAGATATTTTTTGATAACTCTGGTCAGAATATATCTTTACAGTATATGCTTCTTGACCCTAGTTTCGTATTTCGTGAGATTATTGAAGAAGCAAGATGTGTGATATTAGCTGGCGGGACAATGGAACCGGTTAATGATTATATGCGATACTTATTTCCTTATATTCCTTCAAATCAAATTAAGAGATTTCGATGTGGACACATTATTCCAAAAGATAATTTGAAGGTTATTCCCATTGGAAGAGGATCTTCTGACTTAGAACTGGAATTTTCGTTTGCAAAAAGAAATTCCAAAGAAATGATTGATGAATTAGGAAAATCACTTATTATACTTTGTAGAAAGATTCATAACGGAGCTGTAGTATTCTTTCCTAGTTACAAATATTTGAATCAAGTTGTTTCAAGGTGGAAAGTGACAGCAATTTGGGATGATTTAAATAAAGTGAAGCCAGTTTTTATGGAACCACAAGGATCTGAAAAACTATCACAGGTTTTAACACAATATTCGGAGAAAGCATCATCTTCTATGAATGATAATCAGGGCGCTTTGCTCTTATCAGTTGTTGGCGGTAAGATGTCTGAAGGGATTAATTTTTCAGATACATTAGCTAGAGCCGTAATTATGATTGGACTACCATTTTCCAATGCATTTTCAGGAGAACTAATAGCTAAAAGGAAGTTTGTTGAAACGTCAGTTTTGAAATCTGGTGGTACACAAACAGATGCCAAAAATGCTAGTAGAGATTATTATGAAAATATTTGCATGCGGGCCGTTAATCAAAGTGTTGGACGTGCTATTAGACATAAAAACGATTATGCAGTCGTTATTCTAATGGATGATAGATTTGGAAAAAGTTATATTCAAAATAAACTATCCTTATGGATCAGGGAGAAGATTGTGACAAAAAATGATTGTACTTCTTTTAGTGAAGGGGTACGACAAATAGACACATTTTTTAGAGACAGGAAAGAGTAATACAACATACTTTGATGCGTATTAAATATTTATATTTATTTATATTTAAAAGGTACTATCAAAGAGGCTGTATTGATTGGGTCAAAAAGCCATATTTAGTTGACTGGTCAAGAGTAAATACTTCCAGCAGGCACTAATAAACAATATCTGATCTTAATATCCATTTGACACCATTTCGAACCAGTTCGCCTTCGTGTAAGAAACAGTCATCACCATGTTTATGTAATAGCGCCATGCCTTTTATTGGTTTTACTTTAACAGGCTCCGATCGGGAAATAGGTAAATAAAATATAGTAGCACCACCTAAATATTTTGAGAAGTTAGACAACTGAACACAAAGGCATATCGATTTAATATTATGACTTACCTTCTAAATCGTCACCAGATCCACCACTTAAATAGACTAATAACGTCCATTTAGTTTGTTTCTTTTTGCCATCAATAACAACATCAACACTATCATCGTAATGCTTCCCAAAATAATGACCCTTTGTGTAACGATAAATTCTCAAGTTAGGATTTAAGCCGCTAGCTCTAATAAAACAATCCTCATCTACTTCTTCAAGGGCAGGTTTGAGGATACGCCATAAAGTGTCTGTGGCTTTATTATCGGTCATCAAAACACGATCATTAACTCTTGGTGCATAATCTTTTGACTTGATTAGGGGTGTAGTTACCATAGACAAGTCATTGAATTTGTTTAACAGATCTTTGCAAAGAGACGGTGAAAATAAATTTTCGATTAAATATATTTGAGATGGTACTACACTAACAAGCTTTGGAGGTTTCTGTTTGAAATCGAAAGTGTAATCGGTCGTTGGGGGAGCATCCCAAAAAGATCTAGGCCAATCAAAACTTGCAGTACTGGATCTAGGGGGTACAGAGCTTGTGGCAAGTTTTAGGTTCTTTTTAGGAGTTTTTTTCTTGACTTTAGACATTGAAATTGTTTAGTGGTATGGGAGCTTGATAGTATGGAGGTCTACGGTACAGGTTGAAAAGTACACAGAAATTATAACATTATACCATTAGCCCTAGCTATTATACAGGTAGTTAGAATTATCGTTATAACTAGTTATGTCTGCTTCATCATGACGATGATCAGGAGCAACAACAGGAAGGTTTGGATTCCTTCTTTCTAATATAGTCCCTGATAAAAATAGTAAGTATCAACTAGCATACATAAAGATACAACAAATCAGACTTACAAAATAAACTTTTCTTCTTCCGGACTACTTGCATTCAGTAGTGGAGCCGAAGACTTCTTGCCCTTGGGGAAAGCGATTATCAACCCGACCAAGCCAATGGTTCCAAGGGCCAATTGATGTGGGAGAAAAGTTCTACCGAATATTTGATAAGCAGCACCCATTTTTGATGTTTATGGTTGTTGAGACAGAAGCTTGAATTATTATGGTTGCAATTCGCTATCATAACACCCGAACACCCAAATCACATCCGGTTTAGGATTGGAAACCCGGATCCGTACCCGGGCTGGAATCCGTAATGCTGTTTCCGGGTGTTTTTTTTCATATCAAGCTCATCTATAATATAAAATTTTTATTTAATATAGCTCATATAAAATGACCACACAGTTTTCCTCAAATTGGAAAGATTTGTTAAAGAGGCAGAAAATCGAAAAGAAACCGCTCCTACGCCCAATACACTCTAAAAAGACTAACGCTTCCAGTAAAATCACGAAGTCAAGGAAAAAGACTAAAGTTCAAATTAATTCTTCTAGCATATCAATACCAAATCATTCTGTAAAACGAACGGGAGAAAGTCAAGAAGAAGCTATAGATAATTCAGAGATCGAGCTTGAAAATGAAAATGAAATCCAAAATAGAGTATTAAAGAAAATGAAACTTGATGAGAAAACACCTAAACGCACTGCTTCTATCAAAGTTAAGGATGCAAAGTATGTTAATATTATTTCATCATTTAGTAAAATAATTCTAACGATTTATACAGAGGTGAGTATAGTCCTGCTTTATTAGCTTTATGGGCTGAGGAGCAGAATATATCTCTTGATGATGTTAAAAAATCATATGGTCTAAAGCCTAGCTTACCTTCACAGGATTTATCCCTCGAATTACCTTCTTATACAGGACGTAAAAAGGAAACAGGGAAATTTATTTCCATGGATTGTGAATTCGTTGGAATAGGTTCAGATGGTAAAACATCCGCCCTTGCCCGAGTTTCGATTGTAAACTTTTATGGCTATACAATTCTTGATACATTTGTTAAACCAAAAGAACATGTTACAGATTGGAGAACATGGGTATCTGGTGTGACTGCTGCCCACATGAAAGATGCAATCTCTTTTCAAGATGCTCAAAAACAAGTAGCCGATTTAATGAAGAACAGAATATTGATTGGCCATTCCATACAAAATGATCTTAAAGTTCTCATGCTTTCTCATCCAAGATACGCCATTAGAGACACTAGTATGCATCCTTCATTTAAAGCTCTTGTTACAAAAGGTAAGAAACCATCACTTAAATTTTTAACTAAAGAGGTTTTACACCTCGACATCCAAGGTTCGGAACATTCATCTGTTGAAGATGCCCGTGCAACAATGTTGTTGTACAGAACCCATAAAAAAGAATTTGAGGATCTAGCAATGGCTAAATCCAGATCAAGAGGGAAATTATCAAGAAAATGATGCCTAAGGTTTTGAAATTATAAATATAATATAATATATTATATTATATCTTATAGCTATACAATATATAATAGAAATCTTTATACGTGAAAAATCAATTGCAGTTGCAATTAGTCATAATTAAAACATTTCAGCATATGGGGAGACAATTCTTAATAAAATAGATCGAACTATCTTAGCCTGCCTCTTTGAATCCGAATCTATTAGTGGTTTTGCAGCGAAATTTATCATCACAGAACCAAACTTATATTCATTTACCAATTTCAAAAGTTCCTCTCTATACTTTTCCCTTCCAGCATAGTCATATTTTGGATTTGTAAATAACTGAATCGTTATACGATGTAGAGCAAGTACTAAATTAACAGAGGTGCTGTGGGGAACGGCTTTGAGTTCTGATCCAATAAACCCCGTAATTAGAAATTTGGGAGATGAATTCTTATTACCAGTTTCGTAAAGCCATTTAATGAATTTTATTTGGATGTCCTCATCTGCCGATTGCTCTCTGGCCAGTAGACTTGCCAAATAAAGTGTGATAGTTGATTGATCAGAAACTGTATCTGAGTAGTTTAATAATAACTTTGGAATCTTTAGATTTTCTCCAATAATGATTAACTGTTCTTGGGGATAATCTGCGAGGAACTTTTCTCCTTCGTATAAAAATAAAAATAATAAATATGCTGCTGGATATAACAAAATCATTTCCTTATTAGGTAAATTTTCGTCCTTGTGTGCTTCTAGATATATTTGAACATTTTTTGTCCTAATTTTCAAGAATAGCTTCAATACTATGATTGTAAAGTGTCGTGTAGAAGCCTTGTGAAGGCCTTTTAGTAACAGGGCACATATATAATTATCAAACATATCTGGTCTATATTCAATACCTGATAAGTCATCCAGTTCTTTTAATTTCGAACCAAGAGCATTTCTTTCATTTGTAAGTACACCAATTACATCGCCATCTGGAAAGTCTCCGTGTTCGTCCATTGCCATCAATATTTTACCAGCGAGCTCAATGACAGATATAAATAATACAGGATTAGATATGCGAGCAAACCCGATGATTAACCAGAAAAGCTTCCCATAATAGTCTAAAGTGGCTGATAATCCTTCCACCAACCGAGAAAGACAGTTGAATATACAAATATTCTTATCAATTACTCTATTATCATCCAGTGAGTCTAGTATTGAATTCGAAGCTCTAGCTAAACCATCTAAAATCTTAGAGATAAATACTTCTGTTGACTGACCTTTAGCAAGAAATCCAAGAAGTAAAAATGATCTTGAATTAAGGACTGAATTGTCTTGGAGAACAGTTTCAATTATAGATGCTGTCCAGCGCACTCTCCATAAATTGGAAGTATCATCGTCACCAACAATTTCAATAAAATCCAAAAGATAAACACAAAAATCTTCCAAACCACTTATCGAACCTGCGTCATGTGTTACTAAATCTTCAAAATTTGTATTCTGTCGATTTAACCCAAACAACAATTGAGCTCTTTTACTAGAAAGTCTTTCAACTATAACACTTAATCGAGACCTTTCTACACTAGTTAAATCGTCCTTTGTTATAAACGCGCTCAGGCAATTAGTAATTAAATGGTGAGTAGCAACCCTTAAATCGTAAGGACCAATATCAATGAAAACTGTACATATAAAACATATATCAGGTAGAAACATTTCTGAAAAAACAATTGAATCAAAGAATAAGTCTGCGCATGCCTTGACTAGAACAACTAACTCTGTCCAGCTAGCATAACAAGCGGTGTTTGCACTCTCATTTTTGGCATCTACAGGAATTTGTGCCACCTTTTTTAAGCGCTTTACGATATTCCCACAAATCTCAATTGTTGGATTAGAAGTGACCAGGCACAGAACTTCACACTCTCCGGATTCAGATTGTTTATCAATGGCGGCAGTTATAACTTCATCCACGATTAAATCCGTCATATTTTCTTCCATGCACAGTTTGGACCAAAGATCGGAAATAAATGTAGTTATGTGATCTCGTGATTGAAATGTTGCTTTTATTAGCCTTTTAATCAGTTCTGTGGTTTTATCTAACCCATAGCGTTCGTCTGAAAGATATACATATTGATATATATTCTTTAACCATGGAATCAGATATCTAATCACTCCCTCTTTTCTACTGCTAGCAGTACATTCGTAGGCAACAAAGAAGCCATTTATTACGTCATATGTGAGTTCTGGTTGCGTTCTAGAAATAGATTCACTTACTTGAAGAATAAACTGTGTTGAATTTTTGGGGAAATATTGGTTATCATTTTTTGTTACTATCCTCCCAATGTCAAGATCGAAGCTTCGTTGTAAAGAGACTAGTAGATTGTAAGAGCCAGCACGTATTCCACTGTCTTCAGATCCTAGTCCTAGGAAATCTATATTAAGCAAAGTTCCAAGACTATCTTTGAGAGTATATATTTCCATGTCTAAAAAAGATGATTCGGAGCATTGTGAATACTTATTAGTAAGACCAGTAAGATTCCTTATGATCTCCGCCCTTTGGCTCGTTGAAAATATTAGTTTCCTCCCATTTTCTACTTCAATTGTAAATTCATTTGATTCAAATATTGAATTTGAGAAGTATGTCTTAGTGATCTCCGTACCATGAATGACACACAACGGCCTCAAGTTAACAGTTTTGTTTCCTAATTCGAAACTGATGCTGTTCGTATAACAGATCTGAAGAAATTGATCCCCTATTTTCATGGCCACATTGATGATATCTTTCGAGTTTAGATTATAGCCTTGAATATCGGTGAAACTGACTCTTGGATCTCGAGAAATGGCTTTAGTTCTACTTGATAATCCAATTGTTTCAAGTGGAATATTATCATTCCCTAGAAACGAAGAAGTAAAATGATATGGAACTGAGAAAGGATTGAAGAATGCACTTTTTTGTTGATGTTGGGCCAGTTTTAGAATACTGTCAGCTCCATCAAATGAGACATTATAGTAGTAAACACCAAGACAATTAAAAGAAATCTTTAAAGGAGATAAACTCAATATTTTCTCTGATAGAAGCTGACTAAAAAAATTATTATACGACATGTCTGTGCAGTCCATAATTAGTGAATATTTATTGTCCCATACTTTGCTGACTACCTGAAAAAAACGATAAATAACTACATTTATTGTCAAAGCAGTTGGATCGTAATGTTTTAAATTTATAATGACTAATGGTGTCCCATCTCTTAAAACTCCTTCATGGATAAGTTGTCTCTCACGCAGTAAATTGGCATTTCTATTAGAGTATTTCATCATGAAAGTGTAAAGACGGATACCAGATTCAGTGGTATCATTTATGATAGATTCTGGTATCTCATCGGATCCTATTCCTTTTGGTTGACCCAAAGCTTCTAGAAGATCATCTAATTTAAAACAAGCTTCAGACTCTGTACTCCAAGAATTAGAAATTTCACTTATAGAAGATGATTGTGGATTATTTTTAGTTTCATTCATATCATTATGGCGCATGAGCTTGTAGTAAATATCATCCCAATGGGTATAGAGATATTGATGAATGAATATTATTTCATGCTTTTTAAATTTCATATCGCGATAATTGATGGGGGAAACAACAACATCATCGGGGTGTTGTTCAGATGCTTGCTCTAAAAAATTTAGGACTCGCTTATTGATTTTACTTAGATTGGAAGATTGTTCCTCTGTTAAAGAACTCCTTAAAATATGAAGTGATGATCCATTGGCCATGTTCTGGATTACCTTAGCTAATAACAATAGCGATCGTCGACCATCTTTTGTACGTATTGGTATAATATTTTCTGTGTCGGGTGCAACAAGAGCGGGACAGAAGAATCTCAAAAGTAAGAATGATCCAATTGCAGTGGCTACAGTATCTGGAAACCTCACTGATACCGCGTCTTTGATTGTACGGCAAATATCTCTAAATTCCAAAGGCATAGATTTTAGAGAATCAATGAATGCAGTAGATAAACTAAATAGTGCTGATATGAGTTTTTCAATGTTTTCTGATGATTTATCATCTTCCTCATCTGCCACATCGGTAAGTTCGAACATATGCTCTTCAGGATTATCAATAAAAGCCTGTATTATCGGATTTAAAGTTGAAGTCAAATATTGAGATCCATGGTTATTTGCAAATAGTGACAAAACTCTCGATGCGACGCTATTCCTTCTTAATAAATTTACTGCTTTTTGTGTCTGTTCGATTTCTCTCGTTACAGAGGCCTTCACTAGATCAAGGCATTTCCCTCTTGATTCAAAAAGATTCACGAACGCAGCAGAGAGCGAATCGATTTCTCTTGTAGGGCAGTTATCAAAGAATTTTATGCAAATCGGTAGATTATCTGTGAGAAAGTCCATTAACTCCTCATAACGTTCCTCTTCTGTTTTATTATTAGTAACTTTGGTACTTCTGTCAATAATATTAGTGAATACTTGTATGAAAGATAATCTTAGCTGTGCATCTTTATGATAACATAGGGGAAACGCCCACCTCAACCCAACATCAACATTAGAAGTTAACAAATTAGTCAAACATAAAATAGCCTGTTCTGCTATAACCTTGACATTATATGGATTATTGTGGGAAGTAGAAATGATTGGCATCACTCTAATACTAGGGTCACTGGACGAAGGAGCAGACAGGTTATCTGAGTATTTCTGTGAAAAATTCGTGGTACTATTACCGGTTCTTTGCAATTGAGGAGATTCGATAACTGCTACAGAATTCGTAATTTTTGAGTTATCCATTCCCAATACTTCCAATACCCTAAAACACAAAGAGAAATAGTTACCAAAAATAACAGATTTTGCCATCAAAAAGTCATCCTCATGTGAAGTTTGTGGGGTCTCAATACTAAGACCCTCGAATAAGAAAGCCAATGATTTAACAGATTCACGACTGAGATTGGCATTCATATGATCAATTTCATTTATTTTTCTGCTAGATTTTAAATTTGGTTCAATATGACATTCATCCATCCTAAAAGTAGACTGCTCAAACCATTCAGCAACTATTCGCACCAAATTATTTTTTATTTTTGTTGGAATACGAAGGCAAATAATATCTTTCCCAGCATCAAGAGTTTGAGATAAATTGCAAATTCGGATTTTTATTTTTAAAACAGATGAAATGCTGCTATCTAAATCATGTAAATATGTTACAACTTTAACACCCATTGATAACAATTCAATATTAATTCCAAGAGGTGACTTTTCTTTTATTGCCCTTTCAATTACCATTTTAATAATAACAATCATCTGATCGAAAACATGAAGTACAAGATCTACATCTGGCGATTTAAGAGTTTCTTCAAAAAAACCTGTAAGAGTTTCAAATATTGTTGGATATACTCTTTTCCCTAGTTCTCTACCAAATAACTCTTTAAGAGCACCATTAGTTAATATATTTTTACTCTCAAATTTTCCAATTAAGAATTTAACAAACTCCCTAATGTGTGGTATTATGTCTTGGAGTTTATCTTGTTCAAGAGAGAATAAACAGTCACATAATGATGCTAATAGTCCTGCATAACATCTTTCGAGAACAACAAATGTGTTTTTAGATTCATAATCAAATTTATTTGCAGTATTAGTATGCATAAGACAATGACTTACTATTTTCCAAGCATTTATGATTCCTGGGGTTGGGACCTCGATTTTTTCTAAGATACTCCTGACCCTCCTTTGTAGGGCAACTTGTCCTGTAATAACATACTCTTTTGAAAACTCTCTATATTGTTCAACATTGAGAAGCATATTACATGTTTTCTCATTTCCAGCATTGCCCCAATTGTCATATACAATAGCATCATCTATTGCATATGAAAAAGCATCGGAAACTAATCTATAAATCTCAGAATCTGCAAAGCAAAGAGCTATTAGTAAAGTAGTTTCCAAAGAATCATATAACTGTTTCCTGGTGTCAATTTCTTCAAGTCCAGAGGCATCTAGGCATTCATTAAGTTTTTTATTGTCTGAAAGTACTTTGAGTTCTTCAGTTACCACTTGTCTGCTCTTTAAACATGCAATAAGAAGTTTCAATAAATCTAAAGCATGGGGTTTTGAATTTCGTAAAATAATATCTATCAATTTTTGTGAAATAGTTAGTATAATACATCCGCATGTTGCATAAACTGTTATAAGAAAAGACTTTTCATCTTCACATATACCACTCTTTTCACATATACCACTCTTTTCACATATGGCACTCTCTTCCATATTGTCATTGCATATTTTTGTCGTGGAGGTGAAAGAAAAAAGAAAATTACTGGCAGCACTAGATATCTCATTATCATAATCCGAAACACAGTCGACTATATATTTTAGATGATTTAAGGTAGTTGTATTATCATTAGTGCGAACATTTTGAAAGTAATAATAAGGGTTTGGGGTATATGCATTTAAAACATTGACAAGAATTTGAGTAGCCATATGCATGATATCTGATTTAGTCGATGATGTTATCGATAATGATGCAATTGATGGTGATGAAGATGATGAAGATGATGAAGATATCGATTTCGGTAACGGTATCGAAGATACTTGTAATTCAGAACGTTTTGATTTTTCTAAAAGCGTTGCTTGTTTTAAAATTATGCGTCTTAAAGACTGTGAATGCGCTTTCATAAAAGAAATGTAAGTAGATCGTGCTTGGGGAACACCAGCAACTGCTCTGATACCAGTAGCCATGCAACACAAAATTGATGGATGAGTAGCAGAATCATCAAAACTTTTGACAATATCATCCATAACCTCATTAGGTATAATTATAATGTAGCTTATGAAGTATTCAATCCAGGTTCGTATAACGTGAACGGATAAGTCATTCTCTTGTACATATAATAAAGGTTTTAATTCAGGGTAGATGTTGATCGAAAATTTAACAAATAAATGTTGTGGATCAAATAAATAAATAGTTGAGGCAGCCATTAGAATTAGTGATAACCCTCCTCTAAACTGAAGATCTGTACATGTGGATTCTCCATTGCGAATGAATACTTTAAGAGCAGTTAAATGTTTTTGTTTTTTCGTAACAGTTAATGTCAATTCTGACGACCTACTAGGAGGCTCAAACGCGGATGGAATTAAGCATAACAAACTAGATTTTAATCTACTATAAAATGTAGAATATTTATTGCTGTTTAGTTTTGAAATATTGTAAATGTGGTCGAAAAAGCCACTAGCTTGAAACGATAAATTTGAATTCGATACTAAACAATTGTAATATTCTTTCGGTCGAGCAATGATCCAATATTCTATTCCCATAGAAAGAAAAAAGGAAAGCGAAGCACAATGAAGAAGTCTTTTAGTGTTAGCTGAAATTGCCCATAGATCTTTGAAAATTGTAGAGATTGCATTCTCATCAAGATAGACGCAACCAAATATATCGATAAAGGGATAGGCTTCTTCTTCGCCAGAAGCAAAGTTCATCAAATTTGTGATTTTCAAATATATTACTTGATAACAAGCTTTCCAATTTGAAGCAGATAAGTATAGTATAATAGTATTGCAATATTCATCAATTTCGTCGATAATAGTTTTGTGGGGATGATTGCTTGATTGATTATTAGCTTTAATCGAGCCATTTGAGAGGAGACTCATTGTAGCAGAAATTTTTGAAGTTGATCTTAGCTTAATGATTTTTTCAAATAACAATTTAACTATATTTTCAGGAAGTTCTTCGGGAGATATAGAGTGATATTTTACACGACGTTGAACATATCTGTCATGACCGATGATTGCTGGGCGCTTGTTATTAGTTTTACCTGTATCAATTGAATCCCAGTTGGCTTCAGTACAATTAGAAAACACTTTCATGACTAACGAAAGAGATTGTAAAAATAGTAAATCGGAATTTTGTAATGGTTCATAATTATTCCTCTAATAAGATATTGATTAATATATAATTATAATTATAGAGCCATATTAAAATAATGATTGCTTACCTCTGATAGTCTATCCAAAAGTACAACAAATGATCTAATAACCTCTGAGAATAAATCATTATTTGATTTTGACATTCCAATAAGAAGTTCTTTTCTCGAGATGAATAGTTTATCTGATTCAGTTTCTTGCACTGTTTTTCCTGTATCAATTGGCAACTAATAGTGTCTTGGTTAAATCATGATAGTCCAGGTTAGTTTATTTAGCAATTATATATGGCGTCTTACCTCCATGCCTAGCTTTGTGATAACCAAGGGGAGTAGGCCATTGACGATGTTTTTTTGTGCAAGTTCCATTATGAGGTTCTTCGATACTTTTCATAAAAATGTAGAACTGATGGCTATGCATTATCGACGCGAGGTGTAGAGATGTATTTCCTAAATCGAAGAAAACAGAACCTGCAGTTGACAAAAACCGTTAGAACGTTGAAACATAAACTAATTTTTATATATATATTTTTTTAACTCGCGGAGTTGTTTAACAAAGGTTTTAAAAAAAGATCCCTTAAACCGGGGATACTATTAAGATTTCCAATTGATTAAATATCATGACCTTTTGTGGCTCTATCTCTTATATACCTGCATACTTTTACAGATGAAATGAAATGACTTAACAAAACATTTAATAAATAATAAAAGAGCTAGGATAAACTTACTTAAAAAGTTAATCACTGTACTGAGGACTCGAGGAGAGCTTTACAACAACTCTTTTTCTTTTTTACATTATTTCGTAAACATCAAACATCAAGCACAAAATTCTAATTATGATCAATATATTAATGTGCATAATCTGTGAATTGTTGATACTTTACTTGATAGGATCTTCACTCAATATTTCATAGACAGTAAAATTAAGGATTTTTTGACGGGATTACGTGCCATCACTCGTCTATGATATCTTAAGAAAAAAGAATGCAATTCTAACGTGTTTTGCGTTGGAAATCTTTGAAAAGGAAATTTTGAACGCGTTCGGATATGATCTCATGGCCAAGCTCACGAAAATACTTTAAATTGGCCACACAAATGCTTTCTAGACAAAACAGGGCAAGCCTCTACTCCACAAGAGTATATAAAAATGTTTTATTTTCGGTAGGAGTCTTGTCATGATCATCCACGGTGGAAATGATCATAAAGAGTCAATTTTGAGATACCAGGATTTTTAATATCTTTCATATATTTTTCCTGTTTGGTTTGTTAGTTATATTCAAAAGTTGAGAATATCAGTTTGTTCTGACACTTTTTCTCTTTTGTTAATGCGTTTATAAGTGTCATTTCAGCTTCTGGTGGTGGTTCTGTGATGATTTAAAAAAGAGGGAGCATTTTTCGCGTTTTGGAGGGGTCGACCAGAAATTTATAAATCCTCTCTATTTCCACAAATTACTACTAGAATATCTATAAAAATACACCTAAAGTATCATACAATCCTAGACGCATCCAATGATTATAAAAATTTTCCAGCACTGAAAAATAGTGTTGAAGCATTAGTTATGCTGAGCTAAATACTCTAATAATAGAAAAACATTCACACCACAACAAAAAAACAGAATTTATATTTTAAAGAAATATTACTGGAATTATGTGATTAATTAGACTTCAGTAATACTATTTAGATTAATTTATATGTTTTTGGATTTTAAATTCGTGTCTGAAATGCACCATTTTTGAGTGTCCGAGTAGCGTGGACAGACATACCTCTGTGTTTGATTATGTAAGAATGCTACATATTCATATCGATCGTTTCGAGACTGCCCATACATAGTAAATTCGAATGGTAGAAATATCTACATCACTTTATATCTTTATTAAATGTACACTAATATGCCTTCTTACAGTTTACTCGCACATTTTTTAGTTCAGTTGTTATTTTTGATATCACTTTTAGTCACCAATCGGCTTTTAATTACTGTAGTTATAATAATACAATATAGTTAATCATATTTCACACACAGCTTTAACAGTTCAATGGTTCTGCTTGTACTAGATAGATCTAGTATCAATATAAAGCGCTTTATAGCAATTTACTGTGAACCTGTCTTACTATGTATAAGTTAGCCTACTTGTAAACTTCGTACAAGCATAAAATTGGTAAATAAAAATGAAAGTATTCTATCAGATTAGAAACACGTCATTTGAACTAGGGGATATTTATCAGTTTAAATACATGTAAAGTAATTTCACTTAATTTCGTCCATACTAACTACTATTTATCAGATACTCCCATGGATCAATTTGTCATTTTCTAATAAAACATTGCAGACTTCGTCCCATCAAGGAAAATTTGGACGGACGGACGAAGTTGATCACTTTTTGTATGGTAAAATCGAAAAATTACAAACTACCTTGGACGAAAGTAGGTGGACGATCTTAACATCATCAACTGTATCGGAATTTTTACTTGGAGTGGTAGCCGCAACTTAGACTTGACCTGTAAGCATACTTAATTTTTGTAATTGATGGTTAATTGTTCTTGCATTAACATTAATAATGAGTAAAAATACAGGATTAATATTTAAGAGGTAGTAATTATTTTATTGTCCTTTCCCTAAAGCAATCAATGAATTAACAACCATCGTTACTTCAACCCCATTTTCATTAACATCACCACCTAAAACAACAGCTGCTTTTAACGCATCTCTAATTTCACTTGCGTGAGATTTTAAAGAATTTGGTAAAGAGCCATTTCTTGGACCAATCTCACGTGCCTTTCCTCCAATAACAGTTGCTACATCATTCCAAAATCTTGATATTAATGAAGGCATTGATAATCTATGAAGTATAAAAGTTAATAGTGATTCATTTGGTTTTGCATTGGTTTTAATGATTGTTGTAGAATAAGAATTATCTTTCCCCTTTAATTGTTTTTTACGTTGTTTTGGAATTGGAATTGAATTAAGAATATTTGATAATCTTACAATAGATTGTGCTTGGTGAATTAATTGTAATTTTGTTGAATCAATATAATAATTTGTACCGGTTGAGTTAAATAATCTTAATATTGCTTGATTTGCATATTCAATTTCAATTTTAAATATTTTTGATATTGAAAAAATTAAACGTTCAGATGAAAAAATATAAAGAGTTAAACATGATGTTGCAATTGATGATTTATCACTTGATAATATAGATCCTATTGTTTCAATTTGTTTAGTAATTTGTGAATTCGAAGAAATATTTGAAGATGAAGAAGTATTTATATCAGAATTTGTTGTTGAAGATTTACTAACTATAGATTGACTTAATTCTAAAAGATATTTTTCTTTCATATTAATAACAGGTTCATAATTTCTAATCAATTGTAAACTTTGTAAGCTAGGATTCATAACAAGATGATTTTCCAATTGTAATAAAACTTGTGTTGCTTTTAACAAAGTATTGGCACTTTTTGCTAAAGTTTTTGTATCAGTGTCATTTTTAATAGATTTAATATCATTAAGAGAAGTCTCTAATTGAATGAAAGTTTGTATGAAAAATATAATGCCACGTAATAACGAAGAAGTGGCTTGTATTTTCTTAAGGGTTTCATAACGGACCGAAGCAGCATAATAAGGGTCGATTAAATCAGATTTAAGACGATTATATGATATAGTGACATGATTTAAAGATGGTTTGAGAGAATGCAAAGATGATTCGGCGAGGGATAGCTTTTCGGCCTCTTCTATTAATTCCGAATAATTATCTTGAGACTAGAACCAATGGTGATGAGTATATTAATAACAATGAAAAGAGTAAATAAGAAAACTTACTAGTTTTTCAATTTTTTTATTAATATCATCAATATCATAACCTATTCTTTTCATAGGGGTATGTAAATCTAATTCCTTTTCATTTGGATTATTTGTCGCTAATATTAAAGAATTTGAGAATTTTATGGGGGAAAAGTTTTCATCTAAGAATTCCAATAGATCTTCAAATAATGGATCATTTGAAAGGTCGATTGGATTAGGATTGGAGTTGTCAGACATTATATATTTTTCTTTCTTCTGGTATATTAAATAAAAAACAAATCTAACATTAGATACAGGAGAATGGATGTAAGCTGGCCTATGAAATCTTATTATGGATATAATTATAATAGACAATATGTTATTTCATTGACATTGTAATCTAACTATATAAACGGTAGTTTAATTTGATTGTCGATGGAGATTGGACAAGATGCTGATATATATATATATTGATACAGAAGGGGATCAATCATTAGATCTACTCATCATCATCATCTTCTTCAACATCTAAAGGACCTTTAGAAGGAGATTGGATGTAATCAACACCACCACTGAAAGGTTCGGCATTCTTTGATTTCAGGTATTTATTAGTCTCCTCTTGCCATTCTCTAGATAGAGTCTTTGGCTCTTCTCCACCAAAAGTACGGACACTGGCGAATAATGCGAGGGCTGCAGCTAAACCAGCTAAAGTACCCAAAATGATAAATTTCACATCACCAGGTTTGTGAATGGGCGTACGTGGCCCCCAGGCACCGTAGGAAATGTACCAAGCAGCCTTCTTTTCGTTTAAGGAAAGCTCTTTCCAGGAAACCTTCTGACGCTCGGACAAAAGGTCAACAATATCAGCTTGTTCTTCTTTTGGGAGCTTTTCCCAGCGTTGTGAGAGACCAGCAATTGTAGGATTTGAAATGGGGTGGGCGAACCTGACGGCAGAGGCCTTGGCGAGGACCGAGGGCTTGAAATTGAGAGCAGGACGTGCGGACGAAGCAGCAAACTTGAGCATGGTGGATTACTGAGATGAGTAGTGTTAGAGATCAGCCAATCAGAGCAGCGGAAATGAAATACCAGGAATGCGAAGGGCCGGCCCCGGCACCCAGACAGGGTTGCTGTGCGGGTGGGGTTCGGGAGTGGGGCGGTGTGGGGCGGCACAGCCAAGAGGAACACTAAGAGATACTTACTTACAGTGCGAACAGAGATTGTTACGTTTGTGAGGAAAGGAACCGAGAAAATCATCATATGGCGGGTGTGTAGTTGTGGTACCGGTCCCACGTTTACACGCATAGACCAGCACATCAAATACACCTTCAATATTGAAACCCTTCACTCAAGGCAGCAGCAATGGACGACTCCAATATAGACACCCAATTTCCTGCGTCGCCTCTCTTCCCCCTCGCGCAGTTGATGGACGATCTCAAGCATGATGATCCTGCTGTCCGACTGAATGCTTTTGAACACTTGCCGCAAATCGCCACTTCTCTGGAACCAGAACGAACCAGATCTGAACTCATTCCCTTTCTAGAGGACTCACTGTTGGACGACGAAGACGATGTTTACCTTGTCATTGCAGAAAAGCTACGTCTGTTTGTCCCCCTGGTGGGTGGTCCTGACCACATCTCCGTCTTACTGCCTGCCTTGGAATCGCTTCTTTCGTTGGAGCCTCCAATTAGAGATCAAGCCATTCAAACTTTCAACTACTTGGCTGCATATGACGGTGTCTCTGACAGCCAGATAATTGATGATTTTCTTCCCTTGGTCATGCGCTTGGGTAATAATAAGTGGATCATGACAAGAGTCTCTGCTACCGCCCTCTTCAAAAATATGCTCCAAAAGCTTCCTGTATCATATACTATCCAGTTAGAGGAACTATTCACTCGCCTTGTCAAAGATGACCCCATGGTTAGACGTGCGGCCGCAACACATCTCCCTTTTTTGGTCCCTTACTTCGACCACGTGCAGGAAATGCTAGATTTACTCTTTAATGATCCCCAGGATTCAGTTCGTTTATTAACTATAGACACCCTCGTCGCCTTAACTGAAAAACTCGATGCTTCTTCTCACATTTCTCCCGAACTTAATGATCAACTATTAAACTACTGCTTAAGTTTATTTACTGATAAGAGTTGGCGTGTCAGGTATATGACCGTGGAAAGAATAGATAAAATCGTTTCTTTTTTGATAACTTCCCCTCAACACAAAGAACTCATAACATCCACTGTCATCACTCTAATTAAAGATAAAGAAGCTGAAGTTAGAACTGTTATGGCCAAGAAATTGCCTGCTTTTTGTAAAATCCTAACCCCTGAAAATATTCTCGACTCAATATTACCGCTTTTGGATGACTTGGCTAATGATGAAAATGAACATGTTCGAGCTGCTTTTTCTTCTAAAATTACTGATTTATCCCCTATATTAGGTAAAGATCTAACTATTCAATATTTGCTACCAACTTTCCTAGCTCTGTTAAGAGATGATTTCTCTGATGTCAGATTAAATATCATCTCAAATCTTTCCGTTGTCAATAAGGTAATCGGTATCAGTCATTTGGCAACTGCTTTATTGTTGTCTATTACTGATTTGGCATCAAGCCCTCAATGGCGTGTCAGGTTGGAAATTGTGAAAAATATCCCCCCATTATCATCTCAATTAGGTGTGGAATTCTTTAATAAAGAATTGAAAGTCTTATCTTTAAATTGGTTATGTGATCCAGTTTATTCTATCCGTGAAACTGCAATGCAAAATTTAAGATCATTAACTCAAATTTTTGGTGTTGAATGGTGTAAGAAAGAAATCATATCAAGTTTAATTACTACTCAGTGGTATAACTTACCAAATGATCCTGCTCCAAGCTCTCAAACATCAGATGAAGATATTGAATTGAACGATGCTGATAAAGATAAAGATGTTTCAGCTGATAATAATGACCTAAAGAGTAATGTAGTAGATAAGACAAAAATGCATTTTCAATATCGTTTAACTGCTATCCAGACGTTAAATGTTTTAGTTTCTACAATCACCAATGATGATATTATTATAAATTATATTTTACCTTTCCTGAAAATTAATTTCTTGGAAGATGATATTCCAAATATTAGATTTAATGTTTCAAAAATTTATGTTACCATTGTTAAACAATTTATCGATAATTTTAAATCAACTCATAAAGATATTTTTGAATCCAAACCCACTACAAATACAAAAAAGGAGGAAAATCATTCAATCATAGCTGCTAACCTTAATTCCGCCACACCTACACCTTCTTCATTTTTACCAAATTCAGAACCATCTCTTAATGCTGATGATCCTGATACTGAAATGAAGTTAGATGAAAATTCCCCTCATAGCCTTACATCTCTTTCCGGGAATATTCAAACAAATTCATCTCGAATACATGTATCCCCTAACCACGAGCAAAATAAACTTCAACATTTAGTTCTTTCACCCTTTGAAGAAGATATTGAATCAAAATTTGACAAGTTAGAAAACCAAATTAAGGATTCTTCAGATACTTCAAAATTGAATCCCAATACAAGAAAGGCAATAATCGCTTTAATTGATGATTTAAATAAACAAATGCACGATGATAATGATATTGATGTTAGGAATATGGCTAATTTTGGTCTTAATGAGATTAATACTCATTTAGATGTTTAAATCTAAATTTAAAAAAACAAAAATATAAAAAAATTCCCTTTTTTGTTAGATTCTAAAAGCCACTCGGAAAAAACAAATAATTAAGTATAAATAAATGAATTGTACTACTATAACTTGATTTGTATATGTTCTCGTTTATATTACACAATTGATTTCTGATCATAAATAGATGAAGATATTATAAAGGTATAGCTCATATTTTTAAATATAGTTTTTATAAATAAAGAACATATCGATTATAATTATATATTCCCAATCCTCCCAAATATATAGATATCTCATAATTAAATAATATACAAGTTTTAAATGTTTTTGTCAGGTAATATTTTATACACCTTACAGTTTTCCAGATGTAAGGCTTGTATATAATATTTTATATAAGGGACCAAGGGTGTTTACGTTTTCACCGGGTCTAGGGTATAATTCATATTTAATTAAACTTGGTGTTCAGTTCAATTCATTTTCTCCCTCTATATCTTTACCATCATCGTTACGTAGAGATTGAGAGCAGAATTTTTTGTTTAAATATTATATTTAGCAAACTAATTTGGCTCTTGCAATATCAATTGCAAATTTCTCATATATGCATAGTCTATAGCTATAGCTATAGTAAATATCATTCTTTTTAATCAAACATTCATCTGGCTTATCAGTGTAGATATGTGTTAAAATCAGTGAAGGGTATCGTTGTCCAATAACCTCTCTTTCCCTTTCAATTCCTATCATATGTGTAAATCACAATTTCAACAACAGCCAACAAGTAGATCACTAACCAATTACCAGAAAGTATTTTAATTAAATTTCTAAAGTTGGCCCCAATTAATTTAGGCATATATCGCTAATTAACACCCAGGCTCTTTGCTAATATTTTTCCAATATAGCGGATGGAAAGATGTTGGTTCCATACTGTCATTATACTAGAAGCACTATCTTTTGGAATATTTCACAAATATCGTAAGCATTAAGTATTCGGCATTCTGATAAGATATATTCGCATATTTATAGAAGTAAATAATCGGTCAGATGATGGACTTCCGTTGGATCACTTAAGGTAGTAATATTCGGCTACTTGTACTTACAGCCACATGATACACTAGGTCATGATGAATAAATATCAGGTAGTTGATAAATTAAATAATCGGCCATATCTTAAACACAACATTCGACTACTTAACAAGATTTTATAGAGTGGACAACAATAAACTAAAGCTTAAGGTAACTACTCTTTATTTATACGGATATAATTCTATATATAAAATTAAAACATTTAGATCATTATCTAATATTTACATAATTTAGTTATTTTAACCATGAATTTATATATTAATTAAGACGCTTCTTGAATACATATATGGTTTTCTATACGTTCATGATCCATTATAGTTGCAAAGTAGCGCTTCTCATGTCCCATTTGATATGCGATATGGGATATATTGAAATTGTAAAACTAACTAAACAAGACACGCAATACGATTTTCTGGCGTTTCTCAAAAAAAAAACAGCTACGGTTATAAATTTAAGTGTTTTGTGTTCATGATAAATTGCATAAGAGAACATAGATCGGTTTATATCAAAACGGAATTCGAAGGGTATCTCATTAACTTTTGAATTGAGAGATAAAATGAGGTTCTTGTGTCGATGCCCTAGCACTTTAATGAATACCGCTGTTGAGAGTTAAAAGAATACAATTATTGTTGGTTTGACTTCATGATGTTATTTTTGTCGACTTTTATTGTACCACCTTGGGCTCTTCTTTGACATCCTTTCAAGCCTTTCTTTTTTAGATCTTTGTTTCTCGGTTTTTCTCTTTTCAACTCTCTCTTTTCTTTTCTTACTTGAGGGTCTATTTCGTTTATTATTCCGTTTGACAGATTCATTATGAGCATTTAGATTGATTACTCTCCAAGGCATTTTCATTCCGCTCTAATTCAAAAATTGGGAGGTTAAAACAAGCAGGATATAACATTGAGGATAAACTTATGAAAACATACCAATATTATGGTGCTTTGTGAGATAATATCTTTCCCTGAGATTGCCGAAGATTGATATTGTTGTCGTGATACATCAGTGCTATAACATGTGATAGTTAGCTTTATAGTCAACCAACTACCGCCATATATATTTTATTTCTACATACACTTCTGAGAAATAATAACTTTTTGGTCTTTCGGGCTGTATGTATATTTCTGGACTTGGTGACCTTAATGTTATTTTTGACATGGTATTATCTGTTCGTGAAGCATCTTTTGAAGGTTTTATTATTTCAAATAACGGAAAATCAAACTCATCGCCTGAATTTTCCATATTATTATCATCAGATACCTCAGGATTGATAATGGTTTTTGTCATATTTGAAGGAGTATCATTGACATCTTCAAATTCAATATCATCGAATTGATGAAGAAAGGCACCTTCTACCTCAGGATCAGGAGATGATTCCTTGTCGGAACCAAATATTTCCGCTCTAGATATTCTGTATTATCAAAGTTAGCAAAACAAAATAAGAAAGGAATTGCAAGACGATAAATAAGTTGATTTTATACCTTTTGTCCATTTAAATTTATAAATTATATTATATTTTGACTATGGGAAGTTTACTAAAAACCAATTTTGTTCAAGGTGTTACCCGCATTTGATGCTTCCATAGTTAAGCTAATAGCCGCTGAAGTACGCATTAAACTCAAGAAGAGTTTTTTAACATTTAACACTTAAAATATATAAAGAGAGTGGTTATATCAATGCGTAGCTATACTCTCCATAGTTACCAGCAACACACCTTATCTCATGCGAAACATTAGTAGGAAATACTTCAGTAAGCAAAAAGTGCTTGTATTTTGGGTTACCCTACATGAGAATCTGGAACTTTTTAGAATTTAAATTTTGATATGTGATAATCCAATGATTCCATCGATATCAGAATTGGGACCAACTACCCTAAACTCTGATCTCAGCTCTCTATTTATTAGGAACAATCATTCTATTAGCTTCTATATACTATCTTCGGAAAAGGACTTTGTTCGAGATTGGTCTTTAAAAATTGAAGTACGCGTACGCGTTTGCTATTCATTTGTGTTCAAGTTCGCTCCAACTAACTCCAAATATCTTAGCAATATGGTGGACTTATCAAACCTGCCTCGGAATGTGATTATATTATCGTAACAAATTCTTCAGTAAAAAAGCATAATCCCCCAAAACTCATGTTAACTCTGGATTTTATCAAAGATTGTATCAATTGTAAGGAACTTCAAGATCCTAAAAACTATCTTATGTACACTTATATCAATAAAAAACAATACACAAACGAAGAAGACATGATTATTGTACAAGAGGCTAGACATGGAATTGAGTTATATTGGAATGAGACCAAGGTTGTCTATAAACTGCTCGAAAAAGTAAGTATTTTTATAACTGTAAATATTTTAGAGTTGTTTTTTAACTGATTTAATATAGATCTCTCATAGGACATTTCAATCTATTAGATACAGACTACGCAAACTATCTCCTGAGTATAATTTGGACTTCAGTAAGGGAAACAAGCGAAAAAGAAATGACAGTGCGGAAAACACAGCACAAATCGACAACTTATTATTACTGAAAAAGAGACGACGTGAACAGTTCACTGGAGGAGCATTCAACCCGATCAATATTCCTCGTCCTCGGCATAATAACTCGTCACATGTTATTAATGATACCACGAATAGTCTTAAACCTCTGTCCGATACAGAAATATCACAAAACCCTTTAATCTCTACAGAATCAATGCAATCCAAAGAACATATTGATAGCGATCCTGTAATCTCTCAACCTAGAAGAGATGAAGGCCACCACTCAAATTTACAGTCAATAATAATAGTGCCTATAGAGAATGGTGCTCCCCAATCATCATCTGAAGATGCACAACTAACTTCAATGGAAGTTCCTAATGAAACTTTTAATATCATGAGAATTAATACCCATACTACTTCTTCTGCTAATAATTCTTCAATTGAGCAAGAATCTGTTATTAAACGCAAAGCAAGGCTCGTTCTTAACTCAAGACAAGTGAATAATAGTACTTCTTTTGAAAGCTCAACTAATGGTTCTAATAGTGATTCATTAATAGTACAATCACATCGAAATATGAGTTCATACATTAATGAAATAAATTTATCTACATCAACTGACTCTCAACATATATCTCAATCACAACCTCCAACTCGAGTCAATATAAGCGAATCTTCCAATGCTCAAAAGTTTTTGTCTCTTTCTCAACCCACAGCTAAATCATCAGATGTCAATAGTAAAACTAGATGGATTGAATTGCGTCAAATTATCAGAAATTCAAGTTTATCTGAATTAACGCAATCCACACATTCCTTCTCGAGTGGGTCTCAAGACTCTTACTTAAATAATTCTTTTAACCCTACTCAGTCGGAGGTTCTAACCCCCACGGCAGATAGAATCGAAATATCCAATCATCAGAAACACTTAAGTTATGGGGACAATCACAGTCCTGCTGTGGAAGGTTCACCAAAAACTAACGGTGAAAATGTTATTCCATATTCCTCTTTTTCATCAAATAGTCCGCAAATTGACATTAACTTACCATCTGGTCAACCCCAATTTTCAAAATCTCAACTTGGAATGAATATTCCACAATTATCTCAGTCGACTAATAAAACAACCCAAGATTCAGATCCATATATACCATCGCATGAAAGTATTATAGATATTCCTAGTTCTAACGATAGCCCTTCTCAAAAACTTTCACGAGAAACAGACATATCAATCCGACTTACTATTATCCCAGGCACGGAATCTCCAACCCAAGACTCATCTATTACAGATAAATCTGTACTATTAAAGCAGGGGCAAAGCAATAAAGGCAATATCTACCATAACAGTGATAGTAGTGAAATACATATAAATAATACTAGCTCATCACTTGGTAGTATTTCAAGTCAGGAAAAAACACATTTTAATATCAACGGCGATATTCCTTCGACTTCCAAATTTCTTGCTTCAAGCACTCAATTACAATCACTACCATCTTCATTGAATAATATCACTGAATTGAAAATTCAAAACAATAATGATGTAGATGATGATGTCATTATACTCAATATAGCTTTTGATAATGATAATAATAATGAAGAAAGAAAACTTCCAATGTATTCTAAATCTGTATTTTCAAAATTTGATGATGATGGAAACATCAATAACAAAATCGTTCAAAACAATCATACTTTGGAAACACAGGAAGAATCGCAAACATCCGGTGTGATAAATGAGTCAAATAGCCTAGAAACTCGGAAACAATTACATATTAGTTTGTTGAGCCAAACTGAACTAGAACCCGAACAGGATCTAAATGATGAAGAAAGAGTAGTTTTAAGTGATAGTTTGGAAAATAGTATACCTTCAACCCATCATAGTTCTAATAAAAAGGATGTTATTAGTGATATCGATATTCTTTTCGATCAGGTTCAATCTCAAGCTTCACAAAATAACGATACACAAACTTTAATCTTAAATCACAAATCATCACAGAACTCAAATAATCCATTTGGTTCTAGTCAGGTGTCTAATAATGAAAAGTCTATGAATTTTACGTTATATCAAATAAAACCTAATAAATTAGTTGAAGCTACGCCATCTAGTGATAGAAAGTCCACACCATCCCCCGGTCTAATTTCAATCAAAAATTCTGCATTCAAAACAGGAAAAGTCAATAATGATAATAGCATTAACGGTGATAAGAATGTTAACAATAAGAATATGATTAACAACAATAGCATTAACGGTAATAAGAATGTTAACAATAATAATAAGATCAACAAAAGTAATAACATTAACAAAAACAATAAGACTAACAAAAATAATAAGACTAACAAAAATAATCACAATAATACCATGAGGAATAATAATTTTAATAAGAATAAACCTCATTCATCTTTAGAAAAAATATCTACCGAAATCATCAATCAAAATCAATTCAGAAAGTCAAGGGCTACTAATATGTTGGAACAAAAGACCATAATTACCCATCTTTCCAAAAGTTTTCCGAATGCGGCTTTAAGTGATATTAATAGAGCCATATATCTCACGAGTTGCAATAAACAATTAGCGCAATTTGTCCTGAAATATATTTTGGAGAAGAAATTAATACCAACAAGTTGTGGGATATGGTCAAAAGGCGATGATTTGGTTTTAAGGCCTGTAATAGATTATGAGGAGTTATCTATTGATAAAAAAGCTTTGCGGCGGATAACGTTAAAACATGGAAAAGATGGTGTTGAAATACGAAAGAAATTTCTTCGGGGTCTTAATGATTGAGTTCATAATCAGTATGTGTTTGTAGTTAAATTAAATTAGACAATATAATTAAGACCAATTTAGTAATAGCATTTCCATATATCGTCTCTCCTATGACATTTGTTATGTTCAACTGCTCCTCGATTAAATTTACCCTTTTTTTTCTTCAGAGTCCACCCTAATAATTTTATAAAAACATAAATGCAGAATATGTTCGGCATGTAAAGGGCCTTTTTTGAATGAAAATAATGAAGGAAACAAAACGATATAATTTAAAGATAGACACATATGAGACAGGAGTGGTTTCGTGAGATGGAGGTGCTGGAGTAGCAGCCATATTCACTGGACCTGAATCCAATTGAGTCCATAAGGAATCTCCTCATTACAAGGCAGGAATTGCAACTATGAGCTTTCTACATGGTGTGGAAATGAAGATAATCAATTTTTTGAGTCCCTTTCAATCAGAATATAATATAATCTTATAAACGAATGATAGGCGCTAACTAAATAGTAAAGTTGAAATATCATTTTATGTAGATTGATATGCATATACATCCAACATCTAAAATCTAAGAACAGTTGATTTTGTGGAGTAATCAATAGCTGGTTATAGTAGTGGCTTTTTTTATTTTATTTCTTGGAGTGATATCTAAAGAAAGCGTTTTTAACTTATGATAATGACTCCATTCTTTTATATATACCATAACTAATTGTAAATAATTTTAAAACTTATCATTGAAATATAATTATAAGCATACAAGATCCATAATCTTTTAGTACACATTGGAATATTCCAAGCCATTAATATATAAGCATATTTTCTACGAGTCAGATAAATTAGGACGTAGTAAACAATAAGGTTTTTTGATAATTATAATATATCTGAAATTTCCTTTAGGAAGAATAAAAAAAAGACACACTTTTCAAATTTTTCTATATAAATGTGTAAATTTACAGAACGTCAAGTGGAGAATCATTTAAAGCCTTCTTCAGGTGTTGTATTATACCAGCTCTTCTCGTAGTTGCGCTGATGGACATTTTTGGCCTTGATATTTATTTTCTGTAATACACAGAGTGATTGAAACGATTGTGGTAACTAGAGTTAAGTCTCTTTGCAAAGACTTTATCATATTTGCACTTAAATAGCAGATCATACTGTTCTCTGATAATTCAGTAAAGTTCACATCCTTTAGTTAGGTTATTAGTTGCCTCATATTTTACCCCTTACATGACACACTAGCGATGATTACAGGCAAGTCGCTTTATAGTGAAGCACGGCCTCCTTTACAGTCCTTATTATAAGACACACTTAGGCTTCTTATCGTATGAATATTTTCGATTCAAAGGCTTGGTGTAACGGCTGTGGAGTATACTTCATATGTTTTCAGTCTGTAATTGATCAATTATTTCCATTTGAGCAAATACTGTTTTCCAAGGATTTAACTGCAATAAATCCCATGAAAATGTCCAACACAATCAACGTTGATGCCAATGTTGTCACCTCATTAGTAATTCAACTTCAGGTGGATGATTCCTAGAATGTACCTAAAATGATTATAAAATTAGAAATTAAAGTAATCAAGAAAACTCACTGGTACTTGAACTAGTTATATCTATGCTTCAGATTCAATTGAATATTAATTCATAGGACTAATATCGACGTAAATCCATTTCGTTATAAGAAAATTATAAAGTAGTCTTGAACGTTCATAAGAGAATCATCATTAGTATTATATGTTGTGGTTCATCATCTGTTAGATGGAAATTCCACTAGAGACGTCGACATTAGCTCAAAAGAATTCACTCTCATTAGTATCGAGCATACCAACAAACGCCCAGAATATCAATACAGAGTAGATCAACAGAAGTACTTTTTTCATTAGTAAGTTGGCTTGTGAACTTGAGAACTTGAAGTTGGCAATGTGAAGTTGTGAACTAGCGATTAATATTTGTAGAGATATGTCCAATTTTCGATAATATCTTAATATGCATAGAAAAATTAGGTAGGATATATGCATAGCCAATCCTGAACTTAGCATTATGCATATGCATATTTCACTTGGTAATTTCTTAATTGTAAATAAAATCTTTCGAATTCACTTCACAGGCAAAATTTGGTCTGGTAAAGAATCCAAACTAACACTTGGGGACCCAAGTTCCTTCGGACCCAAGAAATTCATAAGTGTAAAACCAGCTGTAGATAGAAAGAAACAAAAGGTCTCGTTTCGAATCTGGCCATGGTAATAAGCAGCGAGATTGTGACGGATGGTGGGTCCACACGAAAGTGCAAACTAATTATAATCCCCAAACTTTTCGCTATATATTTTTCAAAAATAACGCTACAAATAGGTAGAAAAAATAGTTAAGAAATTAGATAATATTATATAACATGATTCCATACCAACTTCCTATCACACTTATATTATCTTCAAGAAAAGGTTCAAGTTGAATAGTTTTCAAACTATTATTTCAAACCCTAATTCAATTGAAGCGATCAAATCATCGATTGACTGTATACCCCCATGTCTCGCTTTAACAGTACCATTTTCTCTCTTCTCAACAGTTTTAGTAGCATCCTCTTTCGGTACAATATCTTCCGATTTGTTATTAGTGTCCTGGTAGAAGATACGAGCGTTAGTTCTCAATCTACTGAAGGGATTTCCTGTAACACCAGAGGTATTGTCTTGCTTTCTTCTAGTCTCTTGGTTCTTAATTTCTGCCTTTCTGATATACTCCTGATTTATCTTTCTATTTCTTTCGTTAACTTTAGCTAATTTGTCTAAGGAAGATTCCTGCGTTGATACTTTCTGATGTTGAGTTTGCATCTTAGATTCAAGTTGATCTAACCTAGCTTCAAGTTCTGCGACTTTATCTAAATCGTTATTGTCCTTCGCTTCAAGTAATTCTTCCTGCAATATTGATTTCTGGAGGATAGCATTCGCCCCTAGCATATTAGCAGATAATTTCTGTCTTCTCTGGATGACCTGGTTGGTCTCCTCTGGTGTTAACTGTCTCCTACTCATTCTAGTCAATTCCCCAAATTTTCTTTGTAGCTTATTAACGGATGGTAGCGATGATTTGTCCCTGAGAAGTTGATTCTTGTATCGATCAAACTCTTCTCGAGTGATTGGTTGATCAGAAAAGACGGACATATCTGATCTTCTTTGTGTTGTACCTTGTGCCACAACTACTCTTTGGTCCACAATACGTTCGTTTGAAATCTTATATGGCTTAGAGTCAATTACCGCTTTAATTTGAACCATTCTATAAGATGATTGTCCAGTAGCCTTATCGATACCAACGTTTAGTCGTGAAAAGCAATCAACAACAACACTGGAAAATTCGGGATAATGGCAAAATTTTGCAAATAAGGAACGCCCAAATCTGACCTTATTAATATCCGATAATGATGCCTCCTTTGCTTTTTCAGGTTCCACCCATTGCACTTTATCGTCTTCCTCATAACTACCCTCTTCATCTTCATCCTCTTTATCATCTTTACCATAATCAGAGTCCTCATCCGATTCATCTTGTCTTTCTCGACGACGTCTCTCCTATGAATTCAATTAGTATTTCAGTAACATAAAATAACTGCGAGAAATAATTGTGACACTTAAACATACAATCGTCTTATGTTTCTCTTCTCGCCTTTTCTTAAGTTCAGACAATTGAGATTTCTTTTTGCTAGATTGTGTCCCTGAAAATCGAAAATATTAGCAAATTGCTTTTTGTTTTTGTTATTGTTTTAAAACTTGAAATATAATACCTTTTCTTGAATGCTCATCTTGCTGACGACTCTCACGCAAACGTTGTGCAAGGTATTTCCTTTGATTAATTTCTTGTATCTAATGTCTCATTAGTTTTCCATCTATTGAACAAAAATAATAATGTTTTATACTTTTTGAGAACGTTCAAAGAGAATTTCTTCACGCTTGATTTCAGATAACGATTCCAACCTATGTCATTTCATTAGTTCTAGAGCATTGTTTTCTTAAAACAAAGTGATGTTATAATGATATAAGCTTACCATTCCATATCTTCTTCGTCTTTATATTTCCCATCAATAGGATAAGGATTTTTGAAATCGTCGTCATCATTTTCATGGTCATCATTATCACCATTAACTGCCTGGATGCCGGCATCATTATCGGCAGGATCATAATTATCATCATCCTCTTCATCTTCACTTGCATCCGGTTGAGACTCTGAGCCAGAACTACTCAATATTGTTAGGAAGCTTCACTTGAAAAATATATATAAATATCACATACAGTTTTGACTTCTTTCGCTGTGAATCTCCACTCGCGCTTTTCGATCTTTTGTGAGAAACCTCGGTTTCGGTTTCAGATCCCTCATCGCCAGCACCGGCTAAAGCTAGAAGATCCTCATCAAGGTCGATATCAGACATTGTTAACTACGTTTTGGTATTATAGGAGGCAGAGAAGTAAGAAGATGAGGTTTACCCGGCTTTGGGTAACATTATATTATGTAATCAATATTTCTATCCAATTTTAACAGTTAATTATAACGTTTTAATTATAGTAATTCTCATATTATGCCAAATTCCAGAACTCCAACTGCGAAAAGATCACCTTCAATTTTAGTTACAGATGTTAGAAGCCAATCCTCAAAGGGGAGATCGGCTCCTTTTGCTGGTGGAAGAAGAGCGTTGAAACAGGGAAATGGATCTAAACCCAGAACTAGATTTAGCGACATCTCAGTGACAAATATCTTGTTCAACTCGAACAACCTCTCAACAGGAAGAAGTAGAAATGCCAGTGACATCGCAGGAAATCAAGGAAGATATGCTCCTCATGGCTCATATATGGATCAGTTGGCTTCTCAGCGATTTCAACCAGGCAGAAGGCCTACTGCCCAGAAAAAAATGATGACACAAAAATTTCCCCAAAGAACTTCAAAAACTTCACAGAAGTTGGTATATATTCCGGAAAATGACAGTTTGGATACCTTTGATGATAACGATGACAACGATGATAATAGAAATGAATCTGAATCTGAAACCGGAGAGTCAAATAAACAAACTTCTAGGTCATCTCTAAATCATCCTACCTCCAAAAAACAAGTCAGATCACCAGCAGAACGAGCACCAAAAGATCAAAGGGCCAGTTTTCCAAGAGTCACTGCTTATTGTATATCTGAGGGTTTTAAATTAAAACCTGTGACAGATTTTCTAAGAGACAATCATGTAGTGAAACCAAGACTTTATGATGAAGCCCTTTATGTTCCTTATTACCTACCACTTCTACCTGGTTCAAATGGTTGTAGAATAAAAAGTAATACATCTATAAAAAATTCGAAAGGAAAGACGCTAATGGAAACCATGATTGATAGATCTGAACAAGGTGATCATCATTATGAATACTATTCGGCAGTGGAAATTAATAATAACCAGGTAGTTAAACCAACCGATTCAATTGAAGATTGGGCTACAAATAATCCTCAAAATGCATTTGATCCTTCAGAACCACAATATTTCTCACCTAGATCTTCTCCTCTTATGGTCTATCCCTCAAATTCTGAGGTTAAACCCGAACATAGTAATTCTTCACCCAAAACATATTCCGATACAACTACACAGGTACAGCCTACTATTAGTATAATTGAGGATTCGAGGACAGAAAGTAATAATTCAATTCCCTCAATAGAGCTACCAGTACCAGATATGACAAAACATGCAGAGCTATTTATTTTTTCTTATGGGGTAATAGTGCTCTGGAATTTCACAGAAAACCAGGAGAAGGAAATTTTAGCTGATCTAACATTCGCGAGATATTCTTCTCCTTCGGGTGATCCAGTGTCATTGGTTAGTCGACCATTTAATGAGGATGAAATTGAGACGGAGGAGTTTCATTTTCAATACTCAAAGGAAATCCGTAGGCCTCGAATTTATAATGATATGATCACGTTAAAGTCTGGAGATCATGTTATAAAATTGGCCATGTCACATTCAATAGCACAATCAACAAAACTTTGCTCTTTTGAGGAAAGAATGTCAATTCAAATGAACGATGTTCAAAAGCTTCCGAAAAGATTGGCCCTAACAGGAAAACTAGGTATGAATCGAGAGCAAGTCCTAAAGCTTTCAGGGAAGTTGTTCAAACTGCGAGTTGATGTAAATTTGAGTTCAAACGTTTTAGATACTCCCGACATTTTTTGGGACTCAGAGCCTAGTCTTAACCCGTTATATACTGCCACGCGTGAGTATTTAGAAATAAACCAAAGAGTGAAGGCACTGAATGAACGATGTAAAGTGTTTCTTGACCTCACGGAGATTATCTCTGATTCTATAGCGGAGACAAACATGTCTAGAATTACTTGGATTTTAATTACGCTTTTTGTTGTATCAGTCTTAGTTACTTCTCTTGAGATTGCCATACGCTATTTTATTATCAAAAATTTGAAGCGCTAGTATGTCATGAATCATGATTGATATTGTTTATTTTTCTAATTAAGTGGTACTTGCATTTGACTTCAGTATTTCAAACTATAGTTGTAATTATAATTATTAGGTTCTTTAATTTAAATATTAATATACGAAATGTCTAATTATCTTAAGTATAAGATAAAATTTCCAAACTTTCTTTTGATAAGGATCTTATATGGCAATTAAATAGACATATGGAATTTGATGTACCATCAGAGCAGCTTTCTTAATATTTTGTCATCATGCGAATAAAATAGGAAGAGATACGCAATGAATACAATAATATTAGATGTAAGGTTGATATGTTTAGCAAATAAACAAAACAGACCTCACTAAATGCTCATTATTAATGAATATTAAATTATCATATATTCAATGGGAACTCCTATAGCTATTTTCAGTGATTCTTTGCCACAGAATGCAAAGTCCCAGAGCTTTAATGGTGATAGGTCACGTCGTTTGGACCATATAAGAAATAGAGATGCTGAAATACTAAGAAAACACCGAAGTTTACTAGACGATTCAATTTCCTATTCTGAATCAGAAACTGCAACGCTTGATAACTCGACAATTGACATCTCTACAATAGAATATTTAAACCAATCTAATGGGTCAGATAAACCTTTACGGGAGCGACTTAGAGAGTTGTCAAGGGAGGAAGTTCATAAGGATACAAGACAAATTCAGTCGTACAAATCCTTCCGTAAAACTGGAAATATTTTAGATGATGATTCAATTCTAGAGATATCAGAACCAGATTTTAAAACTTCTAGTATCAAAAAATCCAAAGTTTTGGAATCTTTCAAACCTTCGAAGCCCACACAAAGTCGTAGTCAAAATCAACAGCCAAGTTCAACAAAGCTAGCACGAGATTTATTTTCACCAAGAAAAAACTTTCATTTACGGCAAGGCCATAATAATGGACATCATTTACTGTCAAGACCTCAAGCTCCTAAGTTTTTACCAGCAATTCGTCGTGGTGTATCTCCGATGCTAACGGCCAGCAAGACATTTCTTTCTGAAAAATTAAAGGAACATGAAAATTATATAACTGACAACACAGATGACACGGATGATAGTGAATGGGTCGATGAAGAAGATTATCAAAGCCCTATAAAGAAAGAATCAAAAAAGTCTCATAAAGAAGTAGTTAGGAAAAAATATAGACTTTCTCGACAGCGTCCCAGTTTTTTCACAAGAATATCACCATACATAAAACATTTATTAGTTGACCCCAATATTCCATATGTATTATCTTTATACGTTCAATTATTTTTAAATGTGATTTTCATTGCCGTTATAACACATTTTCTTTATATTTTTATATCAACTATAAACAACGATATCAATATTAAAGTGGAAGCTAATACACGAAAAATTCAGGATGAAATTAGAATTTGTACTCAAGATTATGACAGCTATGGTTGTGGAACGGGTGATCTAGTACCTATTGTTGCAAAAGCATGTGCCGAATTATCAGATTGTATCCACCAAGATTATAAGCAGATTGGTCGTGCAAAGGTTACAGCAGAGACCATATCAGAGATAATTAATGGTTTTATTCAGCCAGTTAGTTTTAAATCCTTATTATTTTTAACACTATTAATTTTTGGGTCATTGATTTTAGTGAACGCGACTTTTAGTACATACAGATCTCAGAAGGACCAATTCGATCAAGTTCAAATGGATGAGAAATTCACTCAACCACCTACACAATACCCGGTTGATTTACCGATGCCCTTTTATAGCCCATCAATAAATACAACTCCAATGATTTATTCATCGCCATATCGTTTCGATACGAATACAAACCGGTCTGTGGATAAAAGACGGCAAATTTCAGTCCACAGTAGCAGAAGAAGGCAGAACCGACTGATGTATTGATAAATACATACACAAAGCTAAATTAATTATATTTTATCAAGTGCATCAAAATAAGAAGAAAAAAATGCATTCTATATTTATAAATCCCCTCTAATTATCTGCCTCCACTCTTTAAACTCCTTCAGTAGTATTTCATCTATTATTTGTTGTCTGTGATCACAATTATCATCAGTAATTTCTGTAAGGCCCAAAGCTTTCTTTTCTCCATCATATTTCAGTCTCCAAACTTTTGACTCATCTTTAGGAATTTCGGCTTTTAACCATTCCAGAACTGAGGCGTAAAACTTCAATGCTGTTACACCATTCCATTTCTTATCTTGTTGACTGAATGATGAACTCTTGACCATCGCCGGTATCTTTTCAGTTTCGTAAATTTCAACTGATTTTAATTGAAATGAATCATCTCTAAAACCATAAATAATCTTCCTAACCCCAATTAAAAAAGATTGTGCCCAAGCTTTGAACAATTTCCGTTCAAAATTGACGACTTGTTTTGGATGGCCTATAGTCTTTGATGTTTTCAGTTCAACATAATGTTTTAAAATATCATCCTTTAGCGCGTAAGGATCATTTTCATCAGGTACGTAATCCCAAATAGCATCAACCTCACCTCCCAGTAGTGTTTTTGTTTTGCCAATCCCAGATCTGACTAAAGAACAATACTGCTCAATATTATTTACTACTCCTTTTTTACTTGTCTCGATTTCATCTCTTGTTAAAGCGCTCCATGGTTTAGGTATTGTTGAAATTGTTTCGAATTTATATCCACTATATTGAAATCTCTCTAGCATTGGATTTGGCTCTGCTTTTTCTTTTGCACTTTTCTGCTTTGCTAACTCAGAGTCTTTTTCGATGAATATCTGTCCATCAAAATAAACAATATTAAAATCAAAAGATTCATCATTAGCATAAGGTAAGCAAAGAATGTTAGACATTACACCTCTAAAAGTGATAAAGTCAACTTTAATTGGTTCCTTATTATTTGTTAACAGCTCATATTTCTTCAATGCTAGCAAAATTCCATCAAGATGGACGGGTTTGACATTTGCTTCATCACTTCGTACCCAACTTTCATATCCCTTATCCAGATTTATTCCAGCCTCGATCGATGCATCTGGTAAGTAATAATACTTTAGAGAAGAGCGATCAAGATGATAGTTGTAGTTCTTATCTCTAGAGAAGTGTGCAACTTCTTTTGGCTGACGGACAGCAGCTGATGAAGCTCTAGCTTGAAGAGAGTGATACTTTGTGGAACTGTTAAAGTCAATGCTCATCTTAGACTGTTTTGTTACTGTAAGTGAAAAGTTAGTATTATAGCCTGCAGTATGCTTCATGCTGATAATTACTCAGTAGGGGAATTACCCGTTAGTAGTTTTCCTGCAACTGTTTAAATGTAGTCAAACAATTATCGTGTCTATTTTATTCATCTTTGGACTTCAAAGTAATACGATATATATAAGATAGTCAATTGCAATAATTCTCATTTTCTTGGGTTATTTTAGCAGGCTAGATATTGACTACGTGCTACTGCAACTCTGCAAACCATACAACCGTATCAGGATTAAAGTGGCAAGAACATACCCAGTTACTGAATACTCTACAAGGCCTTAAGGTGTTTTTGAATAGTCTATAATGTTCCGTAAATTTCAGATATTCAAGTCTATGTAAAATGGCATCTTATGTTTATTATTTAATATTAGCGCCTAAATTAAATCGAATGCATCAGAAAATTAATGTTATCTATAGACTACAATTGCAACAACACTAGTGATACCACCTTAAGAGTAGATTTAAATTTATATATAATGTGCATATAGAAACAATTTAATCAATATAAGCACATAAAACTTTTCAACATATAGTTATATGTATCCAGTTGATTCTTGTATTTGGAAATGGTGCTTTTCTGTGGATTTGCATAGTTCGATTCATGATTTTGTTTGAAGTTTACAAGACTATTATTACAAACCATATGCTACCAGTACTCGGTTCTCAATTCCATCTAGAACATAAACATGTTGCACTATATTCAAGTTTTCTCCTTCGGCTTGGAATATCTTATCAACATCAACCCCTGGTTGAAATCCACCCATATTTTGTTGTTGACCCATTTGCTCGCTAGCAGCGTTATCTTCTCCCAAAATTAAGGCAAAAACAGCCTTTAGCCCAATTAAGTTTAAGAAATACCAAGAGATTGAACTGACCCACCTGACATCCAAATCTTGTGTCATAACACCACTTTGCAGCATTGATTTGAATCTTACTGTCAATGGAAATGGTAATTTCATTAATACGAATCCGGCAAAAAAAGAATTTATCCAACTCATCATTAAAGTCTGTGGGACAATCATTGCTATATTTCCTTTCATCATCTCCATCATTCCATCCATTCCTTTGGGATCAGTTAATGGGTTTGCTGGAGTTTGACCTCTGGCGGATGGATCCTTCAAATATGATCCCTTTTTGATTCCATCTAAGAAAAAGCTCTTTTTATTTTCAAAGAACTGCTTTGTAACTGTTTGATGATTATTCCGAAGATTTCCACATGCCATTAAATAATGTTGTTCTCTAACTTCTTTAATTGGCTTCAATCTTAGTTTTGGTCTCAATAAAAATGTGACATTATTCCTGATAACCCCTACGAGCAACATGACAAGTGAAATCGGAAATAAAACCCAACCTGCCAAGCTGGGATCCAACAATAAGTCAGGAACATTCATTGGTCGTGAGTGTATATTGTGGTTGGACTGTGAATGAAATTTGGCAGTTCTCGAACAATTACCCTGACTTTGTGTTATCCACGTGACGATAAAGATGCTGCAGATGCAGAAGTGCGTTTATGGCATAAGTGCGTATGAGTTGCTACGTGGATGCCCATATATAATGTAGGTCATCTCGTTTTCACGAATCATTATTATCAATGCGAACTAGATCAGCACAACAGAAAGAAGCCGCTTCCCCTTCATCTTCCTTGTTAGATCCTTCAAGAAGCTTGATAGGCTCTTCAGACTCTCTGATCCGCAAATCATCTTCATCCGCTACTTCAGCATCCGTCCCCATTTCGAAGCAGCGAAGACGGAAATCGGTTTTCGAGTCACCCAATTCTCCATGGGCCCGCCGCAGATCTTTACTTTCCGATACTATGCTGTCCCACGAAGAGCACTCGGTCTACGAGTGTTATAGTCGGGAGCCTGGCGTTCTCTCTTTTACAATGAGTCTCCGTGAAGCACAAGGATTCTCTTGGAACCAGGATTTATTTACGTCAAGATACCAACGATCCTTATCAGGTTGTTTAGACGAAAAAAGCCATGCTCCAAAGGTTCACGATATTATCATATATGATAGTGATGAGGATATATTTCCAGTTGACAACTAATTATTCGCTCTCACCTTGGGGAATTGTACACTTATCTAATATGAAAAGGCAGGCTTTGGGGTCATATTGGTTGGGTATTATTGGGTTTTTTTACATTTTGTGTTTTATGATTTACATTTTTTGGTATGATTACTATAGGCTTTTGTTTTCTATACTCTTTTATTTCCTATCATCTAGTTGATTAAAATTTGCTTTTAATATTAATATTATATTTATATTTCTTATTCTAAACTGTACGTCTGTGTGTTGCCTTATAGCTATAAAAATATGCCAGTAATATCCTAGCTATTTTATACTGCTGGAAATAATCTTAGATCTAGAGCTTTATATATTCCATATATAAGTTATACAACTGTCGATTCCTGGATATGTTTTATGTCTAACAAAATGGTTGGTATATTTTTTATAATTAGTGTTTGAACTATGAAGTTATGAACCAATTGCAGAAGAATATTCGTTATCGTTAATATTAACTCATAGGTGGTCCCACTAAAATACACTAGCCAAATTATCTTCACTACACGTCGTAGTACACGAACACAATATGCTGTGATAAATAATTAAAGTAAAATCAACGAATAGCATATGTATACTGAAGAACTAGTCCTATTGGTTACAATCGTTTTACCGAACAGTTTTTAAGGTGTCTATTGCAGTTAATTCTCAACTTCACCCAGCAAGTTGATCAGATGGTTTATAAAATCTGGTTCTAAACTGTATGTTATAACATACATTTTAAAATAAATTGAGCTACACTGATCTCAGTTTTGCGATTGGAAGTTGGTTAAATCTATAAGTACTATTTTAGCACTATCACGCTTAAATAAACACAGCAGTGTTCATCTTCAACATATAACTTAAAATATTAGCGATAATAGATTAATTTTCTGATTAGATACATTTTTCGACAGCTATGAAAATTGTAAATAATTCATTTACTCTGTGTATATACAAGTTTTTGAGTTGCGTTTAATATAAGATGAATTTAATATCCCCTCTGTTTATATATCAGAATTGGTTAGATGGTATGCTCCATATGTTCTGCTTCATTATTGAATTATCATTATTAATAAATGAATGATGTTGTTTAAGTTTACTTTTTCCCTTCAGCATGCTTTTTTGCTTCATATTCTTGTTGTAGTTGTTTTAATTCATTTTCTTCAATAGGAGGTACTGGAATATCAGCAAAGTCATCACGAGATAGTTTCAAGACTGTATAATAATATACTCCTCCAGCAATACTAGACAATAATCCAAAAGTAGCAAGATTTTTCCAGAAAAAAGGTTGTCTTGCCCTGATCATAGCAGGTGTCATTTTCCAGGTCCTTGGGTCCTGATAAGGCGAAATTGGAATTCCACTAGAGAAGAGAATTTATTAAAATCAACATTAAATAACAAAAATATTAATAATAGCATACTATCGAGATCTGTTTGGCATCTTGGGTTATCGTGAAGTGTTACTTTCAAAGAGGATTCATAAATCATTCGACGCAAAAATCAAAACCATCCACAATTACCCGGCATTTGTCAAAGAACATACAAAATATTAATTTAAGATTTAGATTTATCTTCTGGATTACAGATTTCAATTGAGAATTCTAGTTGTACCGATGTTTTGTATCGCTAAAAGACAAATATTGGTGTCTAAGACATTGGCTCCTCTTTTTAAGAGATCTATTACAATCTCCAAATTTCCTGATTTTGCAGAAAAGAATGAGGAAAACTTTAAACCTCCATTTATCCCATTAACTTCGGATACTGGCTTTCCAGGGGCCGTAGGAAATACCCCCTTATTAAAAATTGTCAATTTAAGCAAAGAGATCGGTAGAAACATATATGCTAAAGGGGAATTCATGAATCCTGGTGGTTCCGTTAAGGGTATGTTTTTTTATTTATTTTTCAAGCCACAATATTTCCCAGTTAGGTAATTGTGTGACTAATATATATCAATCTGATTTTGTTAGATCGGGCTGCCCTTTTCATCATAGAGGATGCCGAGAAAAAAGGTCAAATCAGAGCTGGAGGAACTGTTGTTGAAGGTACTGCCGGAAATACAGGTATTGGTCTTGCTCACGTCTGCCGAGCTCGTGGCTATAAATGTATTATATATATGCCAAACACTCAAGCGCCATCCAAGATCAATTTACTTCGATTATTAGGGGCCGAAGTTCATCCAGTACCTGTAAAGCCCTTTGATGATCCTATGAATTATAACCATCAGGCTAAGAGGCACGCTGAAAGTTTGGAAAATGCCGTTTGGACAAATCAGTTTGACAATCTTGCCAATCGTCAGGCCCACATTGAAACTACAGGTCCCGAAATTTGGGCTCAACTGAACGGTAAAGTGGATGGGTTCACTTGTTCTACTGGTACAGGCGGTACTTTTGCTGGAATAACCCGATATCTAAAAGAAATATCTAATGGAAGCGTTCAATGCTTCTTGGCTGATCCGCCTGGTTCGGTTATATACTCCTACATTAACTCAGGTGGTAAAGAATTGGATAGAAGTGGATCTTCATTTACAGAGGGAATTGGTCAGGGTCGTATAACTGATAATTTAGCTCAAGATCTCGACCTGGTTGACGGTGCATTTAAGATTGATGACTCTGATTCAATTGAAATGCTTTATCGATTGCTCGATGAGGAAGGTTTGTATATTGGAGGAACTGGAGCCCTCAATGTCGTCGCTGCTGCTAAGCTTGCCGAAAGATTACCACCGGGCTCGAATGTTGTCACTCTCTTAGCTGATTCTGCCCACAAGTATGCTGATCGAATTTTTAGTAAAAGCTGGTTAGAATCTAAAGGTTTGAAAGTCCCCGAACATTTGCAAAAATATGCTATCCTTGATTAGAGCATAGTACGTCCATTAAAGAATAGCAAAACAAACATTTCAGTATAAGTCAATTAATTAATAGCTATATAGAGAACGATAGACTTCAAGCGTTAAGAAATAATCAGTTATATTTCAAACAAAATTCAATTATTCACAGTAAAATATTATTATAAAAATAAAACATAAGATATAATATTAATATTCACAGGTATAAACAAATCGCGATCGTATAAATATATATAAATAGTATTATAACCCAAATCAAATCTCAAATTCCACTGACTTATATGACATAATAAGAACTAAAAAATTCCGAAAACAGATTACAAATATCGTAATGAAAAAGAAAAAAATTTTAAAAAAAATGAGTGTATAATATATAAACATGATAATAATAAAACAATTCCAAGGAATATGATAAATTTAAATATCAAAATTTAAAGTTGACAAGAACCACCAAAGAATCATGTAGCATAAAACAATTGCAACATATTGCAATTAACAAACCAAAAAAGAAGACGAATAAGATAAATATTCATCAGAATTATAAAAAAAAAATGGTATTAACTAGAGATATATACTGAGTTCATTAGATAAACCTCCCGGCAAAAAATATGCCAATCAACCTCTCGTAGCCATCTTTGCTTTCCCGTTTTCTCTGTAAGGGGTAATTTCTTTAATTTATCTCTTTTCAGCCATTCACCATAAACAAATAGTTCCCACATAAACTTTAGATTTGGTTGAATAATGACATTTAGCCTTCGAACTCTAACGAAAAGATAAGCTTTTGCAACATCCAAATCTAATTTCTTCATCACTTCAGCAATACAAATTGTGGCTGATCTAGACACGCCGGCTCTACAGTGAACCAATGCAGGTTCGTTTTTCTTATGTGCTTCATCCAAAAAATTAAGACATGGTTCTAAGAACTGTGAAAGTTGATCAATTCCATCATCTTGAATCAATGGAATGCATAGAATTTCTCTGATATTACCCAGACTTTCACAATTTGGCTTCAATTTAAAAATTTGATAAGTTTCATTAACGATCTCCGATTCGATATATTTTTTATTTATAGGTAGCCAATTAAAAGCCTCACCCACAGAAATAATTCTTTTGATCCCTATCTCATTCAACATTTTGACATTGTTAACGTGGGCGATTCCTCCTAAATAGAGGTGAGGTAAAATTCTAGATGGTAAAGAGCCATCAGATCGTACGAACCAATCTTCAACAGTTGGATTCAAAAGTAATCTCGAAACAGATCTAAATCCGTTCTTTGGTTTATCCAATATATATGGGTTCCAGCTATGATTACTGTCTTTATTTAGCCTCACGGGAGAAAAGTGTAAGATAAAGTCTTGTAGGTGTGATAATAAATCCTTGTCAGATGAAAATGTGAAGAAAGGCCTATTATAAGTCGTATGCAACAATTTATATGCTTCCGCAACAGTAACTCCTTTAGAGTAAACAATATAAGCAATAGCCAGCATGCTAGTTTCTGTATATCCATCATTACAAAAAAATAATGTTGGTGTATTATCGGATGATCGAATATAAATCAATTTTAAAACATTAATAAAACATAGTAGATCGGACTCAGTCATATCTCCGAGTCCAATCGATCCGGAACTAGGGAATTCAATTGAAACTGTCAATTCATTCTCACAAGCGGATTTATCATCTTTTGTTGTAATCTCGAATAATTTTTCTATATCTTCTATATTTGGAAACGTCGAAGTGTCAGTGCAAGAAACAAATGTCTTCCAATTCTTAGACTCTTTAGGATATGAAACACGACCAGTTAATTTTGATGTAGAAATAGAATATGGTGGTTCGTGCCATAATACTTCACTAATTAAATCTGCTTCTTCCAGTGAAAGTAGTCTGTTTGGGAAACTGCTCAGTCTATAATTATCCTTATTATCATCTTCTATATTATGATCTTTATTTTTTTGTTGTTGATATCTTTCAAAAGCACCAACATCAGCAAAGTTCCCAAGCCACACACCATTTTCAATTACTGAGCTTGAAGACAATATGCTCATCTCTAATTGTTCTCTAAATAAGTAATTTTTATCCCAATTATGTAATAAGGCACTTTTTAGAATTTCATTGGCATCATCGACATCCTTAAGTTCAGCCATTGTTTTTGGTACGCTAAATAAAGTTGATGAAGAAATATATGGAATATGAATTAGTTCAGGGGCTATTTTGGATATTTCATTAAACGGATCCTTTAAAACAAATGTCTTATATACCGGTAATGATTCTGCTACAGACATTTTTAATTGATTATTTCGTACTACCTGTTGGGCCAAAGAAATTAACTTTGCAGTCTTCTCCACTTCTTTTGGGGATTCAGTGCCATCACCATACACAATAACATCTGAAACAGTAGCGAATTTTGCTACTTGTATATGAAAATTGCGTAAAGATATGCCAGCGGGAGGATCTAGATCAACAAACTCTGGTAACAGTTGCAGTTCTTTGCATATTTTGACGACTTGCTTTCTTTGCTTGGAGGAAGAGATAAAATCCAAAGCTGGGATTGCAGTGGAAAATGATGTAGATGATTGCGATGAAAACGAAGAAGAGGAGGAGGAACAAATCGAAGTTGATGGGGAAATAGAATCGGCATTTGAGTTGGATGTGGCTGAGCTCGATTTTCTAAAATGTGCAAAGGATAATGGTAGTTGGGATAATAATGAACCTTTCCCTAGGATGGTGTTTAAGTTTAGCCCTTCAACATCAGAAGGGATCTTTAAGATATCTTGTGCCATCACTGACCCAATTAGACTACCAGCAATTTGATTGCCCACTTTAACCAATAGCAGTCCTTTATATGACGAAGGATTGGGTATTGCGGGAGGCATATAGTTTGGATCGAACGCATAAAAATATTGTTTTGGACGGGCTGGGTCCAGGAAGGATCGTTGGGAGGAATTTTGTTTATGCAGACCATGCAGCCACGGAAAGACCTCATCTGTTGGGGGTAAAGGAGTTGAGTAATGATTATGGATGGCCGAAACAGCTTGAGTCGCAAAAATTGGATATACATTTGGAATTGCTGAAGAGTCTGATGTTGAAGCATAACTTGATGTAGAGCTTGAAGATATGTTTGAATATTTAGAGGTGAGAGTTGGCACCGATATTGAATGAGATCGTTTCGCAGGGAGGATTTTGTCCATTGACTTGTCGTCAAAATCCCATTCAAAGGTATTTGAGTGTTCGATGGTTTTCAGTTTATTTTCTATTTTCTTGTGAAAGTTAGAGGGCATTGCGGATGCTGAGCTCTTTGTTAGCAAAGCCATTCCAATGGTGCCGGTTCTCTCCTTCTGGGCAGCCATATCCTCGAAAGCCGTGACCATGTCGATGGTGCGTGGAGAACATTGATCTACAGAAGGGGGAGAGAGAGTACCGCAGGACATAGGAGAACCCGGGCGGGATGGGGACGGGGTGGGCGAATGGGTACGCAGGATAGTAGACGAAGCCATTTAATCGGAGGTGGGAGTGAACTATTTGGTGGAAATGGTGGGAAAAAGAGCAAGATAATAAGCTTGCAGCTTCGTATGTGGGTGACGGGGTGTAGGCTTATCTCATGCAGCTCTCCATATCTCGACCAAACACGGTGTTGTGCATGCGTATTCTTTGCGCCAGTGCGTCTTCCCACATGCATTTTCTCTTTGTAGTTCGTAACCTAGCATGGAGGCTGGATGCAAAATCATCGCATATCCCATCGGACTAATGTTCATAACCTTCTTGTTTTTTGTCGAAATAGTCTAAGATTCATACTACCACCATTTTAATCTCTGGACTTAGTTTTTCCTGTAGGTGAAACCTTCAAATTAAAAACCAAAGGTGTTAGTCCGTATAATCGAACAGAAAATTTGGTGGTTGATGGCACAATAAAGTATCCTTGTAAGCGAGGTTTAAATCCTTCGATGCATATTGCACTGTATGCCAGTATAATAGTTTAATAGAGAATCATACGTAGTCTACTTGTTTCTCCAATTTTCAACTTTTAAAGGAGCTCGGGTACAGGTCAATCATTAATTATAATACTGTAATTTAGCGCATCCAATTCAAGATCCAGACAATCATATGGTTTCATATAATTCACAGTAAATTTCAAGCCAGTAGTGTTACAGTAAAAATAAGAAACACGCATTTAAGAACTCGATCATGATCATGATCATGAGTCGTGATCAACCATACTGTACCAATGTTAGTATGAACTCTTAGTTTTATGTAACATGTATAATGTATTCTAACAATATTGGTAGGAGAGTCGATACTACAGTCTTTTTCCTTTCTGATTGGTCATATCCGACCTTTACGTCTCGTTGGTCATAATAGATTTTAAACAATATACATGAGTCTTTATTAATTGAGCTTAACTTCGAAACATTGCAATTGGTGAATTTAATGGACCTGCTTTTGTTGAATCGATGACACTAGACGCGCTCACATTATTTTGAATTTAATGAAAGTAAAAGGAGTTTTTTTATCTAATTTGGTACACACGCATATCACTAAACACGCTATTACAGTAAACCCAGCCGGTGCTCCCATTTCAATAATCTTAAGCTTATTGCACTTGTACTCGATCCTAGGTCTGACATTCTACAGCTATTCTATTCAATACCAGCTAGCATTGTTTTCATAGTTTGAAGGTAGGTGATCTATAATTATACCAAATACCCTCATTTTCAGTTTAAGCCAGATAACAAAAAGGATAAAAAAAAAGGTAAAAAATTGATACCCGTAGACTCAAAACCCCCAAAACACAATTTCAAGCTAGATATACTAGATACTTCCGGAATTCTGCTCAAGCTTATAAGTCTACCAATAGAATTATTACCATGAAGACTAAAGATACAAGTATATATAAGTTGGATCAATTAGGCAATATCCTAAAACAGGTTATAATGAAAAGGAAAGTAATTAAGTTATTGAACTTAACTCTATAGCTAGATGATCTAGATCTGTATATTTATGGTAATTCTCATACTAGGTAATTTACAGCATAGTAAAATATCAGTATGATCATGTGACGGCATCAATTATTTTCCTAAATTTTCTTAACCTAAACAAAAATAAAATTATTCACAGACAAAAATATAGATAGAAATGGGCAAGAGAAAATCTAAGAGGTCTAAGGTTCAAAACAGTTCTGATAATGAAGGACATGGTGTCTTAAATGGCTTGAAGTTTGTTGATAATGATATTGACATGGAGTCTACTGAAAAGGTCGAGATACCAGAAAAGGATGCTGAAGAAATAGCTTTAGAAAAAGCTGTCTTTGGTGATTTAGAAGGCTTTGAAGAAAGTTTGAAGCAGCTGGATATTGAGTCTGGTCTTTATGTTGAGGATTTTGCAAATGATAATGAAAAGAATATTGAGGAAGAAGCAGATTTGGCCAATATTCAGGATGCAGATTTACTTTTCTATATGGATGATGGGACAAATAATGCCATTGATAAAAAGAGTGGAACTGATGAAGAAGAACCAGATCTGGAATCAGAAGCTGACTCTGATAGTAGCGCTGCTTGGTCAGATAGTGATGATGAAAAATTAACGATTTCAATTGTTGCTTCAAACAAGTTGAAGAAGTTAAGACATACTGAAACAGATACTTCAGTCAGCGGTAAAGAATATATGCGACGACTTCGTGCTTTACATGTAAGAATGTTTCCCAAAACCAAATGGGCTACTGATGATGAAAAACAATTAAAACTCGATAATTCTGATGAAGAGGATTCTGATAATGAAATGGATATCGATGAAGAAGATGAGCAAGCACTAGTGTCTAAGAATGAAGATAAAACTAAATTAGAACAATTGTTACAAACAAGTAGTAAATACTCCGGAATAACAACAACTAAATTACTTCCCCCTTCAACACTTGATATTGCAAGACTAAAAGATCCAAGTCGATTGGGTAAAGAACAGTATGCTCCCGCATCAATTCAAATGATCAATTTTCATCCAACACATCCACTATTAATAACGGGTGGTTACGATAAAACATTACGCATATATAACATTGATGGAACACATAATAAAGAAATTACTTCTTTATATGTAAATAGATCACCTTTTCAGACAGTTCAATTTCATCCAGATGGAAGAAGAGTATTTGGTGCAGGTCGAAGAAGGTATATGTGGATCTGGAATATCGAAACTCAAGCAGTTGAAAAGATTACAAGAATGGGAGGGTATGAGCAGACGCAAAAAAGTTTTGAAAAATTTAAATTATCTCCTTGTGGTAAATACATTGGGCTAATTGGAAGTGGAGGATGGCTTAATGTATTATCTGCCTTAAATGGTCAATTAGTTATACGAGCAAAAGTTGAAGGATCTATTGCTGACTTTACATGGCATTATAATGGTACAACTGCCAGTATTATAAATACTGCGGGACATGTGTGGGAATATAGCCTTGAAGAAAAACGGTTTGTAGATAGGTGGACTGATAATACCGGTATTGGCATCACTAAAATAGCTTTTGGAGGTAAAGGCGATAGATGGTGCGCAGTTGGATCGAAAAGTGGCATAGTAAATATTTACGATAGAACAAAGAAGGAAACTCTTCGAAAGAAAAATTCCGTCAATTCAGTCTATAAACAAGTTGCAACTCTTGATCAGCTCGTTACAAGTATCAGCAATCTGTTGTTCTCACCAGATGGTCAAATGTTGGTATTTGCAAGTAGTGCCAAAAAAGACGCTTTGAGAGTTGCACATATTCCCAGTTTTACTGTGTTTAGAAATTGGCCAACTTCTGGTACTCCATTGGGAAGAGTCACTGCGATGTCCTTCAGTTCTGGTGGAGAAATGCTAAGTATTGGAAATCAAAGCGGAAAACTAAGATTATTCAGATTAAATCATTTCATTTAATCAAAGCTGTTTAGTTTACTTGTATAAATTATATATCATACTTTGAATTCATCATAAATAGGTATAGCTGCTAATTTTAGGCATATTGCAATTATTAAGTAATAATGAGATTGACCCAATTTTAAAACTTTATCATGATCGATATCAGCTACTATACGTACAACATAATTATAACTAACTGTTGTTTTTGAGGTTCCCTCTGATCATGAAGTGGTAAAGTATCAATTATATATAACTTGATTATAAACGAATATATAAGATGTAATATGAACTCCAGATACCGTTTGGCTATTCTGGGCTTACAAACCGATTGATACCCAATGGTGAATTAAAAGCAATATAAAGAGAAGCAAAAATTCTACTATACTACTATAGTTGTAAACTAGACCTGGGTATAAGAAAAAATATATTCAATCAAATAATTGAAAGCAAATACTTTCCTGTATTTTCCTAATATGCATATGCACAGTTACGTATGCAATAACTGTGCATATGCATATCTCTTTAAGAATCTTGAATGAAAGCCTATATACACCACCGTATATAAACACCAGAACTATCAGTTGTGGATAATTTATGATAAATCTAGTGAAACAGAAAAGGGGATCTATATATATAATACCGTAACGTAGTTACTGTATATTTATACTAATGTGATTACCTTTTGAAAAATCATAATTTCATATTAATCTAAAAATACCATGGCATATGTATACGTAAATACTCCAAACCAAAAGGCTTTAGATTATTATACATTTATAAGAACGCTTAAATATGTGGTCAGTTAATCTTTCTCGTAACTTCTCTATGATAGAGATAAAATGAAAAGTTATTTGAAACTTTTCTTATTCTAAATTTTATATTGCAATCACTTGCTTGGATTTTAATTCATTTAGAATTAACCTTGAGCTGAAGCTCCAAAGTTTTGCTGACATATTAGGCAACGCTAAGTTACATTTCAAGCACGAATTGCAAAACCAGCAACAAATATAAGTTATTAAAATGTATTATTGAAATCTACCTAATCTCATAATTCTGATAATATATGTTTGATTTTTATTTTTGTAAATCTTGTTGTGGTGTGAACGTTCTCCCAGGATTCAGAGTATTGAGTCCACGAGCTCCAAACTTTCGATACGCATCTACTTTGTTTTTTCCGGATAATTATATGTAATTAGTACTTTCCACCACATTGCTCGATGATCCCCTGAAAACTATTCGAGAGTGGAATTCTGACATCTGAGAGAAGGAAAGCACTAATTACACACAATTATCTGAAGTTAACAAAGATAGGTGTGACAAGAGCTATTGCAATTGATTTCATCCATTTCAATGTCATATTGAGTAATTAGTTGTAAAGGGTTGAGTTTAAATCATAATAGTATCAAATTAAAAATTTATATTATAGATTTATTTTCTTTATATACCGAGTACTTTCTATCGATATCTATACCTAACTATAGACAAATAAAGTATAGAAACATATATTTCATTTCAACGATGGCTAGGATCCACCGATGTCACACTTGTTACAATACCTTCGCGAGATGTTTTTCGGAAGCTTGGAACAGGAGAACTCAACCCGTTAAAGCCTAGAAGAACATTCACACCGCAACGAAACTCACAAAAATAAAAATAAAACATATATTACCAGAATTATGAGATTAATATTTTAATAATACTATTTTTAATAATTTATATTTGTTGCTGGTTATATATATGAGATAAATCTGTATAAAATAGTCTTGAAAATGGAATGGTCGTAATGAAAAATAATTCTATTTACACAATGCATCCCTAATTGCAAAGAACAAAAGACTCACCAATTAGGTCTTAAAAAATAACCATAAACCATACTTCTTATCTCAACAGTATCTGGATCATCTTCGTCAAACATAGGAGACCATTTTTGCTCTATTATTTTATCACATTTGAAGTTGAATTCAGTCTCAGCCATTTCAAAAAAAGCAAAATCTTTTTTAATTAATTTTGGTCTATGTGGGGAAAAAACCGCAAAGATGATACCATCTGGTGCAATTGTTTCTTTACACGTTGTAAGCAACTTGTGATGTTCAGTGTGGTTGAAAATTAAATCTGAGAGGATGATGAGATCAAATTTTATTTTGAAATCTGAAGAGTTTGATATATCAGGATTAATGAAACGTAAAAGCTGTTCAGGCTCACTTCCCCAAATATGGCCTTCAATGATCATTTTAGAGCGCATATCATCTGTCAAAGCGGTGCAATTGTTCACATTATATTTGATATTTTCCAGGAGGTCAGGGTCGGGGTAGTCAGTAATGACAAGTTTTTTAGCATCGTTGATGGCAGCTATAAAACTTGGTAAAGCAGCAGCAGCTCCTAACTCAAGAACATTTTTTCCTTTACATAGAGTATCACCATTTGCGTCCAGATGATTTGTAGTTGATTTACCAGCATTCCACAATAGATGGCCCCATAATGGTGATTTTCCAATCAGTCTAACAGTTAAATCACGAGGTTTCGGTATTGGGTGGAGCTGGCTGGAAACACGGGAATAGGTGATGAAAGTAGGCTCTGGCGGCGGTTTATAAAAATTTTCGGGCTCGTCAAATAAGGAGAGTGGGACATCAAGACTATCATCCTCCATTTTTTTTACAAATTTGTGTATGCTATATCGCGATTCAATTGCAAATCCTGGTGATGAATGACGAAAGTTTTTAGTTGTACAGATAAAATCCTACAGCAGTCTACATATTATGCTACATTAAATATCAGCGAATGTCAGGATATCCCAAAACTGCTATGGCTGTATCCACAAACCAGTCAGTCATTCCAGTACGTTCGCGAAGTCATATTCAAGACACTGAATTCACCCAAACTGAATCTGACAATGCCCTAGTGGAAGAAACATCTTCCCATGGAGACATTGTCCAACCAGGGTGGCTTGAAAGAACCCTCGATATATTACACTTGAGCAACTATAAGTCCGTTGTTTTAGAGAACAAAGGTGCAGTTGCAAGAGATCATGTAAGATTTGGATTGATTGGCGGAAACCCTGTGTGGTATGGGGCTATATGTTTAAATCTCTAACACTACTTTAATAGCTTGCAAATGAAAGGACGTTTTTGGCGTGGAATAGAACCAGTCTTGCATTTTCTTCAATCGGTGTCGGTATTACACAACTATTTCGGCTTGTTAAGGAAAATAAAGAGCAACTGCGGAAAGCAGGCAACGGTATCGGTGGTACGTAGCTAACTTTGGCCATAATATGGCACTCTTGCAATTACAGTGCAATTAAAAACTTTTACAATGAATTAACATAAGATAAAAAGGATGTTTTGTTATTGCTTCCATAATCGTCTTAATATTAGGAACATCTCGATATTTTTCTACTCAGAAATTACTCCAAAAGGACAAGATGCCTGCTAGTAGAGCTTCAATAATCTTCGTCTTTTCCATCTCTTTTATAGTATGTTTCATTTGTTATTTAGTAAGTAATTGCTCTAAAACTAACATCAATATTTTAGCTGGTACTAGTTACATTTGCTTTATTAATTATAATAGAATAAATGATAGTAAAGTTATTTAAATTTAAACGAAGATGTATTTTCATATAAGTACTATAAATGTATGCTGTGAGCAAAGCTACAGCAATAATAAGCCTTGGATTATGTAATGCATATTAGGGCTTATTCATAGAGACTACAAGAGACTACCAGTTTTAGAGAGTTCATGCTGAAATATACACAGCAGTCACGCCTCAAATCGATGATGCATGGGTGTTAGGGGAAGGCAACAAAAAACTATGGCTCATTTTTGATCTTTCTTCAACTATTAACAATACAATAATATTACAAAATGGTAAGTTTTTAAACAAGGGAACCCTCTATAGCTGGTATAATATATTGGAATGAATGATAGTGTTTATGAACGATTGATTCTCTGCTAGGACATTTAAATCGACAATTTTGAATAAGGAGTGGGAATATTATAAGTCAAATTAATCAAAATGGAGGATTAAGATGTGAAACTTGCAACTTTGAATTTAACGATAGATTAACTACTGTCATTCAAACTTCTATCTTACCAGATATATCATTCCTGTTGACAGTAATAAGTTATTAATATTCTTTTCTCATTAGGGTAAAGTTCACGGATCCCTCACACGTGCCGGTAAGGTCAAGTCTCAAACACCAAAGGTTGAAAAACAAGAAAAGCCAAAGAAGCCAAAGGGAAGAGCTTACAAAAGATTATTGTACACCCGTCGTTTTGTTAACGTTACTTTAACCAACGGAAAGAGAAAGATGAATCCAGGTCCAAGTTCCAAATAAGGAGTTAACACACATTAACTGGTCGATGATAATTATCCGATGTTTTGGTTATATATATATATGATAATAGACTAGGAGATAAAGTCAACTATTTATGAAATCATGTACCTTAATTCAACTTCCTTTTAACTTCTATTATCATTGTCTCTACTTGTAGTATGTAAATGTGAGAGTAGGGTTTTGTGCCGTTTATTCAATATGATCCAATTGAAGGTAACTCTAGCTAATTGTACGAAAGTGATGTTTAAATTTTATGATTAATTATTATTTATACGTTAGTTATAGTTAACCTCTCAATTTCAGATTAGAATTTCGAGGTTGTTCTTATCAATAGCTTTGTTGTGTTATTATTTCAAAGTCAACTTGTAATTATAATTATGAATTCGTGATTATACAGTGTAATGTACACATCCTTACATTCTTGCAAACATTAATATTAATTATAGTTTTTTATTACCCATTATCATAGGTCCATTATATTATTCATTATCCAGATTCTATATTTAGCTGTATTCTTCATTTCTTAAAAAATCTGTAGCCAAGTGTCCGTAAAAATCGTATACGCAACTCGTATCTGTTTTGCATATAATTAATAGTATAAGTTACATTCAGATATCTAACACTAATGTATAATAGTGTTGAGTTTAATTCCTTTTGATTGTTGTAGTCGGATAAGTCCTCACTTTACCTATGTTTTCAGTGAGAGTTACAGTCCCAAGTCCAATGGTCCCAGCTTTAGGAACATCAACAGTAGTCCAAAAAGATGAAAACTTTTGAGAAAATGGAGACTGTGTAACAACTATACCACCGGCTGCATTTGTAACGGTGACATATATTAATGTGGCTGATGTCGTCGTCGGGGTTGTCGCGGTGTCCGTGGCCGTGTCAGTATCCGCAGCCACTGTGTATGCAGTGAAACAAGCGATGAACGATATAACAAATGTGTAAAAGTATGAGAGTTGCATAATGAAGTTAGTAAATTTGTTTTAATTTATTGTGTAGATTATTAACGAAAACAGGAATAGAATAATATTATACAATTGCTAAGAAACAAAAAACAGCATGTCACGGGGTTGCTAATAAAGTTAACATTTTGCCTTATGCATACTATCTAGATCTATCGGCCACGTTACAAGAAACCTAATAACCATAAATATTTATAGTAATCACTTTTCTAATAAAGTGGATATGCAGTGTTATACACCCACTACCACCCACTATCTAAGCCTTACCACGTTGGGCTGATTTCACTTCCTGGTAATCGTGATTCAAAACATACTTATCAAACTTTTGTGATACATATTATATCTAAGTACTAAGTATAGACCAATTATTCCACCCACTGAAAACAAATTCCATCATCCGCAGGTTTTAATGGAAATAATAGTAATGATCTATCGATCACAAATCATTCGTTGTATCCTCCAGTTTAGTATTGGAAAGGAAAAAGTGAGTTTCTCTCTTGCTCAGTACTTAATTTTATAAGTTTACAGTTTTTTCATCCATATTTTTTAAATTTATTTGCAAAGAGTTTGGAAGTTCATCTGCGACGTTTATCAAAATTAAATAACACTTTGCTTAGGTTATTCTATATAGTAATAGGAATTTTATTTACAACCAACCATCTAGTCAAGACATCTTAAAATAATTAGCAATCCAATAATGAACTATTTAGCAATTTTTTTTATAATGATTTAGTGATTTCGTAGAAAAATTGGCGATTTGGATAAATGTTATTTAGCGATAACTCCTGAAATTATTTAGTTATAGATTTGGAATTTTGTTTACGATTTATTCAGGAATTAATTGACGTGGTTTTTTTTTTTTTTTTGTCTGGAAATCAATGAGCTAATTTTGCAAATGAAGACGGTTAGTAACAGTAACATTAAAATTTGGATAGATGAAGAAACGAGACATAATAAATGGCCTGAACCCCCCTTTAAGATCTAAATTTAAGCGCCTGATCAATGAAACTATTAGATCGGTATTCATCAATTCACGAACCATAGACGGCATACTACACCACATTGTTATGTTGCAACCACGAATTACAAAACCAGCAACAAATATACCTTATTATAAATATTATATATATTATCATTAGAATCTACTTAATCTCATAATTCTAAAAATATTTGGTTAATATTTTATTTTTGTATGTTTTGTTGGGGTGTAAGATTACTTCTACAAACTATGGGTGTTTAGCTCAGTGGATCCAATCTCCTGAAACGTATTTTTCTCGTTACCTCCTCCTCGTTTTACACCATCCAAACTTGTCCGAGCTCTTCTGAGGGTCAAAAGGCCATAAAGTTTTCAGTCGTAAAAAATCCAGAAGGAATAATATTTTGGAATTGCGTTCTTTGTTGGAAATTTAAGGATATTTTCTACACGCCTACAATCATCAACCGGCCCACAAAAAGGTTCTGTATTAGCGCTACAACTATTTTTACCCCAAAATTAAAGTTACAGAACAAATTCTTTGTCTTCGAGAATGGATGGTAGTTTTTGATGTGGGAGCCTTGTCTTAATAATTTACCGTGAAAGTGAGTACAAAGAGTCAATCTTAAGATACCAAATCTGTCGGAAACTTTCACATACGACAGCTTCAAATGTTATATTTTATATTATATTCGGCAAATAAGAATATCAGCTTGTTCTTATGATTATTTTTAATTATTAGAATCCTTCATAGTCCTAACTTATATTTCTGGTGGTGATTTAGTGGTTGTTTTAAAAATGGAACTTTTGAGTTGCAGTGATTTGTGAACTTTTTCAGAATTTGTGGATCTTCTCAATTCTCACAGTATATTACTATCACTGCCTCAAGAAAACATCTACACTATTTTTTGATCATCGAGGCATCATATGATATCAATATGGCAGCTTTCTACTAATAGTGGCATAACAAAAATTTTATTAATGGATATACTGGGCGCTAAATTATAGAAAAATAGTCACACCACATAAAAAATAGATAGAAAACATTGAGCAAATATTATAAGAATTATGAGATTAAGTAGATTTTAGTGATAGTATTTATAATAATTTATCATTATTGTTGGTTTTGTAATTCGTGGATGAAACAGATCGATTTTTGTGGTATCTAAGCACAATATAATTAACGTGTATCCTTCGGACGAGCCTATCTGGACGGGGATGGTGATAAATTAACCCGTACGGTATTTTTACTGTGGCCGAGTATTTGGCCGAGTATTTTATTTCGCACAGTTACCGTTTTTAGAGTACCCGCATAAAAATGAACTCGGGCACCCCGAAAGTTCAGCCTGGGTGAATTTTTTTCTGCCCACCCAGAATCCGAAATAGGCTCGTCCGAATTTGAGGGATACAGGTATGCCGTCTACATTAATTATTCAGAGTCACACATAATTAATCTATTTTGTATTTTGAATTGATTATAACCCCATGATATAATTTTACAGGGCAATAGTGCGGTGATTCTTTGGGGACTTAGAAGCATAGTTAATACAATAGACTAGTACGTGGAGACCTATAGTATATGGTATGGACTCTGGTGTATTATGGACATGTTATACAGGGAATAATAAATCAATGTCGACTACATGTACTCCGAAATTATGATATCATGATCTGAAACGTAATAAATGATAGTACTATTTTATCAATTAGACATCAATTTAAAATAGTTTCAACACACTAAAACATTCTATGCGTCTAGTATTTTGAAACATTACCATTTATTGTTTTCGTAAACCATTTAAGCTGAAGTGTAATTCACAATAAGATTGTTCATAAATCATTTAGAATCATGATGATTTAAGTTAGAGTGTTGTTTTGTCGACAAATCACATAACTAAAATTATGAGTTACATTCTATTAATTTGCTAAACAGATGAATTTGATTTGAGTAAAAGTTAAATTAATATTTATTTTCTAATTTCAGCAATATATGCTTGTGTTTTGTTGAGATTAATGAAAATATATTAATAAAGTTTAATATATTGAATGTTTGGCTAGTTAGGCAAAAAAATTTAAACCTTTAATATGATCGTTACTATATACTTCATATAAAAATTTGAAGGATAATGATGCAAATGATGCAAAAGAATACAAGAAAAAGAAAAAGAAAAAGATGAAAGTTGAGATTGAAAAGAAGATCAGAGAAACCAACTAAAGCGGAAATCTGCACAGTTAATTATTTTTCTTAATCAAACGTTAAAATTATGCATTACTGATTTATTTTTTAAACAAATAGTAGAGCAGATAACACACCAGTGCCGATCAAGCCAAACGCATATGATGTCAGTGAGCCAATCCCCTGTGTACTATAGAGGATATTTAAATTTTTGAGCCCATTTCCAGCTCCAACACTTGTGACTGAATAAGTGCGTATAGTTCCGACAGAACCCGAAATAGTTCCAAGCCCAATGGTACCTGACGTTGGACTAGCGACCGTTGAATACATGGAAGAAAAGAACTGAGAATAGATAGATTGAGTAGTCTGTGTAACACCGTTGGCGTCAGTGCCAGTAACCCAAATTAGTGTATTTGAAGTAGTAGTGGCACTGGTCGTGTCTTCTTCTGTTGTTTCTTCTGTTGTTTCTTCTGTTGTTGTAACCTCAGCACCTAACACATGAGGAGAAGAAATGATAAAAAGAAAAAGTAATTTGGATAGAAGCTGTGCAAATTTGAAGGATGTAAGACTTAACTTCATTGTCGAATAAATTTTCAAAGGAGAGGAGGGAGGGAAGTTAAAGTAATTCGGAGTCTAAGATAAAAGAGTTTGCAAGGGTTGATCAGTAAACTTTTAGGCTTTATAAAGTTATGGGAGGCTATCTTTCAATTAGTATTAGCTTAATTTCATTAATATTACATATTATTAATAAAGAAATAAATTTTATATTTACCGTTGCACGAGTTTCATATGCATATGGTATCATATATATAATCGTTACAGCTTATATTTCTACTTAATTTAGGCCAAATTCCAGACTAAATAATCGGCAATGTAATTACTAATTTAACTGTATTATGTTAACTAATTATAAATTTGTAAAGATGAAATTTAGAGATATGCATAGTTCTTCTAGAAATATAAATGTATATGCTTTATTAATTATAAAAAGAACCAATATATATAAGTTAGTCGGATATTAATTACGAAGGGTATTATACCCGTTATAGCCCACATTCCCATTAGTATTCATCATAGAATTTGGATATTGTCCATAAGCCATGTTATTGTAATATCCCTGATTATTAGAATAGCTATAGCCTTGATACATATTAGTAGCCGGGTTGTAATACATACTGTTGGTTTGAAATTGAGGATTGATATAATTAGAGTAGACAGTATTGGCGTTACCTGCTTGAAATTGAAACTGGTTGGGAGCTTGAATGGGCTGGTTTTGTGGAATTTGAGCTTGCAATTGACTGCTGTACCGATTGTAATTAGACGTCCCATTTGAATGACTGGCTAAGTTTCTTTGTGTATTTTGCATATCAGGTTTAGGTTTAGCCTTTTTATAATTAAATCTAGAGTTCGCATCATTTGCCTGTCCATAACGAGCATAATCAGAATTGTTATCACTATCTGAATGTGTTAGAATTTTCTCTTTCACTTGAGTTGCAGTTGTAGGTAACATTTGCGATGCTCTATAGTTAAATCTCGACTTAGAATTGACACCAGATTGCATTTCTTGGACAAATTTTAATTTGTTATTTGTTTGTACCATCCTTTTCCTAGTATTAATCTGACCCGTAAGGGTATTACTATCCTCTTTAATTCCCCCACCAGGAACTCTACCAATCAGACCTCTGTTGCTGGCACCATCATAGCCCATGGAAACCTGCATTCTGTTGCTATTTAGCTGTGATAAATTCTCCTCTATGGGTGTTTCTTGTTGGAGACGTGGCTGCGGCTCATTTTTGTTTTTTTTATTAGCCTGATAGATAACACCTAGAGGCACATAATCACTACCATTGGAAGAGTCTGATGAAGATGACGAATGAAGTTTGACTACATTCGGTTTATCATCGTTAACTTTCTGGCTCTTATCTGTACCTTCCGGTTTCTCGTCCTCCTCTTTTGATTCAACATTAAAAGGAGGTCTATCATACTTTGAACGTACAGCCAATTCATTTTTACGGGCCTCTTTCCGAGAGTCAATCTCATCTAAAAGTGAACCTTTTAAAATTGGAGATGTAGGACGAACAGGTGATTTTATTTTTTCCGGATCTTGTTGAGATTCGTATATGATAGGTTTCGAGAAGAACCGATTAAACCAGCCAGGTGTTTCACCAGAAGAGGTAGTTACCTTATTGTGCTCTTCCATTTTATTCTTGGCCTCTATTTCTCTGTTTCTTGCCTTCATTATTAAAGGCTCTGACGGAATAGCCGCCGGTTTGAATGTTTCAGGTGAGTAATACCAAGTTTCTTTAGTTTCTTTATCTTCTTTAGTCTCTTTATCTTCTTTATTTCCTTCTCCATTTTCTCCTGATGAATCTTTTTCAGTCTTATCTGTAGCTTTACCATCTTCTTTATCTTCGTTATCTTCGTCATCTTCAACACTACCCAATGTGGCACACATACTATCGGCATCAGATTCATCCTCATCCTCGCCCTCACCTTCACCATTCTCAGTTTCTTTTTCAGTTTTGATCTCTGATTTCTCGGTTTCATTCTCTGGATCCCCTGTCTTAATTTCATTGTCAATTTCTTTTTCATCTTTTTCATCTTTTTCAACCTCATCTTTCTTATCTTTCTCCGATTCCTCTTTCTCATCTTCCTCACCCCCATCTTTCTCAACCTTCCCAGCTTCCTTCTCAACTCTCTCTACATCCTCTTTCTCATCTTTTTCATCTTTTTCATCTTTTTCATCTTTCTCGTCTCTCTCACCTTTCTCGTCCTTCTCATCGTTCTCAACTTTCCCTATTTCTTTCTCTAGCTCCTCCTGGTGAGTTTCTTCGTTATTTTCCTTTTCAATTATCTCATCTTTTTCGATATTGATTCTCTCAATGTTCTCAGCGTTTTCATTAACATTATTAATAGAATATAATTCTCCTTGGATTTTTTGATTAGGCTTGTCTATTTCATAGACAACCTTTTCATCTTCATCGGAAGGTGAAGGCGCAACCTTACTAAAGCTTTCTTTTAAACCTTTAAGTGAAGCTTCAGTCTCCTCTAACTTACTAACATTCATTGAGAATTCAGTTTGACTAGTGTTATTTATTTGAGAATTAAAGGACTTGGGGTTGGAAAGTTCACGGGAACATTCTTCATCATATGCTTGGGACACGGAGTTGTTACTAGTATCTTCACTTTTCACGTCAATAAAACTACCACCTGCAGAAGCAGGGTGTTGATTATAGTTTATATTCTGGCTGTAATATTGAATATTTTCGTTGGTTGACTTGGAATCTCCTGAGTTAAGGCTAAAAGAACTGGCTGAACATGAAGCCGTAGGGATTCTTGAAATATTAGAGACTAAATGTAAACTATCACTAGACGAAACGTTTGGGTCGATATTTTCAACCTTAATATAATCCATTGATTCAGTTGATTCTCCCTTTTTTGCTACATCGTTTGATTTGCTGGCCTTGGAAACAAGACCAGGTTCATCTTCATTCTCACTTTCACTATCACTGTCATGGATATTAACTGTCCGAACATTTGAGCTCAACTTTGAAGAGGATGGCATAGCTTTATTTTGAGTTCTAGTTAAAGGGTTAAACCCATTTGAAGGATATTTGGAAACGTTTCGAACAGCAATAATCTGAACATCATCATCGTCATCTTCTCCGATTTCCACTATATCGTTAACCTCTCGTACACTATCAAAAGATGAACGCTTGCCTTTAGGGAAGCCTGGAAGAGGTAGTTGATTTCCCTTTGGGTGTTCGTGAACTTCCTCGGGAGTGGGCTTAAAATTTGGATTAGGGGGCTCTGACATTCGAAAGTAATAGTTGTAAGAGATATTCATATTGGTGCCTTGCAAATTTAAGGAGCTTCATAATTAATTATAATATCTCGAGGATTTCTAAAATTCATGCTGCATGAATGCATATGCACCTTCCCAATATTGATCAATTTTACACGTGCTATGTTAGTTCCATTCAAACCTCCTCACTCATCTTCTTCACGGTTTATTCGAAATCCAAAAGTTTCACAGCCACATTTTCCGATTTAATTAGGACAGGACTCTGTCTGAAAATGGCAAGATTAACAGGGACCGCAGCGATCACAAAGTTCTCAAATACCTTTGCCAAGCTTCTTGTTGCTTTAGAACAAAACAAAGGATTTTTGGAGAAGGGGTATGTGGAAAAGATTCCACTTAATTAAATCTGTGTCTAATCACTACCTATTAGATCAATTGATGATGAAGACTGGGACTTCCTGGATAACTTTTTAACCATCCCTATTACCATAAGAAATGGATATACAAATGTTTGTTATCATATTTCCCACATCTGTACCCCCCACAACTTTCTTGATGTTGTGAACCACTAACATTTATTTATTTAGGAATCTCAGAAAATTATTGTTGAAGAAGACCTGGATAAAATGCTGCATATCTTAGATCATCAAGTTGGGAAATTACAATCTCGATGTTATTTCTTTTTACTCAAGTTGTGTTTGGACTATGGAAAAAATAATAAAAGAAGTTGGCTAATAATGGCTGTTAGTATACTGATCTCAATTAACATAATTTTTGCGTTGATATTATCTTGAAGTCTAACTAGATATTTAAGGAAGTACTGGACATGATCGATACCAACGAGCCTAATGCTACGGTCGATACCTTAGTAATTGAACCTTTATTCAATCTTGTTTCTACCAATTCAAATGATTCCTGGAAAGTATATATCTTCATATATATTATCATTTAACCGATCTCTAACCAGACTGAATATTAACTTACCATTTTTATACGCGTATATAGGCGTGTCATCTTCTCACCTCTCTTGTTCAAAAATTTGATGATTTGAAAATAGCAAGCCTGGGCCTTGTTCGAAAGAAGATCAATTTTGTATTAGGACGAATTATTTATGAGTGCCAGGATTTTTCAACTCGAAACTATCTTGTTGAATTAGTTGGAACTTTATTACCTTCAAGAAAATTTACTACTGGGATACCATTTGTTGCAAAATTATGGCCAGCAGATTACTGTGAAGATTTATATACCTTATTTCCCCCGGGGGCTAAAGCTGGTGATAAAGAATGTATAAAATATTTAAAAATGGTCGAGTCAATTTTTCTCCGTGAGCAAATGAAACTGAAGTATGTTCAATTCTTTTTACTACTTAAAATTTTATTCTAAACTAAGTTGATGAATTATTTTCAGAGCACAACATTCGTTGATTCCATTATCAGGAGCTAGAATATTAGATCATGACTTTAACAAAAGTACCCTTTATTGTCAAATATTAACAGAAAGTCTTGTTATCTGGTACCCTATACCAACCGAGACCTTAAGGTTGCAACCTCTTGAAGTCTGCCTTAATACCATCAATAATATTGCAAGTGAAGGTGACAAAATCACATTCAAAACAGTGTTGGATGTTTCTAAAACTCCATCAAAATATCAGCACAGGTTTTCCATGTGGACGTTAAAGTCTGGCTTTAAAGAAAGTACACTACAATTAATACTTAAGAAATCAGAAGATACCAATACGGTAGTAAAAGCGATTAAATTGGGATTGTCTTCTATTATAACACCACCATCTAAAAAAAAGATTAGTAAATCAATGTCAATAATTGGCTTAAACAGAACATCTACTCCCTCTCAGGATTCAGAGTTGACAGAATTTTCCGATCTGTCATTACCATATACAACCTCTACAATCACAAAAGCAACCTCCACTTCGAATGCAACTCATAAAGTGGATATGTCAATTTCACAATTGGCGGATATTGCAAGAAATCTTACAAAAATTGGAGAAAAAAATAGCATTAGTTTGAAAAAGGATACTAGTATTAATGTGTCAAAAGATACTATGGTTCAACAACAGAAAGAAGATTCATATGAAAAAAAGGCAGTTCATACCTATAAGCGTTTGACTACAATTCTGTCGATTCCAACACAGAAGCAGAACAATCTTGCAGACTCTGGGAAAAAATATAACGGTAAAAAAACAATATCTAGAAAAACAAAAACTTCAAACACTACAATACATAAGGATCATAAAAATGTGGATTCTAAAGGAGGTAGAAATACTAATACAAGTAATGAAACTATAGATTTTTGGGAATTTGATGATTCATCTTCACCAAATTTGAACACAAACCCTACTATATCAGATAATCCTGTGGCATCCATACCAAACGTTAAGTCCCCTAAAAGAGTACGTAAACCAGCAAAAGGCAAGAAGCTAAGGGGAATTCCCCGAATTGGATCACAAATCGAAAGCACTAGTAAAACTTCAAACTCTACAAATACAAAATTGTCAGATCTTCCAAAAAAGCGTGGTCGTCCAAGAAGAAAACCGTTGCATGCTTTATCAAAAGGATTGGAGAAACTTACACCTACAATTGATACAATAGCGCCATCACAAACTAAGAAAATATCACCCATCGTTGTTAAGATAATTGGTAAATCTCTTCCTACAAAAGAGCAGGTAAAAGTGCAGACAACACAGGCACTTGACTCCTCAGAAATAAACCATGAGAGGCAAGATTCACGTTTTGTCCCCTCTGATTCTGCCGATGAATATAGAATATCCCCCTCCATAAGAGCAGCGACTAGAGTGGCCACTAATGTTCTTCCTACTAAAGATAATAAAACGGATAAGGTGGAGGTAATCATAAATAAAAGAAATTCTGAAATGGAGAAGACAAAGATATCAAATAGCATTCAAGAGGGGGCGAAACATCCCTCAAACTTAAGGGCCAACGGAAGAAAGGTTAACAATAATTCAAATCCTGTATCAGGCATCTTTATTGATGAAGGAAGGAAAACTAGTCCTAAAAGCAGTAATCTAATCAACCGGGATTCAGTTTCTTCTTCTACTAAAATTCAATTTGCTAATCAAAAAGTTACGAGTAATGATAATAACGCTAATGAAAAAGGTTTAACGGGTATCTCTCTGGAACGTGCAGATTCTCCATTAAAAATATTGACCCAAACTAATCAATCTGAAAATGAGCTATTAAAATCAATACCCTCTGAATCTAATAAAGCAGTATTAAAATCGAAAAAAGCCGTAAATGAGTTACAAGCGACAAAATCTCCAAGCAAACCAACAGTAAGTCACAAGGATGAAACAGATGAGAGTAAAATAACTGTGGATACCAACGAGCAAACATTGGTAAATGAATCAACGGTTCTGGGTAAACGGAAAGAGTGCATTCTTAATTATGATTATGTTCAAGATCCGGCTAATTTGTCAAAGCCAGATGTATTTCATGATCAAGTATTTCAAGGACTTAATGCAATCTCTTTTAGTTTAATTAAAAGAATGAAATTTGTAGAGGGTGTAATTCAAAAGAGATCAGATGAGATGAGGCAAGACCTTGAGAATAAGATTCAAGCGTTGGTTGAAGAACACGATAAGAAAGTTGAAAATTTTGGGAAATATGTCAGTCAACTTCACGCCAAGATGGAAACGGCAGAAGAAGAATTGGTAGATTGGGTTAAAAACAATCGATGGAGTGGCTAATATCTTGGCTTTAGTTTATATTCAACGGATAGATCATGCTAAATAATGTTTATTTTGTAATTGCTACACTTATAATTATAGATATACCATATTACTTAATTTATGTGATGTAATTAGACTCATGGATATATGAGCTATTAAAAAATAAATGACAGGAAACGTTTTTATTAAATCAACTATTTATCTATACCAAATGCAAGGAATACCCAATTGCGAAAAAAAAATTAAAATGGAAAACAAAAATCGTAAAAACATTAACAAATAATATTTCAAATGACTAAAATTTTTCATAAATAAGCCTTTTGTAGCTAAGATTAACTTCATAATAGAAACAAAAGTTATCATAATAAATAAATAAATAAATATCGTCAGAGCGAAATGAATATGATCAATACCAGTTAGCCATAATCAAATGTTTAATCATAAGTTTCATAGGGAGCACAAACACGTTTGACAAAGTCCAGTTTCCTACAAACCCATCTAACATCAAGTTCTTTTCCCTGATTTTTAGATTTTGTATTATATTGTCTTTTCCACTCTATTCTCTTGTTCAGCTTTCTAATGCGCTCCTCTTCTAACTTTGAACATAACAGATCGAGATCATAAGTGTACAGGTTATTACGAGAATTGCATGTAGCTCTTTCATGAAATTCATGACTGACATCGCTTTTCAATATTCTATGCCAGATATTATTTGTGACCTCAACAAATATGAAAAATTCTCCAATCCATTTATTTTCTGGCTCGTATATTGAATCCTCAGTATATGTGGTTGCCCATAACCCATCAACCGAGGAGTGCATTGAGTTGATGAATTCAAGATCATCAGAGTTTGCAAGATAAAGGCTCATCGCAGTATAAAATTCTTCCCTTTCAAAAACTTTATAATAAGTTGAATACCGGTCTAGCAACCAGCTGTAGTTATAATTGTATAGATTGCTCATCTGAGAGTTTTCTTCCTCACCTATTGTTCGCGACATCGATCTAGAATGTGAAGATTGTTGCCAATATTTATTTTGTGTTCCCTTGTTTGTAGAGTCTACACCTGCAGTGAAGCTAATGTTGCAATCGATAACATGGTCTCCTAGGTCTTCCAGTTCGGTTGATTCGGTAGCGGCATCACTTGCAGCTGGGCTTGATGCACCACTATGCGAGGAGACAGAAGTATTATCACCATCACTCTCATTTTGAAGGCTATTATCATTTATTTTTGCTAGATTTGCTTCTGACATATTCAAAGAAACGTCATTCGAGAGAGTTGATAATCGATCATGATTTCGGAGCCCTGGGCCAGAGTGAGATGTACCTCTAAAGCACCAGTCAAAAAGATCGTTCCTTCCAGCTTGATAAGACATTGATAATTTAGTTCATGAAAAGATATATTGAAGAAGTGTTATCAAACGACAATAAAACGGGATATATGAAAATATTTATAGTTATTAAGTAGAAGTACCCCCCACAAGTTGGACATGCATCCATTGATCCGACTGACTAAACGTCCTCTACATAATTACGTAACTAAGCTTATAATTAACGTTTATGCCCCCTCACCTCCATGTATTTATAATTGAGTAAATATAGAGTTTTGTGTATAGGAATTAAAGAGTCACAATAGCTACAATACAGCTGCAGTATTACAGCTGAGAAACTATATGTCTCCATTGTTCCGTGGCACTGATAACATCATCCCGTCGTCCTTCTCCAAGAAGTTGAAGCAATATTGGAGACCAGAATTTAATGAATTCTTCCAACTCAGGTTTATTTTGAGGTAGATCCGTCATAACCGGATGTTCTTTACGACTTCCTCCATGTTGGATTATGGTAAATGGCTTAGGAACATGAGGAGGAAAATGTTCTGAAAACACAGAAAGCCAAAATTGAATGAGCGTTTCAGAAACTTGCAACATCGAAAATACTTCGCTTCTTCTAAATCCAAAGTAGCTTAATGTGTCTTCATCGTCTCCGTAAGCAGATTTCAAACATTTCTCCAAACCTTCAACTGCCATTTCCAAAATTTCACTGTATATTCGATCAGATGCCTCATCTAGTTTCATATTCCCGGGTATGTCATGGGTAATCGTTGACTCCTCAATGTCCTCATAATCGCTATATGTATCATCCAATTCCATATCCATTGACTCACTATTATCATAAGTTGTTTCATGTATATGCTCCCTTGTAGATGAAGAATAAGACATATTTAGCTCTTGTTCTTTTGTCTTGAATATATATTCCTCTTTTGTCTTGGAGGCGATTTCTAGCGCTGTCATCCCAGGTCTGTAAGAAATAGCTGGCATGCTATGTGTCATCGCTTTCAAGCATAGATTCTTGTCATTCGATAGGAGAACAACAAAAGCCCCGGTGGTTTTCTGGAAATATCTCATACAATCTAGTATAGAATCATCTCCTTTCATTGAGGGATTTACAACCTCCTCCAGTTTTTGTCCTCGTATACCAGGTTCAAGGTTTGCTAGACATTTGTATATCCAGTCATTTGCCCGTGATGCAAGCTGTGATAATGGTGAGTCTCTTATTTCAGAACCGTTCTTATCGTAACTTTTTGTTATCTTTGTAGATTTTTTAAGATGGTCTAGTTCATATATCACAACCATCGGGACAACCAAAATATGCCCATATTGATTATGTAACTCTCTGAGTTTATCTAAAGTATTCAGATGGGAAAGAAAGAAATTCGTATCAATTATCATTAAAGTTGTAACACTATTGGTTATAGTAGAATTTTTAGTAAGGGTTTGGTATGAGGATGATGAATCCGTATTATCTCTGGTATTTCTTAAGTTCGAAGGACTATATGTAGTTTGTCGATTTTCATTAGCTGATTTTGTTATATCTTCTAGTTGAAGTGGGTCAAGCATTACTAAATCATTATCCAAATCTTCTGTAGTCAATGGCAACTTTTTGTCTCGAAAAGTCGGATTATATGATCTTCCCCTATTCCCATTAATATCTGAATCTTTTTTTGAACCTTTTACATTAATATGGTTACTTCGCAGATTTCTATTTGTTGAGTTTTGTATTGCAGGTGGTGATACTGTTGATGATGTTTTGTTGACTGTGATGACACGAGAGCGAAGATTTTCATCCAGACCGTTTTTCGAATGAATGGAAGGCAATTCAGGCATTTTTTTATAGAGTGAGAACAAAATTTGTTGATTCCATGAAATCTTAAATAAACAGCATTAATATTATTAAATGTAGAAAAAGCGTGTTACTACCAGCAAAATAAAGGAGTGATTATTTGTTTACCTGACAGTAAATACATCTTTACAAATTCCATCTATATTACACGCTAATGTTGATTCATCAGTTATCTAGAAATAAAACCTACGATACTCATTTATATGAATATTAATATACTAGAAAAAATACAGTTACAATATACTGATGTATTAAAAACCTAAGCAGTTGGATAGTGTATGTTATATATTGAATACAGAATACATATTAACCAATCCAAACAAAATGTACCAGCTCATTTGCAATTAGTTTACATTTATTTCTTTGATTTCTTGGAAGCCTTCTTCTTATTTGAACCCTTTTCGCTCTTCTTGGCATCTTCAGCTTGTTCCTTAAGAACTCTCTTAACAATCTTTTGTTCTTCAATCAAAAAGGCTCTGACAATTCTTTCCTTAACAGCTGAAGCAGATAAAGCACCACCATAAGCTCTTTGAACGGTTTTATGGGTCTTAGAGACATTGGCGTATTGTCTTGGTCTCAAAGAAGAGATCTGAAATTTAGTTAGACTAAAATATTTCTTTTATGAAGCTGATTTTGAAATTTTACTTACACCTGGAAGGGGAGCTCCGGTGTCACCACACTTAACTCTGGTACCAATCTTCTTGACATGTAAGTATCGGAGGTTACCACCTGGAGTCTTGATGATCTTAACTCTGTTGGATTTGGTATTATCTAATAAGAAAGTTATTGTTAATTCATGTTGTGAATTATTACTTTATCACGCTAGTAATCTTGGAGGAGATAGTTCTTCAATACTAATTTCTTTTTGTGGTCGGAACTTCGATAATATATTTTCGAATTTGATTATAAAAATAAATATAGAATGGTCTTTGGTCATTACAATTGATCATTAGCATACATTCCTGTTGTTTGGGTTGTGGTATAATTACGGATAAATTCAATTGAGATTCATCTTTCAAAAACCTGTTCCTCCTCCAAGAAAACCAATCTCAATATAACTTCATTTCAAAACATACATGGATTTCTCCTTCTATAAGTAACTCTTTGTGCCATTTTTAGTATACTTGTTGTGAGTGTTGATGGATTCTATAATTATGCTTTCAACTCTTGAGTCCACGCTCGCAGTACATTGTGGTCTGGTATCCAATATACATAATGGTTGAAAATTTTAGGAAATTAGGGTTTAGCCCTATATAGCGAGATATCTACGTCTATAAGCTTGAGATCGCTAACTTGCCATAAGTTCTTGATACAATGATTTATTTACAATAGGAGTTAAATATATTGGTAGCGTCATATACTGTCAGTATATTGATCCACACAATAATCTACAAATTTTAATGCTGTTTAAGCTTAAGTTTTCAAAAAGTTGCCAGTATCAAATTATAATCATAAATACACAAAACCATAGGTTTTAGTTATGAGATTTTAAATTTATTAGTATCATTGTTGTATTTGCTTATCTTAATCTTCTGGCTTCACGTTCAGATTCCATTAGGCAAAGTACATCATTCTCACGGACTGGTCCCTTAACATTTCTAATGATACTTCTATTTGAGTCGTCTAAGAATTCAACACGAACTTGGGTGACACCACCACGAGAGCCGGTACGGCCTAAGACCTTAATAACTTTAGCGAGTTTGACTGGGGCAGCTTTGGCATCCTAGAGGTAAAAATGTTAGTGTTCTTCCTTCTCTTTTGATGCACACTGTGTTACCGAGTTATAAAGTATAAATGATTCTAAAGTCGGTTTTTGATAATTGAGCTGAGTATTATGTTCAAATCACAATAGGTCGATTAATTTTGATATCCTCCAATTCTGAATCGGAAAAGGGTATTATTTGTGAAATGTCAGATACTTATATTAATTAATATGATCATTTCAATCAACGGTTCTCTTGCAAAAGTCTTGTTGGGAAGATCAAAAAAACAGCATGTACGTAATGCTGATATAACATAAATCTCGGTCAACACCTCTGAAGCGTGTGATTGTTGTTTGTATATTTAGAACATACCATTTTGTGTTATGTGTGATATATTTATAATTGCAACCAAAATCCAGATGTCCAAATCACCAATATGAAGACCTCCTGGAATAGGAAATCAGCGTCACACTTCTGCGTATATCTAAGAACAGTAATACATCCGTACCCCTGTCATCACGTGCTATGTTCCAGGCCATTATCATCACGTGGATTCCATATCTGTTTTGGGCAATCAGGCAGGTTGCAGGTGGCAGATAAACGGCATTTATAACTCTTCTCTTCTTTCTTTTCCTTTTCCCCAAATTTACCCATGAAGCTCTCTTTCTCTCTGACTGCAGCGGTTGCTGCCTGCTGTGCAGTCCATGCTACCAATGCTCTCGATCTTAACCAATTTATTATAAACAACGGTAAAGATGCCTCCGAACGCCACCCTTCAGTTAGCAAGTCTGATAACAACTTTGTTACCTCTTTCCTCCACTCTGCAAGCAGTGCTCTCGGAATCTCCACAGAAGGAATCACTGAGGAAATAAAGTCCGCCTGGGAAGATGTAATCTTCACGTTCCCAAATGCTTTTTCCCAATTGAATTTACTCTCCCGCGGAAAACCCGCCACCCAGAAAAGTGCCTGGGACTTTCATGTCAAGTCTGCCGACCTCCCAAAACATGCATTGAGAGTTAAGAAACCAGACCCCGCCGTCCTAGGAATCGATAAGGTCAAACAATATACAGGTTATTTAGATATTGAAGATGAAGATAAACATTTTTTTTACTGGTTCTTCGAATCACGTAATGACCCCAAGAAGGATCCTGTTATCTTGTGGTTAAATGGTGGTCCAGGCTGCTCTTCCCTCACTGGTCTTTTCTTTGAATTGGGACCTGCTAGTATTACTGCAAAAATTAATCCGGAATTTAATCCTTATTCTTGGAACAACAATGCCAGTGTTGTTTTCCTTGACCAACCAATAAATGTTGGTTACTCTTACTCTTCTGGTTCTGTTTCCAATACTATTGCTGCCGGAAAAGATGTATATGCTTTCTTGACTTTATTCTTCAAACAGTTTCCAGAATATGCTGATCTTGACTTTCATATTGCTGGTGAATCCTATGCTGGCCACTACATCCCAGTTTTTGCTAGTGAGATCTTGAGCCATGAAAATAGAAACTTCAATCTTACTTCGGTTCTTATTGGTAACGGTCTTACTGATCCTCTTACTCAGTACAAGTACTATCAACCAATGGCTTGTGGAGAAGGTGGTGAACCAGCGGTCTTAAGCGATGCAGAATGCCAAGCTATGCTTGAAACACAGCCCAGATGTCTTAGTTTGATTGAATCGTGTTATGAGTCAGGTAGTGTTTGGAGTTGCGTTCCTGCTTCAATTTACTGTAATAATGCTCAACTTGGTCCTTATCAGAAGACTGGTCGTAATGTTTACGATATTAGAACTACTTGTGGTGGTAATAGTTTATGCTATGATCAACTAGACTGGATTGATCAATATCTCAATAGAAAAGATGTTAAAGACGCTGTTGGCGCTGAAGTTGATACTTATGAATCCTGTAACTTTGATGTTAATAGAAACTTTCTTTTTGCTGGTGATTGGATGCAACCTTATTTTAAGGCCGTTGTCGATCTTTTGGAAGCTAAGCTCCCAGTTCTCATTTACGCTGGCGATAAGGACTTTATCTGTAATTGGTTGGGAAATGAAGCTTGGACACAAGTCTTACCATGGTCTGGTTCCAAGGGCTTCGAAAAAGCTAAAACACTCCCATGGATTGTTGATGGTAAGCAAGCTGGTACTGTTCAAAACTCAGATTACTTTACATTTTTAAGAGTTTATGGTGCTGGTCATATGGTTCCCTTTGATCAACCAGAAAATGCTTTGGCAATGGTTAACAGCTGGATTGCTGGTGACTTTGATTTTTAAACGATTACCAATCATAAATATCCAATAATGCGCTTTGTTAAAAAATTCTCCGCTATACCTCTGTTTCTTTCTTTAGCCAGAGGAGATAAAATATAATACATATAGCTATATATAATGCAATAAATAGATGATGAAACATATTTAATACTTGTTCTTATTTTTGTATTCTATTTATGAAATCTTTCTGAAATGTAACCAATAGTAAGTTTTGGCCGGACATAATTAATATACAGTCATTTCACTTAATTTCGCCCATATAATCCACCAATGCTCGGCCATGCTGAATACAAATTTTCAGCGGCCTCTTAATATTTGGCTTCGTGTGTGTTATTAGTGTCATGACCACTGCAATCGGTCCTCCGTAGGTACTATTTGTCCTATTTTGTATTGAGCTTGTACTTCTCTTAAAAATGATGTTGTTGTTGAATCTTAGAAATCACAGGTACAGTGGTTTGGGTTTTACAAGAGGAGATCTTCTACATTTTGCTTGCTATGGAAAATAAGTTATAATATATAAACAGAAGAGAAGTAAAAAAAGTAAAGAAAAAAATATAAAAAACATCTTTTACTAAACTCCTAGTTGTGATTATTTCCTGAAAACCAATACCCTTATCGAAATTATGATAATTATAGAGTTTATACCTCCCTCACTTTGATGAATTCATTTCTAAATCTCTAAAGAAAGGGAAGCTCTAGTTTAAATAGATATCTAGATCTAATATATATATAAGAGAAAGAGCAATTGAGTATGTGTTTTAGATTTTTAATTATTATTAATCTGAAGATACTCAGGTAGAAACTTATAAGGCCTTATTGGTGGCCGAATTCGAACATTAGGGTATCAACTGGCCGAGTATACAGATTAAAATGTGCGAGCATTTAGTGCATTATGTGTCTAAATACTTATTGCATAACATGACGATAAATATTTATCATAATGCCCGAACACTAGTGCCTCTGTTGGCCTTTTAAGTGAAATGATTGTCCATGCACCTGTATATGCTAAATTGCTAATGGTTCAACCTCTTTTAATTTATACAGAACCAGACTATTAGCATACAGAATATGGAATGAAATCTAAAAAATATTCTGGACGAAGAACGTGTGCGTGTATATTCAACGTTCAAAGCGTTAGCAATATAGCTAAGATGTGGCCAACCTGAGAGCATACACAAAACTCCATGATTTGTCAGCATATGAATATTACAAGTACTACAGTTCCTTATCTCTTGACAATTCAATATTAAGTGTGGATACTCAACGCTTCTGGATAAATCCAGGACCCCGGGCAATACCCACTAAAACCCTCCAGATGTTTTCACCATAAGCACTCTAGTGATGGCTTCCCAGCCAAATGACAAACGTCTAATAGTCTATTTGGCTGTGCTAATTCCCAAATCTTTTTGTCACGCATCAGAATCGAACCTAGGTTGCAAGAACGATTAAGAGTGGTTGCTAATCAATATGCACCACTTTGCAGAGCGCATCGGTTTACTCGTTAGTTATGGGTTTCGATTTGAGATTCAACCACCACTAAGCCAATTTTTTTTTTTTTTTTTTTTTTTTTTCAAGTGGCCATTAAGGCTCTATATTAAACTGCTTTTTCTATAAATACTATATTTATAACAACCAAAAAATTGTGAAAATAAAAAAACCTATTGCTAGGCAAAAATACCTATTACTAATGTTATAAATTCACTCTTTTTTGAGTAATGTTGTTACATTTTATAGTATTATTGCCACCATTTCCAACTTCTTACTCAATCAATACGAATAAAGGATGTAATATCTTTCCTCTTTTTCTTTTTTTGTCCGTAGCACCTAAGTGATTCAGAACAAAGCTTTGTGGAGTCCCTTTCAATCATTTTACACCATTGTGATTCTGATAAACTATTCTCCTGTGATAATATCTTGTGATATTTTCTAACCAAAAAAACGGTAAAAACGGTTACCGCTCTTAATATTAAATCTTTTCTTTCCTTATGATTAAAGTCAAGAAAAAGTTTCACTTCAATTTCCTTTTCTTTTAGTTCTATCACTTTTTGGTTATAGGACCAAGAAGGACCAGCAGGAAAGAAGAGAAATTCAAAAAAGAAACGACCTCGGAGAGGATTGAACTCTCGATCTTGCGATTAACAGTCGCACGCCTTAACCAGCTTGGCCACGAAGTCTCTTTGTTTCTACAGAGGAAGTATCATTATATTTCCCCCAGGTCTGAATTCGAGAATAAAAATTATTGATCATAAATCCAAAAGATAACCATATAGAAAAATATGGGGCTTTTATCAAAAAGGCACTAGAGCTAAGGAAAAATATTAGATTTGCAGGGACACCACCACAAATTTTAAATGAGATTGATTGGGGGATTCTAATCTCTAAAAACTTGAAAAAGTAAAATATTATCTAAAAAAATAAAAAATTTACTTTAAAGGTGGTCTAGGTACATAAGAAGGGAAGAAAGAAGAGTGTCAAGAATACACAAAAATAAGAAGAATAGAAAGAGAGGTTTTTATTTAACTATATATAGTAGAGATTTCCTCAGAGTTTACATAGTTTCTAGTTAATTTAATTGGAAAATATATATATATATATGAAAAGCTAAAAAAAAAACTACTCCCATTCATATATTTGATTTCACGTTGATAAGGAGGATCTAAAGAAACAGATGGCAGAAACGGCTTATAGAAGAATTGAAGAAAGTATTGTTTCTTTAATTTCTGGAAATTCTAATTCAGTTGTTGATTAAATTTTTATAGAGAAACACTCCAAAAATATAATTGGAAAATATATGAAAAGTTAAAAAAAAAGGCTATAATTTAAGTATAAGCTTATAACATACTCTGATAATTGTTATATATTGATATCTATATCTTTAAAAAAATTGTTTGTCTCACTTTATGTATAAATTTAAAAGCGTATGCGAATCGAATCGTTCTCACTATTTCCACGACACATTCTCTCGCCTATTCACTTCAAATTACTCTTTGGCCTCTTTATTCTTCTTGATATGTCTTTTTTATCTCTTACAAGTTTTCTTAGTATTATTAGAAATTCGTTCACTTATATGAGCTCGACAATTTTTCCGCAAAAGTTATCTTTCGTTGCAGTAAAGATAACTTATAAATAATTTCAGGAGGGAAATTTAAAAGCTATCTAATATATATATATACATGCGTACTATAAAAATTTTAGTTATAGACATCTCAACCAATAAATACTTCAGTTATCTTATTGAAAAACTCAATTTTCTTGGATTATGCATTCGCCCACATGATGCATTAATGTTCGACCATTTTTTAAATTAATCATTTCACTTAATTTCGGCCAAATGACACTAAATATTCGGTCACCTTTATGTCCAATAAAACAATACCGGTCTTCCAAAACCTAGAAAGGTCTTCAACTCTTCATAAGAGATGTAATTTTCTTTTAATACCATTCAAGGTTTTGAAACACCGGTTTTGTTGGACATAAAGGTAACGGAATTGTTAATGCAAGGTGGGTGAAATGTAATGAGATGACTGGTCGAGTATTATTATATCTTCTGGCCTAATTAATAATTTGAAATGTGGGCGAATATTTTTTTTCTTTTCATAAAAAGGAATAGTTTGGCAGATCCATAATATTTTAGTAATATAATAAATCTTTATTTGTAGGATAGTACAGTATAACTATAAGAAGTTCAGCTCTTTATGCAATCGCAGCCTACGCTAGTACTATTAGATATAGCTATAGTATATACTTATTATATATAATATTCTTAATCTCCTTCTACCTTTGATAATTTTGAGTTGAAATCCACATAAAATAATAAAACTAATTAATATAAAAAACAACATCACCCTATATAGTTTAAACTTCATCAAATCACCAGTTGATAACCTCAATTGGAAAATATTCATTGATAAGGTTTTTATAATAGTTAACTAACTCAATTTTATCCACCAATCCATCTGATTTGGAATACAAGTCATATGGGTTAAAAGCTTGAGTAGCATATAACAGCTTTTTATCACTGTCATTCATAAAATGTCTATATGCGCCTTCTCTATGCCATGGGTAAAACGAATGAAATCTAATCATAGCTAAAGCTTCAGGTGGAAGAGTGGATTGATCTTTGCAAATATGGTATAAATATTCATCATGGCCCCAGGAGATCATAATATTTTCGAGCCCACAACCAGGAGAGTAGATGCCATACTTAGTACTGTATATGGAGTGATTGTAATCCTCATTTTCCACAAAAGAGTCTTTACCGTAAACAATTTTATCAGAATATTCACAACCGACAACAAATGTATCTCCAACGACATCCCATTGTCCTTCAGCGTCAAAGAAGTATAGTAGTTTACCAAGGTCATGGATGAAACCTGTTAGCTGAAACCATTTTGGTTTACCATCCCTTCTGATAGCTTCTGCAGTTTGTAGAGCATGCTCAATTTGTGGAAGTTCATTATCGGGATCAGATTCATCTATTAACTCATTTAGCTTAAGCATGGCCTCCCATACAGACATTCTAGCTCTCGTTTGTGTTTTGAAATTGAGTCTGGCTTTTAGGTTGTAAGCTACTGTCTGTTTCGTGTGTTGTTCCTTGTAGAAGTTTTTGACTCTGTCACAGGCATCTTCATATTGACGAAATTGAGTTTTATCTTTAGACTTATCAAAACTAGAGTCAGCATCCCAAGCCGTTTCTTCTTGATTTTTGTCATTCTTTAATTTACCCTTAAGTTGGTTAACAGCAAGAACATCTTCATCAACTTGTTCAAGGGCAGCGCCATCTTTATGATGAAATGTATTTTGAGTTTGAACAATTGCCCCCATATTTGTTGAGATTTCAAATAGTATTTGAATTAAGAAAAGACTTTGATATTTAAGTTATAGGTTATATTAGGGATAAATATCTCTTTAAATAGTTTGGTAGTCTTCAGTTCTCCCGAAATGTTCCCCTCATGAAAAAGTATTAATGTCATTGCTGAAAAGTAAAAAAACGGTGAAAATCCGTATTTCCCTTTTAGTTCAGACTATATAATAGTGACAGTTAAGGATTACTAGTTTCTTTCAATGTTTTATATGTACCCCGGAAAATATCCCCCGCTATTAGTACCAAAGGGGAAAATGCGCGGAAGTACATCTTATTCCTTTCCCAAATTGACCTTATAATATTTAGAAATATATTAGTAATAGAAACAGACAATATATTTTTGTGATATTTTAGCCAAGCCTCTAGAAGATAGGTATAATGACAAGTTTTATGTCTTTATATCAATTTATTCTTAAGTGTAAGAATATAAGCTTATAAGATTAGCTAATATACCAATCTTATATATTGCAAGCAGAAATCGATGTTTAAATAGCTTATCAGTACTATAAGTTATACATTCCCTTATCACAATTAGTCTGGAGGAGCAAATTTTTTATTTTTAAAACGTGTGTTTAATTGTTGTTTATAATTGGTGGTTAATATTGTCATACACTCGCGAACAAAATGCATGGAAGACTTCGTAAGTAGTGTATGTAAGGTTCTATATCTATTCAAATTTCAATACACAACTCCAGATTTCATATATAATTATGGCTTATATGAAACTTATTAATAAAATTGTTGTTATTTTACAACCCCTGTATACCATATATTCAAACCTTTCACAAGAAATATTCAAAGCATACGAATAAATGTAAGAAATTATTAAATCTATGATAAGAAACTTATAGCCTGATTATAAGATACAAGGATATGTTAACCCTATAATCACTTAACCATATATAATGTGATTTTCACAACAGAGATCCAAATTAATGTTGTCACAAATAATCGCTATTAAACAAGGGCATTGATTACATGACATATAAATTAATTCAACAGTAAATACCCTTTATTTAAGGGTGTGATTTCCTTGAAGCAAGTCTTGAAGGTGTTGCAAGTATTGTTTGGATGATCCGATTCTGATATATTCTAGTCAATACTTTCTATTTTTTTACTTTCCTTAAGGTCAGGTAGAGTTGTAATTGAGCTCTAATTCTAGGGATGTTATGTTAATTAATCACAAAGAAGTTAGGTATTGTAATTTAACATAACTTTGATTCTTTATAATGAATTCATAACAGAGGCAAATGAGTTAACGTTGTTAAAATCAAGAAGCAATCGTGGGCGATTAAGTAAGATACTATCTGGTTATGCAGCTAGTGAAATGTAACTGGAAACATCGGGATTAGTATTATACTTACTAATATAGTCAACTTCAGTAACAATACAATTGTAATAAATTCAGGTGCTCCTTTTATTACAAGAGAGAACTCAGATAGGGTAGAAGCGACATGGAACTGAAACCAATTGTTCAAAAGTATATTGCAATTATTAAGGCCGAGAAATTTGAGAGAAATCAACCATAGTCTAGAAAAGATAGTCCGATCGGTAATGAGGGAAATGAATGATTGAAATCTTTTCTCCGGGAAAATCAAGACTCTATGCCGATATTCAACCAAGAAATAACTGAGTAAAAGAATATTTTTGTTAAGCCTAGAACGAGTTATTTATAACAAATAAGTAACACAATTAACCCTCTATCCGAAACATTAATTATAAACCATAAATAAATTTTGTTAGCTATAAATACTCATAAATATATAAGATTACTAGTCAATTCATAACTATATATATATATTAATCGCCATTTGCATCGTTATATAGTTGGTCCGGCTATAACTTTCTTCGACCGATAATTGAGATTCAAAACGGAGAAAGAAAAGCGTTGAAACTTAAACCTTTAAAACTTATATATTAGAATTGAGCTCAATGGTCTTCAAAATTTGTTAGCTATAAAGGCTTATATATAAATTATTAATAGCCTATTCATAATTATATATTTACGATAGTTATTTCTAAAATATTAATCACCGGCGTTTATCATGTTTCAACTGTAGTTAGCTCCGGTATAGCTTTCCTCGATAGCCGATAATAGAGACTTAAAAGGGACAATGAAGACAAAATCTTTGAAACTTGAACTCTTAAAACTTTTATGTTAGAATTGAGCTCTTGGTGATTACATTTTGTAATAATGATATCGAAGAGATAGAAGAATTTTAATGTGTGTGATATGCATATGCAGAAGAATCATAATATGCAACCGTTTAATTAAGTTTATACAACACAGTACAATTAAGCTTAAAGAGAATAACAATGCTCAAAAGGTTTTAATTGATAATTAAACAAATATGCGTCTAACTAGGATGTATAGACAAATCATCATATATGATCATACAGTAAATAGTGATATAAGGTAATTCTGAAAACGGATTAATCAATAATTAATATCTGTATGCAACTAATTATATGTAGGATATTGATATATGGTCCATAATTTCTATATTTTTGATCTTTATATATTATTTTCAATTGATTCATTTTATGATTTGTTTCTTATAAATAGTTACATGTACTCTAGGGAGTGGATGAAAATATTCAGTAAAAAATTAATACTTCCAAATAAAGGAATTCCTAATAAGGAATATAACACACAAGATAAAGAGTAGTATATTCGTTATTGATAATCTATATAACTATCAGGCGAATTAGAAACTGATACCATGGATAATCCTAGAAATAACGATAGCGTGAAAGTTAAACTTCCTCATAATTGCGAAACAAATCGTGTATAAATTGATACCGATATCGATTTATCAACCTAAACTATGTACAGTAAGTGAAGAAAACACATAGCTATGTTCATGATTGTTTATTATACGGAGAATTATGTAAGGAGGGGTCTACAGATATTTCTTCAATTGCCCTCATAACGAGGATCATTATTAATTTATTTATGCTCTTCATATATAAAAATATAGTTGTAACTAAATTCAATTTCAAATTGAAGAGTACATAATTAATTAAAGATACAGCACGGCAAATTAAAAGTATCTAGATCCATATTTAGCTTTTTGATATCGATTATATACCTTTTTATTTAAATTTTACTAATTAATGTTCAATAGAACCATTTCGTTAAAAATTGACATTTTTATTTTTCTTTTTGAATCAACAGAATTTATAATATAAGAAAACTAAAGTCAGTTACAAGATATCTAATGAAAGTTCCCTTTAAATTTGCAATCTATAGTTTATCTATTGTATATTTTGCATTTGTTTAGTACAATTTCCAAAAGGCTAATTGTAAATTGAAAATTTTGATACTGATTAGGCATTCCTCAAGCCTTTCTAGAAGGTTTAATCTTACTTCACAAACCTTCTCTAAAATCAGCTCAGCTTTACCAAGTTTTATTGTACGAGAGGGCGTATTCGTACAATTTGTACTTGTATCAACACAAGTAATAATATCATCTTTCTCTATTTCTATTTACACACTCATGTATCGTAAGCGCCATTTTCCCCCTACACTTATATGTAATCCTTTACAAATCTCTTCATTCCCCTCACACTCTAGGCGTTAAATGCTACATCTAAGCTTAACTTTAGGATAGGCAACATAAATTCATGCATTGATGCAAGTCTTGATATAACACAAACAGATGAGTCAAAAATAATTGCAACTCTTTATTAATCTCGACACTACCAAAGTGCTGCAACTTTGGTAGTGCTTTGAGGATTTCGTGAAGGCACAGTTAACTAAGTCGGTAAAGTTATTATTACTCTAGCTATGCAACATGTAAGTTATAAGTTATACAACATAGCCTATAGTAGACTTCCAAGCTTATATTACATGAATATATAGTTGTATCTCAAACTAGGTATAGCCATGCGTATCACAGATATTTTCTCAGGAGATAATGAAGTATTATTGTATGGCGTTAACGTTAACGTTGAAGTTGAAACGTTTTGTATTTAATATTAAAATTATCCGAACTCTGCAAGTATATCCAAAATTATGATAATAGTTATAAATTATAGTATATTATAATTGGGATAAGAGTTAATTTTCAGAATATAACAGATATCGATCTAGAGCCAGGACTTATTAGGATAAGAATATCTAAAACTTTCTCAGACGATCATTAATATAATTCCTGGGTATAACGCTATTATAGTATGTTCTCATATATGCATATGTACGCATCTATATTTTCAAAACTAAATTTTAAATTTGGTTTAAAAATCAGATGTATTTGATGGTAATAGAAAATTTAAATATTGAACTAATCACAGGATTAATTATTATCGGGTAACTAGTAGAGATAATCGGTAATGATGACGATGTGTCTCAACTAGTTTAAGTTGTTGAGTATTTCCAAGCAACAAAAGTGTTTGTAGTATGAGCGACTAAAAATAAATGATGTAACGTTTGTAATTAGGCTTTTGTTGTATCGTATTAACGTTATAATCAAGAATATCAAGATATATCCCAGTAGTTTTTCGATTTTTCGAGTTTTCGATACTTCTGATTTTTTGATTAATATCTGCTTCTGTGACCACGGGAAACAAGTATGCATTGATGCAAAAGCTGCGTTGAATAGAAAAACATTATAAATACGGGTATTTTCTGGAGATCGTACCTCGATGGCATCGTAAATGCTTGATTAGCTTTAATGGCTTACAAGGAAGTTGCCAAGTTGGGAATTCCAAGCCTGCGCATGAGCCGCATGCATGTTCTAATCAGCCAAGATTCGAGCACATTTATGCATATCTTTGTTTGTTAACTCCATCAAACGTCGTAAAATCTTTGATTAATTTCTATAAATTAGACAATTATAATACTGAGGGTGCGTGCACGTGCGCACTCTAATCTGCAGCGATAACTCCTTATTTGAGTTGATTACAGTTGATGTCTTACCAAAAACTGCACTAGCAAACCACTTAACAATTATATCATGATATGAATAATTCTACATTACATTATATTATATCAATATTGAATAAACAAAACCTTCTAACCACGACGTATTATATAGCTAATGAACATAACATAATGAATGACCTCATACAAGATATTAATACTGCTGCTGCAACTGATTATAGTAACATAAAAATCTCACTGAACTCAAATATTTTTTAAGAATTTTAAAACTCAAATATTAATAAAATTTAAACGGAACAAAACAAAATATAAAAAACATTAAATATTACCATTATCTTTAACATCAGAAAAAACCTTACATTTGAAGTAAATTTTATATTTCCTCCCCATACATATACAAATATATCTATGACCCATCAAAGAATATGAGGAATATTATAATTAATAATTATAATAATACTGTAATTTTCCATTTTGATGCCATTAAACTATATCATACCTTCAAGATAACTGTTTTCAACATAATAACTTTGCATTGCTCTTGCTAAAGCTTCTGATACATTCTCCCATTTCATAATTTTAATTTCTTTATCGAATCCCCTTGGCTTTTTTTCAGTGTAATTCATAATTCTTTCGAATAATAATCTATAATGATTTTTTGAAATTGGCTTAGGTTCAAAGTAATGGATCAAATTAGATCGTATACGACCCCTTTCTTTCCTTTTCTCCGTTAATTTCTTTGTTAATGCTGATGTGGTTTCAACACTATATTGTAGCGGTAATGATGACCGATGTCCAAATGGATGCGATATATTTGCCAAATATGGAATATCATCCATTCCACTTGATTGAGCCCCTACTAATAGTTCAACGATCCTAATTACTTCAACACTAGTAATCCAATATTTCACTTCATTAGGCGTATTACTAACACTTTTAGCAGTAGTAGGAGTAGGAGGAGCGTTAACAGCATTATCAGCACAGATTGAAGATGTATGTGATTTAGGTGTTTTGGGTGATTCATATACGTCTTCTTCAGAATCAAGATCCTCTTCTTTAGGGTCCCATCGCAGACAGCTAACTTCAGTCACATCTTCATCATCTAGAGCATAATTAAAATCAGATTCGAATACACATACTTTGACTATAACAGTATGTCCCTTCTGGCTTCTTTCTAACCGTATCATTCGACGGCCCGCTTTTATCTCTGCTGGAGACCATTTTGATAAGACTTCGGTTTCAGTAGCACCTTTAATTAGTAATTCTACTGGAACCATATCTATAGAAGCTTTAGATTTCAATGTTCGAGACTTTGTTGAAGTGGAAGAACAACCTAGTCCCCTAACAAGGGGAGGTAATCTTGGTTTCTTTACAAAATTTGGATTAAAAATCATATGTGGTACTGGTGATTGATTAGGAAATTGAAGATTAGACAGAGAAGGAGGATATGAGTAGGTAGCTGGGTAAGTGTTGAGTTCTGTTGTTAGGGGAGCTTGCATAGAGCTGAATGTGCTCAATGGATAGCGAGGAGTTGTGATTGGAGATGTAGATTTCTGTAAGTGTTGTGGTTGAGATATATACTCCCATTTCAAATTCGAGGCCATGCCTGAGTCAAAAGAGTAGCGGGTACGTGGAGTGAGTGTACGGGATTTAGAAACCATATACTTCGAGTCTCTGTGCATGGGTGGAGATACATTAATATTGGTGCTAATTGAAGTTATGATGCTAGAAGTAGGCAAGACAGGTGGGTTCTGATCACTGATGGGGGAAACGAGGGAGCTGGGGCTTATGACGGGAGAGGCGTACCGATAGTTTGCAAGATCCTGGTCCTGATCGTCAATTATAGGCTCTGAGGTGGATGAGTTGGGAGGAGGGGGGACGGGGACGGACAGGCTCGATAGATTGATATAGTCTTGGTATTGTTGATGCGCATGTGGGTTCTCCGTAGAGGACAGGAAGCTTGAGTTTGGGGGGTGGATGGGGTTGAGTTGGGTTGGGTAGTTCAGACTAGGGTAGTAGAGGTCGCTCATAGTAATGCTGGGGTACACGATTAACTGGAAATACGTCTGAATATAAAGACAAGATGTCTATAAAGATTCGGGAAATCTAAATGCTTTTATCTTTTGCTCATTATAATAATAAATCTTGGATACGTAGTAATATTTTTACTCATGCAAATGCATATATCTTGCAGCTCCAGTGCGCTTATGTCAGCTCAGCTTCCGTAAATTAACGTTGCAGTGCGCAGAAATACATGCGGACGTTGTGCGGACCTGAAATTTTCCTGTTTATACCTCACACCTTGTTTTTGTGGATTTAAAGTTCTTCTTTTTTACCCTAACTGATCATTTCATCAAGCATCTCAGCTTGTCAATTGGATGTGTCCCTTAACTGTCTTTATATCTACTTATGCGTATACGAGCTTAAATCGTGGATTATTTCTTAAACTCATACAATGATGTCTCACTTCATCATCTATTCCATAATTTCCACCGTTTATATATCTAAATGTATCGTTTTCCATCGATATCTTCCTCTTTGGATCATTGAGGGTCAAATCTAAAATTTATCATGTATGGCGGGTCCACATGCATTACTATCTCACCTCTGATAATAATCCGGTGTTTAAGTATCAATTAATTCATATGCCTAAGTGTTACGTCAAAATCTATTACTTTCTTGATAGTGATCTGATATAATCTTAAACGCAGATGTAGCTTTCTCTTTCTTTTTACAAGATTCTATAGATATTATGGATATTAAATCACTTTTACATACATAATAATTCCAGTTGTAATGTATTTAATTTAATACCATCGAATTCATATAGTTAATAGAGACATTGGAGAACAATTCTTCAATCTGAAGCTGGAAAAATCGCCACAATTGTGGTTATGAACTTAAGCTTAAGTCATTCATGAACAAACTGCAGAGATATTAAAATTATCAGAGTTCGAGTCGGATAATAGTCACTCAATCGAAAGTTTAACATCTATTATTGTGCTTAATGAACATATCTTAAGCTTGCTACTTACTTATTAATACAACAATATATGGCTGTAGACAGGCTGAATTTAAAGAAAAACACAGTTAAACTCCTTCTTTATATAAAGCTTAATCCGAAAGAATTGCATGTAAAATACTGTCTTATTATATTAATTAAAAAGATTTCTATGATTTATGTTAAGAATGTTGAACAATACTAGGTTCCAGACCGGGGTAATAAAAAAATATGTACAACCGGTTGAAGTCAAAAGTTGTACCTTTTTTTTTCTTTTGGATTCCCTAAAAATGGAAATATTATCACCAGCTACAGACTACTTTACATGGCCTTAAACTGTTCTTAAAATGGTGTATAATGTTCCGTGGATTACAGAGATTCCATTAGTCTATATGAGTCTATAATACTCTATATAAACTGAAATTTTTTTTAAGTTCAGTATCTATTGTTGGTTATAAACGGCTGTCACTCTTCCAGGTATGGTTTCAATCAGATTATTAATGATACCCTAACCCATAAAGTCTCAATAGTATGAAAGAGAGTCTAACAATAGGTCTTTCTTTATACCTACAACATGTGGAAAGCTCATAATTGCAATTCCTTGTAGTGTGCCTTTTTGAGGAGATTTCATACAGCTCAATTGGATTCAGGTCCGGTGAAGGCTAATATTCCAACACGTCTATCTCCTACTCATGAAATCAACTCATCACAATTTAAGTTTTATAGATTGGTCTATTATCATGAATGAACATTGAACCCTCGGGAATCTCATCAAAGGCCTCTTCCAACTACTCTCTGTAGAAACGCGCAGTAGCTCCTTTTTTAAATATTTGGTATTAGGATCTTCGGCCACTCTATATAGTGAAATATGAACTCACAATTATAGCCCATACAATTAGACTTAAAGAACCAGAATTCCTTATATTATAAATATTTTAAAATTCAAAGGCCTAGCCTGACTGTCGTGGAGCATATACTTATCCAGATTCGAGTCTTTAAACGACCAAACATTCGTCACTAAATACAACACCATCCCAACCATCCTAAGACCACTCCAATCTATCTTTAGACTATATCTTTTTGTTCCTTTGGTCCTTCTCATTCGGAAAGGGCCATTCACATGCCGAAAATACTCCATATTCACGTATTTTCGGAACGATTCTTATGTGATATTTGATATTCTGATGCTGAACTTTGAAGCCAGGTCATCAAGCATATTCAAGAAAGTAAGTTTTTGCAACACTCACAATTAGACTTACCATATTTTAAGTAGATTATTTGAGTTCTATTGATCTTGGAGCTGTTACAGTAGAAGAGTTGTCATATTTTTTGTACTAAACCGCACCATCGAAGCGAAGGTTAATATTAAGCTTTTTATTTTGGAAGTTGAGAAGCTATGTTTACCCAGATTACATATTTCAATCAGATAAGCTATTTTCAATTGCATTATTGAATTACAAATTCACAATTACCCGAAATCTCACTAGACGTCATTCTATGGTATTTATAAAAAGATGTAGAGGTGTCTTAAAAGGATGCGTAAAATTTAGCATGAACCGGGTGAATAGAATATAAGTACACATAACGATTTAAACATGCCATTTTTATATGATTATCATTGACACTAGTGCTCTAAGCTCTTTTAAAGACCTGATGCTTATGATTATAAATTGATTAATTCTTAAGGTCTTCTATTAATTAAAATTTGAAAGTTTTCAGCTACATTTAATTCTATTATTACGTAATATGTATAGAAAATAACATTTTGAAAAGAAAGATATCGGTAATATTAAAATCATGTTTTTACTTAAGTTTTCAACTAGTTAATTATTTTACATGGTATACTTGTATTCAGCTGTGGCTATTGAAATAGTTGTTATTTTTAAACATTCCTAGATATAATTAACTATTCAAATATATACGACTCTTGTTTTCAGTGATTGATGACGACCACCAGTTCTAATTATATATTATATCTATAAGCTTATACAATTACAGTCAATTTGGTGTAATTTGCAATTCCAATCATAAACTCGAATAACTTTTCTTATACCGTGTTACTCAATATCAATATTAATATCAATACGAGTCCTTATATGGTAGACATATATGCATACTATATATATATATTCCCTTATGCATGTTAGCATGTTAGAGTTTAAAATAACAATCAAATTTAAAACTGTTTAAGCTTAAAAGTTTTTTAAATATCGGTTCATCGGGATCAAAAATAAAGAAATATTAGTGCATAATTAATTAAATTTTCTTTTCTTTTAACAGTCAATACAAAAGAACAAACCTGTAAATAATACAGTCATACGATGTATGAGAATAGGAATATATAAAGCCATTACCATGGATTAATGGTCGCATATAAAAAGTGTGGCTTATAAATCTAGATTAATTAATTGAAGACTAGTTAGTTATTTGCTGTTGTGTAACGTTATACATATACGATTAGAAGGGTACATATATTGTATTGAGACATTAGTATTCTATAATTAATTTTTGCAATTGGTCATATGGAGGAGCCGCAAGCCGAGATTCTCTTGTAAATTCTCTACTCAAATTCCAAAAAAGGTCTGTTCCCATTGTGTGAAAGAAAAATTGAATATATATTTTATAGAAAGCAATAAAATATTTTAGTTATTTAACCTGAATTTTTTAAGCTTTAATTTTTTTAAAATCATGTTAAGCCAAAGAAGCAAATTATTGATAATATGTGTAAATTAGGTAATATATTTGCATATGCATTGTCAAAAATAGGTATTGATACTTGAGCAAACTTCATTTAATTTTGATATTAGTATATTGATTAAAACACATCAAGATCATGATCAGTAATCTTTGTAAATTGACAGATTCAAAGCGTAATTACTAATTAGCTCTACAGAATTAAAAGTTGTTTGAAAGCTTATGGCCAAATAAAAGAGAGAAAAGTACACCATACATATATATGAATATCTTCTAAATTACGCATTTACTGATTGAAGATGGTTTTAATGTGGTATATAGAGCCAGCAAAAAATCAACAATCAAGACATATTTTCAAAATCTGAAAAAAATTTGAAAAATAAATATAAACCTACGCATTTTACAGATTTCCCGGTTTGAAATTAGGTTTATTTTTGGCATGGTGGGTCGTCGGCTAAAAAGAAAGAAAGTTTTACAGGTCGCATTGTTTGGCGATGTATTTGTTCCTTTGGCGAAGGAGCTTATCCTATATTCTCTTCGAAGCTTCACCATTTCAAGCTTGCTCTTGGATCCAGTAGAAAATGTACGCAACCCAAAACTTGAAAGAGTTTTTGAGATAATGCACCGTTACCGAATTATAGCCAATCACTTATATGCTATCTGATAAATAATCACAGTCTGTACCAATAAACAAAAATTAAAATCCGTATAACTCGAGAGATAATAATTATAAGCACAAAGATGATTTAAACCAGCTATCATACCCTTGATCTAGCCCAATGTTATAAAGTTAAATACATAAATATACTCCAAAAAGATTTCATAGACTTTATAATATTAAACTACAGTACATTCTATAAAAGCGCTATTATAAATGTATCTCAAGCTGGAGCAGATTGATATTTATATTAACTTATCAATAACGTTAACTATGCATATAAGCATATTCTGCTTGCTAATATAGCGCTAGCTACATATTAAACATACGGCATATGATCTTAATTAAGCCTTGCACTTGAGCTGTATAAAAAGCCTTTGTAACATCTGTCTCTCCTATGCAAGTTGCCATTGAATTCCAATGCTTATATAGTTTAACCAATCTGATTGTTCAAGCTTCTTTCTTCACTTCAATAAAGCGTAAGAACTCTAGATTTTTCAAAAGTTCCATTTTTACAAATCTTGTTGATCATGAATTGGCAATTGCTTAATTACAGTTTTTGATATAGATCTTGATATAGTCATAGTTTGCTGTTTTTACTGTTACATTGTTAATAGATACAAGATTAACACAATGAAGAAATAGTAGTTATAAACTTTAGATATATTAATATATATTGAAAATATGATGTTATAGAACAAATTCTTAGAAATCATGAAATCATAAAAAGTTATCATCCAAATACAAAGTTTTCATTTAAACTTTCTGTAATACTTTTTAACAAGAAGCCCATCTACGAGAAGAAGACTTGTGGCGCCTGCAACAACAATAGCAGTTCCTTTATCATTTAGAGTCTTGCCAAATTGATTAAAAATCTTATCCTTTGCCAAAATCCCAGAAGTAACGGCAGCAAGCACGATCACCAATTGTGAAGAAACTACAGGATTTTTAAGCTCCTCTTTAGTCACAAGTACACCTTTGTATGTTTTATCGGTGGCTGTAGATAAACGTGCAGATACAAAGTCATAGATCTTCCCCAAGATATTCTTTGTTTCCTTCCTGGCTTTTTCCGCATCCTTTTTGAGCTTATCATTAACCTCTTTCAATTTTTCTGCTTCCTTCTGAATTATTGATTCTGCCTTAGATCTGGTTTCTTGGATCTTGGCTTTGTCTTCTTGTGTGACCAGGGGAACAGACTTCTCTTCTGGTGCATTTTTGGCAGCAATATCGGCATATCTATATGATCGTAATTGTAGTTAGTATGATGTTGTTCTGGCAAATGGGACATTCAATAAATAGCGTAGCCACCAATCGCCATCAGAATTCTGGCTTCCACAAACCTAAGGGAATAAGGTGTCATGTGCTAATTACAGAAGATCCTAGTTAAACCCCATACGGTTTGTGGTTTGCAATTGTCATTTTCAACTCAGTCAAGCTCTTATTTCATTAGGAGAATAGTGTAACGTCCATCACTTACGAACTCATTTTGTAATTAAAAAGATTTAGAGAAAAGAATGTAAAGAAAAGAGAGCAAACAATGGTTTATAATCTAAAATACCTGTGTATGACAGTCGCATGATTAGAGTTAGCTTGCATATCATTGCTACTCACCTCACGTCATTTATTATAATAATGCCTCTATAATGGAGGTCGTTCTGATACATACGCCGTGGATCTAAATCTCTGGACTACAGTTACAACAACTAGTTATAGATGATAATTTTCTGACTGTGGCAGAGAAGACAGAAGTTTCAAAGAGACTGCCATCAGTCACAATGTCAACAGCTTTAGAAAAAATAGATCTGCGCGGTCAGAGAGTATCAATTTGAACAATATTAATATTACCTGAATTGGAAGACACACTTGAAAAGGTACATAAAATTGGGGAAGATGCAAATGAATAACGTCAAATTTACGATTGAAGATTAAGCTCAAAAATACAGCTATCATGCTCTCTACAATTACCTCAATATTCTCAGTTATTACCGTGTATTCCGATAATAGCCCTTAAACTTAATAAAATATATATCTTCCGGTTCAATTGCAATAATTATATCTTAGTCGATATCATTCTCCTAATTAAATATACCGGTATGCATCACTTTCATCTAGCATTTACCTGTAAGATCTTATGTCATCAATATATTTTAGACAAAACCAGTTCAGAAACAATCGTCTGGTGGTAAAGATCTAGATCCAGATATAGCTAACAAAGTTACCTAAACTTTTATGTGGTAAACATCGAATGTCTAATTATCACTAGTACTGCAAATATATGCATATGAATATAGTATTGTATAAAAGGTGATAATTGGAGCTGCCATACCTACCTAAACTGTTTGTTACTTCACTGAAAACAGTACCTACATTATTTCCAAGATATACTTGTACATAAATGAACTGATAAAGGTTTAAACACAACAAAAGCATTTGTTTCAATTGGCCTTAACATTTAAATTAAATTTAACAATCAACATTAACCTTTGGAACATATACATCAAACAGATGTCATCAGGTTCCAGCGCCATCCCTTGTAGCAGTGTTCAATAAAATATTATTTATGACTAGCAATATATTAATCTAGACTGAATGCGATTTAAGATACTACCATTATAACTGGTAATGTTTACAATTAGCTATCATTAAGATGTAACTTATAGTTGCAACACTCTTCAGCTTAACTACATTGACAATAAGCTATAAGTCTACCAGTAAGTCTTATACGGTCCATGTAAGTTTGAGTTAATTGGTATACATATATCTATAAATACTATCAAATCGAACTACAATAACATTAATATTGATGTAAACCTTTAGATCATGGATCATAAGTGTGTGATATGAGTACAAAAGTTTGATTATCAAATTTCTTATTATAAAATGTGTGGAAACTGATTAAATAGAAATGCAAATAATTTTTTCAGCTTTTATATAAACTCTTCGATCTTCCAATACAAATTTCCATAATTTATCATATACTTTGAATTGTTATAATTTAGGCTGTTTGTGGTGCAGCAACACCTGTCTGGAAACCGTTCTTGAACTTTCTGTCAACGTGTTTTAGGTGTCTTAGACGACCAGTACCAGTTGTTCTTCTTCTCTTGGCTTTGGTGGCCCAGTTGTAGCTTCTAATCTTGGCGGATGGATAACCACATGAAGAGCAGACCTTAGTTTGCGTGTTGAATGAACGACGTCCACATCTATTACAGAGAGTGTGGGATTTGTTGTGACGTTTACCAAAACTTGAAGTACCCTCTATATTATATTGTTAGCACAATGTCGACAAAATTTAATTTTGGGGATATAGTCATTAATTTGTATCTATTCACATTTCGTCTTATAGAACTTGGGTTTCTTCGTATTTGGTATAATTGAAAATTTTGAATAAAATATGAAGTTTTGAAATATAACACGACGAAGAGAACTAATAACTATAGCATCCAAATGTTTCAAATCATACGTACTGGTCATTTTGCTGGTTTAAGAGATTTCCTTCTAGTTGTTTTATTCAATGTCAATTTCCACCTGTCTGCCTCTAACTTCCGCGGATATATCAGAACGGTATGAGGGTAATACTTGTCACACCCCATAAGTAAGGAAATCGTTGTCACATTTAGGCTATAGCCCTACTTCACATCAAATAGCACGTGATATCAATTAATGCAACTTCTCCATCTTTTAACTCTTCTCGAATTAAATCTAAATAAAAAAAAAACAAGGTACTCAGTTGTATCATTCCTTTAATTAGATGTTATTGATATTTGATAAAAATAGTAAGTGCTAAAACTTGCTGTCTTGGGGTATGTGTTTGTGACGTCGTCAAGATATTGGGAAAGGATTACAATTGCTTATCATTTGAACTTTCTAGATTTCTTATGTCATTGCACATCATTGAAATAATTGACTTTTTTTGTTTAAAATTTAAATATTCATTTATTGACTCCTAAAGATCAAATTCTGATTAATTAGTTTTCATCCGGTTGTACGCTAGCTATGAAAAACAAGTCAATTGCGTCTCCTATCTAGGTTTCGTACCAAGTCGAACTCAAGAATTGATGTTGATCAATGAAAATTCTCATTGGCTTGATCTATTTCCTGTACAATATATATCTACTTCCTTTTTATTAATAATTATGTGGTTAAAGTAGCGAACCAGTTGAGCGATGATAAGAAAAAAGGTAAAAGTTATGTTCCAATATAAAAACACGATATCCCCATGATTTACAACATCTAACACATTTTTTACTGATCAACATTAAGACCAGACCGTGTCGATACCATTTTTTGCTTTGTCTCGATGAACCAAGTGGTAATGGTTTCAGGAAATGAGAGCATTGAACCTTCTACTTCTTTATCGGTGAATATAGAGAATTAAAATCATTTGATATCATTATTGTTTTGACAGCGTTAGGTGCACAAATGTAAGAGGCTAACATTTGTTGCTCGTGACATTGTTTAAGCTACATAAATATCTTTCTAATGAAGGGCATGCTAACGGTGAACTGTATGTGTACTTAGCCACTGTACTACCAGATATAATATATTTAATCGTGGTGAAAGAGTGTATTAAACCTTACTTCTCTTAAAAATTTGCCCGATGGTACGAAATGTTACGGTAATATACTAAACAGATAGCAGGTACTTATCTCGGTGAAATATCAGTACTAGAGGCCTTTTAAAAGTTACAATTCCTACAGCCATCTTTAACTTCTTATAATATGTCAAGCTGCATAAACATTTAATCAAGGGATCCTATTAACCTAAATGAAGAGACTCCACCTAAGAAAACCATTCAGATCAACAAGCTGGAAAAGTTAGCGAATAACATTGCAAATAAGCCTAGTTATTACAGATAGATAAGACTCTACAGGTAAGGTTACACCTATATTTGATGTGGAAAGCGTTTATATTAAGATGATAGATGTTGAATTGCCTCTGAAAAGTTCTGGTAGTAAAGCAATAATTCTCAAGGGCTCTTGCTCAAACAACAAAGCAACTCAATTTATTGAAGCCGCGAAAATACATTTGTAATTGTTAAATCTCACCTTTTAATATGAATGAAAATATAACACCAATAGAGGATATATCAAAAGTAACAGAAGATATAAAATGGAACTGCCGGAAATTCACTTCCTCTCTTGTATCCTACAAACCATCTCCAACAATTAATTGCAAAGAAAACAATCAAGTTCATTAACCTATTATGAATTTGTGGGTAAATATCTCATTCAATAATTTCCAAATTATGATGAAATACCTTAGCTGTTTAATTTATTCAAGAATTACACATTTTTTGAACAAACGTACAAACTAAAAGAGTGCCCTCTCTAAGGAGGAATATTAACTGTTATAATTACTATCCCTTATCATATTTGTTATTCCATATATTAGGAAAAAGGGGCTCCGATAATCCCTTAGATTCCAGATATATCACTGTCTTTGTTTCTTAAAAAGATTGGGGGTATGAATAATTTGGCCTGAGAATATCAATTAATATTAATTTCAAAGATGTGATGTTATTAATTGTAGCGGTCCAAGTATACTGTTCTTATTCCAATGCGTTTCCAACCCTTTAATTGCAAATTAGATAAATTAGAATCAAATCAATTATGTTTCCAAAATTGCAACTAACATATATTTGATGAATGTAGTATTAAACTTATATTGATGTTTGACATAGGTATACTAGTATGTACTAAATTTTTTTTAATCTTATTAGTTTGCATGTTTCCTGGGCATATAAAAAAGAAATCGATATCATTATCCCTATATTAATAGCTACAACCGTATTGGCCTATATATAGTATATCGATATAATTTTGACTTTTATGGACAACCAATTTTTTTAAACCTATAACCATAAGCAGACTAAAAGAATAAATATAGTTTTTGCAACTGATGTTGTTAAATTTCAATACACAAAGCCAAGTCTAGAGGTAAAACAGACTCAATCAACCTGAAAGGAATTTATCAATAAGTTCTGGTTTTATATATACATAAGCTTAAGGCTGTTGTAGTCTATTCAAGCGCTTTGTTAGGACACAAAGAAAGGATATGTACATCTTATATTTTTACACTAATGATAATAAAAGAACTTTGAATTCACATATATAAGATTGCAATATATAAGAGCATTTGTCCTTATAATCTAAACTATCAATCGATTTCTTCCTTGTTTACTAAAAATATCTAGGTATACTAGCTTATCTTCTTGATATCCTGTTCGATACCATTATGCCTTCCAAAGGATCAAAAATCACATTAGGTGAATACCTATTCCAGCGTTTACGTCAACTAAAAGTGCAATCTATCTTTGGTCTTCCTGGTGACTTCAATTTAACTCTCTTGGATAAGATCTACCAAGTTGAAGGATTAAGATGGGTTGGCAATGCCAATGAATTGAATGCTGGTTATGCCGCCGATGGATATGCAAGAGTTAAGGGCTTATCTTGTATTGTCACAACCTTTGGTGTTGGTGAATTGTCGACCATTAATGCCATCGCAGGTTCTTATGCCGAACATGTTGGTGTTGTCCATGTCGTTGGTATACCTTCAATTGCAGCTCAATCAAAACAACTATTACTTCATCATACTCTTGGTAATGGTGATTTTACCGTTTTCCACAAAATATCCTCTCAGATCTCCCAGACAACCACCATTTTAAGAGATTTGCATTCTGCTCCTGCTGAAATTGATAGAGTAATTCGCGAAGCATATATTCATCAACGTCCAGTATATATTGGGTTTCCTTCCAATTATGTTGATGAGGAAGTTCCAGCATCGTTGTTGAAAAAACCTCTTGATTTAAGCTTACAGCCAAATGACCCTGAATCGGAAGAGGAGGTTGTCGAGACCATTTTGAAAATGGTTTCGAAAGCTAAAAACCCAATTGTCTTAGTTGATGCTTGTGCTGGCCGCCATAATGTCAAAGAGGAGACGGCTCAACTCATCGACATCACGCAGTTTCCTGTTTATGTTACGCCAATGGGTAAAGGTAACTTTAATGAACACAATCCTAGATTTGGTGGTGTTTATGTTGGTTCTCTTTCATATCCTCACGTTAAAGAAGCTGTTGAATCCGCTGATTTGGTCTTGTCAGTTGGTGGGATAATGTCTGACTTTAATACTGGTTCTTTTTCATATTCCTATAAGACGTCAAATATTATTGAACTTCATTCTGATTATTGTAAAATTAAAACAGCCACTTTTCCAGGTGTTCAGATGAAATTTGTTTTACCTAAATTATTAGAATCAATTGGTGGGTACATCAGTCACTACGAACCAACTATAATTCCAAACACAAAGATTTTGAATACACCCGCTAATGTTGATACACCGTTAACACAATCATGGTTGTGGACTAGGTTTTCAAGCTGGCTCAGGCCTGGTGATGTTGTCATCACAGAAACTGGTACTTCATCTTTTGGTATTATTCAGACACAATTTCCTCCTAAAACTACTGGGATATCCCAAGTTTTATGGGGCTCGATTGGCTTTTCAGTGGGTGCTTGCCTTGGTGCTGTTATGGGAGCTGAAGAAATCGATAAAAAGAAGAGAGTTATTCTGTTTGTTGGAGATGGATCTTTGCAGTTAACAGTTCAGGAAATTTCAACTATGATAAAATGGGGTGTTAATCCATACATTGTTGTTCTCAATAATGATGGGTATACAATTGAAAGATTGATCCATGGTCCAGAATCTTCTTATAATGATGTTCAAAGTTGGGATCACACAGCCATATTACCCACCTTCGGAGCGAAGAAATATGTTTCTGAAAAGGTATCAACCACAGGAGAACTTGATAAGTTTCTGAATGATAAGAAGTTCGCCGAGCCAACGAAAATCAGATTGTTAGAAGTCATGCTAGAAAAGTTCGATGCCCCAGCAAATCTTGTCAAACAAGCTGAATTATCTGCTGCAACCAACGCTGAATAATAGTCTACCTAATAATAGTTCTAGTTATGATTAAAATTATAAGAATATAATATATGATATCTATATAAAATCTCATTAGAGAATAATTATTTAAAGTACCTATATTACCATTATATTTATCTATTCATCAATATCATTCCAATATAGATCTAAATAAGCTTCACTATTGTTAATATCTACCATCTGGCCCATATCTGAAGGTAAAGGCATTTGTATTTCAAACTTTTGACTTTGTTCATTTTCATTATTGTCAGGTAAAAAGTCTGGTTGCTTTCTTTTAAGAGAATCATATTTTGGGTGGCTTAACTTGCTAACCTTTTTGATTGGACTCGTATCAGCACTTGTTATTCCATGAGTACGCATATCTGGTGCATTGCTCATATCTGTACCACCACAACATATGTTTCGTTGTTGATGGCGTATCAAAGCATCGCTTCTTGCGAATTTCTTACCACACGGACATATATGCTTATATTCCATATGTATTGTAAAGTGTCTTTTGAGGTCATGCTGTCTAACGAAATTTGCCCCACAAACTGTACAGATAAAAGGACGATCTGCAAGATGGGTTTGAACATGAGAACGGATGTTGTATCGTCTTTTAAATTTCTTACCACAATGATCAAAAGTGCAAACAAATTCCCCATTAATATCTGGACCTATTATATAACTATCTATACAATTCTGTGGGAGAGAATTTTTTTTTATTGCCATTGCACTGATTTCTGGATGCAGTTTATTATTTGAGCTCGTTTCAGAATTCGAAGAGAACGTTCCGGATTCAATTGTACGCTTTAACTTCTCTTTTTTTTTTTTTTTTTCTTTCTTGAGAAGTTGCTGAGAGTCAACGAATTCAGCTTTTGGTATAATTGTAGGTCTCCATCTTAGGCTTCGTTTTGGTGAAGGGGATGATGGACTTGCATCACTTTCATTAAACATATAACTGTTTAGAATATTTGAGGGTGAATCGAGCTTTCGTTTCTGAGTTGGTGATGGAGAAGCTGAGTCTGGTAACGCGAATTTATTGCGTTTCTTTGGAGAAGGTGTTTCATAAGGTAATGATATGAAACTATCTTCTAAATCTACAGGTCCCAATTGAGGAGTAATGGTAACAACATCTGGTGCTTGTGGTAATGGCGGATTTAGGTGTATGCTCGATGTTGATTGCAAATATGATGTAGGATCTGATGAAGAATTATCTTGATGAATAAAATCATTTACATAGAATATATTATTTTCAAATAGAGGATTTAACGCGGAAATACTGTGATCATAATTTAAATATTCAGAAGATTTTACTTCATTGTCAGAAATATTTATTATTTCCGGATACATAATGGGAGTTTCAAATTTTTTATCACCCTTTTCAAATCTTGACAATCTGTTGAGATATTCAGGTTTATACTTGTAATAATCTGTTTGTTGTTTTTCAGAAATACTAAAGTTTACATTTTGAGGTTGATAAGAGGGGATTTCAATTTTAGGAGTACTGGGTGGAAATTTATATCCAATTGGCTTTATGATATTAATTTCTAAATTCTTATTTGTGATGGGTGGAGGTGGTGATACATTTCTCGGTATTGATGATGGTTCTAATGACAAGTCAGGTAAAGGTTGTAGTGATAATCTCGATGTATTTATGTTCTCTAAAGTCAATTCTTTCGAATAATTACCGGATAAAGATGTATTTTTTGTTAAATTTAAGTTAGTTGTGTTAATTAATTTAGTGTTTGAATTACCAAAAGTTAAAGATTCTGGATCAATTCCAAATATTGAGGTGCCTGTTGTCTTTCTTTTATGTTCCCTTTTAAAATTCATATTTCCAACTGCAGTAGGTGATCTGTTTTTGTTGGAGTTTTGATATTGGATTAAATTGTTAAAAGTATCATAATTGTCCATTTTGTTGTGGAAATCTTGGAAATCAAAATTATCATTGATGTCAATACAACTCATATCAAGGTGTCTACCAGTTGGTATATCTAGGTCCTGTAAATTTGTCAATGTTTGAGAGAGCAAATCGTCATATTGTAAGGGTTGCGGTTGATAAAACGAATAAAAATCCAAGTCATTTGTTTTAAGTGCAGGTGCTTGGTCAATATCCAAAATACCATTGAAATTATTCGGTTCCATTTTGGAATTATTAAATTTTGTATCTGCATCTTGCAATTGGTCTTGAGTTACTGGTTTTTCAATTAAGTTAACTGAAGATTTGTCTGATTGATCATGATTACTGTACTGATCGATATCTAAGAAAGGATTGATAGTTGGATGCATTTTAAGATCCCCTCGTCGTTATTGTTACAGAGTGATAAGCTACCAATAACCTATTTTTCTATAGGTAAATGAATAATTTGATCAAGCAGTATTTGTATTTATTAATTGAAGGTTAGGCAATCGATATCTATACTAAAGAAAAGAGTTCCGATTCCACGATATCATGCGGAATTAAAAATAAATTTATAACGTATTGTCAAAAATTAGAAATAATAAGAAGAGATGATCGAGAAACTAATATAAGTGCAATAACAATAACAATAGAAATAGCAATAACAATAACATACTATAAATATCCAAGTACATATTACATAATCGCAAAGTTGAAAACATACGTCAAAAATCATCCGAGGGACTAATAACTCTTAAGATACAATGAAATGGCGCTCAAAATCATTGAAAATCAAATATAGTTGGTCGATTATAAAGTTTGATTAACAAAGAGGTTAATGTTCTTGTAGCTCATTACAGATTTTTTTAATAACACTCATATATAATAATCTCTTTGACTTGTTTGAACTTGATGATTCTTAAGGCGAAACGATGCTTCTCTTATGGAGTTGTTGTTTGAAGGATTCAGGGCACACAATGCTATAATGCTGAAGGTGGAGAGCAATAAACATTTTGTTTGAAGAGTATAATTAATCACAAATGGGAATTGTTGTTATTATGATACCTGATTCAGGAAAACAACAACAAATGTAAGCATATGCAGCTAAAACCATGCGGGATAAGCGTGACCAGACTATGTTGATTAGTAACCCGTTAGATAATACAATCGGAGCGTTAAAGCCTATTTCCATCCCTTTGAGGCATTCTGGCCGGCTTCTGTTAATTTGCGGTTACGAATTTCGTTTAATATAAGTAAACAGTAACATGTGGATTTAAGTAGAATTAATGGCACTGTGGGTAAAAAGTGTAAAATGAAAGAGGTAAAGAGTTAAATTCTCCCGTTGAAATTTAGCTATCTAGTCCTATATAAATTTGGTATTTTTTATCAATAATTATTCGTAAACTATAAAACTTTGCGTGACACAATGTTTTAACAGCTTCTACCCGTTTTGTTCGTACCTATGCCAAAATTGTATAGGTCCCAGATATGACTGAGTCAATTACTGAAGGGCCAGTGAAGGCACTCGATCTTTTGAAAAAGAAATCGGGTATTACTGTATTTCGAAATAGACGAAGATTACAACCATTGAAACAGATAAAATGGATGTCTTGGTTCAAACACCCCTTGCTAATACTATTACTGAATTTTTAGCTTAACGTGTAGCTATAGTTGTTGTCGGCCATCCTTTGATTTCAATAGATCCCGGTGAGGGTGCAGTTAATAAGACATAAATATCTAGCAAAATTTCAATTCTAATAATCTTTTTCGATATAAACTACCATTTTTGTTGTTGACCAGCTATTAGCTGATACCCGATAAGTTTTATTAAAGGGGAATATATACTCTTTAGATATTAAAGAAGAACCCAAAACCGATTATATAGCTATATATAGTCTAACCTGTTTTATGCTATTCTAAGATTCTAGTATACCGATATACCAATCTTGTATAGCAGTCTAGTATAGCAACGCTATACCATTCAATATGTTGCATTATGGCAGATGAAACAACAGGACTAAATATTCAGCTACACTTTAACTATTAATTTTTTGGGCGAAAATCAGTTTAAACTATAGAACAAATCTTGGGTCATTATATAGCCGAAATTAAATAGAATTAGTGTATAATATTAATAATTTTATAAAGAAGATTCTAGATAAATAAATCATGAGTTATATCATGAAATCCTACGATAACTAATTAATTAAAATAGAGGTAACAAGGAGAAAAATAATGAAATAAAAAAAAAAAGGTTAACATGCACGAATACAAATAAAAATTAGTTTAAATCAAAACACCTTAGTATAAACACCTCCTTTTTTCTCTTGTTCGTTACTATTATCAGCATTAGAATCATGATCAGATGTATTTAAGTTTTCGTCAATACTACCTCTTGAACCTTTAACAAAACGAATATCATTTCTCCAAAAACCATCATCTCCAATAACTTCCTTTGTAATAATTTCATAATTAAATATTCTAGGACAAATATGTCTCCAGAAGATCCAATAAATTCCACCTGCAAGCAAGATTCCGGTACCAACAACACAATGCAACCAATAAGGTAAGTCAATATATACACTGTTGTCACCATCTGGGGCAATATAAGGAGCAACAATAAGGAATAAGTTTGCCAAGAAAAAGAAAAGAGTAACAGGAATTGAGGCATGAAAAGGTGGATCCCAAGTGATCTTACCACGTTTCTTCTGAAGATAAATGTATAATAAACCACCCGCAACAAAAGCATTAACTACATTTAATGGGTAAGAAATCAAATTCATGATAAAATTATAAGCATCGCCAGGTGGTGGAGCAATAATGGTGATAATGCAAACAACCCAATGTTGAAATAAACCCACAAAGGGAGAGTTGAAAGGCTTACTGGTTGCAAAAAACTTAGGGAAAGGCAATATACCTTCACGACCTAATTGTTGAATAATACGGCCTTGTGAAAAGATCACAGACATGACGTTACCTAAGGCAGAAATGGCCACCAAAACAGACATAGCCTTTTGAGCAGTTGATCCGAAAGCAATTTTGAAAAAAGTAGCAGCCAAAATAGTACCCGAAGATGCGAACTGTTCCTTTGGAACAACAGCAAAATAAGCAACATTTACAAGCATGTAAATGATGGCAACAAAGATATATGCAATTGGAGCAGCTATTTTCAATGTCTTCACTGGATTCTTTGCCTCACCTAGAGCATAATTTGCATTCGAATAGCCAACGTAAGACCAAATAATATTATAAAGACAAGTTACTATAGCGTAAGCACTGCTTGTTGTTCCTTCAAAACTATTCTTAAAGTTAGCTTTACCTGCAACCTCGTCATTATGGATACCACCACCAAGGGCAACCCATCCAGTGATCGCAATAAAGACTATGACTACCAACTTAAAGATTCCAAGGACATTTTGTAAATAGATACCCCATTTTTTTGCGAGACTATGAACTAAGAAAGCAAATGTAATACAAGCAATACCAATGCCTCTTTGATTCCATCTTGTGACATCTACTTCCGCAGCGGTTAATATGTATTGGCCAAAAACGATGGAATTTCCAGAAGCCCAGCCTAAGAAAAAAACATAGGTAGCATACATCGCCGTAGCTAAAAATCGTGGTTTCGTATAAACGTATTCAAGATAATTTTTTTCGCCGCCATTTCTTGGAATTGCAACTCCCCATTCCATATAAACTAACAGTCCAGTAAAACCTATAATTGTACCTACAAGCCAAAGAACCATAGCAAACCCAACACTACCAGCGAGGGAGTAGATTGTAGAAGGAGTAGCAAATATACCAGTACCGACAATACGGTTCAAAATCAAAAAAATGGCTGAAAATACACCAATTTCTCGGCTACCTGTGTCAATCTTGTCTGCTATAACAACACCATCGAGGTTTTCAGAGACATTTTCCTCGTCCTTATTTTTTGTAGACTGAGGTGATAACACCGCTTTCAGATCATGAAATCCGACCATTGAAGTGAAATAGTTTTAAATGAAAATGAAGAGGGAGTAAGAGAATTTATAAGTAAATATTTTTTTCATTACTACATGCAAATATAGTCTCGCGATGAGGAAATAAGAAGAATATTCGTCATCCTATATAGCCAGCCTGCGTCTAGCACGCAATTTCAGTTGACTTCAGTTGACTTAATATTAAAGTGATTCTTTTATGTAGGTCAACCCTGAACGATGAGTTTAACCTGCCTTTTACGATGGGCCGGTTGTCATGCAGGCATGATTTTCAAATAGTGCAGCAGCCGTGCTACCGTCCGACAGTGTCCGCCGCGCCGAACATATAACAGTGCATTCTTTTCGTTTCACTCCAGAACGAATACGCCAATATCTAACGGTCTACAATTCATCATTGAATGTAGTTGATCAAAATTGTGATATTATACGATATATTTGTATCTATATGTAGCAGCTTGGCAATTTAGATACGACTCCAAATATAACGGGTCTGGTGCAAGGAAAAGTACTTCAAAAAGCTTAATTACAAACTTGCAGCGGAACAAATACCTTGCATATATATATTGCATACACACAGTTCATTATTTTTGTATTGCTGTTTTCAATGGAATTTGTTTCATGGTTATTGTTCATATCTATTCATTAATGTCGGAGGTATTGTCTTTTGTATAATGAATAGGATATTAAAGTAAACTTAATTAAGTATCGGATCAATAAGCTATATTTCAGTTATCCGCGCTCTACTTGGTCTATAAATTATAAAACAACTCAATCCACCATTCAATTTACCTCAATTGTTGGACCCCTGACTTTCATCTCCATATGCGACTAATCTTATGAGCGTCGTTTACTCTCGGTGGGTCCTGATATCCCTTCAATAGAATTGTCAACGTTGGTTGACATTGCGGCTGCCAATAATTATAATGAAGTTTATGTTTTTGTTATGTTTACTGGATGTTTTTCTTGATCTCTTATCTTGTTGACGTTCGGGCTAGGATTGTGTTACTAGGGTGTAATCTGTACTTCATCTCAAGCTTACCTTTTTGACATAATTAATTTGAACTTCATTTGAATCCGATTAAAAATATATAGTAATTGGATTTTCCTGTCCTATAGTTGCGATCTCAATAGTTTTTGTTTGATGAATCAACAAAGTTTTCTCAATTAGAATTCAATTGCGAAAAATTGATTTAAATTTACAATATAACTAGTGAAATACCTACGGAAAAGATTATCCAGTAGTATGTTTCACCTAGGGTAAATATCGGTTGTCAGAAGAAGATTCAAATCTATTACATGTATATTTTACTACTATTCTGTCTTTTAAATAAAGTTTATAATAAAACATGGAACAAAAAATTATTCTAAAGGTGGCACCCGGGTCCGGCAGTATTTGATTACTACCGGTAGTAAAAAACTCTCTAATGAAGACGAAAAATGAGTCATATATGATATACCTTATATAGTGTAATTCTTCGTTATTCTATAAGTGAGGGTGGCTTTAGGCGGATTAAGGAATACGGGAATTTTATACCATATAGCAAGACTCAATCAAATGAAAATATTCTCGGTTATGCATATGTTCACTGGAATTCTATTTTCATTTGTGCTCTAATTTTTAAACAAAGAACAGTCTTGAGCTATTTGTAGTAGTTGGGAATCTATTCTCATGATTAGTGATATTCGCAAAAAAGGATGCATATGGCGTCTTAAACTGTCTGGCTTGGCAGGATGATTTCAATTTGCCTAATTATGGGATATAACCAATTGAAATAACTATGGTACTGTTACTACTGCAACTGTTTCTTATAATTTGGTGACTGCCAATTCTAATGTTTTATAATCATCAGAGATAATCTTTGGCTTTAAGACCTGAAATATATTCTGTTGGTATATCAATTAAAAATTAATATATCCATGGCCAATATAAGAGTAGTACTGATGGGTATTAACGGAACAAAGTAGCACTAGATATAACCTACAATTCATAGGTAATTAAGTATAATAATAGGCCTAGGTTATTTTGAGTGACGGTATCATATTTACTTTATTGGAATATTTCAGCATACCTGTTAGATGGGGGAAAAAAAAAAGTTTTTCTTTTTTCTTTTTCCATCATTCTATAAAAACATTTCTATTCAAAATGGGTCGTATGCACAGTAAAGGAAAGGGTATCTCTTCATCCGCAATTCCATATTCTCGTTCAGCTCCATCCTGGTTAAAATTGACCCCTGAGGCAGTTGAGGAACAGATCATAAAATATGCTAGAAAAGGTTTAACTCCTTCGCAAATTGGTGTTTTACTGAGAGATGCCCATGGTGTTACACAAGTTCATTCGGTTACTGGTATGTTAATATCTTGTTAAATTGCTTTTTGCTATTCATGTTACTAATTTTTATAACGTAGGAAACAAAATTCTTAGAATTTTGAAATCACATGGTTAGTACTAAACACTTTATTTTTTTTAGGCAATTTACCTTAGGTCAAGAATTGGATTAAATGTCCTAAATTGTACCTCTGTTTGGTTTTGCGTTTCTTTTTGAGCACATTTACTGACAGAGTGGCATTAATATCATCATATAGGTCTCGCTCCTGAAATACCCGAAGATCTTTACCATTTAATTAAAAAGGCTGTTTCAGTCAGGAAACACTTGGATAAAAACAGAAAAGATAAGGACAGTAAATTCAGATTGATTTTGATTGAATCGAGAATTCACAGATTGGCCAGATATTACAGATCTGTTGAGGTTCTACCACCTACCTGGAAATATGAATCTGCAACTGCTTCTGCTTTGGTTAACTAATTAACGTTGGCTTAGTTAAACTTACATTAATCTATACAATATAATTGATTTTATTGGTTCCTTTGAACTATACTTGATGTGTTAAAAAAATGTAAATCTTCCGTAATTAAAGTCGTCAATATTTTTTTAAACGTGTAAGTAGCTCTATTCATTATAATTACACACCTAACCAATATTTGGTTTCTCTGATCTTAATTTTTCCTGCCATAAAATCTCCCTTACTTGAATTTCCTACAAGAATTGTATATACTCCTTTCTCAGATAGCCACTTTTCATAATCTTCATCCCAAAATGATGTTGCGTATTTTAACGATAGATTACTGGTTACTGTTTTTGTTTCCCCAGATGCCAAAAATACTTTTTCGAATCCTTTTAATTCCTTGATAGGTCTAATTATTGATGGATTTGCTTGTCTAATATATATCTGTATAACCTCTGACCCCGAAACCTTACCTGTGTTTGTTAAATTTATCGAAACAGTTAAAAGATCATTACTTTCATCTGCAACAATAGTTAAATTATCCTCGAACTTAAAAGTGGTGTATGATAAACCATAGCCAAATGGGAATAAGACATCCCGTTGCGTCTTTTCATAGTATCGGTATCCAACAAACACATCTTCCCCATATAGAACTCTCCCTCTTTGTGGTGTAAAATTTAGATATGCCGGATTATCTTCAAATTTCTTGGGAAAAGATAAAGAAAGTTTACCCGAGGGATTTTCATCGCCAAATAGTACATCTGCAATGCCATTTCCAGTCTCATTACCTCCATAAGAAAAATGAAGCAAAGCCTTCGCATTTTGAATCCAAGGTAGTTCAACTGGGGTACCTGTTTGTATAACCACCACTGTATTATGGTTGGAATCTAACACCTTTGAAATGAGTTCATCGTTATAGGGAGGCAATTTTATATTATTTTTATCATCACCTTCTGACTCCCATTCTTTATTCAAGCCTGTTATCAAGACTACCTGATCCGCTCCGGATGCCAATTCAACAGCTTTAGCAATCATCGTTTCAGGTAAAATATTCGGAGCACCTCCAAACATGATTCCACCACCTCCATAAAAGCCAGAATTTTCAATTCCTAGAACACTAGTAGCAGTAGATCCAAATTCTATTCTTATTGAGTACGTTTTACCTTTTTCTACAGAAATTTGACCTCTAATTTCATCTGTTCCACGTCCATAAAACGAGCTGCCCTTTTTCTGGTTCGTGGAGTTGTCTATGATCAACTTGTCATCAACGAATACCTTACCAGTCCCTAAAACGGCCAACCCAAAATCATAACTGCCTGTAAAATCTGAGTGAAAATCTGCAATAAAGTCCGCATAAAATTCCAGATTTAAATTATCATTGGAATAATCACTAAGTCTCAAATAGCTGATATCCCGAAGTTGAAGTTCATCTATTTGTTTCCTAGTTGGATCGGAATGTTTTTTATCGTATACCTTAAAAAGAACACCCTTTTTATCTTGATTTGGAAGACTTAACATTTCAATCAAAGTTGGAAGATAACGGTAGGCATATGCACCCATAGTGAATTCAACGTTATTTTCACCTATTTTCTTTTTGATAGCATTTAATGGAGATATGGTATAGTATGGAGTACATAATGCAGAGCCCCCGCCAGAGTATGATGTATAAAATGAATTGTATCCTATGACGACCGTTCTTTTGTCCTTTTTCAGCGGTAAAATGTTATCCTCGTTTTTCAATAGAACTCCAATTTTAGCTGAGAGTTTTCTTAAAAATATTTTATCCTCGGGTGTATTGTGCTCCAGTTCTGGTAAATTTTCCCCGATCTCACTGTTATTCCATGTATCTTTTATAAATTTTAAGAGCTCTCTTGCTCTTTCATCAATAATTCTAGGTTTGACTTTTTTAGAAAGTAATGAATGAATCACTTTATCACCTCTCCATTTTGATGGACCGGGCATTTCTAGGTCTAAACCCGCATTGACCGATTCAGAAGTAGAATACGTTCCACCCCAATCAGACATTACTAACCCATTCCATCCCCACTCCTGTCTTAAAATATGGTACAAATGTTCGTTTTCACTTGCATGGATTCCATTAACTTTATTGTAAGATGTCATGAAAGATTTTGGATTTGAATCACGAACTGCGATTTGGAAAGGTTTAAGATATATTTCTCTTAGTGCTCTTTCTGTAATAATGGAATCACTAGAAAATCTTTCAACCTCTTGGTCATTGCAGACAAAGTGTTTTATTGTTGCAGAAATACCTTTACTTTGTACACCATTGACATATGCACCAGCCAAAGTGCCGCTCAATACCGGATCTTCACTGAAAGATTCAAAGCCTCTGCCACCGTTAGGACCCCTTTGAATATTTACAGTCGGACCGAGGATAACATGAGAATTCTTAGCTTTTGCTTGAATCCCAAGATATTCCCCAACCTCATATATTAGCTTTTTATCCCAAGTGGATGCAAGTCCAGTTTCAGCAGGAACAATTCCAGTAGGAGTAGAATTGAAGTGATGAATTCCTCTGACTCCATTTGGGCCGTCGGAAAATGTTAGCGAAGGAATTCCACGTGCATGTATTGGGTTAGTATGCCAAAAATCCAAGCCCGAAAGTAAAGACACCTTTTCATTTGTAGTAAGCTGTTCTAAAAGCTCCTCAACGTCATATTTTAATGGCTTAAAAGATGACATTTATGAAGAGTAGGATAAATATCAATTGAAGAAAAAACAGAGGAATTTCCCCTTTTAAATGATGATGATGCACACATTTACATATCATGGGTAATATTAATTATATTGTATGGTGTCATTTAAATCTCCCATTATTAATTTTATAATTGTTGATTAATTAGTTAAAGAAAACATGCTTACGTATTAGAATAATGGACTATAGGCCTTGATCTTTGCTCCTTGAAAAAATTGTTTGTCGAGTTCACATACCAATTTGCAATTGTAGAGTCTGGTTGACAGTTTGTTAGTATTTATTTTGCATGATCGGATTAAAAGAACGGAAAAATGAGGGGATAGCTGGAATTAATTTAATTATAATTAAATACCTAGGGAGTCTTATTAGGGACGAGTCCGGACGATATACAGTACTTTGAGTTAATATCGACCACTTGTTGGCCTATATATTTGCTTGCATTTAAGAAACCATTAACCCATTGCTTAAGTTAACAATTCGACCAGTGTTCTCACTTTAGTTCGACCACTTGTTGAACATATAAAAGGGGCCGAATATGCATGTCGGTCGAATTGTTAACTTAAGCAATGGGTTAATGGTTTCTTAAATGCAAGCAAATATATAGGCCAACAAGTGGTAAAGTCCTGAGCTTGGTTCATTATGGACGTTTGGAGACAAGCACCAATTTCACATTAATTCCAAAGAGTTGTAAATAATAATCAAGATTGCAAAGCGAAAATGAAAAGAGGTATTATTTTGAAAACTATATCTATAAGAAATACGAATAAAGATTGATAAGAAATCTTATAGACGAAAGTATCTAAAACGCTTAATTCAAACATATATATTAAAAAAAAACATAAAAATTAGCATAAACATAAATATCAACATAAACAAAAATATTAACACAATTATAGTGATAATGATGAAATGAAGATGAAAAGTTTCAATAATAACATTAATATTAACACAAACTTGCGTTACAATTAGAGCGCATATAATACCCCATATAAATACTTTTGTAATAACTCAATTGCAACTAATATTACTTTTGTGTGTTCAAAAATAATAATAATAATGAATTTGATTGATATATTTGAAATAAAAAAAAAAAAAATGAATTATAATCAGTTGAGTAACAAATGAACATTGGAAGCAAGAAATATTATGAAATAACAAATTGATAATAAAAGAACAAATAATTTGTAGGTAAAATAATTTTTAATATAAATACTAGTTCCATTTAATTTCCTGTTTGAGCAAATTATTGCAATGTTTGTTGATTTGTAACAAGTTGATCAATCGATCTTGAGAAACCAAGTTATTAAATAAAGCAGTAAAACGAATCTAGTCCTAAGAAATTTATAAAACACTCTTTGTCTCGAACACGAGCTTGAAAGAAAGTCGTAATCGATTCCTATCTTGGTTCTAAATACTGGATATTATTCTCCCGGATATATTCCATTGCTAGTTCCAGGGCATAAGGGTGGATTTCCATTGTTCAGCTTTTACTCTAATTTCTAATGTGTAGCAACCACATCTTCTAGTCTGCCCGGGAGACATTATAATTTTCGTTCTTTTTTAATCTACTATAAAACAATCCTGTAATAACTATATGCATGGCTGTGTGCAACTGGAGCTAGCGTTGGTGATGTGAGCGAAATGGGACTAAGAAGTGATGAAATCGCAATTCGGGGTGTGATTGGATCTGTTGGTGGTGAGACCGTAATATTCCTATTACACTTGTTATTCGTATGATTTCCGTTTATTAAAGGTAAATCATACACACTGGGCAGAGTTGTGTTTCCATCTGTTTGTCTCACATGGCCAGGTAAAGGTCCGCGTTCCATTTTGCGTTTATTATCAAGTTGCCACAAATTAAAAGTGATACTAATAACTTTAGATCTCGTTGAAAAAAACTTATGATCAAATTTCTTTTATAGAGATTTTTTTGATGGAGATTAGCATTAGAAATATCAATATTTTAAAGTCTATGAAAGATTGCTTGGTTAAATTTCTTAATTTTAACATTATACTCAGATAGCATCGAGAACTTTAATCATATTTATATATCCATTTGAAAAACTACCTTGATCATGACATAAGTTATATTTTAACCGTACCACTTATATAACTGATCTTATATAAGAGGAATATACGAAGTATAAAACCAATATCATGGGAAAGAAAGTTGTTGTAATTATATCCTATATATATAACTTGATATATACAAGTTTAGAGCGAGCCTTCCCCAAAAGGTTATATCTTAAAACGAAATAGGAAATAATTTGGGAAAGTGCATTCAAATATATTCAACTGAGTATGCATACTTCCCTCCTAGAACATACAGCTAGACCCTGTATTGATTGACCTGTGGTATCTTCTTTAATTTAATAACCCTTTCTTTAATAGTATGCATAATACAAATCATTATATATTAAGCTGCTAATTGGAAAGTATTTTCATAGATTTCATAAAAATATAGGAAAATATACAATTTAGAATATTTTATTGGCTATTAATTGCTGCTCTGCAGGTATTTCCAAACCGGTGAAGCTATAATAACCATATGTATGCCCAAGGTTGAGTCTAATTTAAACTATTTTTACCTGAAGCAATTAGCTATAGGGCAAGTTAGAACCAATTGCGAGATACTACAAACCGCGAGTTCAGATTTCAAACGCTTCTATAATATTCGAAATCAAACTATCAGATTCTCCTAAACCTCATATTAGATGAGCACCATTTATACAGCACATAAATAAAACTACTAAATTTTAAAAAGTGTTATAGTTTTTGTGTTTCTTATATATGATGTCCGTAGTTGATACATAACCTATAGCTACCCTATACCAGGGTATTCCACCCAAAAAGAAGATTTGACAATACCGTTATAGATAAGCATGATTTATGATCATTGTATAAGCTATAGAGGTTCAACAAAGCAAATGTTTATTCCATTTTCATTTAATCCTAATATAAAGCTTAATATTATGATAAGAATACATATGCATGGGTCAAGATAGTTAATTATGCATATGTGTACGAGTTAAAGAGGAACAAGTTTTAATAAATATTGAAAGCCAAAAAGTATCAGTGTCAATAAGATTAGACAGTAATACCAAAAATTGTAGATCTACCATTACATTCGTAACATTTGATATGGTTAAATCAAGAGTGATAATGCCAAGAGATAAATCACATAAAGCTTAAGGGTAAATCAATGTATAATTAATCTATGCATATGTAGTTTATAGCACAAACAAACAATAATAATATATAAGTAAAAATAAAAACCATTAACAATCCAACAAATCTTATAAATCTAATCCACGGTAACCTCAGGTATTTCTCTAATCCTATTACCTGAAGTCATTCCTTCACTAGCTAGTTTAACAAAGAAATCAGTCGTTCGTAAAGGCCTAACATTAACTTCATCTCCTGTTATCTTTTTCCCATCAACAAAATTTTGATGTATATATTCCCTTGTTGCATTCATGGCAGCATTTCTACATATTTCTTTCAAATCACTACCACTCATTCCAGCACTCCTACTAACGACCATTTCTAAATCAAATTTAGGATCTAGATTTGCTTCTTTGAGTAAAACATTTAAAATCTTGCGTCTTTGGAATGCATCAGGCAATTTAACGGCAAATCTTTTTGGCATACGACGTAAAATAGCATTGTCAATATCGTTGGGACGATTAGTAGCACCAAGAACCAAGATACGCCCATCACTGGTTAAACCATCCCATAATGTCATGAATTCAGCTTTAAGCATTGCAGTAACCTCATGATCTGCAGCTTGCCTTTCTCTTAGAAAAGAATCCATCTCATCAACAAATATGATACAAGGTTGAAGTTTTTGAGCCAGACTAAAAATGGCCGAGACCAATTTATTTGATTCACCAAACCATTTATCCATGATGGATGACATACGAATAGAGATGAAATTTGCGCCTGATTCCTTAGCACAGGCTTTCGCAATCATTGTTTTACCACATCCAGGAGGCCCATATAAAAGCACACCTTTAGGAGCTGAGAGTAAAGATGAATGGTGGCTGTAAAGTTGAGGACTGTTTCGTAAAAAAATAAATTGTTAGAAAGATGAAGTTTTGTCAAAATTTTCAAATAAAGGCTTACACGGTCAAAGGATATAAAACAGATTCTCTTAATTCCTCGATGATATCTTCCAACCCCCCAATGTCTAAACGTTTTGATATGTTATAATTAATTTTTGACCAAGAAGGTACCCCAGTAACGAGTAAATTGCAAATTATAAACACTAGTAGTGATGCAAGTTTATTACTTACCATTAAACGACACCTTCATCTCTCCCGGTGTGACGACATTAGCTAGAATGGTCTTTTCATAGTCACTCAGTTGTAAGTCTAAAGATGGATTTGACTGCTGCAGTCTTTGAAGTGTTGTTTTAGCTTTTCTCTTTGTTTCTTGAGATTGCTTATCACCAAGCATAAAGTTTGATATTAAATAGTAGGCTGAAATTCCAGCACTCAGTAAAAAGGCTATCTCCGAAATGACATTAAGGTCGATTTTGCGATTTCGTTTACTCATTATTAGGACAAGCTGATGTCGATTATATGGTAGCAAAAAAGAATGTAGAAGGAGTGTAAAACCAAAACACAGTGGCTGGTAGGCTGGCTCCTGTATGCAATTAATATGCACCGTAGGATGTGCTGTAAGATACACTGGAGGTGTAATTTAGGGAACACGTTGACTTTTTAAACCAAGGTTACTGGAATGGAACAGTAGTTCTTGGAAGTTGCTTAGTATGCCTATCTGGCTAAAACGATTGGTTGCTATTGCCTGTATCTAACAGATCATATAAACTTAATGTTCAAGGTAGAAGTTTTTTAATCGGACATCTTATGGAAGGTTAAAAAAAATAGGTACCTGGATTACATTTATGAAAGGGCTTATATAAATTATAGGTATAGAGATATTTGTTATCTGCACCTCCTTGGAATAAAATTCCTTCCAATGACAGGTTCCAACGCAATAGGAAGCCATTTAGCAGCATCTCCTTTAAAAACCCAACCCCCATCATGCTCTACATCCTCTTTATCAGCCTCGATGTTAAACACGGCTACTTTACCACCCTTTGATTTCACACGATCAACATAGCCGGCAGCTGGCCAGACTGAACATGATGTTCCTATGACTAATATTAAATCAACCTTCTCCTGGACGAGAAAATTATCTGCTGTATCAATCACCTTTAACGGTAATGGCTCTCCAAACCAAACAATTCCAGGACGTAGTAAATCCTTCTTACATTTTGGACATATGGGGAGTTCCTTAAGTGGTATATTTTTAATCTTTTCATCGATATGCCCCTTATTATCCACTGTCGAAACAGTAGCATCGTCTATATCAGCGCTAATCAATGGAAAATCGTTATCAGCCAAAGCAGGCACCAAAGGTTGCTTAAAAACCATTTGTGTATAATTGCATAGAAATCCGGTGCATCTCACTTCAAATAGATTCCCGTGTAGATCCAATAACGTCTCACTGGGATGGTTTGCTCTCAGACTTAATCCATCCACGTTTTGAGTAAGGGTTAGAAAGTCGCCATTTTTTATTCTTGCTAATTCAGCAAGAGAATAATGCCCTGCATTTGGCCTAGCCTTTAAAGCGGCTGAACGTCTTGCTGAATAAAATTGCCAAACCAGTGAAGGGTTCGCCCTGAATGCTTCTGGTGTTGCAAGATCAATGGCATCGTAATTTCGCCACATACCTCCGGATCCTCTAAAGGTTGGAAGACCAGAAGAAGCGGATAACCCCGCTCCGACTAAAGCTATTATTCTCTTTGAAAATATTAGATGATTCTGAAAAGATTTTAAGTTTGAAGAGCTTGATAACATAGTGTCTGATAGTAAATAATTAACTTTTGGTGTTTCTTCTTCAGAAGAAGATACGTCAGAATCTGTAAAACTTTTTATACTTATATCGTCCGTATCAACATCGCCATACCCATTAGCTCCATCCAATGAAATTGAGGCCACGAGATTTTGATCATTTCCACTCATCTAGTCTTGGCATCTGAATTTGAAATTTTATAAAAATGAGTGTGGATGTTATGGGACTTTTTTACCCCAGGCACGTGAATGTAAAATTAATTGTCCAAAGAATGGTCCCCCAATAAGATCTTATTATGTCTAATAATTATATTATCCCAATAAAATCGTAATTAGTATCTATTTCATATTATTTAGCTATAGGCTCGCGGGTTCCTTTATCTTTTCGTTATTTTACAATTTATTTATACCTCTTATCAGTATATAACGATTACGTAATTATGATTGATAAGACTAAATATTTGTTCTTGATGATTTGACAAACTCTTATGATCATAGCCATGCCCATTATACACTAGTATGATTAATATTAGAGAGTTTCTGAATCTAAAGGTCCCGGTTCACTTTTCTTGATATCATCCAATATAGCTGATGGATCTTCTCTATTTAAGTTTTCAACAGAAACAGTTTCTTGAACTTTTATTGAACTTTCCAATTCATTGTTCAAACCATCACTAATCGCAGGTTTTAGATATGAGTTTAAATCCCAACTTAAAGAAGACCAATCATATTTAATATTGTTCGATTTATTCAAAACAAGATCTCTAAAACTATCAGATCGAAAAAATTGTGCCAAGATGAAAGCAATCAATGCAATTAAAATAACACTGAGTGAAGAATAGACAAATGTTACTTGATTTTTATTGTATCCTCCTGAGGGAATTTGAACAGCAAAGACTTGATCAGCTGCAGAAGTAGACACTAATATGGTTCCTGATGGATTAAAACAAACATTTGTAACAGCAATATTCATATTTCTAAAAACCTTTAATTGTTTTAATGATTCTTTTGAGATTATTAAAACTGAAGTATCAGATCCACCAAGGGCAATTAAACCATCTTTTGATATATCTAATGCAGATATTCCTTTAATAGTTTTTGAAATTTGTTTCAATTTAATAATCCTTTTTAAAGAAATAGAGTAAATAATTAATGCAATGCCTTTACCTCCTTTTGGACCTCTTATGCTTGTACCAATTAATAATGTATCTTCATCAATGAAAGTAAACTTTCCAAAGAAATATTTGTTTTGTAAAGAAATTAATTCAGAGGAAATAGGAATATCATCACCACTTTTTAAATCTATTATAAAAATGGATTCACTAGTTGACCATGCTAGATATTTCCCTGTTTGAGAAAGTTTCAAATCTTTGAGTCCTTTACTATCAACTGATTTGTGATATTTTTGTTTAAGGGAATTTGGATCAAGAACGTATATGCCAGTAGGTTCTTCACTTGTTGCAATTGCAAGAGTCGATTCATCAAAACTAAGAGCTGTAAATTTTTGGTAAACGTCGGAATTTGTTGTTTTGAATAAATCAGCAGAAGTTTTGTGTGTTATTCTGTAATGGTATAAATATTAGAAATGATATAGATATAGATGACATTTGAATATTTCTTACCCTTTTTCTGAGTATTCCAATTTTCGAAGATGATCATTTGATCCACTTTTAATTGAATCAACAGATTTATTGGCGCCTATGTATATTATACCCTTCGTAAAAAGCCAAAAATATTGTTTAGTCAAAAGATAGGCAACAATAAATGATTGGTCTACTTACATTTTGTGCTGCACTCAAACTCATCGGAGCATCATCACCCTTCTCTACATCCATTTCTGCCATAGTATCCAGGGGCTTTTCGGCTTTAAAATCAATTTTCAAAACAGACTAAACAACATGAACATATAAGTTAGATAAGTTATTAAAAATACGAAGTCAAATAAATTAGGCTTCAGGCTTACCAATCGATTTGGGATGCCATGTGAGCCATAACCCCCACCTCCGGCAACAACAAGTTCCTTGTCTGATATGAATTTAGCACCATAAACAGGATATCCAATATCGATTAAAAAGGGTTCAGATTCAGACATTAGAGATTTTTTAATGATTTAATTGTTTAAATCTGACAACTGGCAAAATAGCGTGCAGTTACCCGCTCTTTCGAAGTTTTCAACTCCTTATTCAGGTATTATATAATCAATGTACTCAATCATTCGGCTGCATAGCAGGTGCATGGTACGACATTTTATGAAACATGATGCTAAATTAATTCACTTTTACCATATCATCATTCATCAACCAGTTTCATAATTTTGTAAGCCTTATAAGCTTGATTATAATTATTACACACCCGGATCCGGAGAACCTTACCCACCGTGATCATGGGGCCTAGGTGACACTGACTAGTCATGATCAATTACTCCACGAACAATTTCTCGGTGAGCAGTAAACACCGAAATCATAATTTTATAATTATTTATATATGTATGAAAAATTATATGAAAATTTAAACAAAAATTTAGCTCCGTATACCAATGATATATAGCCATAGCAACAAATGAGTCATGAAGCAAAAGTCCGAGAAAGAATATTTGAACGGTAAATTTTTTTTTGATTTTGATTTGATTTGATTTGATTTTAATTAATTAGCCAAAAATGATAAAGCAAATTGGTTAGAAAATACATCTAAATTTAATTTAAGATACCCCAGTATTTCTCAACACCATAAGAACCATCTGCTTTCCATAAATCATTGAAAGCTGTGAACAATAAGACTGAATCACTGCATTTGTCTACGATTCCGGAAATAGCAGCTTCTTGGTTTGAGGTGGAAGGAACGGCGACACCATTGGAGTTACCTTGTGATGGCCAACCAGATTCTGTAACAAAGGTTGTCTTACCACCACAGAAAGATGAAACTGATTCAATAGTACTTAATAACCATTCACCAGCATTGGAAGCTTCACAAGTGCTATCAAAGTAAGCATGGGCATTAATAGCAATATAATCTGAAACATCACATAATTCCTCATTAGCTAAAACAGCGCTGAAAGTATCAACGGATACAATGGAACCGGAGTAACCTAAACCACTAAGAACTGTTCTAGCAATTGTAACAGCGGCCTTAACTTCAGCAACGGTAGCGGAACCAGAGTTAACAAGTTCATTACCAATAGCAATGGTATCAATTAAATCCCAAGATGAACTAAGAATGGAGTATAAACTTTTGAGATCTGCTTCAACAGTTGAAAGGGTATAAATACCTTGGAACAATTTCTGTCCATCAACCAAGTTGGCAACAACATTTTCAACACCTGAACAGTCAATATTGTAAAGACGAATGATTTCATAATCATGAAGTTTGGCAAGATCTGTGGCAACCTCATCAGCAGTTTTACAGTTACCATCAGAGGCGTAAGGAGAATAAGAAATACCCTTGTATTTGAAAGAACCTGAGCTTGAGCTAGAACTTGAAGTGGAAGTAGATGCAGCTTCAGAAGTAGAAGTAGATGCAGCTTCAGAAGTAGAAGTAGCAGCAGAGGTAGAAGCTTCAACAGGGGACGAAGTAGTAGCTTCTGCAGCGGAAGTTGAAGTTTCGACGTCTTTCTGCTGTTCAGCAATGGAAACAACTTCAGTGGTTGGCTCGGCAGTTGTAGTGGCGGCAACCTCGGCAGCGGAAGTAGTAGCGGCAGCAGCTCCGACGGTTTTTATTTGGGTGACGTGGGTAACAACGACAGAGGTTACGAAGACGGTGACAACAGCTGGTTCGGCTTCAGCTTCTCTTTTGTGGAGATTGTGGCCATGCTCGACGGGAAGCGGGATAGCAATGGCAGAGGAGGCGGCCAAGGCGGCCAGAACAGCGGATGAATATTTCATTTTTTGGATTTGAGTCTCTTTCTGTAATAAGGTTTAAAGAGCGTACTGTGCTTTTCAAAAGCAGATTTCAAAATTTAAATGAGGGAAGATTGGTAAGAAATGAAAGGATATCAATGACAATTGAACAGGAGACGAGGGAGAGCAATAATCGAGGGCATTGAGAGCTTTTTATAAATCTGTCGGTTAAAGGCAATTATCAGGGGAGATTTCTATTTTCGGTCAGGAGCTTTGGAAAACTAGGATTTACAAAATTAATTAAATATAAATTAAATTCGTCTGCAGAGCGCGTTTTGGAAATAAGAACAGTGTAAAACGTAAATAACGAGCAGACCCTTGTAAATTGTTTGTAATTGTTGGCAACACTTACAGGAATGTTATTCTGCTGCACTGCATATTCGCTGCTATTTTACTTTCTTTATGTTTTCGCTTGGCAGGCAGGCTGAGAAAAGTGTACGAGCCAATTACCTGGGCTGAATGACCCCCAAAGGACCCCCTGACTCAGTTCCCTGCTACAGGTTTCTTCTGCTACCTGCCTGTTTCATTTCGTGAATCTGATCACAATTGCAACCCGCTACGCCTTTTACAACGTCCCCAACCGGAGCATATCTAGTTGGAATTTGCAAATCCTGCTTTCCGTCAACTCTGTACACCTTGAATCCCGTATGTTTGGGTTGTCTGCTGTCAAAGTAAAGGCCGCAAAGTCGGTATTGGGAAATGTACACATTGACATTCGCAACAACAAAAAAACTGCATTCAAGTTCACTCTTCTTTAGTTATATTTAGAACGATGAAACCTATTTATACCTATACCTGACATGCAAATAACATCAAAAACAAGAAATCAAAACTGCAAATAAACGTCATAAGATTCATAACTGCGATCATTAATATTCGAAATAAACAAGTTTAAAACATTACAAGTATTTCTCTAAATGTATCACATGCAGTCCGCAATTATTCTACCAATTCATTATTATCCGTACTGTTGGACTCTTCTTCTTCATTTATATTGTCATCATCCAGACCGTTATCTGAGTTTGAGTTCGAGTCACTATCAGATTTGGCAACATCATCAATCCTCCTCTTTTTCACGTGTCTATTAACACCATACTCACTACTAATAATATCTTCTGTTAATGTTTTGATGTATTTCAGTCCTTCTCTCTGAATTACCTCAACATCCATTTTTTCAAAAATTTCTAGGTTTCTTTTTAGTGCAAGTTTTTTGTCCAATGAGAGTTCCAGGCTATAGAAATATCTATCATCATCTCTAACTAGAGCTCCACTTATTTCTTCTTCACGTACTTTTAAATGTTTATTCCTTTTCATGAAGTTTCTATACCATTTTTCTCCTGGTACTCGTCCTGAATTATTTCCTTCCTTTCTTTTATATAATTGTTCTGCAACACTCATGATTAAAAGTTTTGGAATAGGTTTACCCTTTTTTTGTAATTCTGCTAATTGTTGCACTAGAAGAACTTCTTCTTCTGCCGTGAAGTAACGGGTATTCTTTATTGATGGCTTGTCCCTTTTAAGGAAATCTCTTAAAGTTGATCTAGGTACTCCATATTTTTTAACTGCTTGATACTGGGAAGATCCGGATAATACCATATCCGCTGCTTTTCTTACAGTCTCAACTCGGGATGCTTCGGATAGTTGTTTGTACGTCGTTCGAGCTTCCGATTCCGTTGATACCTTTGTCATTAGTAACTTCGTATAATGTAGCTGATAAATATCCCAAGGAAAGCAAAAGGAAAGGATAGGCGGAGGGGACATTTATATAATCCCGCCCACGCCGCCCGCCTTGTGTCCGGCTATTTGATGCAAAGACCTGAAATTGGCCCCGTTTATTTATAGTACTTAAGCCAGCACATGTTTAGGACTACTAAAGGAAAAGCCCGACAAAAGGCCGACCGGGTAGAAGCATCGGGTAGGACGGGACGTCCTGGGCACATACAATTACTTAAATATAGAATAATCATAAAATCTCCAACTATTATAGGTTTAGACACAATGAATATGTATAATATATATATATAGGCTATGGTATGCACAGATTTAACTCTTTTTATAGTAGAGACCAGTAGTATTATCACCAGTAACGATTACTTGATCAATAACTTCCTTTCTGGTTTTCTTAGATTCTTCATCTTTCCACTCTAATTTTTTAGATGCAAATAATTGAAGCCTATTGTTATATTCCATAGCTGTATTAACTTCATTTCCTTCTTTACCAAATCTTTTCTCATACTCATCAAGACCTATTCGATCTTGTTGATTTCTTCGTTGTTTCAATAATTGAGGGTCTGGTAGAGTTGGAGGGGTAAACGGTTTTGGAATATGATTTCGTTTTCCATTCCCTAATTGACCATATTGATTCCCGCCCCATAAAAAAACATCTCTTCCAAATTCTTTATGATTAGCATTATTCATTGTAACTGCAACATGATTATTACCAACAGACCAAGAATGAATTGGAATACTTTGATTTTGATTTGTTTTATCATTAAATTCGGTTTGATTCATCAAATCTCGGATTTTTAATGGTTGTGATTGTGAATGGATATATCTACCAGTACCTAATTGACCAACAAGACCTGTACCAAATGAAAGTTTATAGTCAGGTTCAACTTGAAGTAAATCCCTATCCTTTGAACTTTCATTTTCATTATCATCTTCATCAAAACTTAATGCATTAGAAATCTGAAGTTTAGATTGTGAATTTCTTTGATCGTATAATAAAGATTGAACATCTAAGGGGATCAATTTAATAAAACTGGTTTCCCCACCAGCAGCAATCATTTCAACACTTGGATAAAATTTCCTGGGTAAAATTTTTCTTAATGGAACTTGCTGCGGGAAACTAATAATTTCATTCTCATAAGTGAATGGGATGCCCAATTGACCAAATGTATTCTTTCCGAATGACCATAGTCGGCCCACTTCATCTCTTGCCAATGAGTGATAATCACCTGTAGTAATTTCCATTATTCGGCGAGGAGAATAATAAACCTTCCCATTACCTTGATCTTTTAATTTATTGTTATTTAATAAAAACACTTCATGTATTGTATTAGGTTCAGGTGGATCATCGAATTGACTAAAAGTAGGAATACCAAATTGACCATGAGATTTTTCTAAAGTTTCAAATCCAGTAGCTGTAGTGAAAACCCTCCCATTTGATGTCAGTAACAATAAATGTTCTTTACCTGCTTTCATATCAGTAATTACTTCATTATTATTAAGCAAAGATAAATTTATTTTTGTATAGTTTATCTTTTGTTTTCTTCCCAGCCAACTATTAGGAGATTTGTTTGATACTGCCAAGTTCTCTTGTTTATCCTTAGAAATGGGAATGGTATATAATTCTTTCTTATTATCAAGGGCATAAATTGCTTCATTACTCGTTACGATATGTTCAAAGTTCAAGCCTTCAACAGTAACCTCTGGTTCAACTTGAACCACATTTAAAGTTTTTCCTTTCCCCGATAACAATTTATTCTCAATAGCAGTTGTAGTATTTTTAATAATTGGGGTATCTGAAGGTTTATACCCGTCTCCCCATTGTACTAAATTTCCATTTTCCAGTAGCGCCACACCAAAATCTTCGGAGATTATTAAATCTTTTAAAAGCTTTCCATCAAACCAAGCAAGCCTTGTGGGTGCTTTTACGATTTCAAGTGGTGAGTCAATAACATGGTGAAGGTTATGACCCCAAACGTAAACTACCAATTGTTAGTTAATTTTATAACATGTGTGTAATCTAATAACATACCTCCAGGAACAGATTCGTCATTATCATTGGATGGTATTTGGATCCAAGACATATTTCCCTTTTTGTTTTTTTGCTTTTTAGGACTGTTTATTTCATTAAAGGGGTCGTCTTTAAATTTTGAAGAAAGTCTACGAAGCCCAATTGGATCCCAGACATCTGAAAACCAATAAAGTGTCCCCAACGCAATCAGAGAAGCCCCAGCAATGATAGCAACTGAAGAGTAAACATTCCCAGTAAATTCATTTGGCCGATTGGTAAAATCGGGTGGTATATACTCGACTGGAGGTTTCACAGCCTTAAAGTTTGGATCATTAATTGGATCGAGCGGTTGATGAACTTCTCTTTTCTCTATCTTTTCATCGAATTGGCCTGACTTAGGACCAGAATTATATTTAATGGTACGAAATTGTGTAGTTATTCCATAGCGAGATATGGATATTCTCTTCTTTGGAAATTTGCTTGTGAGTCTCAACATGAATCTTGGTGAATGACAAATGATAAGTTTTCATTGGTAAAAAAAAGTAAGTTCAAACACAACAAAAAACAACCATAACCTCAAGCATAGCTTTAATCAAAACAAATTATTCAACCACTCCTACATATTTTTCTATTTTCACATTACTGCCACTGCAAATGTTTCGATCTCCTATTATTAGGCTGATACGACCTTCAAGGCCGTTTTCAACGACGGTATTTCCAAGACAAGCTACAATACAGACTCGGTATCACTTTGATACCCGCAAATTCGCTGTTGAATTGGAGAAGGAAGGTTTTACTCAACAACAATCAGTAGCAGTTTTAAAGTCATTATCTCTCGTTATAGATGACAGTATTCAAAATTTATCTTCTACATTGGTTACCAAAGAAGCTTTATCACGCCTTGCTTACCAGCAAAAAGTAGACTTTGCGAAATTGAAAGGGGCATTACAGAATGTTGATAGATCGGAATTCAATAAGATCAAATCCGAACACGAAAGATTACAAACTGATATCGAAAAACTAAGACAAAAACTACGCGAAGAAATAACAAAGAATCAAGCAAGCGTTAAGTTGGATTTGAATCTTGAAAAGGGTCGAATTCGAGAAGAAAGTTCGATACATGAGTTGAAAATTAGCGAGACAGACACAAGAATCGATCAAGAACTTGCAAACATGAAAACACAGATAGATTCAGTGAAAACTCAAGTTATGCAGTGGTTAATTGGTGTTTGTACTGGTGCCTTTGCATTATTATTGGCATACATTAGACTATTATCATAAAATGAATATTAATATTGTATTAATCTGTTTTATAAAATTATATAAAATAAATAAAAATGAGTTACACAGTAAATAAAATCACACGGAATTTATTTTAATTTATAAATCAAAGATTTCCTTTAGGATTCTGATAGTATCGGCAGGACTCTTGACGGAGTGACCAATGGTTCTGTCATCAGAGTAGATTTCCCAGTCATTACCACCTTCATATGCTTTATCACCAAAGAAATGAATTTCTTCAAAATTCTCATTTTCAACATGTCTTAAACAATATGTTTTGTCCCAACCAGTTGGGAAAACATCGAAAGAGATTTGGCCACCGATAGAGTATGTTAAACCATAATCCGGGAATGCTTTTCTTAATTCTGAAACCATAGTTTCACGAACTTTACTAACATGGTCAAATTTCTCGAAATCATTTCTTTCTTGTGTAGAAGCGTTACGACCAATGGGAGAAACATTGATCATACCGTTTCTGAATTCAAGAAAAGTACCGCGGCGAACAGGTAAGTCAATATCAGATAAATATCTAAGAATCCATTTAGCTAAAGCGTTGTACTTCTCATCACCAATCCAGTTAATGAATGATTGAGAGGCTTGCTTTACACCAAGACGATAAGCAGTGAGACCATTTTCAGAGAAACAATAGTCGAAGTCGTCCAAAACTAAAAGCATATTCCAATAATGTTAGTCTAAATCTTGTATATTCAATAAATTTAAGGCACATACCAGTGGTGCCTAATTGTTCCAGTTGTTTGGATAGATCACTACCACCAACAAACCCTATAACGGCCTTCTCTCGTAGCTTAATGAGAGTTTGTCTCATTTCATCAGAGATAACCTGCCAATAGCACAAAGTTAGTTTTAATGATAACTTCTTCAAGCACCCATGCATTCCATTCATATATATAAATGCCACGTACCAATCTAGCAGGAGTTAAGGTTCCATCAACATCAAATAAAACGAGAGTTTTACCCAATGGTCTATCTGCGAAAAGAGAAGCCATATTATAAAGATGAAATAGTAATTAAAAAAGTAGTTGCGGGGCGGTTTAAGGTTTTGGTGGTGCAAAGAAGAAGAAGAGAAGTAAATGGATGAATCGTTTATATAATAATCCATACACAATATTACACATGTTTCTGACGTTTTAACACCGTGTTTATGAAATGAATTGTTATAAATATTTATAAAATGTTGGAATTTCACAAAACCCGGTTTGATAACAAAAACGTGTTTACTGACAATATATTGTTCTGGAAACGGACCTAGAGAATAATTTAAAACGCTCATTCTATTTTTAAATTTCATTCTTTTACAGATTACAGATATTCATACCTACTAAAGCAATAGTTGAAAAAGAATAAAGGAACATTATTATTACAGAGACCAATTAATATATAAATCTATATTTAAATACCGGCAAAGTACTCTGGGAAAGACTTGAAGTTTTCTTCTAAATTACCCTTTCTGCTCAAGAATTTAACAAAAGAACCATCATCTTTAATTTCACCAGCATCTCTCTTAACAATGTAGTCAGGTCTGTCTAAACTTGTGAAACCCCATTTCTTGGAAATAATGATCTTTTGTTGACCTGGGAATTTGTATCTGGATCTTCTCAAAGCTTCAATGGCAACAGCTTTGTTGACATCCTTTGTTCGGACAGACAAAATAATTTGACCAATGTTAACACGGGCAGCAAGACCTTGTGGTTTACCCCAAGCTCCTCTCATACCTTGTTGCAATCTATCGGCACCGGCACATGACAACATCTTGTTGATACGTAAAACGTGGAAAGGATGAGCTCTGACACGCAAATGGAAAGAATCTCTTCCAGAAACTTTGGTGAAGTATTTGTTGGCACAGATACGAGCAGCTTCAAGAGCTTCTGAAGTAAGTTGTTCCAATTCATTGGAGACGAGATGAACACAGAGTGGGAACTCATCAACGGTAGCCTTCTTTCTACCTAAATCGTAGATTCTGATTTTAGCATCTGGGACACCTCTGTTGTATCTGGATTTTGGGAAAGGCTTGTTTTTGCAGTATCTATAACATCTAGCTGGACGACGAGCCATTTTTGATATATGTTGATTATAATTTTACTATTCTTGGTGGAAGAGTCAAAAGCTTGAAAATCCATAACATCCATACATCTTGTGACTGCTTTATTCCGAATACAGACATTACCCGGATAGGGCTCGTAATGCATTTTAAGATTATGTCAACTGTTACATAATCATTTAACGATATCGAAAATTTTCATTTGTATGCACAAACATAATCTTTTTAATTTTTAATACATATAAATAATATAAAAATGGGACGTTTATCAGTTATGAAATACAAGACCAAGCGTCGTACTCGGTATGTTTGTTTATATTAATACCACGTTTCTAAGCGACACTTCTAATGTATCATTAATAGTGATCTTGACCTGATATATGGTGATCTTGGTAGCAAAGAATCTATTCATAAATTAAAGAATCAACCGTTGGATGAAACGAAACCGGGATTAGGACAATTTTATTGTATTCCATGTGCTAAATATTTTGAAAACGATGCTGCTTTAAAAAGCCATGAAGGAGCAAAAGTTCATAAAAGGAGGTTAAGATTATTAAGTCTTGGACCTTATACACAATTAGAAGCAGATGCTGCAGCAGGAGTTGGAGTTCAGAACTTTTTAGCTAAAGTTGAAGAATACAAAGCACGAGCCAAAAGGGAAGCAGAAGAACGTGAGCAAAACAAATTAGAAGAACAACAATCACAGATGGAGGTTGAAATGGAACCAGCATTAGTAGAACAACCAGGGCTGGCTATTGAAGCTGAAATTGATACAGTGGCTACTGAAGTTGTAATGGCATAGATTATTGTATATCACTTGGGAATTTTGATTATTTTTTATTTTTATTTGGCTATAATTTTACCACTCTTACGTTTATATAAATTAATGGGTTATTTGATTTATGTTTCTTGTTAAAAATAATGCTTAAGATATTTGCTTATGAAAAAAAAAAAAAAAATTAACATTCAACAAATTCATAATGTCCAGATTGATTGGCATGTTTTGTAGCATCCGAATTTCCTTTGAATTGTTGATTGCAAACATTACATTTAATTGTATAATTTGCAGTATCAGTGTAGTAATGCCTGACTTTCAATAGAGATACAAGATCATCTGTTGCAACCATTACTTGAATACCTGTTTGATCTAACTTTCCAAAAACTGTTGCATCGAATTCTCCCCCTTCTCCACTACCAGTAGCCGGAGTATAAGCAACAGCATCATAATGAATTCCACTGTAAATAATATTGCAAAATGATTTCGCATCTGGATTGAATGTATCTACGCGACCGGTTGAGACATCAAATGAGTTGATTGTTATACCTAAATGTTCAGCTAAAATTGCAATTTCAATTGCTCCACCCCAACTAGTTGGTTGTAAAATCCACGTTATATATTCATTACGTGGTTTTCCTAATATAGCATCTGAATATTCTATAGGATCTTTGCGTATTGCATCAGCCACAATATGTCTTAATTCAATCATTGTGTCAATCTTCCCAAGTACACAGTAACCAATGGCTCGAAATAAACATGAATTATCATCTTCCATTACACGTAATATCACTTGTCCATCATTTAAGTCAATTTTCGGTGGGGTTGTTTTGGAGTCTTGTGACTGAGCAATCTCTTTCTCATTAACTTCAGATTGTAATAGTTCTTGATATAAAGAACCTTTGGGTTTTGTATAAGGTGGCGGAGCCTCTTCAGCATTTCCAGTGTTTAAGGTTGAATCATTATTTGTAAGCACGCTTGAAGATGATGTATCGTTTACATTTGATAAGCTAACAATCAATAAGTCACCGGTTTTAACACCAACATCTATTAATAGTTGTGTATCATCACTTAGGTCTATAACTTTCGGAGGGAATGAAACCTTTACTTCGATATTACTATCAGTGGTGAAATTGTTATCGAGTTTTGCAACTATTGTCCTTAATTCTTTAACAGTGGCGGAACTTGTTAAGGCACAAATAGATGTTCCAGAAGGAAGTCGTAATTTTAATCTCATTTAACCTAATTTAATAATAAAAGCGATGATACCAGGTCTAGAGTTGATTTATGAGTGAGCTTTGTATTGATGTGGTTATAATTATTGAGGAGGTTGAAAGCAGAAAGACACATAATTACAGCCAAGCGTCAATTACCCCCTCCAAAAATTCCATCTTTTTAATTACTTGGGATGACTTCTAAAACTCCAGCGAGATTTCACATAATTTCGATTCTAAAAAACAATCGCAACCAACTGAATGGACTGATATTTGTAATCTGACCATAAACATGGCTTCTTAATTGCTGAAATAATCCCCCTCAACTGTGCGGTTCATAGAAAATAAATACTCCAACAACTTTTCTGATGTAACACCTCCTCCAATAAAAATGCCTAAAATTTTCACTAAAATGGCAGTAAATCAGAATTCTGATGGTTGTGGAAGCTCTCCCCTTGAATAAATATAGATTAAATCACAAGCTGGCTTCAAACTTCAATTAATTAGAATACCAAAGACCACCTAAGAAACACTCTAGAAATAGATTAATATTGGAATATTTTAGGCTTGTAAAAGGTATTATCTGAAGTAGAAGAACCAAATGAACAGAAGAATATTATCTAAGGATAAATCAGAGTGTTCTAAGGACTTTCGATTACCAAAAATAGCTATAGAAAGGAGCCACCACACGTTCCTACGTATAACTTTTGGAAGAGGCCTTTGAAGAGCTTCCTGAAGATTCCATATTCAAACAGGATGACACATATAGTGTACTCACACGCTACAATTGCGATGAATTGATTTTTTGAGTGGGAGATAGAAGTGTTGGAGTTGTAGCCTGATTCACCTGTAGTATGCAGCGGAAATCCAATATTATGCCACTTCATATTTTGTTTACTAGCATCTTTATTGAGACTTTAGTATAGGGTCTATAGTAGACGTATTTTTAATCTGTTCAGACGTGAATTTTCCATCACTGCACTTCTTCAAAACTTTTTCTGGATTAAATGGTGATACAACTGCTTTTTTTGAAACGAGAAAGTATTTTTTGGAGGTAAATTCCTAGTTTAAGCACTTTCCATATACAATAAGCATAACTCAGACCATCTACATATTCTCTGACCAGAAATAGCAGAAACTCTGTAAGGATATATAGGTAGCTGAATTGAAAACTTGATTGAACCGTCTTATAGGGTTACTTCAGATGTGAGGGGATTTCTAATATTGTTCATCTTCTTAACATTGATGAAATCGTGGGAAATAGTCAATTATAGGAAGAACATGCCTCCATATTTATGATGTATTCCACCTGGTGAACGACACAAAAAGCTTATAACATCTATAAAAGAATGATCACTAGATTTTTTTTCTATGTCTCATTAAAGATATTTACATTTATATGGACAATGAACAATTCTAATAAATTTTAAAAAAATGTTTTTTTGTTGTGTCAATTTGGTACAATTGTATATTGGGACTCTATCGTTTTTCCATGTTCCCAATATCCCATTTTTTACTTGCAACTAAACATCTGTTCATTGAAAGATAGTTTATGCAAACCTTTGCAATAGACTGCTTTTGGCATAAAGAAGAAGGAAAAACAATTTCTTTTAGAATCTTACATGTGCTCTTTGTGGAAAATTGGAATTTATAGCTGAATGTGAACGCGATAACTAGTTTATCTTAGCAGAATAAGATCTGAAACTTGACCTCCAGGAAGAATAAGTTCATGTTATTATTTGGCAGTTTATTCTCATTAACTAATTTTTTAAGTTCCACTTTGCTTATAAGCTGATGCAAACTGATCATATGCATAAATTTTCTATACCCGTAATAACCTGCTTCATAGTGGTGGAAGGTTTCAAACCCAATATTATTCTTCTAATATTATATATGATCTGATAAAGGTATTCCATTAGCCTACATTCTATAGTAATTCTACTGTGTCTTTGAAAAAACAGATTTTTTCAATACATCTCATAGAATACTTCAGGATAATTATCATTGTGGTGGTTCTTCTATTTCCAATTCTTCATAATTTGTTAATAATTTATGGTAACTTTGTATCTCATCTCCTTTGGCTTTGGTAGGGTCAGCAATAATACTATTATTTTCCAACGCTGTCGTTGGAAGCTTTGAAGTTGGAGCTTTGAAATTGAATATCTGTATTGGTTTAATCGCATTAATATTTTTTGGAATCTGTATTTCCACTCCTTCCTTGTGTATTTATACTATAAAAAGCACTACCGTAGTCTCAATATCAGGTGTACCGGTAGACAAAAATTGTTGAAAATAATTCAATTTTCCTAATATTTGTTAGACTCGTTTCATTATAATTGAGGGTGTCAAACCCTTTATTACATGGTCCACATGGTGCTTTAACAATATTAATCCTTTATCATTTGCATTCTTTTTTTACGACTAGAAAATCCAAGCTTCTTATTAATGGGCCTTGGATGTTTAATATCTATACCTTCTGACTAATCTGTGAATATATAAACTAGTCTTCTATGGGTTAGGTGGAGAAAGAAAGGGAGAAATTCCTGTTTAAATGACCAATTGACAATTCCATAACAGATTTTAATTAATGCCGCCTTTCCCTCAATATCCTTTTCTAAAGTCACCCATAACTATCTAGGATTAATTATAGTAAGATATATACTAGATTATAAAAAGATTAAATATTTCCTACTTATAATAAATTAACTGAGAATATATTGAATTTCCCAAACCGAAATTTATATTATTATTACTACAGAAAATAATGGAAATAAAGAATTACAACAAGCAATTGGCCGACACAATCCAGGAGCTTATGAAGCTTAGGGAGATAAAAGGTGAAAACAAAATGTAGTAGATTTTTAGTTTCCCGTGTGCACTTGGTTCTGGGATATTGGGGGTTCCAATAATCATTTAGTTCGAGTTTATAACTCTAAATCGATATTCTTCTCCATTGTGATTGATGTTTTGTATCTACACAACTAATTGAGATTGAATAAGATGTTAAATTAAACAAAATAATCACTATGATTCTGAAATCTACATAAATATGAACTTAAAATCTAATCTTTACGGGATTGGAATTGGAGTTAATGATTATTACAGAAAAATTGATTTATTGCTGATATAAAATAACAAACTTGAAACTAACTATATAAACTAAACTAATATAAAAGCTAACATGAAACAATATGAAATAATATGAAATAAAATAAGATAAAACAAGGCAATATAACAAGTAAACCAGTACAAGAAAATGACAAAATATACCCATAGGTATTAAAAATAAAATAAATCTAACCAACAATTCATTGAAAAAATAACAAGCATTTATAGATCATAAAAAAATTAGTTATTAGAGATTGTTTTCAAAGTTGAGTTAGTATATTAATTAACATAATATAAAAGGTAAATTTAAACAATAGAAAAAAGTCAAAACGCAAATGCAAAACAAAGGAGTGTTTAGAAGGTAGTAACAACAACAATAATAGTAATAACAGTAATAGTGATGTTAATGTTAGTGTTAATGTTAATGTTAATGTTAATATTAATAGTAATAGCAAATAGTAGTAATAGTAAAATAAAAGCAATGCTAAATGATAGTAGTAATATAGTACTAGAAGTATATATTTTTTTTATATTCTTAGTTTTTTTTTTTAATAATAAATATTTTCTGCATTGGTAGGGCACTGTAAGGTATAGACCACCAGGGTCCTTTCATAAATCATAAGAATATCTCATATCTCATTTATCTTGTATTCCTTTCTTTGAAAAATGAAACACTTTGATTAAATATAATTTTTAATTGTGGTAAAATTCGTAGTAATAATTATGATGGTAAATAAGAGAATTATAACCTAACATTAAGGCTAACATCTTCAGGAAATGAGGGAACTTCAGAAAACGAAGGAACATTTCTTAATTCATCACGATTAAAATGGGTTCCAATTGAAGTATGTAAGTTTAACCTTGGTAATTTCATTGCATTATCATGATCATTTAAACTATGTTCATGTTTATGACCATTTATTGAAATAATTGGAAAATTATGAGTTATTGGGGATAAGATATCATGAGAATCTTCTTCATATTCATTTTCATAATCATGATCATTTGGTTGTATCTCATTTCCATTTACTTGTAATTGTAATTCATTAACTTGTAATCCATCTACTTGTGATTCATCATCTTCATTTATATTGATTGAAATCAATGGAGTATTTTGACGTTTTAATTCTTTTTCCCAATCAGCTAATTCAAATATTAAGCCCATATTTGGACCAATTTCATTAGCTTTTGATTGTACAACATCATAAGCTTCTTTAACGCTCAATTTTTGTATTTTCATTACAGCAGCTATTAATAAAGTAGCAGATCTTGAAACGCCAAATTGACAATGAATTAAAATTCTTTTGTTTAATGAAAGACGATCAGATATTATTGAAGTAATATATGGAAGAGCAGGTAAGATATGAGTTGAGTGTGACCATGCAACATGCAGGTACTCGGTTGAACCTTGCGGATGGTTATAAGTTTTAATTTTAACATTCCCAGCGTCAGGGTTCTGATTAACATCAACATTTGAATTTGAACTTGAATTTGGATTGTGAATGGAAATTGAATTAGAAAATGAATTAGAAATTTTAGAATCGAGTGGAGTTTTAATATCATCAAAAACGGATTGTATGGAACTCATGGGACTAAAAAGTAAGTCTCCTTTTATAATACCATGTTTCTTTGTGTGAGATAAGTCAAAAGGACATTTCAATTCCTCAGCCACATTTATGACCAAGTCGAATTTCATTATTTCGTCCAAATTTGGTTCAGAATATAAGAAAAGATTTGGAAGGATTTGTTGGGGTCCATTAGGGTAGGCGTTAAGTTTGTTTTCTGCTTCCCCTACACCCTTTAAATGGATGCGATGGTCGGAAGGATCTAGTAAGGTTGTGTAATGTGAAGGGTAAGGATCCAACGTTTGTTGTTGAATTGTTCCTGTTAACAAGATCTGGGACGGAGAGGAATCCGAGGTGCAGTTTGAAGAAGAGAGATTTATGGTCGAGGAGGAGGAATCTGAGTGGGACATTATATCCTCGGTGGGGGAGGAGAGTACGGGGGACGGCACCGGGGACGGCACCGGGGACAGCACGAGGGCCGAGCGACGCCTACGCAAGAGCAGAGAAGAGGACTTGCGGCCGACGGGAGCCAGCTGGAAGAGGCCGTTTGATTTGTTGGAGAGGACGGGAGGGTCAATCAGGAGGGTATCGGAACGCAGGGCTCGCGGGTTGGGGCACGGGTTCCGGGGGGCCGGGGCCGGCTGGGGGGCCAGGGAAGCCAGAGGAGCAGGGGCCGGCGAGAGGGGGGGCCGGGCGAGAGGGAAGCAGGGGATTGTTTGCATGGTGGGAGACAGTTGGCAGACACTCGGAGGAACAGCTGGTGCAAGAGTTGGAGGAGGAGAAGTGTTTCAGCGCAGTTTCAGAGTAGGGGCACGTGCCCGTCACGTGCCAGGCACACGACGTCCGGGGGTTACCCTGTCCGGCCGCTGTTACCCTGCCGACGGGGAGACTTGTTTTCACTTTGCACCTTGTAGACAAATTTAAACAGAATTCAAACGCGACACCTTCCTAACGCAACGAAACGATCCTCGCCATGCCACGCGCACGCCCGCCCACAGCCGCAACGGCAACTGCAACCACCGCCAGCCCCGTGCCCCACGTACACTCCCACGCACACCCTCGGCCCCTCGGCCTGCGACGGTCTGCGGGCATCCTCAACCTCAAGACCATTCCGTCCAAACGCCAAACATCCAGCTCGCCAGGTCCCCACGGTAACTCCAAGATCCGCAGAACAGACCTCCCCAACGTCCCCCCGGCACACAACCCCCCGGTGCCCATGAACACCAACACGCCCCGTGCGCAGACCCACCAGACACCTTCCGGCGACCTGCCCTCGGCCTTTGCGTGGAACAGCAGCAAGCCCCTCCCATTTGCCTTCGCCGGCTCCGGGCTCCAGTCCAAGAAGTCCTTTGCGCAGTTCCGGCCCCTTTCCACGCCCACCCCAGAGACCCCCTGCAAACGCATCCCCACCCGACACACCCCCATCTCGTCCTCCCTGCCGAACCTGCACTCCCACCTATTCCCCCGTTCCCACACAAACACAACCCTCAATGACTTTTCTACCTTAGATGACGTAAGCATAGACATACCCAATAACTCCAATCTGGATGATTCCAATCTGGACGACTCCAATCTGGACGATGAGATCGAAATGGAAATGGAAATGGAGGATCGCGTGGTTACCCCGACAAAAAAACCTCTACATTTACCTTCATTCCCTTCTCATATTCATAATCATGATCATGACTTTCTCGATGATACTCCTAAAAAGAGGAAAGTTTTCAATCTGAATTCTTTTTTACAAAATCGCTTCTCTCCTCCTCCAAAGCCCTCTTCTCCCTCTCCTTCAAAAGTTTCAAAAGTTACAAAAGTTTCAAAAGTTTCAAAAAAGGATAAAATTCCAAAAATCCTAAAGAAGGAAAAAGAAAATATAAATAAGGTCACCTCTGGAAAAGGAAAAGGAAAAGAAAAGAAAAATGATTCAAATAACAATAGCAGTTCCAAAAGAGGCCTCTTTTCTCGAAGGTCGGTCTTATTCGGTACTTCATCTTCATCTTCATCTTCATCTTCATCTTCAACTTCACCTCCAAATAATCATAACAACAATAATAATGACTTTGAAAAATCAAGTCTATCAAGTAGTTTTAAACGACAATTATCTTTTACAAAATCAAAATCCGCAAATCAAATTCAAATTCAAAATCAAAAACCTCAATCTCAACCACAATATTCACAATCTTTCGCAATTTCTGATTTAACAACTTCAAACATGACAAGTGCAAACTTAAATAAATTAAGTACTAGTTTTAGCGGTGCTTTTCATAATACAACAACTGCTGGAAGAACTATGAGTACTAATACTAATAGCACAATAACTGTTACTCCTAAAACAATTAAACAGAATCATAATTTAACTCCAACAAATACATTAACAAATAATATACTAACTCATACTTTATCAAATGGTTCCTTTGGTTCTACTCCTACTCGAAATAATAATCATAAAAATAATTCTGAAACAAATTCAATTAAATCTCATCCTTCAACTCCTGTTAAAACTCCCAAAACTCCTTATGCAGCTGATTTCGACTATGATCCAGCTTCTGATGCTGCAAATACAAGTGTAGATACAATAAATATTGGTAATATAAGCAACGTTAGTAGCTTAGATCTTGATGATGATTTATTAACTTCAAAATTTGACACTGTTCAAGTACTTTCAAAAGGTGTCTTTTCAATTGTTTATACTGTTACAAAAAAACCATCATCATCATTATCACCATCATCACATTTAACTGAGAATTCTGTTCATACAAAATATATCGTTAAAAGAACTAAAAAACCTTTGTTAGGTCCAAGGGCAAAAGCAAGAGCTTTAGAAGAAGTTCATATATTACAAGCATTAAATACATATTCTACTCCATCATCTCCTTCATCATATTCTTCATCTTCTTCATCTCAACAAATGAATGGTAAAGAATATATAATCTCATATATTGATTATTGGGAATCAAATTCTCATTTATATATATTAACTGAATTTTATGAAAATGGTAATCTTTCAACTTTTTTATCAGAAACTGGTCAAGTTAAAAAATTAGATGAATGGAGAGTTTGGAAAATTTTAGTTGAATTATGTCTTGGTTTAAGGTTTATTCATTCAAAAAACTTCTTACACTTAGATTTAAAACCTGCAAATGTTTTTATAAGTTTTGAAGGAAATTTAAAAATTGGTGATTTTGGTATGGCAATAAAATGTCCTGATTTTCCAAATCGTTCAAATAATTTAAAATCAAATGGTGGTACTTTAGATATGGATAGAGAAGGTGATAGAGAATATATTGCTCCTGAAATAATATCTGATAATACTTATGGAAAAGCTGCTGATATATTCTCTTTAGGTTTAATAATGTTAGAAAGTGCTGCAAATATAGTTTTACCAGGAAATGGTGAAAGTTGGCAAAAATTAAGATCTGGTGATTTAAGTGATGCAGGAAAATTAAGTTCTGGTGAATTAAATGAATATTTAAATCATGATAATAATAATAATTATGATGATGATGAATTTCAAATAAATGGTATTGATTCAAATATGATTATGTCACAACATGATTTAGAATTTATTGCAAGACAAAAAAGAAATATGGCAAAACATTTACCAAAAATTTATAAATCAATTCCTGATATACCATCATGGGCTCCAGAATTTATGATTAATAAATCTGATACTTTAGATAATGTTGTTAAGTGGATGTTACAACCTGATCCAATGAAAAGACCAACTGCTGAAGAATTGATTACTTTAGAACCTTTTATATTTGTTGACCAACATCGAAAAGCTGGGGCTGTTATTTATGAAGGTGATTATGGTCCTGATCCTGATGAAGAAGAAGAAGGAGATGTTAATATGCAATGGAATGTATAATCATCCATCAATTCAACTTTCCACTCTCCACAGTTTTTTTTGCACCTTTTTCCACATACTTTTTGTTTTATTGTTTTCTTTGTTTCTTTCTTTGACTATAAATTTGAAACGAGATATATCATATGAATTATATTATATTCAATACATTTTCTCTGGGATTTTATTTTTATTTTTATTTATTTTCTTTTTTTAATTCTTTTAATTATAAAAAATTTTTGAGATTTAAATTACATTATTTCATTATATATATATATATTTTTTGTTTTTGGATGCTGATATTTTCATTATAGTATTAAATTTTACGTCGTTATTATTATTATTATTATTATTATTATTATTATTATTATTTTTGTTTCTTTTTTTCTTTGACCTTGATTCTTTAAGCTTATTGCTATTATTATTATTATCATTATTATTTGATATTTATTCTATACCTTCCTTGGATTTAAACTGAATTGAATTGAATTGAGCTGAACTGAATATTAATGAATTTAAATCGAGTTTTGAAAGTTTTTTTTTTGTCAGTTGCAATTTGCCATTCTCTGTTCGTTATATAATATACCATTAGTTTTTTTTGTCGTTTAAATTTCTCCCTCCATTATTATTATTTTTTAGTTGATATCCATTAATTATGATATTCAGTTCATATTTTCTATACTATCTTTATTAGTTACCAATTTTTTTCTTCATATTTCATCGTCGCAGGATTGATTTGCTTTTACTTTTAATTTTAATATAAATAAATTATATTACAGTGTTATTTCCAAGAAATATTAGCAAAAGTAAAGTTTGAATATAGAGACATCGGTTTGGTATTTGTCATTTACCCATCTAGTATGGTCATTAATTCCCCGGGACAACACTAACTCAAATGTCATGAATGAGTAACTTACATTGAGTTTGGACACATATAAGCCTTATTTATTTTCTTTTCAACCCTACAGTCCATGAAAAAGGTAATAAGGAAAAAAAAACTTAAGGCCTCTTGGATCAAGAAGCAAGGAATTCGAGGCTAAAATTGTTAAATATTCTGGACAAATGGTACTTGAACCGAATACATCAATTTCAAAGATTCCTTAAGAAAACGGTGCGGCCGGATCAACATTTTATTACAGAAAGAATGGTGGACACTCTTTGGTAGTGACAAATGAATACCAATTGGTTTTTAGTTAAAATTTTAACTTACTGATTCATTGGTTTATTGTGCTAGAATGGGTATGTGGTGGATAAAGCGATTGACCGGAAATATACAACAGTCCCAAGACGTGCCCCACAGCAATGCAAAAGCTGCCCATACGAAATGCTAACGGATAGTGAATGAATTAAAATGGATTATCGGTGTGATGTGTGGGAGATGTCTGAGATTACGCTCTGGTTGTGGTTTTCCAGAAGAAGGTCTCTTAGAAAGAAAAGCTTAACAACTGATAGAAATCCCTTCACGGCGCAATGGGGGAAATAGATAGGATATATGGGGTTAAATAGAATACATAACTTATAGTCAAAGAAAAAATATCCAAAGAAATAATATCCAAAGAAAAAAATGATGATCGTAGTGAAATTTTAGTTGGATCAACCTGACTCAACCTATAGCTACAAGTTTAAGCATGAATGCAACAAGAAAGTTTACATTTTAAACCAGAAATATACAAGGGATTGGAATATGCCAAAGTATTCCCAGTCTTTCTGTCGATTGGATACTAGAAATATATTATTATATGTCAGCTATGAAAATTTAAATTTAAATACTTCTTCATTTATCGTTCGAAGTCATTAATATGAATCACCAATTTATCATAGCATATAATAAATATTAGGCCAAAACTTTCTTCGCCTTCTTCCTTTTCTTTTTAGATTCTTCTTTATGATTATACGTTCTCCAATTACTAACCCGCTGCTCAGTAGCATCTTCCCATTCAGTTTTTGCCTTTCGTTTTAGTTCTCTTTCTCTTTCTTGTTCTTCTTTCTTTCTTTGCTCCCTTCCTTCCTCCTCCATTTTTCTCTTTAATAATCTTCGCCTCCTAACTTCCTCTTCGATCAGAATCTCTTTAACTTTTTCCCTCCATTCCTCCAAAAAGGCTGCTCCTGTTAGGCGACTATCGTGAATTGTCCACTTTTTCTCTTTTATCAAAATTTTCCTTGCATCAGTATAAATAGAATCCAATCGTTCACGTAATTTATCATCTCCTAGTTCCTTTTCGGCTTTCTTAAGTCTGTCAAATGCATCTGGAGCCCTGACATCAGTGGTTTTATCTGGATGTATTTGAAGAGATTTTTTTCTGTATGTAATTTTGATGTCTCTGGCTGTACATCCTGGTTGAAGAGATAAAATGTTATATGAGTCTAAGGGAAAAGTAGACAATATCCGTGATATCTCAACCGACTTTGAATATGCGGAGGTTTCTTGTTCGAGGATTTTGTCTATTTCTTCATCATCTGACATTACAAATGTGTGTTTGTTGGAAGGTTGAACACAAAAACAGAAAACACACATGAACAAAAACACACAACGTAAAACACAAAAATGATTATTAATATAATTTATGTCTCTAAACTACTTTCTCCATTCTTTAACTTTTCAGTCCAAAACTTTTCAGCTTCTACGATAGTATTATTGTTAGCTTTCATCTTGTTTAACGTCTCAATGTATTCTTCATAAGGATCAGAATCAAACACAATACCACCACCTGCTTGTAAATAAGCAATTCCATTTTTCGTAACCATAGTTCTTAAAGCGATGCATGTGTCCATATTTTGACTATTATAGCCCCAGTGTCCAACTGCACCGGCATATACACCCCGTTGTTCCTTCTCAAGCTCTGAAATCAGCTGCATAGCTCTAATCTTTGGAGCCCCGGAAACAGTACCAGCAGGGAAAATAGATCTAAAAGCATCAAAACGGGTCTTTCCAGTTCTTAATTTCCCAGATACTTGGGAAACAAGGTGCATTACATGTGAAAACCTTTCAATTGTTAATAAACGATCAACATTTGTTGTCATTGGATCACAAACTCTGTTAATATCGTTTCTTGCCAAGTCGACCAACATAATATGTTCTGCTTTATCTTTTTTTGAAGAGAGTAATTGTTGTGCCAACAAATCATCCTCCTGTCTTGTTTTACCACGACGAACAGTACCTGCAATTGGATGAGTAATAATACGGCCCTTATCACATTTAACAAGTAATTCTGGGGATGCACCAACAATTTGGAAATCCAAGTAGTCAATATAGAACATATATGGAGAAGGATTAACGGTTCTTAGATGTCGATATATATTAAAAGGATGTAGACTTGTTGGACGAGCGACTCGTTGAGATGGAACGGCCTGAATGATATCACCTTTTTTTATATGATCTTTCAGGACTCTAACATGGTCCTCATAACCTTCTTGACCAATATTGGATGTAAAATCAAGATCTTGTTTGATAGGTCCTTGAGGAGGATAAGGAATTTCTTCATCGTTTAATAAAATGTCTTTAATTGAATTGATCTCTTTTTTTGCTTCAGTTAATAACTTTTCTAAATTATAAGAACCGTTTTGAGGAATTAGAATGTTTGTAATTATCTGAATTTTTTGGAACACAAAATCAAAAACAACGATAGTGTCAAAGAGCATTAAGGCAGCTTCAGGAAGGTCCAAGATATTCTTTAAGTTGTCATTTCTAGTTTTTGGTTCAAAGTATTTAATACAATCGTAGGAAATATAACCAACGGCTCCTCCCGATAATGGAGGGATCCCCGGAACAATTGCCTGGTTATAATTTTTCAGTTCCTCTTCAAGCAAAACCAAAGGATCAACATCTGGACCAAATCCATTTCCTGTCTTGATTATTTTCCTTGGGTTCACACCAATAAATGAAAATCGATCTAAATATTCACCTTCCTTGGTACTTTCAAGTATAAAAGAAGACCGGGAATTTGGTTGGCCAGGTCTGGCGAGTTTAAGATATGCAATGTGTGGTGTCAAAGTATCGGCTTGAATGTGGCAATAAACAGGATAAAGATTGGGTGGATTGGTTGGATTGGCTGTGTTGTTAGCTTGTATGAGAGATTGGAGTGTCTCTAAAGGAGGTTGAAGAGTCGTCATTGTGGTATATATGGAGAAATCTATACGTGAAAACTATTATGATCTAAAAATTGAAAAGGTTGACTCACTTTTTGAATAATTATAGGCACACATCAAATAAAAAATAAAGGAAAAAACTTTTATTTACCAATATTTTTTAAATACAAATTATTTGATACTTCTAATAAGAAAAATCATAAACATAAATTAAACGAACATTTAAATATTTTTCGCTTATTTTTCTTTAATATTTTTCATATTTTCTATTTTGGGACTTTCTATTAGTACTAATTAGTAAATTATGTCCAGCCCTTCACCACCACCTTTTAGATTTTTATTATAAATTCCCGTTGTTTCCAATCAATATACTCAACTCACAATATTTACTTCCGTTAAAAAGAAGAATTCTTTCCTTTCCAAAATATTCACACACCCTAGGAAATATATCTTCAACCTACTGTTTTTTTCAGATAAAGACGCGTTTAATATTTTTTAATACACGTCCATATCGAAACTATACTTCTACTTTATTATCAATGCCAGAAACAACCCTTAAACCAAAACAGCGAACTCTTGCAAGTTTTTTTTCTAAAAAGGCTGCAAATCCTCTGACAGATGATCAAAAAGTATCTCCGCTAAAGACAGAAGGAAATGAAATAAATGATAAAACACAAGCAGAGTTGAAAAAGATAAATGAGAAAGGTCAACAGGAAATAAAAGAGGAGGAATCAAAAGAAAATGTAAATCCAAAACTGAAGAGAAAAAGAAGAGTTATTGAATCCGATGATGAAGACACAATTGAAAGGGAGCAGGATCTGGAATCTGAAAATCCTCCAAAAAAGAAAATAGAATCAAATTCCAAAGAACAGAAGACGAAAACAAAACCCGTCCAAAAAACAACTAATGATGAAAACAAAGAACCATCTGATGTAGAGCAAGATCAGGATTATAACAATGTGAATGAAAAAATGGAAGATGTGAAAGACGCGAAAGACGCTAAACTTCTTAAGATTTCATCCTTAAATATATCATCCTCTAAACTGTCCAAGGAAATTCAATGGAAATCTAATGATCCAGTACCATATGCTGCTGTTTGCGATACATTTGCGAAAATTGAATCCATATCATCACGACTTCAAATTGTCAGCGACTGTTCCGCATTCTTCTTACAAGTGTTGAAAACAAATCCTTTGGATCTTGTTCCTGTTACTTTCCTCTTTATTAGTCGACTTGGTCCAGATTATGAAGGGCTTGAGCTTGGATTAGGTGAATCTATTCTTATCAAAGCTATCGCAGAGGGCACGGGTCGTGGTCAATCCTTAATTAGAAAGGAATATAAAAAGATTGGAGATCTAGGAACTGTGGCACAACAATCTCGTTCAAATCAATCAACAATGTTTAGATCCAAACCATTAGATGTTGATGTTGTATTTAAAAATTTAAAAGATATTGCAACTTCTACAGGTAATCAGTCACAAGCTAAAAAAATTACAATCATAAATAGAATGATGACTGCCTGTAAAGGTGTTGAAGCAAAGTACCTGATTAGAAGTTTAGAAGGTAAATTGAGAATTGGTCTAGCGGAAAAGTCTGTTTTAGTAGCTCTCTCTCAAGCCTTTGTAATGTGGGAGCATGATAAATCAGGAAAGAAAGGCAAAATTAACCCCGAAAGGTTCGTAATGGCAGAAGAACAAATAAAAGAGGTTTTTTATCAAGTTCCAAATTATAAAATTATTATTGAAGCTATAATTGAGAAAGGCATTGATAAGTTAAAAGAGTCAATCAAATTAACAACTGGTATTCCTTTAAAACCCATGTTGGCTAAACCAACAAAATCAATCACCGAAGTTCTTGATAGATTTCAAGGGGAGAAATTTACATGTGAATACAAATACGATGGTGAAAGAGCTCAAGTACATTTGCTTTCTAATGGATCAGTTTGTGTTTATTCCCGTAATTCTGAGGATATGTCACAGAGATATCCCGACATTATCTCATCGGTTCAAGGATTTATTAATACAGAATCAAATACAAGCTCACTAATTTTGGATTGCGAAGCTGTTGCTTGGGATGTGAAACAACAAAAGATTTTACCTTTTCAGGTCCTTTCTACAAGGAAAAGAAAAGACGTTCAAGAGGGAAATATTACTGTTAATGTTTGTTTATTTGCTTTTGATATTTTAAGTCTAAATGAAGAGCCTTTAATTAAACGACAACTATGCGAACGCCGCTCTATAATGCAGAAAGTATTACAAGTTGTGCCAAATAAGTTCAACTTTGCCACCGCTATGGACTCTTCTAACATTGACGATATTCAAACTTTCTTGGATCAGAGTATGAAAGATAGTTGTGAAGGCTTAATGGTCAAAGTATTAGATGGTTCTGAGAGTCAATATGAACCAAGTAAGAGAAGTAGAAATTGGTTGAAGTTGAAAAAAGATTACTTGCAAGGAGTTGGTGATTCTCTAGATCTGATTGTTCTTGGTGCCTATCACGGTCGTGGTAAGAGAACGAGTGTTTATGGTGGATTTCTACTGGGCTGTTATAATTCTAATACTGGCGAATATGAAACCATCTGCAAAATAGGAACAGGTTTTAGCGAGGAAGATTTAAAAAAGTTTCATGATATTTTGTCCAAAACAGTGATTCCAAACCCTAAATCATACATTGTTTATGACACCGCTTCAAACAATACTCCTGATGTTTGGTTTGAACCATCAATGGTCTGGGAAGTATTGACTGCTGATCTTTCCCTGTCTCCTATTTATAAGGCTGGAATTGAAAGATTTGGCAAGGGTATATCATTGAGATTTCCCAGATTTATCAGAGTTCGGGAAGATAAAACTCCAGAGGATGCTACTAGCTCCGAACAGATTATTGAATTCTATGAAAACCAAGCCAGTATAGCTGCTTGATATATATTATTTTTTTACAGTTAGCGCTGGCAAATGTAGTAACAACTTCTATTAATGATTAATATTATGTTATTTCCTTTTTTTTGCACTTGAAGTATACCTTTCTCGTTTCCTCTAGACGCTTTTGAGTCTATAACATTATCAGATGTAGACAGACTTCCATTCTACTTTCGAACATACAAGTTTTTGGGGAGGGAATATGCTCTAAGTTTTCAGAGGTGTGCAAGACATAATTGATATAAACTTTATATCATAGCTATATATAGGAATTTTTTTGTTTAACATCCATACAACTGTTGCATATTTCATTCGACAGTTCTCTAATGAATCCAAATCTACATATCTATACTCAATTGCAATACGTTATATATAATCATTATGTCAAATACAATCACATTTGTCACGGGAAATGCTAACAAACTGAAAGAAGTTGTTAAAATTCTGTCCAATGGCTCTGAATCTACCCAGGTTGGAAAGTTCATGATTACAAATCAAAATGTAGATTTGGATGAAATCCAAGGAACGTTAGAAGAGGTTACGATACATAAAGCCAAGGCAGCTGCTTCCGTAGTTGGAGGTCCGGTTCTTGTTGAAGATACATCGCTATGTTTTGATGCCTTAAATGGACTACCAGGTCCTTATATGTAAGTGATATATTACTTCTCTTTACATTTAGCGAAATAATAATTTAACAGTTGTATGAAATAGAAAATGGTTTATGAAATCAATTGGGCATGAGGGATTGAATAATCTTCTTGCGGCTTACCCCGATAAGACGGCAAAAGCGGTTTGCACATTCGGTTATTGTTCCGGGCCAAAAGCTGAAGTAGAGATATTTCAGGGAATTACTGAGGGTGATATTGTACCCTCTAGAGGACCCACTGTGTTTGGATGGGATTCAGTTTTCCAGCCAAAAGGTTACACACAAACTTATGCAGAAATGCCTAAAGATTTGAAAAATAGTATCAGTCATAGAGGAAAATCATTGGAAAAACTACAAAAATATCTTTTGACTTTATAATTTTTGAAATATCATATCCTATGATTTACAGCTATAGCAGTATAAGTTTTTACATCGAAAATTCAAGGTCTCTAGAACAACTAACATTTAGTATTAATCTTATTATCAGATTTCCTATAATTACCAAATCCAGGCAGATATATCAATAACATCTACTTTCCTTTTGAATCCATATATAGCCACAAAAGATGTAATTTTACGATCGTTATCGATGATCATAACTAGATATACCATATAGAAGTATAATTGCAAATACATTTAGCTACAATTTAAGCCGTTTCATATTCACGAACTTCACTAATATTTCATTAAATCAATTAATAACATGAATTCATAATGAACGAAAGCCCTATCTTATAATCAATTGCAATAAAATTATATTTGTAAACAGAAATATTGAATGAATAAAATAGAAAGAAGATAAGCAACCAAAATCTTATAGCTATACCTATATTAAATATAAACCCATAAGCTATTTGTAATCAAAAAAATTAAACATCGAAATGCCTTTCACCACAATATACACCTCTCGTGACAACCACCCAAAATTACTAACATATGTCTGCGCGCTAATTGATTACAATCTCAAGTTGTCTAAAATTCTCCATGACTGACATCAAGGATCTAAGCTACAATCTGAGATGATCTTTTACCATTTATCTGAGTAGCTGGTATTGGAACATCGGCAAACGAAGGAGATTTCTCGAATGTAACAGGTTCATTGAAAGTAGTGAACTTTTCCGTAGACTCAACAAAAGGTTTAACACCAGTTGATTCCCCGTTAGAAACAGGAACTTTTCTTCCGAATCGTGATCTGATGGGACTTAATTTAGCATCAACTTTAGCACGAACAGGGGCGATTTTCTCGTCGATCTTAGCGCGGATAGGAGCAGCTTTCTGTGCAGCAATCACGCGAGCCTCTCCAACTTTAGCTTTCGCAAAAACAACTCCAGAAGAAACCCCTTGGTCAATTTCTTTCTGGAATCGAATGTAAATGGCAGGAACAGAGAATGCGACAATAGTAGCAATTGTAGCTAAAGTCCAGATAGATACCAAACCGGTGAACTGATATAAAAACCAAGAGGAAATTGCCGCAACAAATGTCGTGTGACAGCTTTCTGAGTAGAAGATCTTTTGACCATGGGAAAGAACACTATTAGATGTTTTAAACAGGAAAGAAAAAAAATTCTCAGCAGCATCTTGAGGAATAGTAAGATACTTTGGCTTGAATTTTGAGACAAATCCAGTTGGGGATTTCTGTATACGTCTTCCTAGATATTCAATAGCGGCGGATACTAAATTTGAAATAAGCTTTTGTTAGGATTTGAAGCCAAGAGTCTATAATCAGATCATAACTTGAAGCTAAACTTGAAATGGAAGTTAAACTTACAGAACAAAACCGGGTAGGACAGAAATAAGAAGACTCTGAGGACATTGACATATTTGACGACATACAGGGCAAAAATTATGAGAGAAAAAGTTTTGCCGGTAGCAATGGGATTATCCCAGGTGAGAATGTGAGGAACTGTAACTGCAGGCATGGTAATTTTCAATAAAAGGATGGAACAGATAAGAAGGTCGCACGGCCAAAACTAAGGTTATTCGTAGTACGGTAATAATGTGACAATATCTATGATATAACAGATAAGTGGCAAAGCCGTCCAGGAACAGATATTGAAGAGAATAGAAAAGGAGAAGAAATAAAGGGGAAGACAATTCAACCTTTTAAATCATGTTAATTCGGGTGCATCCAAACACCCCCTGATCTGATATCGCGGATCGAAAAAGACCTAATTCCAATTCACACCTCCGAATTCGCTGGCAATTGCGAGTTCCCCTGTATCTCCTCCTTCTTCTTCTCCTTCCTGATTCTGTTACAAGATCTACACTATTCGTGGCACGGATCATGGTACAAACGACCGTGTAGATCTGGGCATGGTGGTGTAAAAATTTCAATCAAGATATTATTATACTACCAATAGAATGGGTTCGGTTGTCGGGTCATTCATAGCTCTAATTCAAATTAATTGCAATTGTGAGATATATTCACCCGATGATTAAAATCAACTAACATTCCATGTTTTCCCGGGCCTCCGCGGGCCCTCCATGGCCATCATTAACTGTCTTTGTCTTTTCCAACCCCTAACGACAAAGGTCCTATATCTATTTAAGCTGATGATTTCTGTTTCGAAGCCACAACTTGTTAATCTTTGAAACAATGCTCAAATATGCTTTTCCTTTTGTTTCTCGCACTGTATATGTATGAGACATTCGGAGTTAGTATTGGTTTAGCTAGTTATCACAAGCAAAATAATATTAAGCACGATACTCACCTCCCTGAAATATTACGTACTCTACCGACTGGTGGAATAAAACCGAATCCGGATGAATCCAAATTGGACCTGTTTCTTTAATGCGTACGCCACCGGAACTATCTCGATCTTTTGCTATCAGTTCAAGTGACCCATTTCCTAACATCTTGGCCGAATGATCAAAATATCCACCTACAAGACAGCGCAGAATATCGTGTACTTTAGAATTCTCATATCCTTTGCTTTCATTGCCCCTTTCAATTGTATTAATATTAGATTTAGAAATATGTAACCGTTCCATATAATGTTCCAATTGTCGTCTTACGCTTTCCGCTTTTAGTAGCGCTTGATAGTTAAGACCGTGTTTTCGCGCCCAGGTTGGAGATTTATTATTTCTTCTTGAAAGAAATGCCTGAAATATATTTAAAAGGGTGATATGATCGCCTTCGAGTGCAATCAGTTTAGTTATACCCTGTTCATCATATCGATCAGCTTCAGAATACGATCGATTACCATTTGGAGAATTAATATACAGTGTCTCATATATCGTTATCATTGCTGTTATACTCAATATTTCTTTCGTGCAATTATGTTCATGTGATCTCACAAGGCAACTAGCCATTCTCGGATCAAGAGGGAGCTCAGCGACGAATTCACCGTCCGGTTTCGTCAATTTCCCATAATCATCGATTACTCTCAAGGCGTTGAGATGTTCAAGCGATGAGGCCATTGAAGTGGGGTCTGGACTTGTCAAGTAATCAAACTGAACTACATTTTCTATTCCCAAAGCCTTTAATTGAACAATCATACCAGTAATATCAATTCTTTGTATTTCCGGCACAATTGCATCAGACATTATAGTGTTGTCTTTGAAACATGATTCTGGATATAACCTAAAACACTTTCCACTAGAAGTTCTACCTGCTCTCCCTGCCCGTTGGATGGCAGATGCTTTTGATTCTGAAACAGAAATAATCTTTGTTATACCTGTCTCTGGATAATAAAATGGTTCTTTTGTTACCCCACAGTCGATAACATATTTGACACCATCAATAGTGACAGAAGTTTCAGCAACATTTGTAGAAACTATGATTTTCCGTTCACCGATATCTGAAGGCTCAAAAAGAAGTTGAAAGTCATCCCTTGGAAGTCCAGCATATAAAGGTAACAGTCTGAAAGGTTTGGATTTCTTCAGAGGTTCTAATTGCAACAATAGATCTGATAAAATGCTATTTACTTCATCTCTTCCTGTAACAAATGCCAAAATATCGCCAATAGGTTCTGATTGATGAATTTTTATGATAGTATTCACAGTTGCAGTAACATAATCTTGGCATGGTTCTGAGAGATATAAGATATCAACAGGAAATAATTTACCTTCAACACAGATTTTTGCAACGGATAAAGCATCTGCTAGGTCGTGTTTTCCGTGTGATGCCTTCTTGAAGAATTTTTCAAATTCATCGACCAGCACTGTAGCGCTTGAGATAATAACACGTAAATTTTTTCTAAATCTCAGAATCTTTTTCAATAAGCCTAATAAGATATCAGTAGAAATTGTACGTTCATGGGCTTCGTCTATCATAATTATGCTATATCTTCGTAGTAGGGGATCAAGTAATGCTTCTCTCAACAATAATCCGTCTGTAACATATTTAATTTTTGTTGTGTTGGTTGTAGTATCTTCAAATCTAACTGAATATCCAACAATTTCACCTAGTTGGGAATTCATTTCTTCACTAACATGTGTGGCTACTGAGATGGCGGCTAGTCTTCGAGGTTGGGTACAGGCAATTAGGGAACCATCAGATGTCCAACCGGCTTCGTAAAGAAAACGAGGAAGTTCTATGGTTTTAAAATTAGTTAAAGTTGAATATGTGCCACAATTGGTTCTCAATTCCTCACTTACGAGTTGTTTTCCCACAACCTGTGTGTCCCACAAGAATTGTAACCTGGTTTGTTTCTATCAGATACAGTAGTTCATTTCCTATAATGAGAAGGCATTAGAATAAGAGATCTAGAGTCAAATATAATATTCGGCTGATACCAACGATATTTCTCAATAGGAAGTTTGGGAGATTTCCTGCTGTTGGAATTGTTGAGCTCCATGTGAATAGCATATTATCATATTTCATCAAATTTAAGATGCTGAGGTAACCGGTGATCACGTGGATTATTTCCACCAAATTGGGTTTGAGCATAAGCAGGTTACGTCAGCATATCGACCACTCAAATTGAGGATTTCAAGCGATGACACATTTTTAGCTTTTAAATCTTGAAAACTTCAACCTCCACCTTTTATATATATTACTATCTATATCAATGGGTCTACGAACGAATTTAATGAGAAGCCCTCTACTCAGAAGGAATCTCAACTTATCTGTTTTGACTCGGAGAGGTTTCGCAACAACTAAACCTTATGTTCCCCAGAATCTCACAGAAAAGATAGTTCAAAAGGCTGCAGTTGGCCTACCCGAAGGGAAAATTGTTAGAAGTGGTGACTATGTCTCTATCCGTCCTGCTCATTGTATGACACATGACAATACATGGCCAGTCGCTCTTAAATTTAAAGGTCTAGGCGCTGCAAACGTCAGAGATAATAGACAGATCGTCATGACTCTTGATCATGATGTTCAAAACAAAACTGAAAAAAACTTGACAAAGTACAAAAATATTGAACTATTCGCAAAGGAGCAAGGAATTGACTTTTATCCTGCTGGAAGAGGGATTGGTCATCAAATAATGGTAGAAGAAGGCTATGCTTTCCCATTAAAATTATGTGTTGCATCTGACTCACACTCCAATACATATGGTGGAATTGGAGGGTTAGGAACTCCTATCGTTAGAACTGATGCCGCTTCTATTTGGGCCACTGGTCAAACTTGGTGGCAAATCCCTCCTGTTGCAAAAGTCGAACTAAAAGGTAGACTACCCAATGGTGTGTCTGGTAAAGATGTCATTGTGGCTTTATGTGGTGTGTTCAATAATGATGAAGTTTTAAATCATGCCATTGAATTCGTAGGCGATGAGATAGAAGCTCTATCAATCGATTCTAGATTGACAATTGCTAATATGACAACAGAATGGGGTGCTTTATCTGGTCTTTTCCCGGTTGATAAAACATTGATCCAGTGGTACAGAGAACGTATCACTAAACTTCCCCAGCCACATCCAAGAGTTAACAAAAATACTATCGATGCTTTAGAATCACAACTAGTTTCTGCTGATCCTGAAGCAAGATATGCCAAACACCTAATATTGGATCTTGAATCATTGGCACCTTATGTTTCAGGTCCAAATTCAGTTAAGATTTCAACCTCTCTGACAGATCTTTCAAATCAAAATATCAAAATCAATAAAGCATACCTAGTCTCATGTACAAATAGTCGATTGAGCGATATTAAAGAAGCAGCATCAGTTATCGAAAATCAAAAGGTTGCCCCTGGTGTTGAATTTTACATAGCTGCCGCTTCCTCTAATGTTCAAAAGGATGCTGAAGCTGTCGGTGCTTGGAAAACATTACTAGATGCTGGTGCAATTCCTCTACCGGCAGGTTGTGGTCCATGTATCGGTCTAGGTGCTGGCTTGCTAAAGGATGGTGAAGTTGGTATTTCAGCAACTAATCGTAATTTCAAAGGTAGAATGGGAAGTCGAGATGCTCTTGCTTATCTCGCTTCTCCAGCGGTTGTTGCTGCTTCTGCAGTAGTGGGAAAGATTGCATTTCCCGAAGAAGTGCATGGTAAAGAAGCTCCATCTACACAAGGAATCAAGAGTAGTATAGCTATTGCTGATTCTAGTGCTTCTCCTGAAGATACCGGAAGTGCTATAAATATTCTTGATGGATTTCCAAGTAAGATTGAAGGAGAACTTGTTCTTTGTGATGCAGATAACATTAATACTGATGGAATATATCCCGGTAAATACACTTATCAAGACGATGTCACTCGAGAAAAGATGGCAGAAGTTTGCATGGAAAACTATGATTCTGAATTTGGTTCAAAAACTAAAGCTGGCGATATTATTATTTCAGGTTTCAACTTTGGTACGGGTTCCTCGAGAGAACAAGCCGCTACAGCTATTCTTGCCCGTGATATGAAATTGGTAATTGCTGGTTCTTTTGGTAATATTTTCTCTCGTAACAGTATCAACAACGCTCTAATGACGTTGGAGATTCCAGATCTTATTGGTATGCTTAGGGAAAAGTATAAGGATTCCGAACCAGAACTAACGAGACGTACCGGATGGTGGGCTACTTGGAATGTCCAGGAATCTTCAGTAACCGTCACAGAAGGTAAGGATGGAAAAGTTATTTTGAAACAAAAAGTTGGAGAATTGGGTACAAACTTACAAGAAATAATTATCAAAGGTGGATTGGAAGGATGGGTGAAGTCACAATTATAAATTTAATCTTATAAATATTTATAAGGATTCTGTTATTAAATTATTGGTCATAATTTTTAAATGTGTATATACTTACTACATAAATCCATAAATATAATTAGCATATATAAATAGATATTTTGATATTTTGGATATATTACAACTGTAAATGTTTGTGATGGTAGTCAATTCCAATTCAACTTGAATCTATAGGTTTAATGCAAACAAAATAAAATATTGATATCTAATATAGTAAAACAAAACCCATAAAACTCTTTTAAACCTGAAGTTTTGAAAATTATTTATTCTGTATTTCCAACCTCTTTGACGACCTCATCAAAAGATTCCTTATATTCCTTAACTTTTTCAGCATCCCCGCTCTTCTTCTTGGAACCACCTGGCACGATGAAAACAGCAGAAGTAGGTCTCTTTGTTGCACCAGCTGATCCTAAATCTTGTTTTGAAGGAATGAAAACATATGGAACACCTTGATCTTCGCACAGAACGGGTATATGTGAGATAACATCTGCTGGTGAAATATCACCAGCAAGAATAACAAGACCCTTATCACCTTTTCGCAAGGCCTTAACTACTTCTTTGGTTCCCCTTTTAACATGTTTTGCCTTAGAAGCTATTTAATTGTTAATGAAGCTCTGAGTATTAATGAAAATATTACATACCTTTTTTAATAGTCTTTAAAACTTTTTTATTAAGTTTCTTGGATGCCAATGGGTGAGCAAAAGGTAACACCTCGTTTACCCGTTTATCGTAGTTGTCTTCACTAGATTCTTTGTGTTCTTTTTTTTCTTTTCCCATTTTGATTAGTTATTGTTAATGTTGAGCCACCTCGATGAGTTTTGAAGTTTTTTTTTTTTTCAAAATCGATAAAATTTACGTTACCCGGATTTTCAATGAAACCAGTGTTTAGTTTGCAACTCTGTACCAGCTACCAGTATAGGCCCTATAAGATTATAGTAGGATGTTTTAAGATGTCTTCAAGTGTGGATAATTTTCTTGATATTTCGAATATTTTTATTGCTACTAAAATCATGAAATATGCGAAAACATATGACCATATATAAAGCTATTTATATCTAATATTCACCCATCAATATCTGATATCATTAACATTAATATTGATATCAATAATTGATACCTTAAGCTTCAAATATATCGAATTTTAAAGTAAATAAAATATACTTAAGCTTTGCATATAAATAGAAATAATTTAACCAGAATTTGGTTGTTAATACCCAAAATTAAAACAGTATTTCGCATCTACCATTATATGGATAGATCATACTGTCATTCTAGCTTTTTCTTTCTTTGTTGGAAGCTATTGAGTTGTTCGAGTTGCCATTTCAATATTTGAATGTGTCTGGCTGTTTGATCCTTTCGAACAAGTTTGGAATCTTCATTTGGTTTTTCATTCCAAATCTTTTTATATACATAAACAGCAGAATACAGAACTGCCGAATGAATTAACTCCCACTTTGAAATTCTGGGATTTAAGCTATTATCTTTATAGTTTATCTCAGAAGAATCACTTGACTCAGAAAATATTTCACTAAATATATTGCTGTACTGTCTCTGGCGCTCTTCAAGATAAATAGTACGTTTTGTAAAAGCAGCAACAATAAGAGTTGAGTATAATCTGAACAATATGTAAAATATAGTTGTAAAAATCGTGAGAATTTTCTCTTGGTCTGTATTGTCGGGTGCTGAAGGTTCTAAAATATCTTGAATAGGTTCAACTTTCTGATTATCAAATTTAAACCATAAAAGGGAAAAGTATGTAGTGATCGCTATCGTTAATAGAGTTTCAATGAAATAAAAGTGAGTGAAAAGTGACATCACATAGGGATTCACTTTATTTATATTTTTCAGCGTTAATATATATATGGGAATCGATATTACTAATAGAATATTGCTAGATAATTGAACAAAGCCAGTTGAATGTCCTTCAATATGTCTTGGGGTTAATAAGGCTATCTAATTAATATGACCAAAAAGAAACTATGGACACATACCTGTTACTAGTGAAGCAAGTCCATAAATACCACTAAAATGATTCAGGATACCATTTATTATTATCAGTTCTGTGGCTATATCTAGAGAAAGACAGCCGAGAAATCTCTTTTTATAGGATGCAGATTCAGGTTAGATCATCTCTAAATACATCATTTTAAAGTTTCTTCATAAGAAAAGCTTACTGTTGGAAGAATATACCCAAGTCTCATGTTCAAATAAAGGGAAAAAAGAAATTATGTTTTTGATCACAAGTTCAGCTCTTTTTTTTTGTTTGTTCTAGGAGATCTTTATTATTATTTAATCCTGAGATCTACTAGAATACGCTTGCAATTGATTGACCTGCAGAACTAAGTGCAAAAAAAAACGGCTATACATGAGATATATACGTCACGATTCATGAACGTTGGGGTTTACTTAATTTCACAAAGAGGAATTTTAAAAGTTATCTGAAATTTCAATAAAGTCGAAGAAATGGCAACAAATAATGCATATGACCGTCATACTTTTGTGTAGAGATTTAGGCGCAACACTAGTTGTATTATGCATAACTTCAGCATAAGTATGAATTGTATCTTAACGTTGAAAAAAAAATCAATATTTGCCATATTCTTAGATATTCATAACGAGGTCCCTTGCTATCTTCTTCTTTTATATTTACTGCAGGGCTTTTCATCTGTATCTCCTATACACCCTTAATTCGCCTAATTTGAACGGATGTTGCTCCAAAATCATGATACAATATTAGTTAAGTATGTCACGTGCTGATGTATATCCCATCACATGGTAGAAGTTTCCAGACCAGGTTTCAAAACAAGGTTAGAGATAGCATCTCACTTTTCTCTTTTCCCACATCATACTTATCAACGAAAATGACTGATAACGTTAATAAAGACACTACCATTTTGGAAGAGAAGGTCCCTTTTATGAAGGACATTGAAAATGAGGCAGCCGCTGATGTTGTTCTTCCAGCAGAGGCTCCCGCTAAATCCGCCACCAAATCAAAAAGATGCAGAATCGGACTTGCCCTCGTCTTGGTATGGGTCTTGGTATGGGGTTATTCTATAGTTACAGCTGTTATTGATTCTCAGAATGAAAAACTTCCCGAATTTAGTGCCGATAGGATTTTAGGTGAAGGATGGGAAAATAATGATGGAACTGTTAATGCTTTACCCATTGAGCCGGTTGTACCTATTACTGCAATCCCAGAAGAGCACCAAGAAGAACATGAGCAATTTTCAGATGTATCAAAATCAGATCATAATGATATGCACACAGGCAAAGGTTGTGGCCACGGCAACCACCATGATCAGGATGAATCATTTGACGAGTTAAAGAATAAATTTGAAAGCCTTAAGTCATATTTAGAGGAGAAAGTTTCTGAAAAGGAGGAACTTCTTAAGTCATTTGGTCATTTGGAAAATCCAACTAAGAAAGCTTTGAAGGGGTTCGAAAGGAAAGAGAAGAAACTTGAAAAGAAAATCAATAAAGTCTTTAGAAAATTGTCAAAGGTTGAACATAAAATGAAACATTTTCCAGAAAATGAGTCTTATATGAAAGAGCATATGGATGATACTTATTCTAAGATTAAAGAATATTGTACTGGATCTTTGTGGTCAAAAGTGTCAGAAGTTTTTTCTTCTATCTTTTAGGTGAAATCTTGAAGAAAAATTTATTTGATTTATGATATATGGATATAAATATATGGTGTGTTTAGGATTGATTTGGTATAACTTATATATATATATATTGATAGTTGTTATTATGACTATTCGATTTTTTTCTTATAATTAATTATTTATTTTATAATTTATGCTTAAATTATTGTGATCTATGAGTCTATGACCCTCTAAAACTTTATGTGTGAATACAAATCATAATCTATAAATAACCAATATAACTAATATGCATTGCATTCATAAGTTCCTATAGTTAGGCATATATGTTTTTATGATATCGACGACCCATAAATATCTATTTGAATTTATAATCCTAATTGGCTCTAAGGCTCATCGTAATACCGCAACCGGTACCGACACAAGCATACAGTACTGGAGCGCCGGGGTATTAGGATTCTTATAACCATAGATCTCTTGAAGTAGAATCAATATAAACCTTATACAATTCTATCTTATCATTACCCATTTGTTCTCCGTTGAATTGCATACGACCGGCCCATTCGATGGTTGTACTTTTACCATCAAACAGCGCATATTCAACAGTGCCTTCAAGATATATATTGGTTTTCTTGTTCTCCGGTAATTCATCTGTTACTGGGTTGGATAAAAAGAAGACTTTGTGCACCACATGATGCCTTTTCTCTATTTTCGACCACATTTTTTGTCTGAGTGAGCCGATCTCAGCATGATTGTTTGCTTCGGTCGAGCCCATCTTTAAAACTGCTGATGTAGTATAATAAGAGATATATGGGTCTGCAACTGGAGGAGATGGTGGAGGCGTATCACTTGCTTTATAAAACCGTTCTAACCAGGAATTCAGCTGACTATTTTCTGTAAGTTTCCAGATTTTCTGTTGTATAATGCACATGATAGTTTTCTGTTATAACTTATAAGTTATACCGCTATACTAAATATTTCCGAACTGAAAACAAATTTCACTCAAGCTTTAATAGAAAAAGAATAAAATGTATTAAAATAGTAATTAAAAAAATTCACGTGTGGTAGATGCACTAAAGCTATAGCAATGTAAGTTTCGGAAGATGGTGAGCATTGAACAATAAACAAATCCTCCACTGCTGCGAGAAATTATTGAAGGCTTGAATTCCATAACCCAACTAGTTTGTTGATCCGGATATATGAATTTATCCATATTTCCATTGACGTTGAATATTATAATATTACGGGTGTGCGCATATTTTAACACGATCGCAAGACATATATTGATGACCTATACTGTGTAGAATATACGTAAATATGATTTAAATTCAATTCCCAAATTTAACGGTTGGTTATTATGTAGCTTCTTTTCCTTTTCTCCTTCAATGTGTCTGATGTTAATAGAAAATAATAATAATAATTTCCGGATCCATTTGGTGGCGCTTAAATTTAGTACTTTTTAGTAAATCTGAATCATTATATGGTCATGAATTTTCAATTTCCATTCATAATTGTTCTTTGTTGTTATAATCTCATTACTTCAAATTTTTGATTGCTTAATGTTCCTTAAAATTGTTGATCTTCATGGTGTTTGAATCATCGTATGGATGGCTCTAATTAATATTTAAATACCTTTGAATTACTAGTTTTTACAATTACCCATAAAGCCTCTAATATTGAAAATTATAATGTATATATATATATATATTTATTTGATTTTTAAAAGGTGACAGCAACTAATACGATAAACTCCATCAGATTCGACATCAAAGGGTTTCTCTATTGTATATAATATTCACGATTTAAACCAAAAAGTAACATCTGAATTGTTTAACTTGCTTGAATTTACAACCAAGATTTAAGAGAATTATTTTTTCTAAATTTGTTAGAGATAGAATTTTGAACAGCATATTCAGTGGCTAGAACAATATTATAGTTTAATTCATATGAAATGCCTTTTTCTGATAGTTCCTTTTTTGCAGGGACAAAGTCAACAACACAGTCAGGCTTTACTGAAAACACAGGATCATCATAGATATAGTCATCTCTAGAATCATAAACCTGAGTAATCAAAGTATGAAATTTTGGGCAAGATACTTTGTAATGAATATGGCTGGGACGCATTGGATGATGATCCATCATACGAAGCAACTCCCCAGCCGGTCCATCTGTAGGAATGGGATATGACGTAGGACACAAACAAATCAAGCTATAATATCCCGCGGGATCCGTGTAGAAAGTACCCCTTAAATTAAAATTGGGCTGATTTGGATCTTGTTGTTCATAAAGGCCATTAGGCGCACACTGCCAAACTTCAATTTTTGCACCACCAATTGGCTTGTCATCAATATTCGTAATTCGGCCAGTAACAAGGGTTTTCTCACCCCCGACATCTTTTTGAATGATAGATTCTCCATTCGAATATGTCGGCGAATTTTTCCTGTAAAAAGGACCGATAATTGAAGAAGATGTCTGATTTCTAGCTCCGCTTTGATTTGTTTGAGAATCGACCAGCGCTTCTAAACCAAGCACGTCAGAAACAAGAATCGCCTCATCCCTTGTTTCATCAGTTCGTTTACCAATACGGTTAATGAAATCCATTGCTACAGCCCATTCATCCAAGGTGATTGAATTTTCTCTAGCAAAGTCATGGACATGCTGTACTAAAGAAGTGAGGATCTTTCTAGTTCTGGGAGCAGAACCTGGTCCTATAGCTTTAATAACTGTGTTCGTAAATTCTTTGGTCATAGTCTAATAATATTTTATATACTCAAAAAATATATCACTTGAACTTAAATCTTCAAGTAAACTTTAGTTTTGCTATTTTTCTGAAACAATCCAGTGAAGTTACCAGTAGTGGTTCAGTGTGTCTAAGCTACGATCAGCATTATTTAAAGGAAGGATACTGATTGGTTCTTTTTTAGGCATCTACGGTTCGTATGTGGGGGCTGCTCATATGATTTTCGAGCATCAGAAATAAAAAATACATAACTAAAAAAAGTGGTGAAGTTAAGAGATGATGGTTGTACAATGTCCACACGTAATGAAATAATAATATATACAAGAGGAGAAACTTGTAAAATAGAAACAGTTTACCGTGGGGTACAGAAGAATAAAACTGTGATCCGACGGTTATATGGTGCATAAACAACTATCCGAATAATTGAATCCATGTTTCCGTCGGATATGCTATGATGCAAGCCGTAAATTCGAATAATAAGGTCTATTTGCCGTTTGAGGAACAGGTACCGTTATGTGCATGTTCAGATACCCGTTGTGCTTCAATGACAATATATGCATACAATATCTACATGATCATGATGCTATTCACCGTTGTAAAACAATTTGCAATAGAAACCACCTTTTAATATACTGTATTTAACATAATTATTTAAGTCGCCTCGTAAACTCATTAGAAATTAACTGGACATCACCTTTGGAATTTGCTGTAACTACTTTGTCTAGAAATGTACCTTATAATTAATATTATTTATCTTATATTTAGAAACGTTAACAGAATTATATATATAAGATCAATATTATATAAAGGCACATGCTGCTCCTATCTAGGTAAATAAATTCAAAAGAAACCCATTCATATCTTCAAATTTAAACTTACATACAATTTCAATTACAATGACCATTCAGTCCATCCAATATGATATTCCTTTAGAGACTAAAAGGCTCTTTGAGTCTCTGCTAAATAGCAAAAGGTGCCCTCTACCAAAAAGTGCAAAAAAGTTTGCTCGGTCTGTGTCCTTTTCTAATCCATCAAACTATGAACATATTCTTCCTTGTCCTTTAAAGCAAATTGAGACAATATCTGCCTTGAAAGGTGTTGAAGCTTGTATTGCTGCTCTAATTTGTCAAGAAAGATATGGTAACCGTGTTATTTCAACTTATAACTATGATCCTGATATCAATGGAGGTTTCAATTCTTCCGGTACAATCAAACTATCGGTAGACGTTCAGAATGCCTTGATGTTTCTATTTATGACCTACTTATCCTCAATTGATGGACTTGGAAAATATAGTAAAGGGATCGTCCACCGCGTAAAGCCTACTGATATTAATAAAGCCCAGTCTGATCAATATAGAAGAATGAGTGCTAATCTTTATAAAACTAGAGATGGTCATTATTATCATATTCACGGATCACTTGAAGCCACAACAACTTTGAAGATGATCGGTCTTCCCCCATTCAAACCGGAATTAAAAGGTGATTATAACAAAGTGGTCATGACTATACAAGGTGCTGTTTCCAGATATAATGCAAGTGAGCTTGAGGAATTAAATCTAAAAAATAGACAAGCTGGTTGCCAGGCTTTGACAGCCAAAGCATTTCTAAAAACAAGTCACGGAAAAATAATTTCTAAGGAGCCTTATTGGAATATTGAGACATTAGAAAAAATTACACCACCAGTTCCATATCCCGAGAACACCTTTAGTAAATCTTCAAAAAGTTCAAAACCTCAAATATTGAAAGGTATTAAAGTTTTAGAGTTATGCAGAATTATTGCAGGTCCTACTATATCTAGAATTTTGGCTGAATATGGAGCTGAAGTTTTAAAAGTTACATGCTCTAGTTCACTTCCAGATGTCCCATTTTTTCAAATTGATTGTAACATGGGAAAACATTGCTGTGATCTAAATTTAAAAAATCCAAAGGATAGAATTAAATTCGAGGAATTATTGGCAGATGCAGATGTTATTGTTGATGGTTATAGAACAAATGCCATTACGAATTTAGGATACGGTCCAGAAAAATTAGCGCACTTAGCTGAAAAGCGTAATAAAGGCTATATCTATGTTTCTGAAAACTGTTTTGGTTTCAAGGGTGAGTGGAAAAACAGAGCTGGTTGGCAACAGATTGCCGACTGTGTTTCTGGTGTCGCGTGGCTCCAAGGCATGAAGTTAGGGGCAAGAGAACCAATGGTGCCACCTTTTCCAATGTCCGATTATGGAACAGGATGTATGGGAGCCATATCTGCTCTGGTTGCAATATATAAGCGAGCTAAATATGGTGGAAGTTACTGGACAACAACATCATTAGTGCAATATGACCTACTACTATTACAGCAAGGATGTTATTCTGAAGAACTATGGAGTCAAATACTATCAAAACAGTGTCCAGAAATCTTTAAACTGAGGTATTATGATTCTGTTGACAAGATATCTTCTACTACACTTAAATCAATGAAAAAGTTAAATCCCTCGTTATTTGAATCAGAGAAGTACCTTCAATCATCATATAGCAAAGGTTTTGGAGGAATGATCAAAGTGTTGAAACCTGTTGTCGAATCAAATATCTTTGCTAACGAGTTTCATTACTCAAGCAGGCCAAATGGCTTTGATCCACCCAAATGGTTTGCTGTTGAAGATTGTTACTAATTTGGATATTCTATAATTAACTATATGGTAAATACATTATTATATAGTTATATTTTTATAACACTTTCAATTTGGGCTGCAGCTGGCATTTAGCTAATATATATAAGGTTTTATACGGTTTATTAAGATATAATTTTTATATTAATTTGTTATCTTTCTTTTCTTTCTTTTTTAAAATTTGAAACATATTTTATTCACATCTACTATGTTATACCTAAATTTAAAGCTATCATATATGAGATGTTATAAACTTATATTTAGATCTATCATAAAACAGCAGATATTATGACAATTATAAGTGCTATAGAACGGTTGGTTATCACTCATTTTTTGAATATACAGATACATATTAACTAAGGAGAGTCTTCAGGGTATATATAATAAAAATAAGTCTAAGGTACGAGAAAATTTTCGCTATAAAAAACAATCAATTTACACATTAACCATGCATAAAAGGTGAATCATAAAAACAGAGTTTATTAGTTCTTTTATTTTTTGGTATTGTCCTATGCGCAAATGGCTTATATATAATAGTTAATTTTCAATATCCTTTATCGATCAATAACCCTTGCCGTGGGTTTTCTGAATGTAAGAATTCATTGGTGAAGCCAGAACTTTTTACTTGAACAACTCCCCCAGATATATTAGATCCCCTTTCCTTATTTGAACTGACCACATTTCTCGAAATTTCTTCTGGATTCATTGCTGAGCCGTCATTATTATTTTGTTGAATTGAATCATCCGCATATCCTACATCACCCTGCTCTGGTGTTAGGATTCCTCCCTTGCTATAATCCATATCATATTCAAATGATGGAAACAGCCATTGATCAAACTCCAGCAATGATGATATATTATTCATTGAAGATTGTTGGGACATGGGTAATTTATTAGAGCCATTCATATTGTTACTTCCTGTCAACGTGTGAATATCAGCAGCATCAGTTGGAACAAAAGAATTAGAGCCATTGGTGGCATTATTTGGTGTTGGAACTGAATTTGGATTGAGAATTGAATTTGATGGTGTAAAGGACAATGGTGCGTCTACTGTCGGATTAGAATATCCTGCTGTAATTTCATTTTCAACATTAGAAACAGTAAGTAATAAACCATCCTGATAATTTGAGTTTTGAACAAGATCATTAAAATTTACAAATGCCATTTCATTAGAGAGTGTAGTAATAAGCCCATCTTTATCTAACGCCTCATACACGTTAACTATAATCTTATGGTATCGCTCGGCGGTAGGATCTATTTTTCCATATTTTTGAAGGATAAGAATTGAACTTTTTATTGAATAAACTAGTAAATGACAGTTCGATCCGAATCCATAGTAAATTTGATTTAAAACTTGTAGACCTAAGATTAAGCCGGCATTGAAAATAAAATATATAATAGCATGATCTCGTATTGGCTGTTCATTTTTCAAAAAGAAGACCTCGACCAACCGATTTGAGAGAAGGGATGACTGAATACATGCTTTCATATATTCATCGAATGATTCTAGTATCTCGGGCTTCTCCGGAACTTGGCTACTATTTTTCCTCTGGGAGATCACATGAAAGAAAAAAGGACGACACAATAATAAAACAGTGTGTAAATGAGTTAGATGTAGAACTAATAATGATTGTTTCTCTTTCAATGAGATTACATTATAAGGCTGCGCACTTCCAGAGGTAGGTGATGTCGTTGAATGTATTGAGGATTGAGAGGTTTGGAATATTATTCCAGCTTGTAAATTTTCAGGAAGATTCACTGTCCAACTTTTCAATTTCGAGGCGAGATTCTTAGCCTCTAAAGTTCCTATTTTCTCACTTGTATAAACACGGTGTAAAATCTCACCAAGTATTTCTGTTACTTTAACCGTTTGATATTGAACTGAACTACTTTCTTCTGAAAAGTTCGGATAATCAGGCATATCATCCCAATCGCGGTCATCGATTGTAATGGGTCTACCCATATATGAGGAGCATATTCTATCATTAAAATAAAGAGATCTCCATATTTTTCTTCTATGGGAACAATCGCGTTTGTTAAACGTTAAATTAACATATTTTCTATTAAGACCGAGAGCTTGAGCGTGCCTGATGGAAACACCAAGATGTATCCAAGATGCATTTCGTTGACAACTAATTTGATAGAATAAGAAAACCAGTAAATATGCTTGAACAATCCATAACTCACCATCCTCACTAGAATCAGTTAGCAAATGTAAACCATTTGCAAAGAAGATTCGTGGGAAAACTTCTATCTTGCTTAAAATAAAGTTACATAAATAAACATCTTTTAGTGGTAAGTGTAAAGTATCTTGTTGGTGTGCAGCTAATAAAAATATAGAACCTATTGACATTACCAGATTTAACAGACAGATAGTCTTAGGAGAAGCTTTCAAAGGGTTACGGTAAACTTCTTGAATTTCATCTCTAAAATCATCCATATCAAAAACGTAAACGGCACCATTAACATGTTCTTCAAACTGCTGGATAAATAAAAAAGCAATTTCTTTCGCAGGTAATTGACTATTTTTCCAACCTGTACTGACGTAACCAGGAGAATCTACAATATGAAAACGCTGTGGATCTTGTGTGAATGCGGATTGCCCATTTTTGGCAAGGAAAACCTTCCTAGATTGAGCCAACAACGATAAAGCACTGCTCTCACCGAGGTATCTTAAATGACCTGACTTATCATATAGGAGTCTAGAATTTCTCCCACCTTCTTCGACATTTCCCACAAAATCTTTGCTTGCGTTTTCAGTTGATGGGCTGTTGATCGACGGTAGTGTAGGGGCTTCTACGGGAAAAGAGAGTAGAGGTTGTAAGGAAGGGGGAATATATGAAGTATCATGATGAACTGTCGAGATAGATCGCGAGGACCGGGAGCTTACACTTGTATCCGCAGGGGACATAGAGGAATCTTGGCGCAAAAATTTCTGCTGATCTTCTGACCCCATCCTAGCTCTTGGAATATTGGGGATTAAAGGTTGTTGATTCACAGATGAGCCTACACTTTTTTGATCAGGAATTATTTGCTGTCCTCGTTTTGGTGGACTGACACCCATTCCCAGGGAAGATCTGCGAGAGAGAGAATTTCCAGTAGAAGTAGGTGAAATATCATAACTGTGAACACTTAGTCTTTTGTCGAAGCCCGAGTATTGACAATCAAATCCTTTACTGGCACAAATAAAACAAGGGTTTTTACCATCGCACTAAGCAAAGTATAATCCCAAGAAATCGTTAGTCCATTGTAAACAGCACACAACCAAAGACAAAATAAATGTGTACAATACCTTTTGTTTCCTCCGTTTGCAGGTGTCGCAAGCCCTTGCCACACGCTTTCTTTTTTCGTTCGGTACAATCCGTCTCTTTTTGGGCCGAACATGGGTGAGTTCTTCTGAATTTGGAATATCTTTCCGATGATAGTCTAAAGGTTGAGGATCTAAAACCCCATTAACCGTAGCCATGTCTGGAGGTAGTATAATAGTGGGATAGCGTCTTGAGCTTTTTGTTTTACTGCAGAGTTTTCTAGAGAAGACTAGGGATATGTGAAAAGAATCAAACAAATGAGGAAGAAGATGTAGAAACTTAATGCGCAAATGATCCTAGCATTAGGCTTGTTTCTCTCGACAAGTAAAAAAGCAAGGATTACATAAGCCTATGGCTGTTTTGCTCGTAAAGAAATGGTTGAATAAATATATTATTTAATTGTAATTGTAATATTGTTTTAATGTATTTGTGGTAACTTATAATTACACATTCTTGATTATATTAAGAAATGGGTCAGGTCGAAAGGAGGAGGTGCTTTAAGTTTATAATCACTCAGTAATATTGAGTGAGTCAGTCATGGGTCCTGTGCCGAAGCTTCAGAAATCTAGGCATTATTCATTTAGCTGTACTCTGCACATAAAAACCACCTAGGGGATGACATTATCAAGCCATCAAGTTGTTCAAAGGGGGGGATACTTTTTTTCTATTATATATCTACTAAAATACTTCCATCTTTTAGAAAGATAAAGTTTAAGCTTCGATGCTAATGCCATGATGAGAACTCAATTGCAATTACAAATTTAAAGTTGACTCTCAAGATCTTTAGATCAATGTATCAAATGCATAGTATTTAGAGCTCATTATATATTTATACCGGTATGTCATGATCTTATACGGCATCAATTTTTCATTCTTGTCTGTATATATAGCTACTTTAAATATGCTTATAATTAATTATATTTAATTTCTAAATGTAAGGTGATAATTTGAAATTACACATCGCTTCTTTCGATTTGGGAAATTATATTCATTTCTTGGTTTCAATCGGTGCGTTCGCGTGATGATGTATGAATTCAAACGTGGGGCCATTGTGCGCTAATCTTTTCGTATCTCCTGGCTAATGGATATTATAATTAGCTTCCATGAATATAGGCCTCTAGCTATGACATAGATATACGCGCGCATACTTTATATGTACGGATAATATACCTATATATAGTAAAATTAACTTAAATAGAGGTCCCCTATAACATTACCATTATTATTATAGATATTAAATATAAATTTATTTTATTCACTGTCTTTTTTTGGTATTCACATCTCGATTCTCGACATTCCTCAGGGGCAGTTCAATTTCAATTAATATTCTGTGACAGCACAATCACAATTACAATATCAGAAACAAGAGATGAAACGTTTAAATTTTCACCTAATAAACCGTAACAAAGCGTTTAATTTGCGACTGAGTAATAACACACCTACAAAAGCTTGCACTGGTGACTGGATCATTAAGATCAACATAACAGAACTTTTAGGCTAATTATAAAGTTAAAGCTGAGCTTAAGATAATTATTAATGTGCTTCTGCTTGATGTTTGTAGATCTCCTCAGCCATAGACTTAGTTCATTTTAAATATTTTCATTATTAACACAATAAATACTGCTCCGAGAAGGGTTCACAACTTTACAACTTTACAACTTCACAAACTTCACATTACATCATCGCAATACAAGTATTAATTGCAATTGGCTTTTCAAAGTAATATAATACTATATGTACGTACATAATCGATGTGATGTTAACGTACTTGATAGTCAAAGATATATACACAATATATATAATAGGCCTATAAAGATTAAAATCTTAAAGATGATTACACTAATTATTTATAATTTGATAGTGTCTAGCTAAGATAATTATGAAAATATGAATGGCTTTGAAGCAAGTTTCTCAACTGGGCTCTCAACCCATGATCACATGATTATGTATCTCATATTAAGTCGCGTGGCTATAAGAATGAAATTAGGGGCTGATGAGCCAAATGTGCCACATTTGCCAATATCCGCCGTGAATTATGGAATTAGCATATTAAATTTGGTAGCATACTAGGCATATGCAGCCCAATATTACCATATTAATTATAATTCATGTAGTACAACAACGTTAAATATAATGGTTATGCCATTTAAACTTAAGCTTACTAATGATATAAAAATTAAATAACATTAATATTATATATTCAAACAGCTGTAAAATTTTCGATTCCAATGACAAATTGGCAATTATATCAATGAATAATTAGGAGTTTATTTATAATATTCTAATATTATTTTATCAATTGTTTCGGATATCCAGGAATTTGGAATATGACAATACGTTGAGTATAACGATAATTACAAAGTTACAACCCCACCTTCGTTGTGTTATAAATACACCGTTAAAATATTCCAAAAAAAAACAGTGGTAAAGATGTCTCTCGAAAATTTTATTTTAAAGTTAAATATGGCATATATAAGATAAACTATATTGGACTATCTCCTTATAAGATTGTTGCAATCGTCATTGCAAACTTTTGGAGGTTGCATTTTATTATAATATAACATTTTATTAGAGAAGACTCTTGCATATTAAAATTTTATAATATGGGTCTAAACCAAGAGTAACTCGTCAGTGGTCATAGCAAATATTAATGGCAGCTTTTCAACAACAGTGGACTAATTTTTATAATATTTATAATTATTTATAGAAGAAAAATCAAGATGAAAGCTTATAGTTATATATAAAGGCCTATATACGTGTATGATCAGTTAATAAGCATATGCACGTTAATTTATATAATACATATAGCTCATCCCCGAGCTCTTCTGAATATCTTCGGTCTACGTATACCAACCAACAATATAGGATTTCTGTCCGCCCCTTCCCCATTTTCGTAAAATAAAGTATCATTATAGTTATTTAATTCTCTTGGGCATTGTACAAAATTGGAAACGCTTCTTTAGCTGCTGATCTGGATTTCCCACCATTGATACGATAGATGAGTGTTGAATGGGCCAATCCTGCGTTTCTAAGAAATTTGAGTGATCGATACATTCAGCTCAAGGCAACTTCTTACTATGAAGTTTGGTAGCCTCATTTATGTATCCCTTGATCCAAGTGCTAAGTGATCTTAGATTTTACCATTGTTGGTGGTTGTGGGGTAGTAAAAAAGAGAGCAAGGGCAGATGTTTTATAGAAGGGTGACCAGAAGGGTGGTACCTCTGGATGAGATGACGTAGTACTGCTGAAATATCATGTTAAAAATATTGGAATTGTGTTTCGGAAATATTTCTGATATTATTTATATTACTTTTGACAGTTGTCAGCTGCGATGATTTACGATGGGGAGTTGATAAAGAGTTCTGTTACTGTGTATCCATTGACTGTAAATTTGAGAAAATACTTCATTCACCGTTGGCAGCTGGCCCGGGATAGGAACCTTTTAAGCTTGTATAATACAGATATATATATCGTTATTAATCATATAAATCAACAAGATTAAGTTTTGTAACCAATGGTATATTGAGATTCCCAGTACATGCATTTTATGGTATGCTGACATTGCTGAGCCTATAAGTTTAAGTTTAAGTAGAATACAGGGGATTTACACCAGTTTCTTATTATTGGGCATTAGGTACGTACTACGTAGTTGATGAAGTGGTTAACCCCAGGAGTTTATGAATAAACATGTACGTATATTATATGGATTATTCTGTTAGACCAGAATTAAAGTTTTCAAGAATAGAACATTAAATTCTGTGTGGGTGACTAACGTTTTGTCAGAAAAAGGTACAAGCTTGCCCTTTAAATACCCACAAATAAAGCAAAAAAGCCTATATATACGCCTAGATGTCTAGATATTAACTGATTAATAATATAAGAGGTACGATATCCACTCAAATATACATGTATAACTAGCTGATAGCTATGTCATACATATCAGTGGCCGAAAGTTATATTAATATGAATTTAAAAGGCCATGAAAAGTTCCGATATCTGGCCACTTTTACCTTTCAATTTCTCCACTTACCAGACTCTGGTCATGATAAAGGCTTGGTCACGCTTTTATCTTCGCCCATCTTTACTTTCTTTGTCCTCTGATACTCTTGTATTTCGGGCTCTATAATTAATTGAGACAAGATTTGTCGCAGGGCGTCAAACAGTAGCTGCATTCTTTCACTTTTGGAACCTCACGTGGAAACCCTGTACCTGGATAGGAACAAAAAACGGAAGTCAGGATCCGGACCGTTACGATCTTGAGATTTGGGCACATAGTAACTTATTCTATTCCTTTTTCTTCGGTCACCCTTTATCGAGCGGGAGACAAAGTCAGCAAAAGATTCGCGGATTAGTTGATCAGCAGAGAGAAGAAAAGTGATGGCAGCGAAGCAGAACACCACATTAGTCGCCCTGCATGAGAACGGACGAATCGGTACCCCAAAACCCCTGATTAGCTCTGCTCGTGCTTCCCTGCCAAAGCCGCAGATTCTGTCGCCTATTGCAGACAGTCCCAGCAGCCCTTTGGCCCTGGGCTCGGTTGTCTCGACCTCCAAGGGAATACGAGGCATCATCAAGTATCGCGGCCCCGTGAAGGGGAAAAAAGGTGAGTATGTTGGATTGGAGCTGATTGGGAATAGCATCCAAAAGGGTAAAAATAACGGTTCAATAAATGGGTATGTATGCTTTACTATGCTACTTAAAATCTGTAATTGTCTTAATCTTATTTTTCATATCCACGCAACTCTAATATCGCTTTTGTCTTTCTTTTCCCAGTATTCAATATTTCCAACTATCCGTGCCAAATTCAGGTCTGTTTCTTCCTCTAAAATCAGTTCAAATGAGAATCACATCTCCCCCCATGACCATCCAGGAGGACTCCTATGAACCGATAAAAAATAGATTGAGCCTCTCCAAAAAGTTGGCTGATACTCTAAGACTCACAAGTTCTCCAGATCTTCGGCATATAGCGATAGCTGAAAAATTCTCCCGAAGAAAATCGTCCTTGGCGTCATCCTCACTTCCGCGAACTAAATCAAACTCTTCAACCATTTCCACGAGAAATTATTTAAACAGGCGGGTTTCATCCCAATCTATAGTTTCAAACTCTACACTTTCCAGCTCTTTCGCAGATTCATATGATGAGCTGGATGAGAATAATGCGAAATTAAGTCCCAAATCAGCCGGCTTAATGATGCAATCAAAAAGTCTCGAAGAATCGAACGCTAAGTTAAACAAAGAAAAAGAAGAATTAGCGATGTCCACCGAATCACAAATCGTTAAAATGGAGCAACAGGCGTTACATCTCAGAAATATGGAGGAAACAGTTATGAGATTAACAACAAGAAATCTCTATAATGATGACGCTACTGATGATACTAAAGAACATCAGATTGAACGTACTTTGCAAGATGAATTTAATCAAAAGTTTAGAAAGCTCACAGAAGTAATAAACGATAAAAACAATCAAATCTCGATCGTAAAAACTGAATTCGAAGATAGAAGGAAGGAATTTAGAGATGTTGTTCAAGCACTGGAACATCAAATCCAGGAATCCTCTGAAATGTATCATCAAGAGTTAACGAAACTGAAGTTGCAGGTGGATAGAAATTCACAACATAATATTGAATCTCTAGAGCAAAAATACAAACGAATTTTACAAATGAAAGATAAATTGATCTCAGAGGGGAAACCTGTCGACAATAAGGACGAAATCGGAACATTAGCTGTCAAGGTTGAAGAACAAGATAAATTGATTCAGCAATTGAGATTCGAGAGTTCCACTATAACGACACGTAAAAAGCAATTTGAAGAACAAAAATTTATCCTTGCTCACTATCAAGAAGAAAATAAAAATCTACTAGAACAATTGAAAATCGAATCAAACAACAAAGCGAATAATCAAGGTGGTGATGAGCTGCAAAGATTGAAAACTACAATCAGATCAATGACAAAGGATAGAAATGAGTTAAGTGGTAAAGCATCCACACTTAAACAAAAAGATGAAGAAATAAAGGCTCTTATTGAAAAAATCAATATGTTAAAAAAGGGGAAAGCAGATCGAGAGGGGAAAGGTGCCCATGATACCACTATAAATTATATGGATTATCTCAACAAGCAATTAAATTCCTTCAAAATAGATCGTAGAAATTTGAAAGAACAATTGAATGACTTGAAAAACAGTGATGAAAGACTGAAACAATTAAAATTATCATTAAAAGAAAGAGAAGTAAAAATGGATTCCTATAAAAACAGTGCCACTATACCTGTATCAAAACCTAATGAAAACACAGCATTTAGCGGATTTGGGGATTTGGCTCAAGGACTCACAAATGGATTAGCAAGTTTGACCAATTTTGAAAATAATATCGAATTAGATATTATTAGGAAGCAATTAGATATTTATAAAGATGAAAACTCGGATCTTTACAACAGCGCCTATAAAATCCCAGATAGATCAAACAAACTGATGGAATTAAGGCAAAAAATTGAGCGATCTAAAAAAGAGAACGATTTACTATTACTGCAAATAGACCAAAAAGTTGCTCTATTAAGAGGTCCAATGAATAAAGACCGAGTAATCAGTGAGGCACTAAGTGATTCTGATTATGTTAGACTAAATGCATTGATTTTGAAGGTGGACAAAAACAAACATTTGAAGAAAAGGGCAGATCACAGGCTTCTCGATTCTATTCAACGATTAAAAGAAAATAGTGATAGTTCAAAACAGGAAGTCGGAAATTCATTACAAGAGCTACGAAAAATAAAGGAGCAACTTGAACAAAATAAAGAAGCGAAAGAAGAAAGGGTACTCATTAGACGCAAATTACAAGAACAATTAGAGAAACAGGAGCAGAAAGAAATCGAGTTGGAAAGAGTAATTCAAGATCTTAGACATAGTTCAAGCCGCTTAAGTCATTATTCATTCGGGCAACCCCCTAACTCACATTTGAGTTATCAAAACTCAAGTGAGTCAAGTCCACATTCATCGTTGTTCAGCACTCAACCTCCTAGATCTTCGGTAGTAAGTTCTAGTCATCGATCGTCCATATTCATTTCTAACACCAGTGCTTCATTAGCCAGTTTCAACAAAGATGTCACCAATAACAAACTCACAGAGTCGCCCTCTTCATCCTCCAAAACCACATCTGGGATCTCAGCCGCCACATATACCCTCAATAATGGTCACTCGTCCAATCCATCCGTGAATACAATACCTTTGACACGTTCACCCGAAACAATTGCCCCGTCCAACATATTTTCTAAACAGAATACTACCAACTTCTCCAAATTTGATGAATTGGACCATCCAATGAATGGTAGAAAACTCTGGTGTGCTTTATGTGACGAAGAAGGGCATGTTGCTGCAGATTGCCCAGAAATGTCATCATTTGATGCTGATTCTATTGATGATTCCATGTGAATGACTCCAATTTAATATAACAAATGGCTTTATTTATGCTCTCTTTCTACCATAGCTATATGCCTAATTTCTAGTGCTTTTTTTTTTTTGATCTTTTATTTACCTTCTTTTTGAATATTTCTTGATTCTATATTATTTAAGTGGCTTACCTATACTTTTGTTTATGTGTTTATAAAATAAGTTTGAATTTGGCATTGATTATAATATATACTGGATATTGGAGATCGGCAAACAGATTCATATAAAGACTATTTATGTTTTAAATGTGTGTATTTATATTTTCAACTATGATTATAACTAATAAGATGCCTACAAGGGCTTATATTTAAGTGTACTCATTTTCAATCACATTCGGATTTAGGCTGATAATGCTTTGGCAAGCTTTTGGTCTAAGCTGCCTTTTCTTTTCAAAGCTTGTAGATCAGAATTGCCTCCAATGTGTTCTTTAGCGATGAAGATGTTTGGAACAGTTCTTTGACCAGTGATCTCGGCTAAAGCATCTTGAATATCACTTCCTCCATCTATGCATTTAAAATGATGTTAGTATCCACGTCTAAATGGCAATTGCTAATTGAAAGATAATTACCAATGATATCAAGTTCTAGGATGTAAGCATCGACATCAAGATCAGAAAGTGTGTTTTTAGTTTGGGTGCAGTATCTATAAAGTCACATTAGCAATCCCATCAATTGAAGCCTCACATATAAGATAGATGACGTACGGGCAGTATCTAGAAAAAAATCAATATAATTAGTAATCAGGATCAACAACGTTGGTGATGGCTCAGGACAAAACAAAGAAGTACTTACGATTTAGAAGCAACAAAAACTGGATGCTCTTCAATGATCTTGAGGACCTTTTTCTTAACTTCGGGGTTAACCATTTTGGGTTGGAATAGAGATGAGAACCAGCTGAGCATGTGGGAAGAATATTTATAATCACAAAGCAATCTCTGAACAAGCACGTAATCATAATTCCCGGAAGTTTGGTGGTGAAAATCCGCATTGTTAGATAATTAAGCCATCTTTAATTGTACAAAGATCGCCAGCAGTTCCTTTGTGTGGGCACTATGGGATTTCTGACAGATCATCCGTACACGACGGTCAGCTCTATTATTGAGAGAGTGACTACCCAAAATGATGACGAGGACCTATATGGTGAATTTGTTGAGTTGTTGGACTCCATAAAAATACAATCAACAGGGTTTGTACTTCTTAATTTAAGGGTTATCTTGACACATTGAGGTCTAACTCACCACTATTTCTCTATAGACCCACTGAAGCTGCCAGAGCTATTAGAAAAAAGTTAAAGTATGGGTCTCCCGATAACCAGCTGAAAGCCTTAGAGGTATGAATATATGATACATATTGAACAACCAAATACTGATTCATCTTTTTCGCGGCTATAGTTACTTGAATTACTTGTACAGAATGGAGGGAATCATTTAAAACGTATGTTTTATGACTATTGAGACCGATAAGACAAAGATGCTAACAACCTACAGCACTATACAATGATGAACGATTGTTGGAACGTTTAAGGATATCTGCCTCGGACTCTTCTACGACTCCTGAAGTGAAAAAAAAACTCACATCACTGTTTATTGGATGGGCAACTGAGTTTAAAGATCAATCTCAATATAACTCACTAAATAAGTTATACCAACAACTCCCGAAAAAGAAGAAGTCAAAACCAAAACCTGCGTATTTGGATGATAATTTAACTGATGATTCTGGAAATAGTCCTGAACCACCGCAATCTAGTGGAATTAATAAACATAATCGCAAGACTTCTAAATCTCATAGAAAATCCCGATCTGGAAAATACGATGATGATTTTTATGGTGGAAGTTCTCAAGGACAAACCAATCATAAAAAGAAACAAAGAGAGATATCTCCCAAACGTGAGGATTTGAATATAGTGAAGGAAAAACCAAAGATATATGCAACTTTAGCTGAAGCAGGATCAGCTGCTACCAATTTGATGAATTCATTAGAAGTTATAAATAGAGAAGAAGAGCTTTCTACGGAAAATAGGAAAGCGACGGAATGCTTTGAAAAGGCAAGAGATGTAAGAAGAAAGATTCTACGGTATATTCAATTAATTGCCTCATCAGAAGAGTTTTTAGGGCCATTAATTCATGCGAATGAAGAGTTAGTTGCTGCTTTGAAAAAATATGATGAGATGAGCCGTGCACCAGGAGAAGATTCAGACTCGGAAGATAGTGAATCTGAATCTAGTGATGATGGAAGCATATCAGAAGGAGTATCAAGAACTAAGATCTCTTCACCCAAAAACTCGAAATTTCCTACTATCACCCGAAAACCACCTCCAATTCCAGTAAAGAAGGCAAGTTTAAGTACCAAGACGACAGAGGCTTCAGATTCTAGATCCAATATATCTGAATCAACGGAAGATGATGACCCATTTGGTGACTCACATAAGGTAGAAGTTTCTGGTTGGGGCCTTTAAATAATTGCAATTATCATTTTTAAACTTGTGATATATCAATTACAGGCCTTAAATAAAAAGACATCTTATAATTTTAAAGAGCATTAATATCTACTTTTGATTTTGTAATTAAAATAGAGAGGTGAGACCAATTTAGTATTGAATTGTATTTACTCCTAAATTTAGTAAAATAATGTAGCCTATTGGTAATGCATTGCGATCTTGAAACTTAAGAGGAATGGATTTCGAAACAGTGACGATACAGAGAGTGATTTCTTTTAATTTCGATTACCAATTAGACTAAATGCTGGGCCATTCTGAATATCATCAAAATACTACAAATTTTTGAAAAAAAATATATTTCTAGATTCTCTACCCCCTTGCCACGCTAATGACACTCTAATACAATTGCAATGCACCTTATGGTTATGATTAAAGATGTGTGTACATATCGAAATCGAATAACACACTGTTTAATAGTTGTTCAGTTAAAATGGTATAATTCATTAGGAAAGATATAAGATATAAGTTTGGAAGACTTATGAGATCTTATGTCCGTCCTATAAAGTTTTACTTTGATCGTGGTTTACCACCAGCTTTACCACCAGCTTTACCAACCGCGCTTCACTGACCAACCGTGCGCAGATGTGCAGCATTATTATGCAGCATTAGAAAAACATTTTTTAAAATATAATAGGATTATTTATTGTTTACATAAAATACACATACACATATTTGGTTGTATAAATAACATTGCAATTGATGAAATCGTGGAAATGCAAATTATGTGGAGAACATTCCATTTGCTAAATGACACCAAAGACATCTAAAATCTATAAAAAAAATCCCACCAGATTCTTCTATGTCTCACCAAAGATGAGTTGCTATTGTACATGTAATATTCAACGGTAACATAATACACATCCCTCTTAGCATTATATATTCCATTGCTTACCTAGTACCAACACAAGAGAATTAACTAATTTTCAGCGGTATTAATAGCGGTATGATCCGTTAATATCCGTGTTATGGAACAACTTCGGGTAGAAAAGGCGATCTAAAATTAGTTAAATGTTGCCTAAAATTATTAATCGTAATGGCCGAATATTTGGTCTATCGCGTTTCCCAACATTTAGTTTAAATGATATTGAAAGATACCGATTGATGTTTACTTATAGCTATATTATTGATTGATTGATCATAAACCTTTTTTCCTATAATATCCCAATCGGCGCTAAATCATTAGCAGCAATTAATTTGTTACTTCTCAATTATCCATGTATCATTCCAACCGCGAATGAATAATTTGGAAGCAAAAATGTCTAGTTAAAATGGTAAATGTAAAAATATTAATGAAAATGGGGTTGCGAGTCTGAACTACCGGTATACTCGAATCCATGTAATCAATTATATCAACAATACATAATGAAACTTATAATAGATCTGAATAGTAATGTAGCTAACTTACTTTTCTGCAGTTAGCTTTAAGTAAGGAAATGGAGAATGTGCTAGTACACTAATGCAGTACTCATAAAGCATGCCATGGATCGAAATGGGGGCTGGCCTATAATGAAGGAAGTCCTTAGAAAAAGCAAACCATATTTAAACTTAAATACATAATAACAGTGCATAATGCATGAAAATTCACATAAAGATTTTTCCGGATTCAGAATAAATTTCAGTTAGCAATACAGTCCTAATTTTAAATTGTCGTGATTGGAGAGGGGGACTACGCCCACAGCTGCCATATGTTTTACATACAAAATTAGTTTTTAAATTTGAAAATAAATAGAATAGTAAATATTTCAGATCAAAAAAAAGAGTCAATTAATTATAAGTTGGCTTCCAAATTTTTCAAATTGAAAAGATTTATTCAATATTGGACAAAATTATTAATAAATGGTGTGATATGGAACAGTTGCTTTCTTGTTGTAACTGCAAAAAGTTTAAATCGTTTTTCAAATTGGAATGAATGTGAATTAAAACTCCGAGGTTATGATGATATATATCAATATTATTACATCTTAATGGGTATTTTTCATTATTGATAATTTCATCATTAAGATATATACAAATGATAAAGTTGGAAATTAAGTGTATTAAGTAAATATATATTATATACCATGTCAATAATTAAATTAAACAATTTATTTAGATAATTAAGGTTGAACAAGAAAAAGACAAAAAAGAGCAACAATTAGCAATTTTGATTATCTTATTAAATTTTAAAAACCATCAGTTTGTGTTAAGCTTATAAAATGCTGAGCACTAATGAACCAGCTAAAAGGACAGCTGGGCCAAAGAAGGTGGAGTCAATACCAGCATGGGCAGCGGCACCCGTGGAGCTGCTGGCACTTTTAGAAGCAGATCCTGAAGCAGCCTTAGAGGAAGAACCAGAAGCTTTAGCAGATGATTGACCCTTGGAAGATTCAGCCTTAGAAGAAGATTCAACCTTAGAAGATTCGGTCTTGGCAGCAGAAGCAGCAGTTGATTCAGCAGTTGATTCAGCAGTCTTGGAAGATGTAGTGACTGGAGCAGCAGAAGATGAAGCAGCCTCAGAAGTGGCAGAAGCAGTAGCAGAAGCGGCGCCATTAATACCAGCATCAATTCCGTAACTAGACAAGTTTTGGACGAAAGACAAGTATTCATCAGTCTTGAATTGAGCAACAAGTTCAGTGTTGGTTGTGAAACTTCCATCAGTATAGGTAGCAACCTTTAAGTAGAGGTCTCTTAAATCATCTGGGATGATGGTTGGGTTAGCACCCAAGAGTCCAAGAATACTAACTCTGTTAGAGTTAATGAAGCCAACAGCAGAAACAACAAAATCGTTTGACATTATGAGAGAATTCGATATAGAGGAGGAGGGAGAAAAGGAATGTGGGAGAATCGAGCTTTTTATCCCCCGCAGAAACTATTAACTTTACGGTTTACCATTTACGGTTTACGAGCCTGCACGTTTGTTTGTAGCCGCAAGCATTGCGTACATCTCAGCACGGTCGCCACAAATCTGTCGCTCGAATTTCAAAGCAACAATTAAGCTCCACATATGCTGAATTCCTTCAGATCCACCTCGGCCGCCGCATTCCGGCTCATGGCCTCCGCCCGGCGCAACCCAACCACCTCCACATCTCTCAGGACAATGTCGACCGATCCGTCCTCCTACCTGCTCAGCTCCACCGCCCTCCGTGTCGCTGACATCACGGAATCCCTCAACTTCTACACTCAGATACTCGGCCTTTCTCTCATTGAAACCGTACAGAACAATGGATCCCAATCGTATTTGTTGGGCTACGACACCCCCGACTCACTATCGTACAGAAAGCCGTACTTCCGTCGCCAGGGCCTTCTGCAATTGCAATTGATCTCCCCCCAACCGGATTTTAATGTCAAAGTCGAAAATGGCAACTCTGATCCGTATAGAGGTTTTGGTCATGTGTGCATCTCCGTTGATAATATACAAGCCGTTGAGAATCTTCTGCTTTCCAAAGGCGTTGCATTTAAGAAAAAACTGGCTGATGGAAGACAAAAAGACATTGCTTTCTTTTTGGATCCCAATGGCTATTGGATTGAGCTTATTGAAAACTCAGCTGTTTCACAATCGGTCCAGGCTAATGAGACCAAAGTTGAAAACTATAGATTCAATCATACAATGGTTAGAGTTAAAGACATAGATCTTTCACTCAAGTTTTATCGTGCACTTCTGGGTATGAAATTATTCGAAATCAAGAAGTTTCCGGATGCAAAGTTTGACTTATATTTTCTTGGGTTTTCTAATGACAGTGATTTCAAGGAAGGGGATGCGTATACCGGGGACGCTGAGGGAATGCTAGAGCTTACGTATAACTATGATTCCGAAAAGGACCCCGACTTTAAATATTATGATGGCCATGAAAAAGATGATGACGGTATTATTGGTTACAGCCATATAGGAATAAGAGTAGATAATGCTAAAGCGCTAACTAACAAGCTAAAAAAAGAAGGGATTCAACTTGTACACGATTTCCAAGAAAATTCTTCGTTGGTTAAAGATCCAGATGGTTATTGGGTCGAGATCTTGAATAAGGTACCAAACACTTCTGCACAGTTATAATAATAGTATGAATGAAATATAAATTTAAATTTTTGATATAGTAGCCTCCTCTTCCAACCAAAAATATTTTAGGTATACTGCAATAGGAAATTTAGAATATATACCAGCTAGGCAGTGATAAAACTCTTTTAAGCTCAGTTGGTTAAAGATTTTCTTATTGTCCCAGAGACTGTGCAGGGTCGTGACTCGCTGGCTCCACATCTCTATAATAAGCTATTATCGACTATTTTTATTCTTCTTTTCTCAATATTTTGAACAAAAGTGGCATAACAATATTATTACTCTAGAGTCTGTACTAAATTATTATATGGCCCCAATCCTAACAGTTGACCGCCTTTTGCTTTTCTTTAATTTAATTTCAATTTAAAACCTTCGACCCCTGACATATCATCAACTATATTTTTACTTGAGACACACAGACGATCTCTTCACCAATCTTATTCCTCTACTCTCTTAATCACCCGGCTATCCAAATTAATGACCATGGCAAAAGAACCCACGTCAGCCATAGTAAATGCCATATCTTCCCCTACTTCTTCAATCTTCTCAACTCTTTCATCTTCAACCTCCACACGGACAAATCTCGAATACCCCGACGATATTTTAAAATGGAATGTTGAAGCCGTCTCCTCGTGGATTTCAAAAATAGGATATCCGCAATATGCTGAAACTTTTATTGACAACAATATTTCGGGTGATATACTTCCGTACCTGACAAATAATGATCTAAAAGAAATGTCGATAAAAAAGATGGCACATAGATTAACAATACTAAAAAATATTCATCTATTGCTTTCGGCATTTAATGTTCAAGTGGAGAATTTACTATCCTCTGATTCTGTTTTCCCAAATAATTCTTTTGCAAGCCAAAATGATTCTACAATTGCATCAGTTAGCACCAATAATAACCCCATGTACAAATTGGAATCACAAACAGAGGCAACTCTTGAAAATAGTGCTATCACATCAACAGACTCTATCAATGTTATTAATGAAAAGTTGAATAATGATTTATCTGACTTAAACAAGCAGTTACAACTAAAAGATAGAAATCTTACCCTAACAAATCAAGAACTGAAAAAGCTGTCCGATAACTTTAATCGCTTGCGTGAAGATCTGCTGCCGATATTTAAGCTAGTCAAGGAAACAAAGGTATGCCTTCTAAATCTTTTTTTTTTTTATCCTATGCTTTATTAACATGTCGATGGAATTTGTAGCCCTTGCCGACTCCTACCGACCCACATAGTTCGCATCACACAAGCCCGCCGTCTACCGCAACTTCAACTTCTTCGGCTTCTACTATCTCCCCCACAACCCATCACCAAGGCCCTACTAATGCAAAACATAATCAACAACAGCAACAGCAACAGCAACAGCAACAGCAACAACAAACCCCGAACATATCGCTTCAATTAGCTTCTACATCATCGAATGTGCCTCAGTATTCTTCTAATCATCATAATTCCCCTCCCCCACCGTCACATAACAATAATCTAATGAATTTTAGCCTAGGCACAAATGCTTCAACCCCCTCATTACTTCCAATTACAAATCTTGCTTCATCTGGAACACGGGCGAGATCAGGCAGCTCATCAACAGTACTTAGTACACAACCTAACGGTTCTGGGGGATTTTTCAACCTTTCAAATTTATCAAGAAAGTTTTCTACAAAAAAGAAAATTAGTCCACAACAAATGTCTTCAGCTGTTTCTATTTCAAATCCTGTGATATCTCCCGTCACTGTAAATGAAAATACAAATAATGATCACCGCCATAATCATTTAAATCTAGCGTTGAATGTGACACGCAAACCATCAATAATACGATCTATATCAACTTCTTCTACGTATTCTACATCTGTGCCTACTTCGCCATTAATAGAAAGTATTAACCCTGCAAGTACAATGATGCCATGGCCACAAACTTCACAGCCAAAATTAGCCAATTCAAACTCATCTCCTTTGAAAAGTGAACCTTTGAAACAGCTTAGGGCTTCTTCAGATGATAAATGTCAAAAGGTGTTACAAGCAGCAATGCGAAGACATCGTCTGAACAACAGCGATTGGCGTCAATGGGCTTTGGTGATGTGTTATGATGATCAGGAACGGATACTAGGTCTTGATGAAAAACCTGTTGTAGTATTTAGAGAATTAACAGAACAGGGAAAACACCCTTCCATTATGTTAAGACAATTAGAAGGCTTTCAACATGAGGCAGAATCTGGGGTTGTCCTCAATGGTACTCCTGGCGGGAAACTATGATAATTTCATCATTACTTTCATTATACATACCGGTTTCTAATTATATTTGGAAAAAGTTTCGATTGAACTTTAATTTATGAAATTTTCTTGGTATTTATTAACTTATAACATTAATTAGCTATATCATTAAAACTTGGTCCTACATTAAGAATATTTATAATATACAATAGATATATAACTAGCATGATGCTCATCTCGACCATTTGATTTATTTCGATTTGTTTTTCTTTGAAGTCGTATCTTTTTTGAGTGTATTTACAATAAATTATAATTATGCTATATATAGGCATATATGTAAGTCTTGTGCTCTTTCGTCATACGAAAAGCTCTCATTTCGAATAATAGATAAACATTTATCTAGAATTGGATATACATCGTGATGTTGAGATTTTCATCTTGACAAGATATGTAATTACAGGAGTAATTCATTCATTGTAGTAAAAAATTTAAGGAAAAGTCTAACAGACTTAATTTTGCTTATTGACGAAGATGACTTCGTTTTGCTATGCATTACTATTAGACAACTTACTGTTCAATTTACGAATAGTCATAGGCCCATAGCTGATTCTCGAGCGTGAATGATAATAATAATAATAATAAAATCGTATTGGCCTCATTTCCAATTATATTGCATTGAGTGTTCAGAGGTGTGAGTATTACAACTTAAGTCAATAATATTGTGAAATTTCAAAATCCGTGTAAGTTTTTTCTCTGTTCCCAAAATGTTATAACTCTAAAACTCAATTCTTTAAGTTTAACATTAATTACAAAAACTTTGCTTAAAAATATCCCCGATTGGCACGTCAACCTAGGGATGCTTCGTTGAAGTCGAAAAGATCCCCAAAATTAAACGCGCCACACCGCAGTGGTATAGGAATATGCTCTTCACGCGTTTAAGACCCCTCTTTGATCCGATACACGGAGCTGAAGGCCTAAACATGCACACTGGAATTTCACAAAGTACTTGGGAGTCGGGATGTATAGCAGTTAGTAGTTACCAGTTACTGTGATTTGCAGTTGGAGCCTGGAGGATATCGCGCTCCGCGAAAAAAACTACCTTGCAACTGTGCCTGGACAATGCGGAAAAGCGCTTCACCTCATCTAGATCTAAACCTTTAGCAATACTGTACATGTAATTTCAGGGACAAGTTGATCTGCATGCAAGATAATGCTCCTTTTCACAAAGCTGGTGTTATCGTGGTTTGAAGAGTAGTAAATTGAAGTGATTGAGTAGTCTGCTTATAGTCCAGATCTGGATCCAACCGGGAAGGTGAAAAAAATCAACAAAAATGAGCCAGTCATTATATAGCTACGGGGAAGTAAAGAAAATAAGATGAATCAAACTTCGGAAATACACTAGATGATCTCTAGACAGAATATATAGACCCAAATTTCCACTCCGATATCGTATCTTGAATGCAGGAATTATTAAAAAAAGGTGGTAGCAGTTTATGTATGGCACATTGAGCTAAGAATATTCATCCTAATACATGTATTATGGTGTGATGTAAATGATATTTAGAGATAATGTGTAGGTATATTTGAACCTCTTTTTTTCTTCCATAGAAAGTATTTTTCTACTTTAATAAAATTGGTGTGATCTGTAACTGAATTAATATTCAACGAATCTACTATATATCGACTAAACCAACTAAACCAATTAAATCTACTATATCAACTTAACTTCATTTGGGTAGAGGACGGTGTTCCAGTGACTTAAGAACACGATACTCTATTGTATAAGCACCAAAATCATTTCACTAACTGGAAAAAAAGAACATCATTCCGCCGATGATTTATAAAAGAAGTAAAGGTTTAGTTTCCTCTACTATAGGCTATATGCCCGTTTGAACAACTTGCATATGGTGATGAAGTCTGTTTCGATTGATATACCACCACCAGAAGATGGTTTGGCTAAGCTATATAGATGACGAATTGGAAAGAGATTAGATAAATACAGATTAATCGAGAAAATACTAACAAAACTAGATCATTTGGTAGTGAGACTGGCTGAAAACTCACAATATGCACGATATGCAGAGACCTATTCTAGATTTAGAGTTCAGATTGTCTCCACAATTGAGCGATTGTCACCCTTAAATATCCCCAAGTTCATAGAAAACAAAATGAAACGAATAAGTAAGAGTAGGAGGGAAAGACAAGGACGCTCAATGAAAATCCAGCAGTTGGTGATGAGATTTAAGGGGGAGAACTTACTGCACTTGAGATAAACACCATGAAAAAGATAGTAAACGAAGAAGAAACTCTCCCGACTTTGAACTGAAAACAAAGAACGAGTAGAAATATGATAGGAAAATGTATTAGAATAAGTATTATTAAGTAGTTTATATATTCAGAATATTTAGCTACAGTAAATTCATTCTTTTGTTGATGTTGTTGATTGTGTTAATAAACACTTAAGCTTATTTTTTGGGCTAACGTTGACTATGTATGGTCAAGAACAATATCATATAAAACAATAAGATCTTATAAATGATCATGGCATATCTATATATATATAATTATAACTCTTATTTGAAGTAAATGTTTCCGTAAAAGTAATTATTGGTTCACGTTTAGAGACATTAACGTTGAAGTTGGGGGCGCACGCATGTGGGATTGTGTAATTTACAATAATCCATAACATTTGATATAAGATCTGTATTAATCGCGATATCATATAATAAGAAAAGAAAAATGGTAAAATTTAAGGATATACTGGTAATTATACTATAAGTAATTAATTATACAAGAAAAATTATAATGGTAGCACTCTGAAGCAGGTATGTGTCTAGACTCTATAGCTAGGCCTGAGACCATGTAGTATGTACTAATTTCCGGTATGTTTTATTGTTAACTAAGGGAAATTTTTGTGAAATAGATTTATAAATGTGCGAATGTGTGTGGAAGGTTGTAATTGACAAGAAGTGGTATACGTAGATCTAGCTCGAGTTGTTAGGTGTTATGTCCGATCTGCTCCATGGAAGATGATTAATTCGCCTACTTACACTCGGAGTCGGAAGTATGGATTGCCAAGTTGCCATGGCCAAAATAATGTTGGAAGATCTGAAATCAGCTTAAACTTAAACTTAGCTTAATTAATTATTATATAATGCCTGTGGCGGTCAATCTAAACGTCCTTACGACTCCTTATTGAAATGTGAACTTTAGTGAGTTCTTGAATCATTTGCTAATGCTGATGAATTATAGGTATAAGTTTATAGCTAAAAATAATTAACGTTAACTTATTATATGATCATGATTTAGAGGTGGAATTAATTAAGGAAACTCACCTGATAGAATATTCAATAGGTATATAGAATCAATACATCGCTTATTATAATTTTTATAATTATAATGCACATAGTTAATTATAATAAATCTACTATAATTCGTTTAAATTTACACTGATTTTGAGGCAAGTTGTAACATTAATTGACACAATTTGACAGAACAGACATACAATATTTATTTATCAATTTCATATGACTTGTCGGCAAGTTCAGTTATCGCTATTTTGGGTACGTAAGTAATAAGTATGAAATTTGAAGTATAGGTGTAGCGATCCTGATCAAAAGGATGTTAACATATTATATGAGCATATATACCAGGGATTCATAGATCTAAAGCGTTATAATATTATGATTTAGTAATTTTTTTCTTATGTGCCTTTTCTATTTTAGATCTAGGTCTACAAATGCAGCGTAAACATAAAGTCTTTAGCCAGGATTAACGCCGGTGAGAACTTGTTTGGTAACAGCTCCTTCCTGAAGTAGAAATTCAATTTACAGTATTTGTTGCGATTTTACTGGTAAAGCACTTCAATATTCTCTTATAATATAAGCTAAGGGTATAATTTTTCGACCTTGCATTCCGTGAATAATTCAGAAACTTTACCTAGCCATCTTACAACATAATATCGCAGGCCTAATTTTAAGCTTGCAATTGCAATTGCGGCCAAATATATATAATCTCCCATGGCCCGTACGTTTCCATTACTTCACTAAACTTGTAATATAATTCCATAAGAACATGAATGTCCAACAACTGGAAACACAGATACAACCAAAGAAAATCCCAACGGCTATAGCCAACTATAATGACATTAAATACCTTAAGAGCGCTGCTGAAGTCTCACCTTTAACCAACCCACCGGAAAGTCCTTCTTCATGTAGTTCAGCCTCTATACATTCAAACAACTCGGATATCACCATTTACCCGTTTACTCCAGCCACACCTTTTTTTAAATCCCAGACAACGATTTCAGGCCCAGGGGGAGTAGGGGAGAAACTGAGATGTTTTACTGACGATGCAGGCTCGAATGTACATCCAAAAAGAAGTCCGATATACTTTAAGGAGGAGGATGACAATTATGAATATAGCTATAAGATTGGAAATCATTTACGCACCCCTTCTCAGACATCATTAAGAAAATCTATTTCCCAGCGCTCTATGTCCGCTTCTTATAATTTAAGAGGTGAGTACAGCAATGATTATAATAAGAGACACACCTCCGCGAAATCAGCTACTGATCATACCGGTGGGTTATTTCATGACAATGCAACCATATCAACCGGAAGTAGTGATTCCAGCACACCTCAATCTTCTGCATCATCTATATCTGGTTCAGAAATCTTTAATCCATATGAGTATGCAAATCGCGATTCTTCATATATCTCCAGGTCACTGTCTAAGACCAAAATTCAGCAGGAATCCGATCGTGATGCCCATGGACAAGATGCATTAAAATCTCTAAATAAAAGAAATCAATCTTATAAAAGTAGATGGAAAAGCTATTATGAATTTTGGAAGAAGAGCCAGCCTACGGATGCTTTGGTATATGCCAAAACAAGACGAGAAGCTTGGTTACAATTTGTAAGAACATACAAGCCAGGAATGGACACAGGTATTATGTCTCTATGGGCAATTATGGCATTACTTTTTCTCCAAAAAGGCGAGATAATTATGAATCCAGAGATGAGGGAAATTATTCATAATAATAGGGAAAATATAAAAAGAGGCTTGCCATCAAAAAAGATCATTCTTTTAGAAATAGAAGGTGTTTTAAGAAGTCCGCTGAGTTGGCAATTGGCTTTGAGTTACCCAGATACAGTGGTTTATGGATATGAATTATCATCCTATGATTTTGGTGGTGGTCCTTCTAATTTCGTTCCTGCCACAGGAAAATCCTTTTTAAGTTTGCCATTCAAAAACAACTTCTTTGATTCAGTGACTTCTCGGGCCTTTTGGTATCTACTGAGAGAACTAGATTGGCCTACTGTTATTTCAGAGATATATAGGATTCTAAAACCGGGTGGATATATTGAATTGTTAGTTTCTGACTTTGAAGTGATAAATCCTGATGAGGATGATAAACCATGGATAGAATTAATTTTAAATAAAGGACTCAAACCTCGAAAAATGGATCCATACCCTTCTAAAAAGATCGTTAAACATTTAGGTGACGCTGGTTTCACAAATATTAACAAGACAGTTATTGTTCTTCCAAGGGCTTCTAATGCCGGTGGAACAGCAAGCTATGTGACCGATTTTATGATTCAGTTTTATTGGTTACAGCTAGTAAATTTATATGGCGAATCTTTTTTAACCGATCCTGATGCCATTCAACGTTTCCGTAACTATTGCCTGAAGAATTCTTTGATAACAATCGATGAGAAGACAGGCAAGAAACACCATGGAGTTCAGAGAGACAATGCTCCTAGTCAATATACAACATTTGTTTACGCCAGGAAGCCTTTATAGTGTAAATAATTTTTTTTTTAGTATTTAGGTAGGATCAATGATATTAAATTTATATGTGTGGACTACACCCATAGTTACAGAAGATTTAGCAAACTTAAGAGAAACCTAACCTTCTTAACGCTTCTTCTCCACTTCACACACATGAGAAATTTACCAATTCTCATCGTCCAGGCAGTGGGAATTCTTTCAGGATTCGTAACCACTGCGACATCATCTAGCCCTCCCAGCAATGTGAATATAAAACTTTGTGCAAATTGGACAAAAACTCCATTTGAATTGGAATTACTGTAAGTTAAATTGTTTTGCTATCTATCAAATCAATTCTTATAACCAACCATACCTTATATAGTGAAGCTGTTTCCAAAGAAAACCATGATGCTTATTTCCCATTACTGAAACAATTTATAACGTCTTTTGCGGTTGACTCTCATGAAGAAGAGGCTGAAGAGGCTGAAGAAATTGAAATTGACACCTCATCACTTACCAACAAAGAATTATATGAAAACTCCTTTGACTTCTTAATAAAAAATGGATATATTACAGAACTTCAGAAGGATTTAATTGACTTAGAATTGTCACTTCATTATAACTCTCCGAAAATCCAAGCCTATTACCAGTACTATACAGAATATGTGATTCCAGGAACAGTAAAAACGAAGACATACATGAATTCCGATTGTCCTAAGAATTCTCAATCCTGGCTTTATTTCGGGAATACAATTTATTGCAATCCTGATGATGTATTCGCTCTTATGACAACCTCTTCTGATTCATTAGGGGATAGTGATGACTTATTCCCATTGGATGAAAACAGGATATACGGATCAAAAAGAAATGCACCACTTGCAATTTTATACGGAAACGTTGAGGATGATTCTTTTAAACTTTGGAACAAATATTTGATCGAATCTGCCAATATAGGGAAACTTAGCTATACCATTAGGTATATACCAGGAGATGGTTCAAAAGAGCGAGATGTCCTTGGAGGATATGGTGTAGCATTAAATTTGAAACGAACAGATTACCTTGTCATAGATGATAGAAAGGATCTTCATTCTGAAGATAATAAGAACCAAATACCAAGCATAGATCAAGATGCCCAGCCCAATGATGTCGAAAGTGTTTCATTTTTTGACAGACATTATTCTGAAATTGACACCTTGTCGAAATCAGATGTTGCTATGCTCGATGCTAAAGCTGCTAGTTTTATTCTATCTGGAATCGAAGATTCTACATCTAAGCTATCGAAACTCACTAAACTTCTCTCACATATACCCCAATATACTTCTTCTTTAGTGGATATTCTAGTAGATGATAAATTACTAGAGGAGTTGAATTTTAATAAAGAGTTGGGGCTCAAACCAGGAACATCACAGATTTTTATCAATGGAATTACCACGAATGGTCTCAAGGACACTATATTTAGTATATTTGAGTTAATCAAGAAGGATTCGGATCTTTTGCACCGACTACAGAGTTTCAGTATTTCATTACAGGATGGTTTTAAATTACTGCTCACTAATCCCTTTTTCAGTTCAATCTCTGACCAAGGGTTAGCACGATATCAAATATGCCCCGAAACTGAAATTTCAGAAAGTATTGTTTGGGTGAATGATATATCATCGGATGATGAATACTCTAAATGGAAAGGCAGAGAAGAATTAGAACATTCTATTCGTCCTGGACAATTTTATAAAATCAGAGAAAATATTCATTCCTATGTTTTCAGTCTTGATCTTTCAGAGGTACAACATCTTCAATTGCTTTCGGGTTTATCGAGATATATAATAAATAACAAAGTTGGCTTACATGTTGGTTTTGTACCTTTACTTAACTTCAATAATCCAGATTCTGAAATACGTGCTAGATTCTTTTATCATTTATATAATAATAATGTTACAGGAGATCGTATTGTTTCTGCTGTTGAACGATTGATGCAATCAAAGAATGATAAAATAGTTTTCAAAAAACTTTGCAAAATCTATAAAATCCCCAAGTTTGATATGACTTCTAAAGATATTCAAAATAAATGGGCATCATCAAGAGAGTGGCTTGAAAGATTGGGAATTTCCGGACCCCGAGTTATTGTGAATGGTGTGGTGGTTGATTTAAATGAGGAATGGCCTTATGTTGCTGGACGATTAATTTCAACAGATAACAATAGACTTAGACAAGCATATTTGGCAGATGAGATCCCCTCGGATATAAAATTATCGGATTTCCTTTTAAAGAATGCATTATCAAGAAGAAACACAATTGTTGTTCCTGAAACTGGAAACCTCAATTTTGATAGTATTGGTCATCCTACAGCTTCTCATAATATTGAGTATATCTTACCTGGGGATGCTAATAAGCCATTTATTTCTTTCTGGCTTATTCAAAATTTTGGATCAAGATCTGGCTTGGACCAACTTATCGGTGTTTTAAATTACGTTAAATCATTATCGGCTAAGAAGAATATTAAGTTTAGATTTGTTCAAACTACTAATGACCCATTTGGGCTAAGTGTCTTCGCCAAATTAGCAGATACTATTTCAAATGGAGTCACGGATGATTTGATTGGAGAATTTGAAAATATCCTTCTAAGCCGATATCACGATAATGATTTATCACTTCATATTGAAACGTCAAGTCAACAACGCCCAGCTGCCAAAAAGTGGCTCAAGGCTATGCAGATCGGATCAAACGATATTACATTATTTGTTGATTCTAGAAAGATTGTTCTTCCAACATTATTTGATGATCATGGAGTGGATATAAAAACGTTATCTCCGGAAGATTTGGAAATGCTTGTTGACTATGAAACCAAATACCGTATTGAACCAGTTGAAAGTAGTCTTACCAACCTTGGAATAAAATACCCAGATAATGTTGAAATTGATAAGTTTGATTGGTATGATGGAATTATTCAACTTCTTGTGATTGAGAATGAACCAAAGGAGGATTTCTTTGGAATTGAACCAAATAATCGCAGAATCACACTTCCAAATTTTAAATTTGAGCATGCTGGATTTCAGATCAAGGGCTCAGATAATACTTTTATTGATATTACAGCAGTTATTGATCCCCTCAGCGAAAGCGCCCAGCGGTTAGTCCCTATGTTAAATGCCATTTCCAAGTTATCATCGGTTTCCATTAAATTGATTCTAAACCCAAGTCTTACTCTTGAGGAGATGCCTATTAAGCGATTCTATAATGGCGTCTACACCACGGAAACTGATAAATTAATAGATTTTAGTAATAACGGGAAAGTTATTTACCCTTCTGTCGCATCATTTGATATTCCGGATGAAACACTGATTAGTTTGGACATCGATTCTCCCCCCTCTTGGATCGTGGTACCAGAAGAGAGTATTACAGATTTGGACAATATACTAATTCCGAAGAACAGGAAAACTGTTATTAATGGAACATATCTATTAAGAAATATCCTAATCGAAGGACATACATTTGATATTAAAACTGTACATGAGGGTCGAGTTACACCCCCACGTGGGTTAGCCATTGAGTTAGCGATCGGTCAAAAGTCTCATCTAAAGGCTATTACTGATACAAGCGTTATGACAAATCTTGGATATTTTCAACTCCAGGGAAATCCTGGTTTGTATACGCTGCGCTTAAAGGAAGGAAAATCCAAAAATATATACAAGTTCATCTCCTGCACTTCTGATGTCAATAGCATTGAGGATGAAGGTGATCCTAGTACTATAAATGAAGACGGAACTGCCATTATACTTGTCTCCGACCTTAATGGTGCAACTGTATTCCTTAAAGTCATCAAACGACCAGGTAAAGAGCGCGAAACACTAGTCGATGGAGAAACAGGTAATTCAGGAAAGGGAGGTTTCCTCTCTAACTGGCTGAAGAAGGATTCCCCCAAACCAAAGCAGGCAGACATAAACATCTTTTCTGTTGCTAGTGGCCATCTATATGAAAGATTCCTGGGAATTATGACTGAAAGTGTAAAAAGGCACACCTCACCAGAACATACAGTAAAATATTGGTTTATTGAGAACTTTCTTTCACCAAAGTTTAAACAGCTTTTGCCTTATCTTGCCGAAAAAAATGGGTTTGACTATGAGTTAGTTACTTATAACTGGCCACACTGGCTAAGAGGCCAAAAGGAAAAGCAAAGAACAATCTGGGGCTACAAGATTCTTTTTCTTGATGTCCTATTTCCCCAAGATTTAGAGAAAGTTATTTTTGTTGATGCCGACCAAATTGTGAGAACAGACCTCAAAGAGCTGGTTGATCTAGATCTACAGGGTGCTCCATATGGTTACACACCAATGGGGGATTCTCGTGAGGAAATGGAAGGCTTTAGATTTTGGAAACAGGGATATTGGAAAACCTTTTTAGGCGATCAATATAAGTATCATATCAGTGCCTTATATGTTATTGATCTTATAAAGTTCAGAGCTATGGGGGCCGGTGATCGATTAAGGCAGCATTACCAATCTCTCAGTGCTGACCCTAATTCGTTGAGTAATCTCGATCAAGATTTACCCAATAATCTCCAGAGAGAAATTCCAATTTTTTCATTACCACAAGAATGGCTCTGGTGCGAGACCTGGTGTAGCGATGAAAGCTTGAAGACAGCGAAAACAATCGATTTATGTAACAATCCTTTAACTAAGGAGCCAAAACTTGATAGGGCAAGGCGACAAATCCCAGAATGGACGGAGTATGATAATGAAATAGCTAAACTTGAGAAACAGGTTCATGAGCGGCTTAAACTACAAAATCAATTGAAGACCGAAACTTCAGTGAATTCGAGCGAGAATGAATCTGACGATGACCTTTTACATGACGAGTTATAGTTGTATATGTAAATAAAATAAATTATAGAATCATATATTTAGGATCATTTTGGTTTGTATGATCACGTGCTCATATATTTAACTTCAGACTTGACATTTTGGACCATATTGGAACCAGTTCAGGCAATAGTAGTAATAGCAATAAACAATAGGATGGAGAGGTTATCTCATCTGAAGCCTATAGTGACATTTAGATCTCAGCCGACGAAGCTAGTGCCCATTATTTATGGTATATCTCCCATTTCAAAAGGTGCGTGGATTCGTGGGGCAAATCTAAGTATAAGGCAAATGAGATTTATCTCAAATGAATCAGAAGATCAACATAATAATCAAAATACTTCTACTCCCAAAACAAACGACGAAAAGGTCAGGAATAAGACTAATTACAATCATCATACACCCAGTTATAAAACCCCTAATGATACATTTCTGAACAGATACCAATTTCACGATAATTTTGAAAATAACAAAAATAAAAGCCAATATGATGCAGACATAACTGCATCTTCTTTGAGCCCAAGATCAAGGGAACAGTCTGATATAATATCTAAAGGCGGAGGTTCTGGTGGTGCAGCTCGCGGAAACTCAACCTTTGCTAAAACATCTCAGGAGAAACCTAATATCCCTGTCCCTAGGGAACTAAAACGCTATCTAGATAGATATGTGGTGGGCCAGTACAAAGCGAAGAAAATCATGTCTGTTGCCGTTTATAACCATTACATTCGAGTTAATGATATGATTCAAAGGCAAGAAAAAAAGATAGAACAGTTTACCCAGTCAGACATGGAGGATTACTATACTGATTCCAGACAAGCAGACGTTATCTATAAGAATGATGTAGAAGTTTCTCGATCCAGAACTAAGGAATCATTTGCAAAAGACTGGAATACAGCAGATGAAGAAAATACACCAGTATTGGAAAAATCAAACGTACTACTTCTTGGGCCGAGTGGGACTGGAAAAACATTAATCGCCCAAACATTAGCAAAGGTATTAGGTGTTCCGATATCGATAAGCGATTGCACATCGCTGACACAAGCTGGGTATATTGGAGATGATGTGGAAGTCTGCATACAGAGATTATTACAGGCCGCTGATTATAACGTCGAATTGGCTGAACGTGGTATTATTGTGCTTGATGAGGTTGATAAATTGGCAAGGAAAGTAAGCGTGAGAGACGGTAGAGATGTTTCTGGAGAAGGGGTTCAACAGTCTTTACTCAAAATAATTGAAGGCTCGCTTGTACAGGTAACAGCTAAGTCTGAAACTAGAGCTGTTGGATCTGGACTTTTTACACTGAATTCTTCAAATTCTAGAAATAGGCCTCCAGCAAAAAGTATTGAGAAAAATGAGGTATTTGGCGTAAACACATCTAATATCCTCTTCATTTTTACGGGGGCCTTTGTGGGACTTGACAAAATTGTATCAGAAAGGGTTTCTAAAGGAGGGATTGGGTTTGATGCCTTTATCTCGGATAACAATGATAAAGAGAGTATAGGGGCAAATTCGGTGAGTCAAATTAAACTGGAAAATGGAAAAAAGGTTTCAGCCCTAGATATTGTGACACCTGCAGATCTGATGAAATATGGAATGATCCCAGAATTAGTGGGGAGGATACCCATTATTTCAGGATTAAGTGCTTTGTCAAAAGAAGAGTTAGTTCGAATTCTAACAGAACCACAGAATGCCATTCTTAAACAATATGAACATGCATTTAAAAGTTTTGGTGTACGCCTAGCTTTTACGCGTAAAGCCATAGAATCAATTGCTGAGTTGTCAATGAAAGAAGGAACGGGAGCCCGTGGTTTAAGGGGGATTATTGAAAGACTACTACTGGATGTTAATTTTGATTGTCCTGGATCTGGGATACAATTTGTAATGATTGATTCGAAGGCCGTCAGGCATATGGATCAGACATACAATGAAGAGGGATCTAAAGATGACGATCATCATAGCAATATAAATTATTACTCTCGAGGTGAACGGTACAAATTCATTGACGATGTTTCAAAAGAGGATCCTGAATTGGCCAAACTTTTAGAGCGAGAGTTTGGACCAGGGGGAGCCAGTCATAATAACATGAAAAACACACAAGGTGCGTCCGCAGCTGGTTAGAAGTTTCAACTATTAGCTATACTGTATAGCCATTATATATAGGGATCTGGATATTATACATCAATATAAAGACGTTAGACAGAAATATATTGTGTTACGAAGCATTTATAATCATGTAATAATTATATGTTATTCCAATGTAATCATAAACAAAATTAAGCATCTAGTTAATAGGCTGTTATACATTAGATGTTTAAGTTCTTCTCTAATAATTCTTGTAATTGGGATACAGCATCATCTATTTTTTCTGTTTCTGTACCAACACCTTGCGAAGTTGAACCTCTACCACCGGCTTTACCTCCGATGAATTGTATAGCAGCAGATGAAAGATCTGATGCTTTGATGTTATCATTAGCTGCAGAAACTGCATCAGGAACGTAACCACCATGAGCAATTTTACCATCTGTTGCAGTGCCAGCAAACAAGTAAACGGTCTTATCTTTGGCCTTTGTTTTGACATAGTTGATGGCTTCAGTAACTGCCTTAGAGTTAGCAGAAATTCCTGGAATGTGAGCTACCAAAAACTTTTTATCCTTATTTTTAGAGTCAGCGAAGTACAAAGTAACAGTCTCCAAAGCTTTCTTTGATTCTTGTTTCTGTCTCGTTTTCGATTCATCAACAACCTTCTTTTGAATTTTAGTAAATCTTCCTTTCAATTCTGCTTTGGAAATAACAGATATAGCCAATTTGTTCAACTCAAACCCGATAGACTTTACTAACTGTTCTTTTTCTGGACTGAAAGCCATTTTATCTAAATTATCCAACTTGGCGGAAAAATCTGAGGCAATTTTTTGAACATCATAAGCCGCTTTCCCAGTAACAGCAACTATACGTCTAATTCCCTTTGCAATGCCACTTTCTTCTACAATAATCAATTCCTTGATTTCTGAGGTTTTTGCAACGTGTGTACCACCACAAAATTCTATGCTGATTGTCTCCCATTCTTTGTTTGATGCATTATCTATCAAGTCTTGTACAGAAACACCGATAGAGACGACTCTAACAGGATCTGGATATGTTTCACCAAACACAGCTCTGACACCATTGATCTTTTTAGCTGTTTCTAAGTCGACATCTTGGGCATAGACTTGCACATTCCTTCTGATGTATTCGTTAGAAATAGTTTCTACCTTGTTTAATTGAGCTGGAGTTAATCCATTTTTATGTGAGAAGTCAAAACGTAATTTTTCTGGGGCTACGAGCGATCCCTTCTGGTCAATGCCATCACCCAAAACTTCACGAAGAGCAAAGTTTAATATATGAGTTCCAGTGTGATTATTTCTTAATGGTTGACGACGTAACTCGTCATAGTATGCAATGACATCATCACCAACAGAAAAGGAACCCTCTTCTAGGTAACCGGTTTGTAATACATAGCCACCATAAACTTGAACGTTTTCAACATTAAATTCGGCTTTACCATCAATTACAATTTTCCCCTGATCATATTCTTGGCCACCTTGCTCAGCATAAAATGGGGACTTATCTAAGATTATTCCAATTTGAGTAGCATCATCTTGTAACTCTTCTGTGGATTTAATGAACTTTTTACCATCGTAAAGAGCTAAGATTTTAGAATCCACATTTTCTTTCTTGAATTTAAAAGAATCATCGGTCTTTGGTATCGAATCGTTTTTATCTAAATCACTTAGTGCATAAACATCTAGTTTCACTAATTCTTTACCATCTGAACGTTTACCACCTTTAGAAGCTTCTTTAGAAGCAGCTTTCGCGGCTTCAAAACCAGGTTCATCAATCTCCAAACCAGCTTCTTCGGCCATTAACCGAGTTAAATCAACGGGGAATCCATATGTATCATATAATCTCCATACATTTTTACCATTTAAAACCTTTGAGGTAGTTTTTGAAGTAGCTTCAGCGTATTGTTCGAACAATTTTTCACCCCTGTCTAAAGTTTTGGCAAAAGAAACTTCTTCTTCATCTAATATTTCAAAAATATCTTTTGGATTATTTTTCAATTCTGGGAAAATATCAGAAACCTGTTCAATAAGAGTTGGAGCTAATTGTGAAAAGAAATTACCAATTGGATAATTGAAATATTTTCTGACATATCTAGCACCACGACGTAAAATACGTCTTAGGACATAACCCCTTCCTACATTATTAGGAATACCACCATCAGCAATGGCAAATGTTAGTGTTCTAACGTGATCTGCCAAGACTCTATAGGCAGTATCAATACCATCTTTATCTTCAGCACCAAATTTTCCGGTATAGGCTCTAGCTCCTGTAATTTCTTGGATTTTCTCAAAGAGTGGGATGAAAACATCAGTATCATAGTTTGAATATTTGTCCTGTAGAATAGATACCAATCTTTCAAATCCCATACCTGTATCTATGTGCTTAGCAGGGAGTAATCTCAATGAACCATCGGATTCTCTATTGTATTGCATGAAAACGTTATTCCAGATCTCTAAGACGTTTGGATCATCCTGATTCACAAGACTAGCAGCATTTCTACCACCAATTCTATCATAATGAACTTCACTACATGGACCACAAGGACCCACGTCACCCATTTCCCAAAAGTTATCTTGAGCATTTCCAGGTAAAATATGGTCCTCTGCAACACCCACGGTTTTCCAGAGTTCCTTAGCTTCTAAATCAGGTTCCAGCCCATTCTTAAGATCGCCCTCAAAATAAGTAACATATAGACGATCTGGATTTAGGCCGTAAACTTTAGTGAGCAGTTCCCATGACCAGCCAATTGCTTCTTTCTTGAAATAATCACCAAACGACCAGTTTCCTAACATTTCAAAAAAGGTATGATGATAAGAGTCTCTGCCAACGTCTTCAAGATCATTGTGCTTACCACCGGCACGAATACACTTTTGGGAATTAACAGCGCGATTCAGTTTAGCAAAATCAGAAGAGGGATCAACAGTTCCTAAGAATATAGGCTTGTACTGATTCATACCAGCATTGGCAAAGAGTAACGTAGGGTCATCAAAGGGGACAACCGAAGAGGAGGGAACAAAAGTATGCTTTCTATCTTTGAAATAGTCGAGAAATGTGGTACGGACCTAAATGATATCCATTGTTAATGTTTGTTATCTTTAATCTAAATGACTCAGAAAGAGAGTATATTTGTTCTTTTTCGTTCAATTTTATTCCAACGAAAAAAACGACAAGAATATATACCTTGGAAGCGGTCCATTCAGCGTTCTGGGATGGCATTGTTCTAAAATAGAGACGTGTTTGTGTTTGGAAGACTCTTTTTGTAAATGTGAGTTGGCTGAACCTGAGCATAAAAAAGCTTTTATCTGCGAGCTTCTTATAAAATTTATGGAATAACCTTTCTACCATAATGTTAACCACGTGCCTACCTTAGAATATTCGAAACATGAGATACAAAACACTATATTTATAATGTGAAATTATATATTTATATATCAGTGATCTTTTTTTCTTTTCTTTCAATTCATGTCTAGGTAGAATACTATTTAACTAATTATAAATTCTTTTAAGCAGAAGCAATCTTCTCAGCTTTGGCAACAACATCATCGATACCACCAACCATATAGAAAGCATTTTCTGGTAAGTTATCATGTTTACCATCTAAGATTTCCCTGAAAGATCTAATGGTTTCCTTTAATCTAACCAATCTACCTTCAATACCTGTGAAAACTTCGGCAACAGCAAATGGTTGAGACAAGAAACGTTGAATCTTACGGGCACGCTCGACAGTCAATTTATCAGCTTCTGACAATTCATCCATACCCAAAATAGCAATGATATCTTGTAAAGATTTGTAAGCTTGTAAAGTTTGTTGAACCTTTGTAGCAATGTCGTAATGTTCTTGACCGACAACAGCAGCATCCAAAAGACGAGATTTAGAATCCAAAGGATCGACAGCTGGGTAAATACCTAATTCAGAAATACCACGGGACAAGACAGTAGTGGCATCCAAATGGGCGAATGTTGTAGCTGGGGCAGGATCTGTCAAATCATCAGCTGGGACGTAAACGGCTTGGACTGATGTGACGGAACCCTTCTTAGTGGTTGTGATACGTTCTTGTAAAAGACCCATATCAGTGGCCAAAGTTGGTTGATAACCGACAGCAGAAGGAATACGACCTAACAAAGCAGATACTTCGGAACCGGCTTGTGTGAAACGGAAAATGTTATCAATGAAAAGCAAGACATCTTGTCCTTCTTCATCTCTGAAGTATTCGGCAACAGTCAAACCAGTCAAAGCAACACGGGCACGAGCACCAGGAGGTTCGTTCATTTGACCGAAGACCAAAGCGACTTTAGATTCACCTTCAAGGTTGATGACACCGGTTTCCTTCATTTCACGGTACAAATCGTTACCTTCACGAGTACGTTCACCGACACCTGTGAAAACAGAGAAACCACCATGAGCCTTGGCAATATTGTTAATCAATTCTTGGATAAAGACGGTTTTACCGACACCGGCACCACCGAATAAACCAATCTTACCACCTCTGGCGTATGGTGCCAATAAATCGACAACCTTAATACCAGTTTCTAAAACTTCGGCAGCAGTTGATTGGTCAACAAACTCTGGGGGTTCAGCGTGAATTGGCAAGTATTTAGTGGCCTCGATTGGTCCACGTTCATCAATTGGGTCACCAACAACGTTAAGAATTCTACCTAAAGTACCACGACCGACTGGGATAGTGATAGGGGCACCAGTGTCAATGACTTCTTGACCACGGACCAAACCTTCGGTACCGTCCATAGCAATAGTACGGACAGCATTTTCACCTAAATGTTGGGAAACTTCTAAAACTAAACGACCACCGTCGTGGGTTTTAAGTTCAAGAGCATTTAAAATGGCTGGTAAAGCACCTTGTTCAAATTGGACATCCTAAGAAAGAAATCATGTTAGCCAATTACGACTCGCTGAAAAGTGAAAAATAAGAAGTGTGGGTGTATTTTGGATCACGGAAAATGAAATTCTGGACTTCAAACCAGTCGGGATGGGGTGGACACTTACGACAACGGCACCAATGACAGATCTGTGAAAAGTAGTTGTTAGAAGGTTTGTTTGGAAAGACAATTGACAAGTCATCTTCGGGGAAAAAGGAATTGAGTACCGAATTCCGGATCTGAAGCGACAGATCTGAGGCTAGAGGAATTGAACATACCTGACTTTACCCTTGGAAGAAGCCTGGGAGGCAAGGCCTCTGGCAAACATTCTTTGGTTGGCTTGTGCGGCCTTGAAAGCAGTCTTTGAGATGGAAGGAACCAAACGGGGTATGGAAAGAACCATTGTGATATGCTAAAACTGGAAGGTTTAGGAAAAGAGAGAAAACGAAGAAAGTCGACGTTTAAACCTCGGTCTGTGCAGACGTTTACGCGAGGGAGCACATCTGAGCACGCACTGCGACCCGAGGCCGGGTCTACGGGTGTCCAATTAAACGGGCCTCAATTGGTTGAACGTTATAAGCTGGTAGTTAAGCTGGTAGTGAGGAAGAGACCGAACCCGACGGCGACCTGATCTGTCCCCCGGAATATGGATTAGACTACTTAATTATAAAATCTACAACAACCAGTACTTGTAGGATTGTGGGGCCTCCACGCTCACTGGCCGTACCGGCTGCACCGGAGTCTCACCATCTTCCACCAGATCCATACGCTCTTTGGTGTTTTCCAGTATCAGCAGCTTGGCCTCGACCGCCAAATTGTGATCCCCTGTGTCCGTAGCTTGTTTGAGGATCTGGACTACCCGGGTCGTCGTTTCCAGCAGCGACAGTCGGTCTAGTAGAACCTCTTCTTCTTGAGCCACAATCAGCTTCTTCTCATACTCCAAGCTCCGCTCGATGCTTTCCAGCTTCTCCAGTTTTACATACAGCTTGCTCACTTCGTAATTGACCATACTCAAAATCAGACTCTGCAGCTCTTGCTTCTGATAGGCCGCGAAAACAGCACTTCTAGCTGCTAAACAACTAAGTCCAACTGCTGCACTTTCGCTCACATTTGAACTAGGTTCTTTGACGAATACTGGTGCCTCTCGTTTTGGTGATGAGTTTTTGCCATTCAATACTTGCTCTTGCTCTTGCTCCTGATCTTTCTTTTGATTCTGCTCTTGGTCCTCATTATCCTCTATAACGGCCCCGACCGGCACATCTTTTACGTCTTTTGAATCGTTAATATCTCCATTTAGACTTGGGCTTTTCTTCTTCTCCTCATTATTTAATTGATCTGCTGTTTGAACTTTTGGGGAACCTGTTGCTGTATCAAGTTCACGAAGAACCTCACCCGTCCTTTTCTTAACATCTTCAAGCGATAGTCCGGCTGCTGCTGCTGCAACTTCAGGGTCCACAAGCCCAGCTAGAAAAGCAACTGTAGATAAGACAGGACTCTCATCCTTATTAAATGCTGCTTTTGGTGCTAATCGTAAAACTCCAATTGATTCCTCATAGTTCTCCAGATATGAGTCATTGATTGGCAGCTGTAAAAAACGTAGAATACATTGCTCGGCACTCTTTGTACCTACAAATTGTGCTGTTTCAAACCAATTGTCTTTAAATTTATCTACCGCCGCATATAACTTGGCTAGTTCGTGTGGAGTCCAAGTCGATACCTCACTTTCTGGTTTTATTGAATTATCTAGACGCGCTTTTTTTGTAACATGTGCCGAATCTAAGTCTTGTTCAGACCCTTCATGCTTCTTTTCATTTGTACCATTTTCAGTTGCATGTTTGCCCTTAATCCTTTCTTTTGCTAAACTTTTTATATCTTCTAATCGCGGAAATTCAGTCTGTGGTTGATAAGTCTGAAATGGGAATAAACCTCTTGGTGTGTCATAGTGTATCTTAAAGTCCCCAGTATATGGTAACCCATTTGTTCCCCAGCTTTTAGGTCTTGCTTCCGGCCGTACTTGATAATTGATTAATCCCCATCTTTCAAGAAATTTATGTATTCTCATAATACCACCAACATCACCTACAAGAGACCGACGACACGAGGTTACTGTTAGGTATTCTTCGGGATTTAGACGGTAGGTATTTATCATAAAATTTCGATATTTTAAGTATATTATTGGTGTTTTAGATTTATTAAGGCCGCTGAAATATTCAGGAAGTGATACCTTTTCAATTTCATTGTGTATTTTGTGTATATCAAACCAATTTGTATAAGCTGGGGTAATTATAGGATGAGTTCGTTCGGTTACGACGCTTGGATTTAACGCAGATTCCTTTTTAATTTCCGTGATATCATCGCTCACCAGATTATCAATAATCTTTGCACTCCCATCTGTCATTGAGATTTCGTCACTCAGCTCATGTTTTTCCTCCTTGTGATCATTTACCTGTGATGCATCTGATTTTGATGTGCTATCTTCTCGGAATGAAAAGTTTTTGGTAACATTTTTAGAGGTTTGTGAGATCTCTTTATCTCCTTTTGAATTAAATTCACTGTCACTCATTTTGTGCTTAAAGATAATAGATAATGTTGGTGGTGGTGATATTTTGGTGTCGTCGAATACAGTACAAGAAATTTTTGAAGGTTGATATAACACAGACTATGAGGTACAAGTAACAAATCTAAAATTTAATAGATTATAAAATCCCGTGTAAATACCAAAAAATTATAAATATGGCTTAAATAATTATCGTGTCGTCTAGATCTTCTCAAAGCTCAAAGAAAGACGGAGACGATTGAAGTTACTTTATGAAATGTTTGTCAAAAAGGTTGAAGCCTCGGGAATATGATAGAATAAAAGAACAAAATCCGTCTTGTTATATTTCAATAGGATCACAAACGTTTCTGGATTTATAGAATATACTTTTTTGTGTTGTAAAGCACTTTTATTGTTGTCTTGTTGTTTTTCGGGATAGATATTACTCGTGGGTGGTATGAGAATTCCGCAACATAATAATATGTATGTCATTAATTCTTAAGTTTTCATCTTTAGCTGTGGAGTCAAAACCTGATCAGTTCAATAAAAATAAATATATGATAGCTTTGAATGTGATCCATAAATTTAAACTACTTATACATAAATGTAAAACTATATTAACAAAAAAATTGGCGATAATATTGGCAACATAATAAATCTCCTGCAAGTTGCATGCAATGTTGATTACAACCTTTCAACACATTTCTGTAGCTTGAACGACAATCGTAGTTATGAGCTCTATATTTCTTTGGTAATTAATTTTAGGTGTTTCTTTAAATAATTCTCAGATGAAAGAAGATACATGTAGCTGCTGGAAATGCTACCTAGGTGACACTAATTAATGAATTTCTATGATAATGTTTTACAGTTACACTTTTAGTTCAAAAGGTGGCCAAATATTTGCTCCACCATGTGGTCGAACTTAAGTGGAATAATTGATTAATGTAGCTAAATTTGAGAAAGTTGGCACGATTCCATGAATTCGAAGATCCAGAAAGCAAGATTAAGTGGTTTCAATTGAAGCTGAAATCCAATAATAATGACATAAAGTAGCATAATATTATAAAATAAGTATATAACAACAGAAGAAAATATTAACATAAGTAAGATAATATAATTACATAAACCAAATTGCAAATCGTTCATGTAAATATTAATCAATCAACAAATAATGCTAAACTTTATAATCATTAGCTTTTAGAACAATAAGAAAAAAAATGTAATCATAAGTTACAAGCAACAATGATTAGTCAATAAATACAAGTACTTATTAATCAAATAACAAATAAAATCATAATAAGCATAGGAAACAATATGCGACAACAGGAGTAGTAGCAACAGGGAATAAAAATCATAGAGTCTTAAATATTAACAAAAGTGTAACCCAGAATTACACATTTTAATGCATTTTATCACATCGTCATTTTGAAGAAATAATGGATATCAAAATAATGTAACAACTATGCTATAATAAAAGTAGGAAAACTATTAATTTTAATAACAAAAAAAAAAAAGCAAGAAGGGGGAAGAGAAGCAGATAAAGAAACAAGTTGGCGCATAATATAATAGGTGTGTATTTTTTTGGCTTTCCTAAAGTATGTAAATGATCACAACATATTGGATTTAAGATAAAGTTTTTGAATCTTTTTTATTCTTGAGTTTGTCAAATAATGTAGAGGAAAGTAGATCATCAATTGTCCATCTCTTGGATATATCCTTCTCTAATAATTTAGCAACAATTCCAGTTTTGGAACTTCCAATTTTATTCCGAAGAGCCTTTCTATCCCAATTGGCCTGTGTAATCATTTGTCTTAATTTGGGCTCAAATGAGTGATGGAATGGTAAAACACCGACATACATGGTATATAAGATGACTCCAAATGCCCACATGTCAATGGATGGGTCAACAATAGGATCATCATTTAAAAGTTGCTCTGGAGCTGCATAAGGTAACGAACCAATATTTGGCATATCAATAAATGATGAAGACATAGTACTAGATGTGAATGATGTTGTTGATTCATTCTTCGCTTGATTTGAGTTGCTAGATAGCAAAGAATCTGTAGAAGAACTAGCGGCACTAGTAATTGAATCTTTTCGAAGATCGATACCCTTCTTAGATTCTTTTTCTTTCATTGGACTATCCTCCTCTATTTTTCTCGCAAAGGAATCAAGACGCTCTTGTGAATCTAGTCCCCTTAAAACTGTTGAAGCATTAGACGGTCCATAAGCTTTACTATCATTATAGGTAATCGATTTTGAATCTTCATACAAAGAAGTTCTTGATTTATCACGATTAGCCCCAGTTAAATTTGGACTGATACTTCTTCTTCTTGGTCGGCCAGTGTTTTCTCGCATTCTAGACAATCGGGTACTAGATAAAGATTTGTGATACTTTTCTTTACGATCCTCATCTTCATGGTATGAATTGGAAGGTTTCTTTTCATAGTATTCACTCATTCCAAAATCGCAAATTAAAATAATCGTTTCACCAGTCTCACTTTCATTAAGTAAGCAATTTTCAAGTTTGATGTCTCGATGAACCACCAATGCATGATTATGCAGGTATTGTAATCCATTTGCAATTTGAGAAGCATAATTCTCGACCAAATCTTCAGATATTCCTCTTTTCCAATTTAATTTCACAATATCAAATAAAGTACCAGAATATATTCTTCGGGATATGCAAAAAGTTGCAAAGTCATTATCAATGACATGTATCAATTTTAAAATATTTGGATGATCTAATCTTTTCCAAATTTCAACTTCATGATTAAATTCTTTAGTAATGGGATCTATTTCAACTTCATCATTTAAGATTGTATCACTGTTTATATTTCTACGCCTAACATTGAAAGTTAAAGCATCAGTGACACTTGATCTACGTTGTACCACAGAATCTCGACGTTTCCTAACGATTTTAACCGCTCTAATTAATAGAATTCCAGTTTGAGAATCAGTTACAGAAACTTCCTTGATACTACTATAGGCCCCATACCCAATAACTTTTCCAATAGTATAATTTTCGATAAGTTGACCTTCAGCATCAGGCTCAACAACAACTTGTGAATTAAATTGTGACAAAAATCTAGATGCAGGACTATTATCAGCCGTAAGACTACCTCTGCGAGATATATCATAAGAAGAACCAAGTACCGAATTAGATCTTCGTCCAGATCTACCATTAAGACGATAGATGGGGGAGTTTAACTGTAGTTTGGAATCATTCCATTTACTGGTCCTAGTATTTGGACTATATCCTTGTGATAAACGAGCAGTACTAGATAAAGGAGATGATAGTGGTGAGTCCAAGGGAGAAACTACTGCAGAGTTTCCATTCATATAACCTGCAAGCTTTCTTCGTTGAGAGAAAGGTAAATCTGAGAAATTGGAAGGCAATTGGTTGGAGATTGTTGGATCCACATTCATATATGACGATTTTCTAGCAATGCTCCTTGCAGATGGGACAGGTACAGGAAGTGAAAAATTTCTGGTACTATTGGATAACCCATCGAAACCTGAAGGATAGTTTGCGATATTTGTATTAATCTTTTGCATAGTTGGACGATGATTAAAATGATTTATTTCTTGTTCTTGATAGTTTTCAAGATTTGTATCTAAAGATGTACTTTCATTGGAATTGAGAGGAATATCTACTTTTTGTAGCTTTGGTTCTTTCTTAATGTTATGGAGCAATGCCTTTGATTCTGAATCTTGCTGTTTAATTTCACGTTCACCATTATTAAAATTTCTATCTTTTTTGATTTCTCTTTTTCTGATTTCCTTTCTAGATTTTCGCAAGTCATTTATAGCGGAGTCCGGGAGAATCTGGGAGAAGTCGATGTCTGGAATATACTCATCAGCAACACCATTCAACCCAATGTACTGAGATGTAGAGTAGATAGGTTCATATATACTGGCTTGTGTGGTCGTATTATTCACGTGTTCAGTGTCGGTGTTACCAAAAAGTCGCAGAAAGTGCTTGTATCGAGTGTCCAATCGCTTGGCAGAAAGTTTCCGTTTCTTTTCTCTGGAAATTTCAGGCGCTGAAAAATCAGCAGATGATCCGAATGAGCTGTTCAATAGCTGATTTGGTTGCTGTGTATTTGAAGGGATAGAGATGGGGCGGACGGCAGACCACGGACTCATTGGACTGTCGTCCATTTGGATCAGGGTGCTTAAATTCGGCGGGACCTGCGGGAAGGTTTTCAAAGTATCGCCGGCAAGTTTTGAGTAGGAATTGGGGGTGGTCTGGGTGCCCTCATCCCTGGTTTCAATATATTCGTAAGGTCTTCTTTGGGAGTATTGCTTAGCGTAGTAGTATGGGCTCATGTATGCATAGGGGACATTTATGTCGGAGGTCTCACAAGAAAGGATTTTGGGAGGGAAGATCTGCTTATGTAATCACAATTACGTCACGCACCGCCACCGCCACTCAATTGCAAACTCAAACACAAAACCGGAGGAATAAAGTCCGAGTGTCCCCGAGAGCCGGGTGGGTGAGGTTGCGGGTGCAGGTACGGGTGCAGGTGTTCCTATCGGTTCAACAAAAGTGGATTTCTCCTGCTCTTCCCGGCTTTTCCAAATTCTCTCCCATTCCGGATTTCCTACTTTTCCCGCTGCACATTATATCATTTGTTACCCGGCGCAGTGCTCTCTTGCTTACCCGGTCCAGGACCTAAAATATTTCATAATTTTCAATACAGCTATTAAGAATGGCAGGAACTACTCTTTCGGCTATCCTCAATAATCTGGTGGATTCAAATGAACAAAATGAACCCGAACATATCCCTCTGCTGAAGAATGAAACTAAGGAGGTTGAAGAGGAAGAAGAAGAAGAAGATGTCCCCTTCTCTGAGGTTGAAATCGATTCGGACGCTGATGTTGTACCCTTTCAGAAGCTTACAATAAACAATGTCGCAGCCCTAAGGTCAAAATTGGCTACGATTGAACTACGATACAATGACATGTCCTTTGTTCAACACAATAGTATCACTTCTGATATGACCGCTGAGTCTCAGATTAAAGACATTTACGATGATTTGGAAAAAGATTCTGTATTCACTGCCCAAGCTTTAGAAGCTGTTAAGCTTGCAGGAAATATATATAAATCTAAAAAGATGCCATTCTTACCACCTAATGACTTTTGGAGTGAAACTATTAAACCTTCAAAAGAAATGGATCAATTGAAAAAGAAACTAGATGAACAAGAAACAGCTAAAAAGCTTAAATTAGAACAAGAACTCGAAAAAAAATCAAGGAGTAGAAAAGGAAAATCACTACACGTTGAATCAAAACCTGAAGATGCACCTCCAACTACAAAGCGAAGTAACACTGAACAATCAGATAGTCGCTCTAAGAAAAGGGTAAAAGGTAATAAAAATGATTCGAATAAAAAGGATTCAAAGGATTCTGAATTTCAAATTGCTTTAGAGGAGGCCGCTGCTATTCAAGCAGAGTTAACAAAATTAAATACCAATAAAAACAAACATAAATTAAGTACTAAACGAGAAACCAAGAACAAGAAATATGGGCATGGTGGTATGAAACGTTACTTAAGGAAAAATGACGCTGATAGTAGTGCTGACATATATGGGTTTTCTTCAAAATCAAAGAAAGGACGGCCTGGAAGGAGTAAAAGGAGATAATTAGAATATTTGACACACTTTCATTAACATAACAAGCACTTTGCATAATATAACTTATAACAGGTGAAACGAAATTTCAAAACAACCCCATATTTGACTCTAAACTCCTGAACTCTGCTTAAGCTTATCCTGCAATGAATACAAAAATAATAGTGGTATGTTCCATCCAGGTATAAGAACTCAACTGGAGTTTTTTGTAGAGTTTTATATTTTTTTAATTTAATGTAACATTAATCATTTTCCATGCTTTCAAGAGATCTATCTTAGAACAGCGTAAGGTAATATTCATAAGTATAGAAGTAAATAATTCCATTAGCTAGATTTTTGCTGAAGTTAGGCTATAAAAGATATTGTTTTCAGTTTTAAATTTTTTCTATAATCTTTATAATTAACTTATCTCTAACTAAAAATCGTCACAAAGACCGGGTAACCCTATTAATGGTACTTTTTTTTTCAGCTTCATGAGATCCAAAACCTTTGATAACCAGCAAATCATCCATCTTAACATAACATATAATCATAATGTCACAATCTACAGCTGACCACTCAAGAGATCCTTGTCCTATGACCATTCTGAATGATTTTGGTGGTGCCTTTTCTATGGGCGTAAGTGTTGAAATTCCACTCAACCGACATGACTGAAAGTCTTTGAATTCTTTCATTTAATTATTTTACTAACTTTTATTAGGTTATCGGTGGTACACTGTGGCATGGTATTAAAGGATTCAGGAATTCTCCATATGGTGAACGACGATTAGGTGCAGTTTCAGCAGTTAAGGCCCGAGCCCCAGTTGTTGGTGGTAACTTCGGTGTTTGGGGTGGTCTTTTTTCAACATTTGACTGTGCTGTTAAAGCAGTGAGAAAGAGAGAAGATCCGTTGAATGCTATCATTGCTGGATTTTTCACTGGTGGTGCTTTAGCTATTCGTGGTGGATGGAAACATTGTAGGAATTCAGCTATTGGTTGTGCTTGCTTATTAGGTGTATTTGAAGGTGTTGGTTTAGCCTTCCAGAAAATGAATGCTCAACAACCAATACCACAACAGGTTCCTGATGCTCCTCTTGCCGCTTAGGTACTCAAATGAATCATAGAATTACCCCATTACCATCGCCATAATCATCATTGTTATTACTATTTTTATTATCACAGCTTTTATCTTTTTTGTCCTTGTTCCTATGGACAACCCTTTCCAGATTTGTATTTAGTCAAAAGTCAAGAGTATATTTATTTGGTGCTATCATGATTTGTTTTACTACACGGGCTTCCGGTTATAACTATAAGTTATTTGTATATATGATATAGTTAACTACTAGTTGACGCTTGATTAGAGCAATCAATTGGTGTTTTGTTTGTATTTCTACTAGTGCTATTAATAATAGATTGACGAGGATATATAAACGATATCAAATATGACCAACCGTATTACCAATTAATAGTTTAGTAAAGACCCTCAAGTGAAATGGGAATTCGAAGGTGGTGGATTTAACTATCAATTTTGTAGTTATGTAAACGGGAGACACTAAAATAGCGAAAATAATCGGGCAAATCCTAAATTAAGTGAAAAAAATAACATACACAAGCACTCCCCTAAATTATAATCATCAAATTTCGTAGATATCATTATTTATTTAAATAAAAAGTACGTATAAAAGAGCTTTAAAAAACATGAAATTGCAGCAATCGACCAACCCTAGGCGTTTAACTCTTATACAAAATCGCCCTCATCACAAATAAGGTTAAATGAGCTTCTATTTATATATTAGTGACATGTCACATCATCCATTACCAAAACCGAACGTGTCAATTTGACCAACAGTTTTAGATCTATGTCTTTGATAGGATGTATACGGCGTATATTGAGATTGGTGGGCTTGAATATGTGCTTGTTGTTGTTGTAGTTGTTGAACCTGGGCGGGAGTTGGCTGTGCTGGATTTGGGGGATGGGGAGGATATTGGGTTGGATATTGATATGGAGGTTGCTGCTGCATTTGTGTTTGTACTTTCAAAGAAGTTTGACTTGGCAGGTTGCCTGGCAATTGCACTTGTTGCTGTTTTTGTTGTTGTTGTTGCTGTTGCTGTTGCTGTTGCTGTCGTTGCATTTTTTGTTGTTGTACTTGCTGCTGCTGTAATTGAGAAACTGGAGTTCTTGTATGATGTTGTGCTGAGGGTCCCATTGGAATGTGTTTTACCATTAACGGGTCATTGGCGATCGGAATATCAGGAATATAATTTGGTTGTGTGACTACACTTTGTGGGGTAATCATATTCGAGTATATACGCCCAAGATCTTTAGGAGATGTTTGTTGCATTAAAGACGAATTAGAAATCATATGTTGGGGTAATATTTGTTGGTGATTTTGTAATTGTTGTGTATGTATTGGAAGTTGCTGCTGAGATTGTGGTATAATAGGTTGTTGTGATTTAACCCCAATTCCGTGAAATGGAGAGTCTTTATATGATTGTGAATTATGGGTTTGTAATTGTTGAGATTGATACTGATAAGACGTATTCATACTACTAGTTGATCTATTATTAACTAATCTTGGCCTACTTGATTCCCGGTCGTGTCTTTCGGGAACAAAATGCCCTTTGAATTCTTGTTCTGTAATAAAAGGATGCATTAATGCCTGTTGAGGACTCCATCGCTCTAGTGGATTGAGATTAAGGCATCCTTCAATAAAATCTACAAGACTGGCCCGATTCTCTAACTCCGTTTCCATATCTTTTGGAGATAATAACATCATATTTGTCGATAAGTTACTCTGAACTTGATTCGGTTTCTGCTTGTTTAAAGGAGCACTATAATTCATTATAATGTCTTTTAAATTTATTGAGGAGAAATATCGTTTACTAGCCTTTTCTTTTGTTTTGTGCTCTTCTGAATAAACTTCTAGTGATTTTAGTTGATATTTTGGAACCTTTTTCCCAGTTGCTGGTTGATCTACTAAATATTTATCAAAAAACTGTTCAGATTGCTTGCCTATTTCGATCATCCAATTTGGTGGATAGCCCACCGTTTCAATTATCCTGCTCAGTTGGTTATACTCTGAACTTCCAGGAAATATCGGCAAACCAAGAAAAAGCTCAGCTACTATGCATCCCAATGACCACATATCGATTGAACTTGTATAAGGCATGCCTAAGATGACCTCTGGTGATCTATAAAAACGTGATTGAATATACGTGTAAACAGTATGTCGCTCCTGGCATGCAGATCCAAAATCAATTACCTTTACAGAAGGAGTATCGGGCATAGTCAGCAGTATATTTTCCGGTTTTAAATCACAATGAATAATTTTAGCATCTTTTAATACTGCAAGTGAATCTAGTAATTGTCTAGAAAATATGCGAACTAATTTAACACTTAGACCTCTGAATTGATTTTGCTTTATCAGCTCATAGAGATTGCAACCTAGTATTTCAAAAACTAAACAAAGGTGTTCTCGAAATATGAATCGATCAAACAGCCGTAGAAAATGGTGTTCATCTTTTGGGTCCAGTTTTTTGTTCACGTGTTCCAAAATGGATACCTCCATTAATGATTGATTCAGATAAGCAGGCTTTGATTTGATAACTTTAACAGCAACAATTTCTTTTGTCTTCATGTTTTGGCATTTAACGACCTGTCCAAAGGTTCCTTGACCTAATATATCCAAAACAAGGTATTTACTTTGATCTTCGATGCCCAAGATGTCATTTACATACAGAATGTAATCACTATTTTCGTTATCATGGCCATTGTTGAATTTTCCCTCGCTAGGTTTTGTAAGGACACGGCGTGGGTTCCTTGAAGTTAAATAATTGAATTTGGGATTACACAGTTGGAAAGAAACGGAGATGTTGGAGGTTAGTCCTTGCAACGGAGATACATAGCCGCCTTCATATGTAGCTCTTCGATATTTTGGGACTCTGTGGGTGATTGGGTTCAGATCAGCTCGATGTCGAACTTGGCGTATGGTTGGAGCAGGAAGTCTCGTTGGGCCGGCTGAATTGGGGGAATTTGATACATTTGTCCAAGGAGTATTGGCATAAGTGTTTCGTCTTATGGGCAACGACGTAGATAAGGATGTCAGCCGGATTGCGTGGTCTGAGTAGAAAGCCTGTTGTTGGCCCTGTCTATTCTGCATGTTCTGTTGGGCTTGAAACTGGCCCTGAAACTGGCCCTGAAACTGGCCCTGGTGCTGTGATTGAGGCCCCGGCGCAGGGGGCATGGGTGGGTAGCCAGACGTCGGACTATAGTACTGGCTCATGGGGGTTGAGGAGTGTTGGTGCAATCAAGCCACCAGTCTCATAGTACAAAACTTGGGTGCATGGATGTTTTGGCTTCACTATGGTGATGTTCTCCTGGTTTTTTCCCTAGCTAACACAAACTTTTACACAATTAATATGGATATGGACAAAGAAAGCATGATGGCTGAGAAGCTAAAGGAAGCAAAGGAGCAGGCAACTCTTCCTTATCAATGGGTACAAACTTTGACTGAGGTGACAATCACATATCCTCTTCCCAAAGGAACGCGGGCAAAGCAACTTTCTATCTCATTGGAACCTCTGAAAATATTTGCAGCTCTAAAGGGCTCTGATCCTATCATTGTCGGTGACTTATTTGCCAAAACAACAGATGATTCTACATGGACGATTGTCGATCAACAGGAATTGCAAATAACCCTGGATAAACATAACAAACTTGAATGGTGGCCACACGTTGTAACGTCAGCTCCTAAGATCAACACCAAACTTATTGATCCCGAAAACAGCCAATTAAGCGACCTGGATGGCGAAGCAAGATCGACGATAGAAAAAATGATGTTTGACCAAAAGCAAAAACAATTAGGACTACCTAGCAGTGATGAGTTAAATAAAATGCAAATGTTTGAAAAGTTTAAAGCTAGCCATCCCGAACTTGATTTCTCTCAGGCTAAACTTGAATAACCGGCAAGTTACTTCAATCTGTTTATATATATATATGATATTATATTCCAATCATCTATTTATGATCAAGGGTTCAAACATTTTATTAAAAAAAAGTACGATTGCTACGATAGAATAATTGGGGAGTTTTCTGCTTAGCTATAGAAACTACTCATAGCTAATGTTATATAAATTCATATTCATATCTCCGGATCTAATCCTAATCCTAATCTAGTAGCAAATATCGATTCTTATAGGGTAAGTTTTACGTAAGTTCAAAAAATCATCTCGAAATTTCATGTCGTAGAACTTAACTTTAAAATTAAAACACTCTGCCACGTACCAAAGTGATGAATAATAGAACCAAAACAGATACCCAGAAACTGCGAAAGGTCCAAAATTTTAGAAGACGCAGTACTAATTACTTTCTACTTAGTACGTAACCCACCCTCTTATATCCATGATAGTATGTAATTATTAATGGACGTAATTATTTGGAACCATGATCGGCCAATAAGATACGGGTCAGATATCTGAATGATCATGGGTCGTGGTGTCATAATAAAGATCACACATGTTACTTATTTAACATGAAAACAAGACAGAAAGATCAATAATCTAGTAATATTGATGACCTAAATTTATATTTGTAAATTCAACAAAGATTGAGACTGTGGAAGGGCCCGAAGGGGTGTAGTATGCGTGAATCAAATGAAACCTGCATCGTAGGCAGATATAAACAGTTGAATCTTAAACCTTGAAATGAAACCCCATAAAAGTTGTAAATAGTTATACCGAGCCCTCTTCAATTCGAGTTGCAATTAAGCGGAGTTGTTACAAATAAACAACATCTTGAATGTTTTTAATCTGTCACGTGACCACATACACCGGGTAACAACAAAATATATCTAGTTTCACTCCACCATTCTTTATCTTCTTGCAAATCAACTCGAATAAGCCATCAGACACTCTGTTGGTTGCGTTTTAAACCCCGAGTTCACGTACCGTTAGCAGTTTTATTGAGCTACCGGATCCGTGTCTGCTTTTTTGTCCCCCTCCGTTTTTTACTACCCCATTAGTACCCTCCTTTGGGATTTGACCCAAAAGAACCCACCTCCAATCTATCCTGTGAGTTCATCCGCTTTCACACTCTTCCAACCTTATACAAACAGATAACTAAGTGGCTTCACTGACTACCCTCTATTTATTCTTTTCAACACTTGATATTCTTTTTGGGTTTCACTACTAACTTCTTAAGTTTTTGTTTTTAGAGAAATTGTTTAAAAATGGGTTGTTGCAGTAGTTGTACAGGCCGTGACCATGATGGATTTGCACCCTTATTGGCAGACAATGAAAGAGAAGCCATTTCTGTTCTACTTCAGCTTTTGGAAAATCATGCTGATGTTGATTTTTTTAGTGATGGGCCCTTGAAAGCCTTGACAACATTGGTATATTCCGACAATGTTGATCTTCAACGAAGCGCTGCTCTTGCATTTGCCGAGATCACTGAAAAAGATGCAAGACCAGTTGGAAAGGAAACTTTGGAACCAATATTGCTATTACTACAAAATTCAGATCATGAAGTTCAAAAGGCCGCCTCGGCTGCTTTAGGTAATTTGGCTGTTAATAATGACAACAAAAAATTAATAGTGGAAATGGGTGGTTTAGAGCCTCTAATTAGACAAATGATGTCTCCAAATAGTGAAGTTCAGTGTAATGCCGTTGGTTGCATAACAAACTTGGCTACTCAGGATGATAACAAGCCAAAAATAGCACAGTCAGGTGCTTTGGAACCTTTGACCAAACTGGCAAGATCTAAGGATTTGCGTGTGCAAAGAAATTCAACAGGTGCTCTGTTAAACATGACACATTCGTTTGAAAACAGACAAGAGTTGGTAAAAGCTGGTGCTATTCCTGTCTTGGTCTCACTTCTATCCTCTCCCGACGGTGATGTTCAATACTACTGTACTACGGCTTTAAGTAACATTGCTGTTGACGAAATTAATAGAAAGAAGCTTTCACAAACAGAACCTAAGCTGGTGTCACTATTAGTTGGGTTGATGGATTCTCCTAGCCCTAGAGTTCAATGTCAAGCTACATTGGCTTTAAGAAATTTAGCCTCTGATCCTGGTTATCAGTTAGAAATTGTTAAGTTTGGAGGTCTAACTCACTTAGTTCAATTATTACAATCAAATCATACACCACTAGTACTTGCAGCAGTTGCTTGCATTAGAAATATTTCCATTCATCCAGTAAACGAAGCTTTAATTATTGATGCTGGATTTTTAAAACCATTGGTTGCTTTGCTTGATCAGGAAGATAGTGAGGAAATTCAATGCCATGCTGTTTCTACATTACGGAATTTAGCTGCTAGTTCTGAACGAAATAGATTAGAATTGATTGAGTCTGGGGCTGTTCAAAAATGCAAAGAATTGGTTCTTGATGTACCACTATCTGTTCAAAGTGAAATTTCTGCTTGTTTTGCCATTTTAGCGCTTGCTGATGGTTTAAGGAAAACTTTGTTATCTATGGATTTGATTGATGTTTTAATACCCCTCACAATCTCACAAAATACAGAAGTATGTGGAAACAGTGCAGCTGCTTTGGCTAATCTTTGCTCTCGTGTTAAGAATTATGATCCGATCTTAAAAAACTGGGAACAGCCAGTTGGTGGCATTAAAGGATTCTTAATTAGGTTCTTGACGAGTAAGAATCGTACCTTTGAACATATTGCATTATGGACGATTGTTCAATTATTAGAAAGTGAAGATGTCCGCTTTTATAAATTTATTAACAATTGCCCTGATATCATAATGGCGATTAAAGATGTTGGTGCCAGTTCAAAATTATCATTGAATGCACAAGCAGAGAAAGATGGAAACATTGAGAATTTAGATGAAGAAGAAGTCCCCCAAATTGACTTATATGAACTAGTACAACAAATAACAGCTTTGCTTAAAATCTAGATGCCTAGGAATTACAGATAAATTTATTTAAGGCAAATATTCATTGTTCATGTTATGTATTTACTTCATATTATTTCAAAATTTTTTATATTGATTTATATTTTTTTCTATTTTTAGATGATTTTTAAAAGCATATGTTTTGCTTATTTTTAATTATTATTTGTGTGATGAAATTAGCTCATTTCATTACTACTTTTAGTTTATAATACAGTTGATCTTTTCAAATTATGGCTTATATTACAGTTTGTGGTATAGGTATCAAAATTTGTAATAAGCATTGGCTAAATCATTTAGCCCACCTTTGAAACTTCTGTAGTTTATATATATGTATGTGGTGACATTTACTTGACTTAAATATAATATAAGATCATATATAAAATAATAATATTAATTGAGGTTGCAATTGGATATTTGATATTGGGACACAAATTGTAATTCAACATATTCCAATAATATACACGTCTTGGAGACAGTTGATAATTCATTATATATCCACATTGCTTGAATTTCGAGTAATAAAGTAAGCCAAAAGGAAGCTTAATAGTCATACTGTTTTTGCCTCAAAGTAGATTATCACCCATCTCTAAAACGTCTTTTTCCTCAACCACCAACAATGGTAATGCCCATAAGATTCCCCGGAGCATAAAGAGATAAGTGAGGCTACTTGCGCCATGGAAAAAAGTAAACTTGAGCGGAATATACATCGATCAGAAAGAACTCTTATCAATCATATGAAAGGTAGACAATCAAGATCAGCAGTTGAAGAAGCGTTTCAAACTTTGAGCAACGTCGAAGGGAATTGGCTAACTAATAGGTTATTATATAATGCAAAAATGGGGGTGGCCGATGGAGAAATGTTTTATTGTTTCGTGGCAGATGCTCCATTGAAGAAACTCTCAAAACTATATATTTGATACAAAAATATCCTCTGCGAACCAGAAGCAAGTCATCAGCCAAAAAAACAAACTTTATTCTGGCGATGACCCTAGGATGGAGTAAAGAAAACTTCTTCTAGTGGTTCACCGTCATTGCGGCCTTTGATGTTTGATTCTAGCATGTGATGAAGTCTGTTTCAATTATATGGATACACCACCAGAAGATGACTGCTTAATCTCAATGAATAGTTCGAAAGAGATCATGTCAATATAGATTGATCAAAAAAATATTATCCATAACTAGGTAAGACTAACTGTAAACTCCCAATATGCATGATATGCGCAATATGCGGAGATTTCATTATGACCAATAAACAGTTCAATTACCACATCCAGAGCTCTTGTGTGAAAATCATTTGACAATTAAGTAAGGCTAGGAGAGCCAAGACAGAAATGTTCTATGAAAATACAATTGGTTATTATTTGGCAAAAGAAAAACCTGACGAAGCTAAAGACCATCAAAACCAAGGTAGACAGAATAAGAAACCTTCTAACTTTGAATGGAAAGTAGAAGAACGTGAACGAACATGTCAGGGAAATGTATCAGTATAAGTAGCTTATCGATGTACTAGAATATCTAGTGAATCCTTATTTTTGAGCGATCAATTACTCACCAAGAACAACCACCATTATAGCTATATTCTAAATAATGTATTGAGGAGTTCTAAATTTAATCAATAACATTTAATTTAACAAATAATATTTAAATATTTGAACATTAGAACATACAGTAATCAGATAACCAGAAATAAAACATAAATATAAATTTTATAGAAAGTCAGATTTGAAGGAATACAAATATATTCGAATATCATAAACTAACTCCAAAAGTTTTAAAATATTAAGAGAGCGTACACTTAGTAAATGTTACAGATGTTTCTATAGAGAAAATTAAGACAAGTAAAAACAAAGCATAAGAATTAAAGAATAAGATTCGAAATATCCATCTTTGTAGTTTCAGTATGTGGAGTTTGACGAGGAGATCGACCTACGTTTTCAAACTTTGATATTGATAAGTGGTTTGACTCATTTGTAGCATGAGTAGTGTAAGAAGAAGAAGTGGCAAGGGGAGGAGAAGAAGGAAGAAACCCAGAAGCCATACTGAAGTTCGACTTAAATAAGGAAGTCTGAGGAGGTTGTTGTATAGAAGGTAGTTTTGTTTGTTGTTGTGTATTTATAGAAGATGAAGGGAGCATGGTCGGAGGATGTGGAGGAAGAACATCTAAGTTATTTGTGATGGAGTTCAAAGCTGGTAATTTGGATCCCATTGAACTCGAAAAGGGGTTGTTAAACTGGGGCGTCTGTGCCTTTGAAGACGGCGCTGTTGGATTTGACCGAATTACAGAAGGAAAATAAGTTTCTGAGCCAGTAAAATTGGAAAGGACAACAGACGAGCCTCGTCTATCAGGCTGAGACAAATTAGCAGGGGGTGGGAAGGCAGATGAAAATTGTTGTGCGTGATATGATGGTACTGAAGGAGGATAAGCATAGCTATTGCGACGACTGTTATTTTCACTTCCAGGCAACGATCCCGGTAGACTCCCGGGGAGACTTGGAGAGACACCAAGAAACTGTATTTGATGGTCTCCTGTATAGGGTCCTGGTACGACAGAATGCCTTCTTTGTATAGATGAAGGGGTCGAATTCAGAGGAGGAAGAGATACAACAGGAACCGAAGTTCGCCTATAAGGAGAGTGAAGTCCACCCATCACCATGTTCATAGACCTTATAGGAGCCATGTGACCATGAGGGCCCATAGGAGTAAAGGGAGTCGCTGACACCCGTCTACGTCTGTTAGCTCCTCCGTTCCACCAGTTTTTCACGGTGTTATCAGATCTGCCGTTAAGATGGCGGGCGATTTCAGCCCACCGTTTGCCATATCTGGCCACAAGCTCCTCAATATAAGCACCTTCTTCAGCCGATATGGGAGTATGGTTCAAGGAAGGTTTGAGATTCTGATGGTATCGCTCCCTACACTGCTTTGGGTTTCTACTACCTAAAGAATGGGCAATTCGAACCCAGTTAGTAGGACCATAGATATGAATCAATTCCATCAGCCGTTCATCTTCGTCCGGGGACCATGGACCTCTTCGATGTTGTGAGGACATGGTGAGAGTATTTTTATAGTGTTGCTTGAATTTAAATAGGATGTCAGTAAGCTGAGTCTACCAGTTGGGATCGGACGACTGATCCGAAGTGCGATGGCTGGATTTAGCTTATGAAGTTGGGTGCGTTCGAAAAGGCTATCCAGGGTTACCCTCCCTGCCTTTCCAACGAAGGCTAAAGTTCATCGCAGCTACCTGCATATGCACTCATAAGTGCAGCATCACGTGTGACCACTGCACGTGATTTGGTTGCAATATTTTGGAGACCTCCAAGGTCCTTTTTCATGAATCTATTTCTTCCTACAGAGCGACCCATGACTATAAAGGAACACTCACAGTCGCACTGTACTGATTCTGGCTGTGATCCGACTCGATTTCAGGCACCAGAACACCATAGCAGTATAGGTTCTATGGACTGCGACCAGGAGATTTCTGGAGGTCAGATTTTGGAATGCTGCGACTTTCAAAATTGTGATGAAGAAGTAGTGGGAATTTTATGTTGTGACGGACATCACAACCAGGAATACGACATCCCGGATTCCGAGACCCTATATCCAAATTCACCCCAGATAAATCATGATTGTGATATTTCTCACCAACAATTTAAACCTCATACATTTGGTACAGGAGTGCCGACTAATCAAAGAATAAGAATATGTCCACACGGACATCATCATTTACATGCTTCTAATGACGCTGAAACAAAAGATTGTTTCTTGCAACACCCAAATATAGGATCCGATAAACAATCTATACCTCCAAACATTGCTCTAACAAAGAATATTCCCTTACACTCACATACTAAACCATCAACTATCACCCCCATCAATTCACAAAATCAAATCAATTGGGGCCCTGAAATTCTAACAGGTCTGCAAGATCTATATGATACAGATTGGAACAAAGAAATTTTTCCTCCTTCTCAGTTAGATTATTCTTCCCCTACTACTTCAGATCCTCTTCCCTTAATTGATTTTGAATCAGAGTTCTGTAAGTTTTGCAAATATTGTGATGACCACGATCTTCAAGCAGAAACAAAGGGCACATACATATCGATATCGAACTCTTCTCAAAGCAAGAACATTCCCTCTTCAATATCACCTGGAGGTATTAATAATCAGTTACAACCTCAGAATAATCACTATTTAGAGTATCCACACAAAATCCAAAACAGACTGGAAAATTACCAGGAGTATATTTATCAAGATGAACATTCTTTGAAGAGCCAAAAGGATCTACTAGATGATTCAAAAAATTTCAATAATTCAAAGATTGAAGGTGATCATTATCAAGGTGAACATTCTTCGAAGAAACAAAAGGATCTACTAGATGATTCTAGAATCTTTAATAATTCAAAGATTGAAAATAATCATTACCAAAATAGTAGCAAAAATCTCAGGGAGACTCCTATTACTGGAATGTCAATTTTGGATCATCCCAACTGTAATCATATTCATAACAATTTATATTATTCGAGTGGACTTCCATCGCTTGCATCATCTACATCTGCTTCATCTCCTAATACCCCTAGCCCATCTGAAATGAACATTCATCAATTTAGCTACTCCTATAATCAAGCAAGCTCACTTTCTTCTCATTCCGTCCCTGTGTTGAAAAATTGTTGCCATAATCATATAGCAGAGGTTCCTGAGCATATGTATACAACGGACCGTGGAATAGCGAACCGAAAACAAAACGGGAGGAGTGGTGATATCAATCTAATTCAGAAAAACTATCCTCTTTGTAGATGGGAAAACTGTGATTCACATATTTCTGAATCATCCCAGCTAGAATCACATTTATTAAAAGATCATTTGTTAAATAATTACTTACATAGTGATTCACAAATTGATATTCAAAATATTATTAAGGAGTTATTATCATCTCCTAAAAATCACACACAGGAGAAGCCTATAGATTCACATTTACCCACTACCATTAATCCATTTCAATGTGAATGGGACAAATGTAACTATCAAAGTGAAAATCTTAAAACATTGATTGGACATATGCAAGAATCCCATGGGATTGCAAACTTAGAGAATACAGTTTTAGCGCCGTTAGATGGTATGGATATTACTTCTTCAAATCTTCTTCTAGAACATGTTACCACTTCTTCATCATTCGCTTCTACAAGTGTTCCTAATAAACCTCCAGGTACATATCCACAACCAGAAACCGCAAAATTAGACCCAAACATTACTCAGAAGATCAAGGAAGAATCAAAATATGATTTTTCTATACCTTTTAATAGACGATCAAATACTAAATATCAACGTGAACCACCCAATGAAAATCGATGTAAATGGGTTCATTCAAACGGTGAGCTTTGTAATAAATTATTTGATACTGAGCTTGAACTGTCAGAGCATGTTTGTGGAGATCACGTTGGCTCAAGACAAAAAGAATATATTTGTTGTTGGAAAAACTGTGAGAGGTATCAAAAACCCTTCAAACAGAGACAAAAAATTCTACGACATTTACATATTCACACAAACTACAAGCCATTCAAATGCAATTTTTGTGTTCAATGCTTCGCTGAAGAGGCCTTACTTAAACAACATATGAGGATTCATTCGGGTGAAAAACCATTCAAGTGTACTCTGTGTGCTAAGTCTTTTGCAGCCAGTACTGCGTTATCAGTTCATATGAGAACACATACAGGTGAAAAGCCATTAATATGTAAATGGCCTGGTTGTGGTAAAAGATTTAGTGAAAGTTCAAATCTTGCTAAACATATGAGAACACATAAGGCAGAAAAAATATACATTTGCCCCTATGATGATTGTAAGAAATCTTTTGTAAGAAATGATCAATTACAAAGACATTTATTGACTCATAATAAAAGTAAATCTAATAAAAGTTGGAGTAAAGAGAAAGAATCATCACTTGAAATCGAGAATTCTGGTAATGAAAGTTTAAAGTTACAAACTACAGGGAACGATGAAAGTCGGGGACATGATTCGATGATAGTAGCATGATAGAAATCTTGTAAATTTAACTTACAATTGTTATTTTACTATTATTAGGCAAATAACGATGAAAAAGAAAAGGGTCAATAAGGGCGTTGAAATAAAGGGCGAAGAATTACGAGTTAGAGTATCCGAAAAAATCGAATACATATAGTATACACACAATTCGAGTGTAGATAAAAAAATACAATTCTATCCCTAATTAGATTTCACTTTATATAGATATAAAAGTAGATGTTGTTAATGAATTATAAGTGATGTTACTAATGAGTTATAGTTGATATTACTAGTTTTTATTTTTACAGCTATAGTTTAATTATCGTTCTAATTGATTCTTGTGATTTAAAGACTTATAATTAGGACTTCTTAAGGGTCTCTGAAGAGCGCTCAATTTTACCCTTCTTCCTAATAAACGCGAATTATTTAGATTTTTAATTGCTTCAGTGGCGTCTTCGGGATTTTTATAGGTAACAGAAGCATAACCTTTTGATTTATCTGTACTTTCATCTATTGGAATGTCTATATTTTCAACTTCCCCATAATTTCCAAAGGCCCGTTGTAGCTTAAGTTTATCAGTAATTGAAATTATAAGATTAGGGCCTGGAAAATGTACAAATACTCCATGGTTAGGCGATTTACCACTTGATAAAGAAGAATTATTGTCTATAATCTTTGATCTGGATTTCATAAATTCATCGGAAGATTCGTATGTGGTATAGCTTGCACATAATGGAACTCCGTTAAAATCTGTATCATTCACGCTTTCCATGGCTTTAGAAGCTTCACCAAATGAGCTAAAACCGACATAACATTGCAATTGTGGTTCATCTTCAGTAATATTTCTAAAAATCCGAAGTTCATCAATTTTACCAAATTGTTGAAGATATTCAATAACTTCATCCTTAGTCGTTTCAATTGGAAAATTCTCAATATATATTTTACTTAAAATCTTCTCTAATTGAGAACGATTTTTAAATTTGTTAAAAGGATTTTTATAGTTTATTTTGATTTTCTTGTCACCAAAAGCTACCCCATTTAAGATTTCTTTTAATTTTTGAGCTTTATCTAATGACATATACCCAACAATACATGTTCCATTTTTAATGTTTTCTTGATATGATATAATATTTTGTTCTGTAAAGTCAGTGTCATAGTTTTCCAAATTCATAATTATGTCTTTTTTGCTAATATCACGAGGAAGGTTCTGAATAAATAATGTCCAAGTTTTCGGTAAATCGGATTTCAGCTGATCATCTCGTTTTGGAGAGTCTATATCAAACCTATGGCTATGGGCATAGTAGTTTGGACTATTAGGTATAAGAACTTTGATGTTTGATTTTTTAAAATCTCTATTTATACTTAGAGCATCCAATAATATGTTAGAGGAGTTTCCGAATGATTTTGAGTAGTTAGGATCGGGAAATTGAATAGAGCATTGTGATCCATCAATAATATGATTATTTAACGAATCTTTTGCTTCTATTGCATCATGTATATTTTGAAATGTAATGAAACAAAAAGTTCTGGGAAACCCTTGTTTATCAACAGGAATAAACATTGAATCAATTTCACCATAATTTGAAAATATCCCCTTCAATTGCCTTCTTTTATTTAAAAGGGTAAAATTTGATAAATTTCCAATATAGATTTCATTTCTTGGGGTCTTATAATCAAGATTTTTTGATAAAACTTTGGCTAAGGTCAGAGTTACTTCGTGATTTTGAATTTTAAGCGCCCCGTTTAACTTTTCAATTGCTTTACTAGCGCTTTCAGAATTTCTAAAATAGATGAAACCAATTCTAGTCGGTTTTCCAGTAGGTAGACGTTTTATACTATAATCGATAATTTCACCAAAGTTTTCGAAACATGCTTTTAGTTCATTCGGCTCTAAAGATACTGGCAAATTTTTAATGCAGAGCGAAGATCCAGGAACATCTCTCACCTTAATATCTTTTTCGTTATAATTAATACTATCACTAATGTTATTGAGATTGGTAGTTGTATTAAGAACTTTATAATTAGTACTTGATGAATGAAAAGGATGGACCGAAAGTTGGTTTGGAGCTCGATGAAATAAAATAGATACCAAGCTTAAGGTATTGACATTCCTTAAATAAGATCTTAAAATTATTTCATAATGGTTTCTTTGCAATTGAAATTGCTTACAACCAGCTAAAAGTCTCATATCATAATAATCATTTTTTATATTTTGATATCAAATTTTGTTATAAATGGTGCGTAGCACGTGCGTCCAATAATTACGTAAAAAACATATATTAAGAATTATGGGACCCCTGAAGTGCCCTATATCTTACATCAATAAAATGATATATTTGGACTTTTGTGTTTACGTTCTTTATTTGGAATTCAAAATAGGGGAGTATATATAAATATAAAGTTAAAAAATCCGCACTGATATTATGCTACGAATGCTGTTCAAACCAATTATTAATCAGGAATTATTTATAGTATATCAATTCTTTAATTTATTTATTGATTCAAAAGGATATATAAATGCATATACACCTAGCATAATTCACATTTCAGTTTATTCCCTGTAAAGTATGATTTCACTTTGTTTAAAGTATCTTCTTTGATCTTCATCGATCAGTACCAAACTGAGGAAGGTTCTTGTAGAGAATTTCTTATTTACATCCCTGAAAGTTGGTGTTAAATCAAAGCCCCCTAAAAATAGGCGGATTGGTATTGTTTCCCCTCTAACTGGAGCTCCATCCATAATTTCGAACCGGACAAGAGTTTCGCTATCGTTTAGCTGATTTGGAGGAACTCCAACAGTTTCTCGGCGTATAATAGATAATTCCATATGCTTTATTTTTAATCTCACTAATAAGAAATATATCCGCCCAACAATTACATCTTTCAAATGATACCGCGATTTACTATATTCAAACTCGATGTGAAGACACTCTTCAATACCGACATCCATTTTAACGGAACTTATTGTGTCTGGTGGAATCTTGTAGGAGTAAACCCAAACGTCTTTCTCTCTGATAACATCGGCCGTTCTTCTCGCAACTATTACTCGAACATAATAGCGTAATTTGACATTTGTACCTGTGTAGCTTTCGAATTGTTTCTCAACATTTTTGAATTCAAATGAGAATGTCTCTGGGTGTCTAATTTCAGAAGGTGCAGCTAACTCTTGTGTGAGTGATAGAAAATCATCATGCTGGCCCTGATCTTTTGCCATTTCAATTGAACCAATGAATTGAACCTTTATGCCCAAATGTTCCAATCTTTTGCCATCACGAACTCGAATTGTGACAGTGCCTTTCACAGACTCCCCATCCTTATATAGTGGTACCTTGTCTCGACGGCCATTCTTTCCCTTAACATCAACATTTTGTCTAGTATCTTCACCATCCAAACGAATTTCTATCTCTAGTGGAGATTTGAAAAAAAGGGACATGGTTGATGATAATTATAGATATTAGATAGTTATAGAGGTTTAATGCATTGTTTCGGGGCAGGGTAACACTACGTACGTTTAAGTTTGGCTTATTGTGTTATACACAGGAACCGAGAGATCTGATCCGCTTTCCTATCGGAAGAAATTTATGAGAGGAGGGCAGAAGAGGTGAGTCTAAGATTGCCTACGAGGAATCTCTCGCCATTGATCTGCTAAACAGGAAAAGTTTGGCAGATTATGAAGTGAACACTCCATAGGAAGATCACTCAGAAAAAAAGCACAACCACACTGGTTGTAAAACTGCAGAACGCATTGAGGCTAACAGAGATAACATAAGCAGAAGCTATATTTACAATCTTCAGATTCCAAAAAAGAAAGTGATCGTAGTGATATTTTTAGTTTGAAGGTTCGAATGGCCTAGGTGTGTTTGACCCTTTAGTCACTTTATTCAGCCTCACTGAAATGAGCTCCATTACCCGGGCTTTCTTAGAAAAATAATAATTATTATTATAATTATAGGTTAGTAAACTTTTTCGCCGTTTTTTTTCAATTGGGCCTTAAGTTTCTGTCTATCAAAAGTTCGTGTTTATCACCATAAAAGCTATGGCACCTACCGACCGCATATCTCTTTTTTCTAGGCATATAGGCATTTCGAATGAAGCCATTATAGTTGCTCCATCCTTTCCAGAAAATACTTTTCCTCACCTACCTCCGAGATCAGAACTGTTATTAATATCGCGCGCTCAATATGGTAAAGAATCATCCCATGATTTCAGCCCCCTATTTGCTAATCAAAGTTATTCGACCCAAATATATCCTAGAAATTATTCTACAAATCAAGATAAAACACACTTTAAGGTTTCACCATCAATAGAGTTTGGAAATGTTATCACAAAAAAAAAATCAATAAGTGAAACAAATATTAATGATCCCTTGAGAATAGAAACAATCAAGCAGTCTATTTCACTGTTGAGAAAACTATTTTATTCAACAAAAAAAGATTCTCGAGGCTACATTGTGTGGGGTCCTCGCTCTCTTGGTCGGGATATAGTTAGTTCAAACTTAATCCAATATGATGAACGAGCTCTCGTTTTATCAACAGGTTATTTTGGAAATGAGTTTGCTAACAGCTTAGGAATTCATGGCGTAGCTGTTGATGTTTTGACAGCTAAACTTGGAGAAACTGTTGGTGAATCAGATATAGAAAAGCAATTAAATGAAACGAAGTATAAACTAATTACAATAACACATGTTGATGGATCCACTGGTGTTTTAACTGATCTACAAAGAATTTCAAAGATAGTACATAAAATATCACCATCAACTTTAATAGTTGTTGATGCTATATACTCAACAGGAGTTGAGGAAATTAGGTTTGATGATTGGAAATTGGATTTTGTGATCACTTCATTTAAAGAAGATGTAAAAAGCTCCTCTGGAGTATGTATATGTTATGCATCTGGTCGTGCTCTAGAAGGTGTAAATGGAAATTTAAACATCTCAAAATCATCTATTACTGATTTTGATCGATTGACACGAATTGTGAGAACACATGAAACTGAAAATAACAATTCTATAAAAATAGAGAACACAGAGGATATAAAAATGGAGGTAGAAATGAAGGCTTTAAACAACCGACTAGATAAAATGATTGGATCTTCGAATATATGTCTTAACAATTGGTTTCAAGAAAAACAAGATATTTCCAATCAACTGAAAGATGCTTTGATTGCATTAGATTTGAAATTTGTTTCCAATTACCCAGAGATGACCTCAAACAGTCTAATTTCTGTGTACTTACCTGATAACATTTCTACAGATAAATTTTTTAGAAATGCGAAAAAGGAAACGAGAATACTCAAAGGAATTCATGGAGATATTGCACAGAAGTACTTCAGAATTGATAGATCAGGTATCAACAACAGTGATACTGATACTAATATAAAGGAACTCATAGAAACCATTAAATCTGCAATCGACAATTCTATTAATGTAGTTTAGCCTATCATAGATGTATAATATGGTATAATACATAATAGATACCAAACATCAAAAGTAGCCTGTTCTGAGATCTACACATAGTGGTAAACTTGAGATCAGCTGTAATATGTATTGAAATTAGCCATATCATCAGGAAATTTAACACTAAAAGTAACTTCACTAAAATGTTAATTCTGGTTATTGGTGATCTACACATTCCAGATAGGGCATCAGTATGCTTAATAAATCATGCTTCTCTACTCGATGTTCTTTAAACTAACAAATCAATCTCCATCTTTAGGAACTACCACTTAAGGTAAACTTACACTCTTATATTCGACTCTTTATCTATTATTAACATTTTATTCCAGTTCCGCAAACTACTGACTCCCGGTAAAATATCACAAGTTATATGTTTAGGAAATGTCACAACCTCTCCACAAATGACAGATTTCCTCAGATCTCTTTCTCCCGATTTTCAATTAGTAAAAGGAGAATTCGATGAAAATCCGGTTATAGCTTTATCAAAAGTCACTACACATGATGAATTAAGGATTGGTTTTACTAATGGGTTCACAATACTTCCAAATGGAGATTCAATGGCATTGTTGACCACAGCAAGACAAATGGACGTAGACATACTATTATATGGTGGCACAAGCAGAGTCGAGGCTTATACTTTAGATGGCAAGTTCTTCATTAATCCAGGTAGTGCTACCGGTGCATTCTCGTCAAAGTGGCCCGATAATTATGAACCACTTACTGAAGCTACAGAATCAGATCGCGAAAACGGATATAAAGAAAAAGGTAATAGTGTCGGAGAAGAAGAACCAAAGAAACAGGATTTGTTTTCTGCTTCAAAACGGGGCGACCCTATTCCGAGTTTTTGTTTGTTGGATGTTCAAGGACCTCTTTGTGTCTTGTATATTTATTCAATATTCGATGGAGAAGTTAAAGTTGATAGAGTCAGTTACCAAAAAGATTTGAATGTTTAACATACTTTAGGTAGATACATTAAGCTTCTACAATTATATACCCTCATAAACGGACATTCACTCTGTATGCGTATAATTATCGGCTAAATCTAAACTTTTCCCTCTCTACTACATCTTCAGAGAATCTGATTAAGAATACAGTTCGTAGTGGAAATCCATCAACAGGATCTGAATGAGCAGTGATTTTAGCGGTAAAAAGGGCACTATCTAGAACGGCTTCGATTATTCCACCCATAAATGCAGCACAATTCAGCTGAGAAATGTCCTTTGGTGGAGTAATGAACTGGCTTACCATCGGACATTTATCAATTAACATATATTCCGTGTCTTGACTCTGCGATTTTTCTAACTCATCGGCGGTGCGTCCAAACAAAGTACGCCAGACCGTTGTGTGAACAAACTGAAGGATTTCGATTATTTTTAAACCTCGCTTGGCATTCTTTATCTCTCTGAGAAGTAATAGTTCATAAACTTTCTGACCAACTCGATATCCCAGTTTATTCAATCTATTTTCCAGATCAACCAGACCTTTGCTTTTTGCATGTTGATTTGCAAGTATTTCTGCATATAGAAAAGAAAATGCTGAAAGCGAGATCTCTGGGGTCCTTCTATTCAGATTTTTATCATATATGGCGCCAGATGATTTGACTGAGAGGTTCGTTATAGTGCTTGTAGTAGTTGGGGGAGACGGGGTCGGACTACCAGCAAGGCTTCTGAGATGAGACTGAGCTGAGATTGAGCGCAGACTGGACCGTCTTGATGAAGCAGAGTCACGATACGTTGCCATGGAGTTTGCTGTGATAAAATAGAGGTCACGTGTATGTTCCTTTGGTCAGTTTTGTGTGGATTGCTGATGGATCAATTTCCTGGATGGTTTCGCATTTTATTGTTGATACATCCGTTCTCCTCATGTCGCGCTTATTCCAATGAAATCGAACTCCTTTCCTTAATCACTACCATTCGGAGGCAAAAGAATGTATGGAAAAAGGAGATTTGGTGTATACCATGATACCAAGAATGGTTGCAAGATAAGAAGACGGGCATCTGGAGTAGTCGAAAAATATACCCTTAATGGTTGGTTATACCCTACATATCATGCTACTACATATCCAATAGATGACGCTAACATACTTCGTGTATAGATGATATCTTTTCTAACGAAGAGGACGGGGACGCTTTGAATTCACTGTTACAAACAAAATCGAGAAGCTTAAGCGTTAACTCATCACACGTGTATGCGAACGGCCTCGAAAATGGGCCCGATGATAGCCACGAGGTAGAGTATTTTTTTAAGCGAGAAAAGCCTACAGCAAATATGGACCCAAATCGCCCCACGAAGAAGAAAAAAAGTAAACACCTAAGTGATATATCTAACCTGAAAAAGAGGATTATGAAGAACGAAAAGGATGTCATGGAAAAGATAAATTTAAAGAATCGGGCTCCCGAACCCACAGCTGATATAAATGATGATGACTTGAAACAGGCTCAGCCTGAAAGGGTGAGGTTTGCAGAGTTTTTATACGAAAAAGTTCTTGAAGATCCTGCTAATACAAAGTATCTAATGGAAACCGATGAAGACGGCGGTGGAGATTCTACCAGTATGGACATATCTGATCTGAAGACTACAATCACAATTCCGGTAACTCCTACTGTTGAAAAGATTACATTTAAAGTGAAAAGGAAGAGGGGACACCCGATCACAGCCATGGTGCGTGACTCTGGAGTTGAGGTTGGAGTTCTGAGTAGGAAATATGGGCAGATGCTGGCAGAATGCAGCTCAGACAGCGATGAGCTAAACTTGTTAAGGTAGTCATGTGAACGTGGCGTTTCGGGGAAATACGGTGTGTGGGTGTACGTTGCCCTTATTTTATTTATTGCATTCCAACTAAACTTTTTCCCTCTTCCGAAACTGTTTAGATCCTATTTGCCCCCCACCGGCTACTTTTTCTCTCTTTCAATGCTTTTTACATCAACCCGGTTCTACAACAACTATTGCTGAATCTGTTTATATTTGGCTTACTTCAAACTTACAGCTCTAACACGCAAATCCCATTTTTGCATTATATTAGCAATCAAAACACTCATTGCTATATATACGAACACAACCACAAATATTTATATATATTCCCAGTAATTTTACATTTTTATTGAATAATATGGCAGCACAATCGAAGCAGGCTCGACGTTCTCCCAATAATAGAATAATAAAAGTTGGAAACATTGAACTAATTACCAGCAACTTCGACTCCTCTTACGTTTCAAATGAAACACCCTCCCACTCTATACAAAAAAATCTGACCCGACTTCCCTTCCACATTAATACGCGAACGAATTTTAAAGGGGGTTTACCATCTGACCTAGCAGGTGATAATACCTCAAATCTTTATTCACCCCCTTATGTCAAAATATCTTCTCCGATGCTGGATACAAATGAACAATGCGTCGAATTAAGTGAGGTAAAGACCCCGAAATCGATGTGCAGTGTTGAAAGCGAATCAGAATCAGATATCGATGTTTCAACTGAAGAATCCGATGTCGTTTTAAACTATCAAGAGTCTATGTCACAACTTGGGAATTGTAAAGTTTCTCAAACAATAATGTCTAGTTTTGAAGATTCTCGACTTGATCAGATTCGAAGTGTAATACGGGAACAATTCGACTTTGAAATTTTACTTAAACATCGGGAGGCACAAAATATAGACAACCTGATTAATAAAGTTAAGGCAATGATGCTGAAGATAGAGAAGCATACAGAAGCAAAAAATAAGGGTATATTAATTGAGCCTACCCAAACTCCGTCGCCTCCTGTTATGGATAGTATGGCGGAAGATTCACACAACACAGGTTACATACCCATGAAAACTCGATCACAAACTTTGACACTTCGTCCAAACCGACTATATCAATCGGCGATTCATTGCATTTGCCGAAGAAGAGATGGATTACTTGTGAAAATGCAATGTCTTTATTGTGGTAGAAGCAATTTTAATGGTGTTCAAGGTTTCATCAATCATAATAGATTAGCCCATGGGAAAGAATATTCTTGTCATGATATAGCTCTAGAGACATGCGGAATTATTCTGGAGGATCAGGATGCAGAAGGATTAAATATAATGAAGGCTAACAATTTGACATTGGAAGATATAAGAAAGATAAACGAGCGGCTTTCTGGTAGTTCGATTGCACCTGATGACGTTTCACATTTTTTCGGTCAATCAAGCACATATATTCCCAGAAGATTTGCAAATAAAAGGTCGCTAAGTGATACGATCCACACGACAATAAACTTAAAACAACTGATTAACAAGAAACAGAAATTCAACAATAATGAAAGTTTTGATGCTTTAGTTAAGACGACAGTAGAAAAAGTGGAAAAGAGCTATTTATTTGAGAATGAAGAAGAAGAGGAGATTGGACCTGAAGGTTCGGAACATAGGAATAGCACATCGGTTAAACCGGATGCAACGCCATTCGAACGGGCGATTGCTGAGGCTCGTAAACTAAACATCGATGTTGAAAAAGAATTAGCGCTTGGCTCAGATAAATCAATTAAGAAACAAAAGGGAAGAAATCGAAGAAAAAGCAAAGCTGGAGGCTTTCGACCTAAGGGGTCAATCATGAGTCATGCTCGAACTCAGAGTACTACCTCAAGTGACTCGTTGGACGCAGATTATAAGGAGCACCGACCACTAAAGATCATTTTACCCAAGGTTTATCGAAAGAGGGATGTATGCAAAGATCAAGATAACGATTCGACCGGAATAGGATTCCATATCACGAGGTCTAGAAGTCGAATCATTGGTCAAGAAGAATCATAGCAGCAATAGTAGTTTGAATCAGAAGTAAGTCTGAAATATATATAACAATTGCAATTGCGGCAAATACATATGAAACTAGCTGATATTTGTTTATTAAATCCTAAATATTAGCTCTGATATTTTTTTATTCTAACACTATAATTATATAGTAAATAAATCAAGAACTCTGAAATAAAAGAAAATGTAAGCTTGTGATAATTAAAGTAGAAAATAAAGTGGAAACACAAAGAAGACTCAAACCCTGTCATAGGCTTTTGAAGTTGGTGGCGTTTTATGTGTATTAATCATTATGTGTCATTGCAGGTGACGACTATATAAGGCTCCTCCGCCAATCCATCTCATCTCATCTCCTTTTCTCTCTCTCTCTCTCTCTCTCTCTCTCTTCTTTCTTACACTTCGCACTGCTCTCTTCCTACAATGAATTTTGTACCTATTAACGATAATGAGGACTTGCCTCCAAGGCGAAGATCTTCTAGTCTTCTAACTATAACTCATGTTCAACCAGAAACGATGGAGGAGGAATGCGATCAGATTATTAACCCAAACATCAACGCTAACTGGGTGAACTTCAAGGGTAAGTCACTTTGTATTTCTTTTTTACCCTTTTCTATAGATTCCTAACAGGTGTCCTTTCTAGGTGCATGGGCCATTCATTTTTTGATAATTGCCTTACTTAAAGTATCCTACGATTTGCTACCAGGAGTTTCCCAGGAGCTCTCCTGGACTTTCACAAACACAACGTACGTCGTAGGTTCATATATCATGTTCCATGGCATCAAAGGTGTTCCATTTGAATTTAACGGCGGTGCCTATGATAATCTTACAATGTGGGAACAAATTGATGGGGGTGACCAATATACTCCCGCAAAGAAATTCTTACTTGGGGTCCCGGTGGGGTTGTTCTTGATATCAACTCATTATAGTCATTACGATCTAAATGCCTTTATTTTTAACAGTGCTATTTGTATGGTTGGCGTTATTCCAAAACTTCCAAGTGTAAGTGTATTCTAACTTTTTGGTTTATTTTACCCCACACGTTACTAACATACTTTTCATTTCTAGACACATCGATTACGGATTAATTTGTTAGACTTTACTGGTGATAAAGGTTTCTATTAAGTCTGCTACTATGAAATGTCTATTTACTTCTAAATAAAATGTGTTGTTTATTTTGTTGATTTTCATGTCTTTTGGATTGATTTTTATTGTTACTATTGAGCATGAGTGGGGAATACGGGTCTATGGCGTCGAAAGCATCTTATGGCTGTAAATAAAAAGGATTGGAAAAAAGAGTTTATTTAGTATAATAACTACATATGGTAAATATCAGGTATTCAATTGTCTCAAATATTTGTTTTCAATCCAAGCTTAAGGCTTTTATATACAAATAATAGTAATTATTCCATGTAATTGAGCAGCCAATGTTAAGGCATGCATAAAATTGAGCTTCTTTTTGATTTTTTGATTTTTTAATTTTTCTTCTAGAATATCATTTGAGGTTGCCGTTTTTTTTTCCAGTAAATTTAGCTAGCCATTGATAACTACTTACCTTATAAGCTTATTTGGGCCTGGTAATATCAATGTGGTTGCTGATTCATCGCAAAAGCTGTATAAGATGTTCACACTTGGTTGTGAAAAAATCCAAACAATGCCAATTACCATGGCAAAACCGGAAATATAATCAATCTTCAATACAACTGCAATCCAAAAGTAAAAGACCAGTTATAGAAGATTCGAATCTTCCGCAACAGCCAGGTCATGTTCCAGTTGCCAATAGCAATATAAAGGAACCCCGGTTATCTACAAGGTATGTTCAAAGAAATTAATCATATGATATTATAGTCAATGTAAAATTAACATAATTATAAAATATAAATCAGATGGTTCTATTCTTCGGATATACCAAAATGGAAGCCTTCATATCTAGATCTACCCTCAAAGTCCACTTCCCCCCAGAAAAGAGAACCGTTAAAATTTGTTCCCTTCTCAATTCCTGATTCAAGATTACTAGAGCGCGAGTACCAAAAGCTTGTCAATTCAATTGCAAGTTCAAGACATAAGCCCACTTCCAAAGTAATTGTCCCGGTTCTAGAAGACAAGCTATTTGAAGTAGATCTGCTTCAGAGGCAAATTCAACCTGTTTATTGGGACGGTCCCATTTTCGAAGTTAGAAGAGGTACTTGGTTTGATGGAGACGATAAGCCTTGCAATGAAAGGTTGGCCGATAAACTAGAGGAGGGTTATCAATACATGAAGCCATTCTTGAAAGAAAATACAGAACTAAATGTGGACTCCATGAAACTTATTAAAGATGATAATCAAACAAAAAGCAAGAAAGAGATAAAACAAAATTTGATTTATAGTTTAGATATTTCAGATGATTCAAGCTATGTTTTATATCTATCTGATGGTAAATCTGCATATATTATACCCAAGACTTTATATGATACAATTCCAAAGCCTTTGTTAGAAGTTTTCCCGGATTTGGTGAGTTTAGGTGCTAAAAAGGTAACAAGAAGTATTCCGAAATCCCTGATTAATAATAAGGAAGTTGAGGATAGCAAACGTAAAGATGAGGAAGATGTGGACATGAGCTTGATGGCTAAAGCACAACTAGAGTTCACTTCTGCTTTAGTTGGCGGATCATCTTCAAGTGAGAAAAAAGAAGTTGAAAGTGAGATGGAGCATGACTACAATGATGATACATCGGATAGTAATGAAGGAAGAAAAATTGATCATTTGGTGCTCTGTGTTCATGGTATTGGGCAGCAACTTAGCTCAAAAATTGATACTATCACCTTTTCCCATTCTATTAATAATTTAAGAAAGACAATGAAAAATGTTTATTCAGATTCTAAGGTTCTTCCAAATCTGATTAACAGTTCAGTAATTCTAGATGACAAGAATCCCAAGTATGATGAAGATGCTGTAAAAGAGCTGAGAAATAATCATAGAGTTCAAGTTTTGCCAATTACCTGGAGACACAAAATGAGTTTCAACCCGGTTAATGATCATAAGCAAAAGAAAGATGATTTACCTTCTCTACAAGATGTTACTGTTAATTCCATAAAGCCCGTTCGTGGTATAGTTGGTAATGTTTTATTGGACATTTTATTATACTATGAGCCAGAATATCGCAAGGAGATAAAATCTGTGGTCATTTCGGAATTAAATAGGTTATATTGGTTGTTCAAAGAAAAAAACCCAAGTTATGATGGTGATGTTAGTATTTTGGCTCATTCTCTTGGTTCCACGATTGTCTTGGACATTCTAAGTGAACAACCTTCCAAACCACCTGATGATATCAACTATGAGGATATTAAAACAAGCGATAAATATATATCGTTCAATGTCAAGAATCTTTTCACGATTGGATCTCCAAATGGTGCGTTCAAGTTGATGAATAAGAAGACAATTGGACCGCGATCTGAGAGCAATCCTGAAATAATTAATGATAATATTTTAAGACCTAAAGTCAATAACTTTTATAACATATTTCATCCTTCTGATCCTGTTAGTTATAGAGTGGAACCATTAATTTGTTCCGAAATGGCTAAATTTGAAGCAGAATCAACTCCATACGTTAAAAAAGATATCAATTTGCAACTTTCAGAAATAGCTTCAATTGGAGCAGATTTAACAAATAAACTGGCTCAAGTTACTGACAAATTTTCAGATTTCGTCACCAATATGCCTGCGTTTACGAAAGAATATGAAAATTTTTTGGGAATTTCAACCGAATTTACAGCAATGATTGAAAATAAATGGAAAGATAAAAAAGCGAACAATGCTGAAACAAAAAAATTAGATCAAGAAATAATAAATTCAAAAACTTTAGATCCCAAAGGAAAATATGTAGAAATACCCGAAAATGCACTGAAAGTTTTAAAGGCTTGTAATAGAAATGGCCGTGTTGATTATTCTTTACCTCGAGGTTATCTTGATTTCTCGATTATAACAGTTCTAAGTTCTCATGTCGAATATTTTGAAGATGAAAACCTTACTTATTTTTTATTATATGAATTGCTTAAAGGAGACAATCAGAAACCAAAATCAGAGGCTAGCGCTAAAAAAGGAAAATTGCTAATGAAAGAGATCTAGAATGCAAATTATTAAAAACCAAGCAAAATAATAATATTATACTGTATGGATCTTTATCTATAAAATATACACAACAATCATACAATCATATAAGACCATCTAAAGTCTGTTCCGAATCTTCTTTTATTAACTTCAGCATGCCCTCGGGTAATATTGGCTCACCTGATTCGTCAGTAACATATCTAAAAGGCATTTCAGTCGTCTCGTGTTTATTAAACTTGAATTCTGGGAAATCAGCAAATGGTATTTTATCAAATGGGACTATTTTATAAGTTTCGTGTTAAAATTTGGTGCAATGATAAATAATAGTTCTAGACTCTAACTTACTCTTTTTATCAACTATTAGTTGTGTAACTCTAACAGCGGTGTCTGTAGTCATCTGTTTAGCCCCGAGTCTTTTCCCCACAAATCCATATTTTCGTCTCAATTCTCCAGTTCTGTCTCTTGGAGGATGATCACCTAGAATTCCTCCAAATACAAAATAATCAAATTTTTCCGCATCTTCTGGTACCAAGTCAGTTTCTGCAGCGGGATCTAAAAGACAAACCCTAGATTTTTCAATATTCGGTATACCTTGAAAAACATTGGGTAAACTAATTGCTTCTTCAGTGGTCCATTGAAGACCCACATCCTTCAACTGTTGAGGAATCTCAATTTCTGTTGTCGAATCCGGCAAGGATGTTAAAAAAAGGTTCTCTCTGCCAACGTCCTTAATAATGGCAGAGTACTCTAAGATTACCCAGTCAGAGAACCCATGTTCCATATGTTCAATTATATATTTCATTTCTACTATATTTATTTACTAAAATTTTGTTTCCACTTTCTATCTTCGCAGTGCTAGTAGTTACACCATTCTGAGGTATACGCTTATCAATATTATATCAAGATAACTTCATACAATTCATTTACCTTAAAAATTGCGTCTGTTGGTAATTATTGCGCACACTGGATCCTTAGTGATTCCATATAGAATGTTAATGCTTATATTGGTAGCTATATATTTATATATTTAGCTTGTTGTGATGCCATATTGTAATGATGAATTTCATGATTGAGATTATATTGAACTCAGTAGCATAAAAAACTTGACAAGGTTCAGCTGCAGGAAATGTATCATTTGCGGTAGTCTAATAGATGATTAGCAGTGTTTTTCAACACATTATTTTCCCAATGGTTATATAGGAGTGATTCCGAGTAGATATAATTTTAAAATAAATATTGCATATAAGATCTTATACAAAAATTGATATTGTAGGAGATCTAAGACACAGTCGATGCACTTATAAGCCTTATAATACCTATTTCCTACCAGTTGTATTTCTAGTGCAATCATTGCAATGTGGATAGCATAAGTTATAGACCCTAAAAAGCGCATTGCATTATCAGCACCAAATATATGAATTGCAATGTCTCGCCACAACAACAATTTTATATAGTGTTTAGATGTAATCTTCTACAATTTTCAGGTTTCCAGAAGCTATAAATTATATATATATCAAGATTTCAATTAAAGTGGTTAATATCACACTAGGCAATTTCAAAGTTACTCCAGTTGCTAATACTAATGAGTTTGGTCGGTATATATAGTACTATTATACCTATAGCTATAGCGAGTTGAGGACTGATTAGGATTATTTTTACATCTTATATAGATTATAATTTTTATTATATCTCACCTCACGCATCGCTTCTTAAAAATTCACTTACATATATTTATATCTATAATATACGGATGTTTAGGTATCAATCTTAATCTCAATCTATAGCTAGAGCGAGATACATTAATATGATTGACTCGTGTATCTACATATAGCTTGAGATGAAGACCCTATATGCAACATTACTAGTATCAGATGAATTGGTATATTGTATAAGTGATCAGTAACCTTGATTATTCTTCTGGTTTTTATGATGTATATTTTTCTTCTTTCCCATGTATAAAGCGAAGTAATTATTGTTGGATATTAAAAGTTATATTTTTCATTCTGCAAAAGAAGATACTTAAAAGTGGTGCATGCATAATATCTAGATGCACCTAATATTGATGCATGTTATCAGGTTTCAGCTGCAGAATCTATAAGGACATAAATATTTGGATATTTATAGTCAATCACATACCATAATTTTTGTTTATAATGCCATTCTAATACAAATATTTAGTCGGATGATATCTCCATTTATAAAAGTGCTAGTATTGCTATAATATTCTTTCAACTAAAATATGGTGTTCAAGCAGGTGGATTACGAGTACAATCAAGAACTTAATGATATCTATGCAACTGAGTCTGCTTATTCCCGAGGGTCGGTTACAACTTTAAACAGATGGGAATCGTTTAAAGCTAGTTTTCAAAAAGCATACTATGAAGAGCCTGATCGCACGCTCAGCGATATGGAAAGAGCCATTATCGCTACATCAAGAGTACCTCTAATGCGTAGGTTACAAGGTAGACATCTTACAATGATTGCAATCGGTGGGTCTATAGGGACTGGTCTGTTCATTGGTTCTGGAGCAGCATTAAAGAGCGGAGGACCTGCTGCATTAATATTCGGATTTTTCATCGTGGGTGCTATGATATTTTGCACTACACATGCTCTTGGTGAGTTAGCTGTGGCATTTCCAACGGTAGGCGGTGCTTCATCTTTTTCTACAAGATTTCTCGACCCAGCATGGGGGTTTGCAATGGGATGGAACTATGCAATCTGTTGGATGGTAGTTTTGCCTCTTGAGCTTGTAGTAGCTACAATTATTGTTCAATACTGGAATGATCAAATAAATAGCGCTGTTTTTGCACTTATTTTTTATTTGTTTGTCGTGATAGTGAACCTTTTTGGTGTTAGGGGATATGGTGAAACCGAATTTGTATTTTCTACATTTAAACTTATTGCGATTACGGTTTTTATAATCATGGGATTAGTTTTAATTTGTGGAGGTGGCCCCAAAGGTGGCTATATAGGCGCTAAATATTGGCATAACCCAGGTCCACTATCACATGGTTTCAAAGGTATTTGTACAGTTTTTGTTACGGCCTCTTTTTCTTTTGGTGGTACCGAGATTGTTGGTTTGGCAGCGGCTGAAACTGAGAATCCTCAAATCGAACTCCCAAGGGCTACTAGACAAGTTTTTTGGAGAATTATCATATTTTATCTCATTACTTTAACAATCATTTGCTTTCTAGTTCCATATAACAATACCTCATTAGGAAGTGGTAGCTATGACCCGAAGGCAAGCCCATTTATCATTGCAACAACTAGGGCAGGAATTGAAGGAATTGGGACATTCTTGAATCTAGTCATTTTAATTTCAGTTATATCCGTTGCAAATTCCTCTGTATTCGCTTGTTCGCGGACGCTTGCTGCTCTTTCCTTACAGGATCAAGCTCCAAAGTTTCTCTCGTATGTCGATGTTAGAGGAAGACCTTTAGGTGCTTTAGCAGTTAATCTTGGATTCGGCCTACTATGTTTCACAGCAACTTCTGATAACGCTACTAATATATTCAACTGGCTTGCTGCTATTGCAGGTCTTTCATTTATTTTCACTTGGGGGTCAATATGTGCCGCACACCTCAGGTTTAGATATGCACTGAAAATCAATGGAAGGGGAACCGATGAACTTGTATTTATTTCCCAAACAGGAATAATTGGATCAACTTTTGGCCTTTTAGTCAATTTTTTAATATTAATTGCTCAATTTTGGATTGGTTTGTATCCTATAGGTTCAAAAAAACCTAATGTTGTCTCCTTTATGCAAGCCTACATGGCATTTTTTGTGGTCTTTATATTCTGGTTGGGATATAAGATCTGGAAAAAACAGTGGAGCATATGGGTCAGAGCATATGATATTGATATAGACATTGGAAGAAAAGAACATGATCTTGATTTGTTAAAACAAGAAATATTAGATGAAAAGGAGTATATTGCTTCTAGACCATTTTACTATCGGTTTTATAGAAGTTGGTGTTGAACATTAATTATTATGTGTACTTATACTATAGTTGTAGCTGGTCGATACTAAGTATGTAAATATTACATTATTTTTCTTCACTATTCTATATATTGATGAATTTAGCGTTACTTCTGCTGAATTCGGTAACTCTTTTTGAGTATATAAATAGCTTTTCTTTGTTTTATTTCTAATGTTCTTTAGTTATAGTTTTTGGTTTTAGTTTTAGTTTTATAGTTATTTGTAATTCTTGATATTGCTTTAAGATCACCAATTGGTCCTTTTTCGTTTAATAATTCAATCGTAGATTAACACAACATCTGATCGGTATACTGGATATCTATTGACGTAAATAATATAACGAAGCTTTACTTGGTATTTAAGTGAATAGCTAGCTCTGTCTGTTAATTTAAAATCTTTATAAGTAAGTAGAACTTTGTGCTTACTGAAATATACATTACATACAAACTTAAAGAGCTACCGGTATTTAAGAATTAAAGCCGTAATGTTCAATCACGGTACAAATTATATATTATTAAACGTATAACATATGATAATATGTAATTTTTTTATTTTAGTTTTACTCTTATTCTCTAACATCAATTCTTTTTAATTCTTTCATATATGAACTACAATCTATATAGCCTATATTTATACTTATATAGAAAAATAAATAACAATACTTTTAATCTCTTTCAAGCATCTCGCAAAATCTCCATGGCACATCCATCCTATCCATAATAACTTCGACCAATTGTAATCTATCACCTCTCAAGAAGTCTTTATCTGAGAACAACTTATTCATTTCTTTTTCATTACTAATTTTTGTTGTAAAAATATCTTTGCTCCCTCTTCCACCAAAACTGTTTAAAAGATTTGTCCATTCCCAATTGGGTGAAATGTCATTGTATGATCTTTTCTCTCCCAAGATAGCTCTCTCAACACTATAGCCATCATTATTTAAAAGAAATATTGTAACTTTTACTTTGTTTCTAATCATTGTCCCTAACTCTTGGATTGTCATTTGAGAAGATCCATCTCCTTCAAGTAAGAAAATATTACCTGATTTTTTGTGTTCTCGATTTGAAATAGATAAACCTAAAGTGGCAGGTAACGTCATACCAATTGAAGCATAATAGGGTTGAGAAACCACAGTTATTTTGTCAGGTAAATTCAAGTCTGCCAGAGCAAACTGAATACTACAAGTTTCACAGACAAGTGTATCGTTTGGCTTTAGGACTCTTTCAAATGTTTTGAGAAATATACTTTGATCAATTCCTGATTTTATTTCCGATGAATATTTAGATTTTAGTGCATGAGTTTCTATAGATTGATCCTTAGTAGTAAATTCGGGTTTGTGTAACATTTTATTTTTATAATTTTCAGGGTTTAAGCGTTTAGAAACTTCAGCAAGTATTGGAAGATAATGATTTACAATAAAGGTTTCACCTTCAATTTTGATATAATCATGTGTGAATTCTATTTTATTTTTCTCTAAAACGTTGTTGGTGAAAGATCCAGTATTTAAGTCTGACTCTAATGAGCCAATATGAATTACTAGATCTGATGATTCAATGAAGTCAGCAATACCTGGAGTAGAATATTTTCCAAAGTAAACCCCACAATAATAAGGATTTGAATGATCTATGAGTCCTATACCACCATTTGTAGTAAACGACCAAAATTTAGTTGTCTCTAGAAATTGTTGTACGATTGGCCTGCCATTATTTCTTGAGGCCAAAGAATCAATCAAGCTAACAGGCCTGGAAGCAGATTCTATAGCTTTAACAATCTTATCAACTAGGAGGATATCAGGAGGGGTCAATTGTGGAAGGGATGTTTCCAAAGGTATATCGAGACGATGAGTTGAAACTGGAAACTCAACACTTGAGATAGGTAAGAACACATAGCCAGGCTGGGAGGTCAAAACGATTTTACGGACAACTTTATCAAATTCCAAAACAGCAGTAGCAGGATTATCTAACCAAGTAGAGGCACAACATATGGGCTCGATCATTTTTGAGTAGACTTTGTGATCTGGAATATTTAAGACCTTACCTGGAACCAGATGGTGGACCTTTTTGGAAGTTCCATGATATTTTGTGGGAGAAACTCCAACAATATGAAGAATAGGAGAGCGCTCAGCGAAAGCACCTGCTATTCCATTAATAGCAGACAGTTCACCAACTCCAAAAGTGGTGATGAGAACAGCAGGAGCGCCATTATTTTTGGAAGCTCGACCATAGCCATCAGCAGCGTATGCAGCATTCAGTTCGTTACAACACCCAACCCAATTCAAACCCTCGACTTCATACAACTTCTCTAGCAAACCCAAGTTGAAGTCACCTGGCACACCAAAGATGTTTTTTACGCCAAATTGGCGGATTCTTGTGAAGATGTATTCACCAAGGGAAACAGTACCGGCGCTTTTCTGGGTGTATTGATCAGCTTGTCTTACTGGAGCCATTTCAATCAATTCTTAGTTTTTAGTTCTCAGTTTTTGTGTGTTTTATAAAAGAACATATAAGCCTATTTAAATAGTATTTTAATAGCTATAGTGTGATTATAAGGTTTCTCATTAAGTTTGTATTCCTGTCGGTTCTCGGAGGCAGCGTCTAAAATATACCATATTGTTCCATCGGTTGTAAGCGGGACGGTTTTTTCTGCATAAGTTTCCCCATCATTATAATTTATAACACTGATAACAGTTATCAGAACACCTTCCAAACCTCAAATCAACCTGGTGTAAAATAATATAACCCACGTTCTGTTAGATTAACATATCTCACCCCCATAATTGAATATATTTCACGATCCGCTGAATATACTCAACGTAGAAGTACTACCTTGCATGCAGATTCCTCTAATACGACGCGGGACTAACCTGGAATCACACTTCTACTGGTACCCCTTAGATTGTACAACTCAGCTAACTGCACTGTCCAGGTTCCAACCTCAAAATCACCGGTGCCGTTTATATTACCATGTATAGTAAATCATCTTTTTTATTGCTACCTAATGAGCTACTCCTCAATGTGTTGAAAAATATGGATCTTTTGGACATTATTTGCTTGTCTTTGACCTGCAAAACCTTATTCAGAACATTTGATAATTGCTTGTGTCGATCGATTCTATTATTCCGCAACAAATACATTACAATTAGTCCTGGCCAAACTTGGAAATCGGTTCTATACCGACATGCAAATAGATTTCCAAGAGGAGATCTTAAATTAGAGAAGATTTTATTTAGAACGAATAAATCTTTCAAATCTAGAACCAATCAGATGCCCATAAACCAACTTCCTCATTCTCCCATAAAACTACTTACAACCACTTTGAATGATTCCATTAGATGTTTAGGAGGATTCACCATTTCTTCTCAGGATAAAAACAAAAAACAAAATGTAATTGTGATGAATATTAGAAATCAAGAAATATCTAGTGAAGAACAAGAATTATACCAATTATGTATGAATCTTGACACAGGAGATATCAAAGTACTTCAAAATGCGAACAGTGTATTTTACGAACCTCCTGTATGCCATTTGAATTTGTTGTACAATCAAAAGATAAGTGATGGAAACATATACGTACCATCCTTTGATTTCTCTCGCTACTGGAACTTTGACTCAACATTTATGCGGATTCCACCTGATTGTTCATTTGGTAATGTATACTATTGTATTGCTTATGAACACTTTCTATGTGCTTTTGATCATGCAACTAATGGTGAACGTAGTAGATTGATTTGGAAGACAGATTTATTCAAGTATATACTATATACACGACGTCCATATGGTGCTGGTGCAGCAACTCATATTGTAGCAAATGAAGAAATAATATTTGTGTTTTTATATATTGAAAACTGTCGTCACTTATTACTGGTAGATAAGCTTACCGGGAATATTTTTGGTAGCCAGCGGTATGCTTTTCTACCTAAATCCAATTTCATTCTATCATCCACATCAACAGAATTGATTCTTTTATTTTCAGGAAGTACCAATGAACATGCACCATCTCTTTGGGTTTTATCTATCAAACACATTCTTGAAACATGTGAACTATTAACTCTAAATACACAAGGCTTTCTTACTAGGAGCTGTATGGCAATATCAGGTATTAATAATCATCCATTAGCGCTAACGTCTGAGGATTTTACAATTTTGAGATTTCAAGATGATGAAGTTGATGGAAAATATATTTCATTTTCACCAGATGAAAGATATATATTTATAACATTGAAACTCGGATATGGAATGATAATTTATGATACATATACATTTATTGCCAATCATTGTTTTCAAAATTCTTTGCATTGTGACGTTGGATTCCTTGATTCAAATTTGAATATGTATACCTTTCAGAAGGAATACTGTATAAGATTATTAAAGAGAGCTCTTGAAAATGATTCATTTAATATGTTTGATATAAAAGATGTCTTTCGAATTCCTATAGAGCTTTAATTATATGTCATATTTACTTCATTATTTAGTGTAGAAAAATATTAGGTTTAGATAGATACCTATATACTACAATGAATAATGCCACCCAGAATCAAAAAAAAAAACCATCCTTATTTTTCGAAGCAAAAATTTTATTTCTTTTGGATTTAGATTTCTTTAAGATCTCCAAGTTCTGAATCTTTTAATACCAGCAAACACAAGCAAGATTGATGTGAGAATAATAAAACCATATACAATCAGCAAATCCTTGAAACTTTGTCTCTGAAAGCAACTTGAAAAAACATCATTAGGATCTTTGATATCAATTTTAGCTTCATCAATACAAAATTGACGGGTGCAAGAAGAGCAAGGAAGGGCGGTTGATTGTGGATCCAGTTTCAGTTCTGTAATCTCATAGTGTTCTCGATCATATTGACATCGGCAAAACCAAGGGTAATCTGCAGAAACTAAAGCTATAAACAGACATAGTGTCGATATTATTTGATTTATGGTCAACCTCATTATTTATCGTTTGTAAAGGTTCACAATCATAGTAATATTATTATAAGTCCATACACATAAGTAAAAATGTGTTGTATGGGTGTTCAAGTAAACATTAGCCTATTTTTGGTTACGTTAAAATTTAATTTCTTTACAGTGATATAAGACAGCAACTGAATTACACGAATGACAGAGAAAGTACGTCTTTTTGGTATTACTTCGTAATAATTAAGCTTATGGTTAAGGGGGTTTCAAATAGTGCTGGAAAAGGAAGTCTTGCAATTACAATTGAAAAAAGAAGAACTTGAAAATCATATCTGCATATATACCGGTCATTTATTCAACTATACCCATAGTACTGTTCATTTACTTAACGGATATATTTGTGGCTTTTAACGTTTGTTTATATCTTATCCTTGACTGAAGTTCGTCTCCTCTTCTCAGCCTCTAAATATTTCTTTTCATATACTGAAATTAAATTGCTGGAGCTTGACGGAAGTTTCACCTGCATCTGTAATTGCCGAAACATACCAATCCCAATAACAGTTAAAACTCCATCTGCATTTTAGATCTAAACGATGATCAGATATCTTAAGCTTGAGGTATCAAGCTAATTAATTACGTAAGATTGTTAATAGCTCAATCAATGTTGATAGTTATAAATGAATAAGGCACTCAATCTAAAGGTGTAACACTTGTACAAATTGAGACTGATTTGTTATACATTCAGGAAATGTTTTAAGAATACATATTCATAATCATACCCGAGACAAATTCGAGCTAATTGATACAAAAGCGATGCCCATAAATTATACCGGTACATTGATAAAGTGGGGTAATTATATAAGTTATCTTATTGAATGCTTATCTAAATTACAAATCATTCATGATCAGTTGCAATAAATAGTTTCATTTTCTCTTGTGGTTCGTATGCTAATTGATATCTGAATCTTAAAAAATGAGTAGTTACAATCATTGCAGTTTGCAACTGATTCATAGTACAATTTCTTTGTTTCTTTTTGCTTATTTATGAATTTGAACATCATTAACTATAAGGTATAATTAGACGCCGACCATGAACTGGAAATCGATCGTTGAATTAGATACTGTTATGCACTATGCAATTATAATCTGTAAGCTAAAATAGTCATAATTGGGAAGCATTAAAAATTTACTATAAACTAAAATAGAATAATTTCAAGTTTTAAAAAGCTATGATATATGACTATTTAGAAACTGTAAAAATCTACGTAGTCATTAGAGTAGATAATAGATAGAGAGTCATTGGAGACTAAAAATATAAGATCTTATGTAAGTAATTATATTATATTATATTATATACCATTTAGGGCATTTTATTGTTTCATTCATGATAGATGTAAAGAAATTTGTCTTTACGGTTCAACAAATCTTGAGCTTGCTATACATAGTTACTTGTATTATTTCCATTTTAAATAATGTCAAATTGCCAATATCGATGTTATAACACGTAACTTGACTTGACTTCAACTAAGAAGAAAGCTATATATAACTATTGAGGTGTAGTCAAGGCACCGATTATGGACCGATATGCAAAAAAATAATTAATACTATTTGAAGGATAAATGTTAAAAATATTATTTATTGGCATGGTAAGAAATGAAGACAAAATATTGGCCCAAATTTATAATGAATAATATTGGACCAAAATTTTAGAATCCAAAAACTTGTCGGCCCGACTGGATTTTTCTGCATATCGGATCATAATTAGTGTGCTCAAAGTTCAAACTCTTCACTGTCTTGTGCTTTCAGTCCTTGACTGTATCCAAGCCCAAATTCGATTGAAAATGGCCGTATTTTTAAGCTTGTGAGATACATATATGATTCTCCAGGTAGTATCGGAAGGTTATAACTTATTATATTAAGACACTATTCATGTTATGATCATGAACTTATGATTCCACTGCTTAAGCTTGTGTTTAGATGACATGTCAGTATTATATCCAATATCCCGACATAAATATTGCAATTGCAATCCGGTTGCTCATATATAATTACATAAATTTAATAACCACATATCTGATGTGTGATCTATGTATTTGATCATATATTTTTAGTATTATAATTATTGTTATTTAAAATTATATCATGATCAGATCAAATTTTCGTGTGCATAAGTAATTTTCAAATTGGCAACAGTTCCGATATTCCGAACATATAAAGCAATAGTATGATACAACGGCCAACCGTATGTGAACAGTAAACATTGAACACTGAACACTGAACACTGGTGCCCAATGATGAGCATCCGATTTCCAACTCCAGATACGCATGCGGATTTCAGGATTTTCTCATAAATTAAATATCAATGCACGTGGAACGTTACAACTTACTACAACATTATCATGTCATCAAATTCCTAAACTGTCATTCATATAAAATGACCGGCGTTTCCTTGCAATTGACTCAATTTATCAGCTTTGTTTCTGCTGTACTTGTCTATGCACAAGCATGAAAAAGTTGAAACCAAATTTAAAAGTTGTTTCATACTACATGCATTTTTTATATAAATTTGTAATCTGATCATCGATATAACAGGAGTTCCAACCAGTGATCAATCGAAAAGTTTCACATTCCAGTTTCAAAAGTCAAAATAAAGCTTATAAGGTTATATAGATCCATAAATAATAATGAGTAGATTTTTATTATTAATTTTCTATTTGAATTACATTGAGGTACGGAAAGTTCCTGTGAATTTTAGGTGCATGTATATATACCGTAGTGGGCGCCATTTTGTGCAAAGTATCTGTTAACTATGGTAAATCCTGGAATGGAATTCCGGGTCACTGCCAACCTGATCGTATGAAAAGTACCGGCGATTGTTATCTTTTCAGGGTGATAGCGGGTATGGGTCATCGGGGTCAAAAACTAATCATATATATATAGCGAGCTGCACAAAATGGCGCCCACTACGGTAACATTTATTGTCAATTGATGTTAACTTAGAATTAATATTCAATGTTTGCTTTATAATTATAAACTTTTTGATTAAAATTTCATAGGAATTGTATTTTCAGATCATATTTATAAATTAAATAATTTCATTCATGTGAAGAAGCAGGAGGAAATTAAACTAGAGATATACATATATATATAGTTGATATTATTTATACCTAAACGCATTTCTTTGCAGCTGAATCTTTCATACAAGGTTTAGAGTTGCAACGTTAACTTTATATGATAGCAAACGGCTAAAATAATGTCAGATATTCTATTTTTTAGAAATGAAAATTCTCATGATTAATTATAATGCGCTTTAATTTTAAAATTTTTCTAGAATTTTTTCTTTGTTTTAAAGGATATGATTAATTATGGTATATAATTTTATTTCGCCTCTTTGCATTTCTTTCCAATCTTGACATCTTCCAAATAATTCACTGATGTCGAGTGAAATATAATTATAAATATTACAAGTTGTATTCAATATTGTAAGTCTTGATATCATAAAATAGAATCCTTGGAATATGTTATAATTAGAGAGCCCTATATGTTAACGTTGGATATAAGACTTATAGGTACACCAAAGATCAAAATTGTGTCGATTATAAGACTTGAGTTAATTCATTAATGCTAACATTGTTAAGTTGCTAACCATGACATGATGATTCGTTACATATCAAAAATATTAAATAGAAGCTTGTTGATATTGTATCCATTCTTATATAATTAAGATGCTAGATTAAATAATATTTATAGGTGGCTGTGGGAGAAACTTTTACGTTTCAACAGTTCGTAAAATATTGATTCCTTCAATTGTAGAACTTGTCTATCGTACATGTAAAAATTCTTGCCGGAACCTGAATCAAGCTATTTTAACTTTGTTTCTTGTGAAGGAAACAAAAAAATCCCTTAAATTTTACGAGAAAATAATATTGTATATTATACCATAATTACCATTAACTATTATTATAACAGCTTTATTTTAATTGTCATAAACAACTTACCATTTCATATGCATATGCATATTTGAGCGCTTGCAAGAGGTTTAACTAGTACTAACCGCAACCAGATGTTAATCCTACGTATCATGTATAAGTTAACCCACTTCACAACAGCACACTGAGCAGACAAAACAATAATAGACGTTCCTAAATAGGTAGACTCATGACCATGTCAACTCACTCACCTTATATACGGGTACTGTAGGAAATATGGAATACTTCATACAAAATATTGCAATTAATATTATACAAATTTACTTTCACAACTAGCACTTTTAACAATAGAGATTTAAATCTAGAGTTTGAATTTGAGAAAGGCTCGGATTCTCCTTTTATAAGTGGCAGTTCAGTATCAAAATCATCTGCAGCCGCGTATAAAATAACTTTATGTTAAACTGGTACTACCTTATACTTTATATTTAATTATTTGGTAATTAACAACAAAATTAATAAATTGATACAATTTCAAATACGAAAACAATATATTCAACACACTTATTACAGTTTGTATTCGGATATGTGCCCTGTGAACGTGGTTCTCTATATAGATCTATAATCGAGTTTCTGTAAAAGAATAAATAACATGATGGCCGAGAAATGGTTGCAAAAGATGTCCTTATATGAGCAACTTCAACTATATAGGCTAAACCTATAAGGTATATTTTAAACCAACTGATAAATTTTAATTGATATACAATTACGAGGTTTTTATTTTAATTAGAGCTGGGAAAAATCGTTACACAATTGCAAGGTTTAAATAATGTGTTTGCATTAAGATTAGCTATTATTGTCGGATGATTATTCCCATTGTTGTTTCCTATCGTCATATAATAAATCCCTTTTAATTATGTAAGAATATAATACTGGTTTTCTTACCGAAAACGCTAGTTTCATATCACCTCGTCTGGTATTTGGTATTAGATGAGTATATTTAAATATACCTGTCGTAAGATGAATAACAACTGCCATTAGGCTGAAGTCAACAGGATTAAACCTTCATTATTTAACATTTCGGAAAAGTGTCAGAAGTTGGAATTTCCTAAAACTTACGTAATTAGAAACAACTCATCGCCACGTCAGGGGCTAACGTTCCCAATATAATTAATAACTAATTATAAGCTTAATTAAATAATCTTGTAGTCACATCTAGCCATTGTATATATTACACTAATGATTATAGATCTGATAAGCCATAGTATCAATGTTAAATAACATTAATATTACTCATCATTTGCAATGATATATTATCGATATTACAATTGATATATATGGCAATGTGTGCTTATATTTATATATTAGTTGATTAAGACTATAAAATAGAAAACTTATATATTAAATAGTTAACAGAAACTATGCAAAGATTAGTTGAACAAAGGCAATATTGACAACATATAGTTTAGTTATATCTCTATCTACATTAGGTAAGCCGATATTAGGTAAAAAAACGATCGATATCGCGAGAAAGTGTGGAGAGCTGATAACAAATATTAATTTATTATTTTCAGTATAGGTCTACATGCAGATGTCACTATTTGAGTATATATGCCCGTTATGACGTCTCTTTTTCAAATCTATATAAATATAGTCCTATATAATTTATTTTGCATTCATAAATCACAATTAAGTACAATGTGTATGTTATTATACATTGTGGCCCCAGAGATCCAAAATGATAACTATTAGTTGGATGCACAGCAATGTTGTGAACTTATGATCTGCAAATCGGAACAGGATATACCCTCTTCATTGATTTCTTTCAAACTTAAATCCAATATTAATAGAAGTTAATGAATTCATGAATATTAGAGTAGCAAAGAGCCAGATATTGAATAAGATCATTTTCTTATATTACAAATCAGGTTGCAAATGCATATGCTTCAAATGCTGAAAATTTGAAGCATCAGCATGGCCATGGGGTTCTTATTCTACTTGAATTTAGATTTAAAGCGCTAGCTGCTCCGGTAAAAATAGGTATAATATTAGATCATGATAAATAATATATGTTTCTAGAGAAACACTAGCAAATTAGTAGTAATATTGTCGTAAAGATTTATAGATGGATGGATAAATATGGGAAAATCACTTAGTTTTACTGATCAAGAACAAAAAAGTAGTTTAAATAATGAACGGTTAAATACTTGGTCTCCTATAGCTACTGATACATGACTCATGACCAATTTGATTTAAATAATATAATATTAATAATCCCATCTATATATGTATTTCATGATACTAAAACAATTGCAACCCTTATTTCCGGCAAAAATATAGCCTCACAGAGTCATAATTACAACATATGTCTCTAGACTTGATATAATTAACATCATTTTAAACCTTGAACCATTGATCTAATTTAAATCTAACTTCACAGTTAGACATCTCTCTATTATTGGGTACATAGCTACAGAAATATTAATTCAGATACTGCTGAGATATATCCTCTCACTGTTCATAGTTATTGTTAGATGCCGAGGTAGTACCATAGTTATATTAGTATTGGTCAATTGCAATATATTCCCAAAAGAACCTAACTGCACGATTGAAGATAGTGCCTACATTGAAGCTGGATATAGCGATTTGCATGAGCCTATATGCCGACTTTACCAATTTTGAATCTTCCACATTTCAATTAAATACAAGTTTAAATATAATAAGAAAAGGTAACAATTGCAATCAAGCACCTCCGCAGCTATATTGCAATTGATATTCTTAAACTTAGTTAAACTCACTTTGCAAGTTATCAGTCACAGTGGTAAGATCACCAAGGCCAAGGCCATATATTAATCAAATTTAAATAAGACTCAGCTGAAAACAACATGGTTCAAGGGATCGATAACGTTTCCAGCATTATTAATATGTTCAACACTGCAATTGCGAATGTCTGTTAAAATTAATTATAAATAATACAACTGCGTAAGATCTTTCCTGAAATCGAAGTGGCTATCATATTTGATATGATTATTATTTCACTGAATATCGAATACTATGACTATAGCTATAGCCAGTATAATTAATCTTAAGCATAGCGCTATAGCCTAGCTATTTTTATATGTCACCTACTTGTATAAAAAAAAAGAATTAATGGTATATAATTATAATTATGAGTTTACCGGTGCTTGAACCGAGTAACACGATACATGAAACGTTAACATGGCATAGAATTCAAAATCAGTGTTTCCAATTGCAATTGAAAATAATTTATCCATTCTTTCTTGACAGCGCACGATATTATTTTTAATGCCAGGTTAAATGATACCCGTAAGCGTAAAATAATCAGACATGAACATTGCAGTTATTAATAATATCTTAAGTGCAATGTTGAAGTTAATAAAACAAAAATTAGTATATAAAAAATAATTATAAAGAATGGTAAAAAGTATTAAAAAAATTAACAAAATTAAAAAAAAAGTTAATAATTATAAGAAAGGAAATAACTTCCTTCATTTTACTAGAGGTACTATATAAATCAGCAATATTCTTCTCTTTTCATTCTTCATAACTTATACCGGCTTCGCTATTTTCAAGCTATATCTAGTTTTTCATCATATCCGACTGCCAGCTGGCCACACAATTTCAAACTATTTCTATCTTCTCTTCTCGCTTCCACAGATTGATCTACTAGATGATGACAAGTATAATGCAAAACTCTACTCTACCCGGTAAAGCCTACGATGCCGAAAAGATCGTACAATGGTACTGTTGCGAATGCGGTAAAGCTTACGGTTCTATCGACAATTCTCCAAATGGTCAGATCTCCTTGCCATCTCGTTTCGATTGTAATCGATGTGGACATATGATGTGCCCTTATTGTCCCAAAATGAGATATGGGGACTGCAAACATTAATATTAATGCCAACTGAAAGCACAACCTATTATTTATTCATACTTACCTTACATTTTCACCGCTTTTAAGAAAAACGGAAATACCTGCCTTCGTTACCATATGCATACTCTAAGAGCAAATCAGATCAAATATTAATTACATTTACACTCATCTTCAATCCTCTTCTCCATCAATATTGGTCTCAGATTATTCTTATTTAAACTTGGTTAAAGTGGAGATGAAAAGACACATTCGGGCAAAAATTCCAAGCAGTTTTGTGCTTCAAAATTCTATTATTTCAAGGTGTTGATTGAAAATTTAAATGTTTTTAGACATTTTTTCTTTTACTAATGCACTTCTATGAAATAAAATCTCATCATGATCATCAATTGTAATGGCAGCACGCATGACCTGATAACTTTTCTCTTACTTAACATGTACACCTTTACACCTAATATTTGCTGGGGAGATCTAGAGAAATTTAAACAGAATTGTTCAAATCAAAGAATAATAAAAAAGAAATGATATTTCATGTCTCTTGATCCTAATATGCCACTATACACTCTCACATATTTGGTGTCTAAACTATACATCCCATTTATAAATTTACCTCAATCGGTCTTATCAAGTGCCATTATTATATTCGAAGTCTGTGAAATGTTCCCTATAGCTAGTTCATATCAAGAACTTTTATCCATATTCATTTTTTCAATGCATCTTCATATCTTTTCCACACTCTCCATATGCATATAGAAAACCTTCGCTCACACTTTATTATGTCTATATTTATACTTATTTTTGTGTTCATGTTTTGGTTTCGTTTCGTTTTATCTTACTTTTTTTTTACAACCTGAAATATACAGTAAGTATGCATATATATATTCTCATCATATTCCATATATCGTTGTTATTACCTTTTAGGCTTAGACCATTGTTATACTAGCATGTATATAAATTTATATATTATCATTATCATATTTTTCATATATATCCTGATTCTTGTTTCTGACATTTATATTTTCTTTTTCTTATAATTACTTATCGAATATTTAGTTCAAAACTTGTTTATTAAGAACAATGATCGACAAAATAATCATAAAATGATATTCTGTGATCATAAAAACAGTTTGTGATTAATTATAAATCCAAAAATACGTTCAAAATGTTATTATGGTACATCGTACAGTAACTAATATCATCATAATTAATTAATATGTTGTACCAAAACTTTATGCTAGTATTAAGAAGTAGATCTTAAGATTGTAATAATGTTTTACTATACCGGTAAAGCTTTATACTGTATAATAGCTATAATTATTAATTACATGGTATAGTGCTAGAGTGTCCGAGATTAGAATACACGGTATATATAAATAGCATCAATCTCAGTGAAGAGAGGAGTTCTTCTCCAACCTTACTGCGCAGTGCCTACTTGGTGTAACGCATAATCAGTTGGCATAACTCTCATATATGATAGTATTTATTATAGAAAATACTCCTGTCTTTACTAAGACTCTACAGGATTTTTTTATCCTTACAGATTTTTAATATTAATAATATAACTAGAATTGCAATTGAAATAAGATGAAATATACGTATACCCTACTATACTATCGACGGCATAGAACTCGAATAAGTCATAAGTAGCATACTTGGATGCCACAACACTGCTCTGTTGCAACCACAAACTACAAAACCAGCACCACTAACATCCACTTAATCTCAGTATTCTGATAATTTCTGATCAATACTTTCTCTTTTAAATTTTTGCGTGTTGTTAGAATTTTTCATTATTCCATGGTTGGTTGGAAGCTACCATATTTATATCCAATATCCTATAATTTTCTCTATAATCAAAGAATAATGTAGATGTATTCTTAAAGCGGTTATCGTAGTGAGTTCGAAGTGCAATAATTGAGAAGATCTATACTGTAAATTCTGAAAGACCATCCCAAAATACGAAAAGTTCCTAAATCACCACCAGACATTCAAATGACACCTACAAGGACTCTAATGAAATACAATCAAGATCATACTCTCAGCTATTGAATATACGAGACAACGCAAGAAGCTGCTGTCCGTGAAAGTTACCAACACATTTGGTATCTAAAAATCGACTCTTCACAATCAGTTTTACGGAAAATTATCATGGCAAGACTTCAACCGAAATCCGAGGATTCCATCTACTCTTGAGGAACAAGAGCTAGTTCGGCGATTTTTATGTAAAAATGGTTGTTCCGCCAATCTAGAGCGTTTTCGTGGGTTGGTTAATAATGATTGTGGAGCGCGTGCAGAAAGATCCGTCTCAAACAGCAAGGAACACAATAACAAAGCAGTATTGTTCTGCAAAGTATCATATACTGGTCATTCAAGACACTCTTCACTTCTCTATAAAAGAACCAGAAAACGTGATGTAAGCCTCCAAATAGTTGGAGGGAGAAGTTTTCAAAACAACATCACGAAATTCTCATGTTTGGAACATTGATGAAAATGATATTGGACTCTTTATTTTGACTACTTGTACTAGTTTGGAAATTTCAGTTTTTGGAATGTTTCATGGTTTGGTCCACTAAAAAAAGTTGAAAGAGATCTATCACAAGAAGTTTGTAACAAATCCCATCAACCGCCGATCAAAAAGGATTTTGTTAATATATCGAGAAGGAAGATCAAAGGTTATAACTCCTAAAAATATTCTTTCTTGATTTTCAGTGACTGAAATATGAAGATTTCGATAAAGAATGGAAATCTCCAGAATTCTTACAAGAAAGTTTCGAAATGTGGTTGGTGACAATTAATACTTGATGGCGAATTACGTGTTAGGACAAATCACATTAGGGGGACACACCAAGCTTTATTATCTCATATTTCCACCACAGTGCTCAAGGATCCCCTAAAAACTATTCGAAATGGAATTCAGACTTTTAAGAGGGAAAGACACTGACTACACGCAAATTACCTGGAGGTAACAAAGAGATATGTATCAAAAATAGGAACGCTCACAAGATTTACAAAATATCAAACATACAGTATATTATCAGAATTATGAGAATAAGTAGAGCTTCGTAATACTTTTTTTTTCAATAATTATATTTGTAGCCAGTTTTGCAATTCCTGATTGAAATGTAACAATTTTGGATGCCCGGTAAACTCTATAATTACGTATACTGATAGTACTTTGTTGATTTTTACAAATTTAATATATCGGCCACTTTTAGCACATCTATTAAACAGAACCTGGATAAAAGTGATTGTAATATAAATGAAAGAATTTACTTTTTTGCCCATAATTTATCGAACTCATCCTTTTTTTACCGAGTATTTTCCTTTACTCAGTGTTGCGCGAAAGTATCGGTGTCATTTGACGATTATTCATTGTTTTTATACCGAAATTAAGCAGAAAAACAATATGATTTGTAAATATATTTTATATAAAACGGCATATACGCCAAGCTAGCATATGGGTCTTAAGTTAGATTCTCCTTATAATGATTAATACTAAACAGCTTAGTATGCAACTATTGGGGTTTCTGATATTCGACACCAAGAGGCATACATCCATACAACAGACAACACTGACATCTTTCAAACTTGAAATTCATGGAATAATTAAACCAATGTCACTAGAAAAGAGAATCAGAAATATCCTTAAGGCCCCACGCAAAGGTATGAATTTCCTCCTTTTCTTACAATTTTTGTTTTATAACATTTGAAAGGACTATTTTTAATACTTACTGTATTTTTAATTATAGGTGAAACTTTTGAACTACGTGCTTCCCTTGTATCTCAATATGCTTATGAGAGAAAAGAAGCGATTCAGCGTGTTATTGCCGCAATGACGGTAGGAAAAGATGTTTCGGCTCTTTTCCCTGATGTTTTAAAGAATATTGCCACACATGACTTAGAACAAAAGAAATTGGTTTATTTGTATTTGATGTAAGTCTCTTAGAATCTGGAATTGTGACATCACTCACTACATACTAATCTATATTCATAGGAACTACGCCAAAAGTCATCCAGAATTGTGTATTTTAGCCGTGAACACATTTGTTAAAGTATGTGATTTGGCTTATTTTCATTTTTGATTCACAGTTTATTAACTTTTTGGGAGCTCAGGATGCTGAAGATCCAAACCCACTTGTTAGAGCCTTAGCTATCAGAACAATGGGTTGTATTCGAGTTGATAAGATGGTAGACTACATGGAAATCCCTTTACGTCGAACTCTCTCTGATGATAATCCATACGTCCGGAAAACTGCTGCGATATGTGTAGCTAAACTGTTTGACTTGAATCCTCAACTATGTATTGAGCAAGGCTTTGTCGAGAGCTTACAGAAATCTATAGAGGATTCGAATCCCATGGTTGTTGCAAACGCAGTAACTGCTCTTGCTGATATTCAACAAATAGCACCAGAGACTAGATGCTTTGTAGTTACCAGTCCTATTTTAACAAAATTATTAGCTGCTTTAAATGAATGTACTGAATGGGGCCGAATCGCCATTCTCACTGCATTCTCCGATTATACAGACTCTGATCAAGAAGAGGCAAGGCATATATGTGAACGTGTAGTTCCACAATTTCAACATGCTAATCCAAGTGTCGTTTTAAGTGCCGTTAAAGCAGTCTTGTGTCATTTTGAAAAACTACCAAAGGAAGAACAAGATGGCTTACTTAGAAAAATGGGTCCCCCTTTGGTTTCACTGGTTTCCACACAACCTGAAGTTCAATATGTCTGTTTGAGAAATATTAGAATCATATTAGCAAAGTATCCAACAATCTTATCTAGAGAAATTCGTGTTTTTTACTGCAAATATAACGATCCTCCATATTTAAAACTGGAAAAGTTGGAAATCTTAGTCCGTCTGGCAAATGATAATAATGTGGCTTCTTTACTTTCCGAATTGAAGGAATATTCAATGGAAGTTGATACTGATTTTGTTAAGAATGCTATAAAAGCCATTGGGCAAATTGCTATCAAATTTGAGAAGGCAAGTGGAAAATGTGTTGAAATTTTGTTGGAATTGCTAAACAATAGGATTAATTATGCAATTAACCAAGTTGTTATAGTATCAAGGGATATCTTGAGAAAATGGCCTCATTTCACGAAGCAAATTTTGCCTTTCCTTTGTGGTGATGGTGGTGCAGATACCGGCGAAGAAATTTTGGACAGTTTAGAAGATGATGAGGCAAGAGCTGCGATGATTTGGATCATTGGTCAATTTTCAAATCAAATCCCTAAAGTAATAGATAAACTGGACTACTTTGTTGAAACTCTCATAGAGGAATCACCTGTCGTTCAATTACAGCTATTAACCACAGCAGTTAAGATTTATTTGACACAACCTGATAAATCACAACACTTGATACAGGCGGTATTACAAACTGCTACCGAGAAGATTGAAAATGCAGATGTTAGAGATCGTGCTTATATATATTGGCGGTTATTATCCTCAGATACTTCGGTAGCAAAGAAAATAATTTTGGCTGATATTCCAAAAATTGATACACCCATTACAAACTTCTCTCCAGTTCTCCTAAATCAATTATTGCGCGAGCTATCAACAATTGGCTCAGTATATCATAAACCTGCATCTAGTTTCGTAAATAGTGATAAAATTGGTGTCTCTCAACAAAAAGCCAATTTGGCCATCGAAGAATTACAACAAATGGCTAAAAATGAAATTGTTAAACAGGCTGTGAATGCCGAAAATCTTTTGGATTTTGATGATGATATAGGCAATACCAGTAGTCTGACTGCAGAAAATGGGGCTGATAAAGGTGGAAATATCTTGGACGAATTGAACGATTTGTTCAGTACCCCTGCTCCTTCGACGAGCTTATCCCCTAATTTAGGCGGTAGTTCTAATAATGATATTCTGAGTTTATTTGATTCGGTTCCCACTCAAGCACAACCACAGACAGCTAATGACCCTTTTAATAATTTGACCTCTTCATTTGGTGGATTAAGTTTTGGAGCTTCATCTGCATCTACATCTAAACCTAAACCGAATTTAAACGACGATCTCTTTAATTTTTAAACTAACTTAGGTGTTGATCATAAATATACAATGACTGGAACAAAGAATAATTTAAATTTGGTGTTATACGATTATATAATTGATATTCATATTGAGACATTAATCATACAGTTCCACCAAAATTAGTATAGTATACATAATACTTTTAGGCAATTTTAATGAAAATAATAGATTTTGCCGCTTGCCGAACCACCAACAATCCAGTTTTCTGTTGGATGAAAAGTTGCAACTGCTGGCACAGCACTCATTAATTCACTTCCTAGATGTCCAATCTGCTGACCCTCTTCGTTATAAACGTCGAAATATCGATTCATATTGGCGATGACAAATTTATTAATATTGTCTCTTGGAAAATTTTGCCATTTAGATTTTAGTATTGAAACCCATCGTCCTGTTTGACAATTATGTTTAATTTTTTGTAATGGTTTCAATTCTCCAAATACTTGGTTTTCATTTTCATGCTTCAATTTTTTCGACACGGGAATATAATAGTCTTGATCCCAATTGTTTGCTTCGTTCACATCAAAAATATTAATTGTATCATCATATCCGTTACATACAATTCTATTATTTAAATTCCAATCGACACTACTAATACTTAATCTGCTTCCATAAAATCCATAACAATGTGGACTTATTTGACCTTCATACCCTAGAGATGAAATTAATTCAGTTGTTTCGGAAACATTTCTTAAGTCCCAAATTTTAAAAGTTCGATCTAATGATGCAGTTGCAATCTGATGGTGTTGACCGAATTTTGGATTTATACAAAACGTTCCTATTTTCTTATCATGTAACCTATAAAAATCGATATTTTCAGGTGTGTTATGCACTCGTAAGTCCAGTTTAGCAAATTGTCCATTTAAGGTTGTGAAATATAATAAATTGGGATCACCATTAGGTTGTCTGACGTCTGAAATCCCAATATGATATTTAGAGTCAAACCCAAATACTTCTTCATTCTTTAAAACATTTAAATCTGTTCTTCGTATTGATCCTTCATAACTTGCAGTATATAATTTTTCAGGTGATTTAATATCGAACAAAAACTGAGCTACATTTCTTTTGTGATAACGAAATTGTGTAACATCCGGTATTGGTTCACCGTCGTCATCCTCTTTATCTGAATTAATAGACCATAATCCGACAGTACCAATTTTGTCACCTGCAATAACAAGTTGCGTTGTGGTTGAAGGATGAAAGGCAATCGAAGTGATGCGTCCTTCTGTAAGTTTAATGTCTAATGGGTTGAATTTGGAGTCAAGGTGTATATTACTAAATTCTTCTCTGATATCACTTAAGTTATTTTCACCATGTTCGCCGTTATTTGCGTTTGATTTCTCCACCATCATGTCATAGAAATCTCCAGCAGATACAGATTTCCCTAGATCTTGTAATTTTGCTAATAATTTCACAGAAGCTTTGGAATCCTCCTCATCCCCCTCCTCCTTGATATCATTTTTCAAAACATCAATTAGTTTTACGTCACCTACAAGTCTAGTGTTTTGAATTCGTTCCAGCTCTTCCTTAATTTTTCTGGAACGCGCTTCTTCTTCAACAGATTTCAAGTAGTCCTCATCATTTTCCAATTTAACACCAGCTATTCGCTTAGATCTTCGAGTTGGAACTATAGCTTCTTTCTTCACACGAGTTGATACTTTCCGTTTTCTATTATTGGGAACATTTTTTATTTTTATTTTATTTTCCAAAGATTCTTGGTAAATGGACGCGTTTAAAGCTTCTAACTCAAGATCCCTAAGAAGTTGCTTGTTACGTTCAATGTTTTCTTGTCTTTTCTTTTCAAAGTCATTCAAATTAGGCATTATGTAAGAAGCTGAAAATATGGTGATATTTGTTTGTAGTACGAAAAATTTAGAAAATTTAGAAAATTTAGAAAAAAATGAGTCGTGACGCGATCCAGCTGACTAAACAATTAGAATATGGTTAATAAATAAGGAGATACAGATCATTCAAGATGCTTATAATTATAGCAACTATTAACCATAGATATAAGGTAATCGATCTTATAGCTATAATAGTAATTTTCTATTTTTTTACAGGTATAAAATGTATGGCTTCATTATAAAGAAAACATGTTCTTTTGATGCCTTGAAATGAAAGTGGAAAGAGATCTCCCAGACTTGCAATTTTCAGGAAGAGTTATAGTAGATGATGCATTTTAGAATAATACTATTATGCTCCCTTTAGTTGAACAGCTAGAGTTTGAACCTTAGATGTTGTTATTAGTAAATTGCTGAAATTGTATTCCATTTTTTGGCTGGAGTTGCGCAAGAATATGTTACCCTACTGATTCTTTAAATCTACAATATACCAAAAAGAAAACCCCAACAATGTCTAACATACTCAAAGTTTTCAATCCACCTCCTCCTCATGATCTGACAAAAGAGGAAACTGAAAATTGTCTACCATGCCAAATTACGTCATCTTTTTTCCTGCTTGGTTCTGGTCTATATCTAGGATCTGGGGCCATTTTTGATAAAGACCAACAGAAAGAGCAGTCTCCGACTCAAAAAACACAAGAACAGATTCACGAACAATCTAAGTCTGCTAAAAATAACTCTCCTTTTAGTTCTAAGACAAATATGGTTACACCTCTTTGGCGAACTACTGTTAGAACCTTTGGAATTGGACTGTTTTCGTTGGGAATTTATAAGGCTGGCGATGGATGGCTGTGGAACGTCAAGGGAGGAAAAAATGAACATGAATAAATCTGTATAGTTTAAATAGAAAGTGACACTTCATTATGCCTGATTTGTATATATTAGCATGAATATTTGTTTGAACATTACATTCTTTCTATGTATTCATAATTCGGTGATTGTAAAGATCCAAGATAATTTTTCTTTCACTCAAGTTGCCTCAGCCAATAAAATAAATACGAGCAATCACCACTTGAAAGCTTGCTTAAATTAAGAGTGGGTCTACAGACTCTACACACAGGTTTATTAGTACTTTGAAAATATGGAAGAAAAACCAAAAATCCACAAAAGTGAACAATTAGAAGTAGGCCACCCAACTTATATATTTATAGCTATTATTAAATAATAAGTGCCCCAGATGATGTAGTCATCAATCGATATCTTAATGTTTATACATTTTTATATGAATGAGAATTGAGCAATGAAAGAGACGGAAAACAACAAAAAGCATAGAAAAAAAGTTGAAAGTATAAGAAAAATACAAATATGAAAATGAAAATGAAATCGGGAATGGAAATGAAAATGAAAATAGAAATGAATATGAATATGAAAATGAATATGAAAAGGAAAACATGACAGTCAAACTTGAAATGTGAAACTCCCACAAAAGTATGAAATGTATGTAGCAGCAAGCATGAGAAGGATAAAAAACACCCTGACCATATTATAAATGTTATCACTTAAAAGACAGTAGACAGCAGATATATGGCGATTAGAGAAAGGTCAAACCATCATTTCTTGACCTCTTTCATCTGCCGTCTAATTTTTCGAGTCCATCCTTTGGCATCAGCTGGATGTTCAATGGCATGAATTATGAATGGGTGACTTAATAATTCTTTCGGCGTTGGCCTCACATTCTCTTTCAATAAACAGTCATCGACAGCTTTGATGAAGTCTGGTGAAAATCCTTCTTCGGCAGTCAATTTAGGGGGAGGTTCATTAACAATTCTTTGCAAAAGGTCCAAAATACCTTCAGGCCCAACATTATCATTCACAAAAGGGAACCTTCCAGAGGCCAACTCATATAAAGTCAGACCTAATGACCAAACATCACCTTTAACGGTATATGGAGCACCTTGAATACGTTCTGGAGACATATAGGTGGAGGTTCCAACAAACGTGTCAGCAATCGAATTTATCATTTCCCTGGAGACACCAAAATCACATAGTTTGAATTGACCCTTTGAATTCACCAAAACGTTAGATGGTTTCACATCTCTATGGATGATCCTATGTTCTTCGTATAAATACGTCAGACCATGTAATATCGAGACTGTGATCTGGCCCAAGACATCTTCTGGGATCTTTCCAACTTTTTTAGATATTTGATCCAGAGAGCCACAATCCATGTATTCCATACACATGACAACATCACCCTCCAATACATAAGCACCATAGAAATCAACAATATTATCATTATCACACTCATGCATTATATGTAGTTCTCTTACAATTTGTTTGCGTACTTCGGGCTGACCATCAATTCGAATTGTCTTCTTTGCCATGATTTTCTGGGTTGGTATATGCATTACTTTAGTGACGGTTCCACCATTTCCTGACCCTAAGGCTTTCAATTGGACCAGATCGGCATTTTTAATCTCTATCTTGAATTCTACACCCAGTTCCAGCTGGCTGAAATCTGCCTCCAGCTGCTTTGTAGAGGGAGCAGGCAGCCATTTGCGCCCAGATTTATCCACAATGACCTCAGATGCGCTGGTATGAACAGCAGAGGTAGGGTGAGAGGATGCGGACTGGGGATTTCCAGCCGACAGATTCGGGGGACTGGGACGAGCAGCCAGAGAGAGAGGTGCTGGGCCAGAGGGGGACGAGGAAGGTCCATCGGCACCACCACCTAGAGTGAGGTGCTTCAGGTTTCGTCTCTTGAGGGACTTCGGAGGGAGGATGGTTTGACCTCCTTGCTGCAACGGGGACCCAGAGTGATTTGAGAGAGACATATTGGAGTTTGACACAGTAAACAGAAGGAAGACCAGGAAAAGGCGTGTGAGATGCGGCGTTCCCAGGTGTTCGCAGGACGTCCCCATATTTACGCACACACCATTCGGACATTTTTTTACCCGGCCGAAACCAATATTTTCTCGCCCCTTCCGATCTTTCTTCTTTGCAACTCTTTTTCTTTATTGTATTTTCTTATTCAACGATTCTTATTAACTTTTACATTCCGCCTCTAAAACTCCAATATCCAACATGTCCGCAGATCTAACGAACCAATTGGGTGCCACGTCAACCAAGTGAGTATATGATTCTATTCCATCCTTATATTGCTACCCCTTTTAACCCTCCGACAGCCAAGAATCAGCAGACTGGAAATCTAACCTGTCTTTACCCCCAAAAGATTCAAGAGTACAAACTGAAGATGTCACCGCAACGAAAGGAAACAGCTTTGAAGATTTCTACCTCAAACGAGAACTACTTATGGGAATCTTCGAGGCTGGTTTCGAAAATCCATCCCCCATACAAGAAGAAGCCATTCCTATCGCCATTGCCGGTAGAGATATATTAGCTAGAGCCAAAAATGGAACGGGAAAGACAGCTGCTTTCACCATCCCAGCCTTAGAAAAAATAAAACCAAAAACAGATAAAATTCAGGCAGTTATACTAGTACCAACACGAGAATTAGCTTTACAAACATCCCAAGTGGCACGAACTTTAGGTAAACATTTAGGTGTACAAATCATGGTTACTACCGGTGGTACGACTCTGAAAGATGATATTTTAAGATTGAACGAAACTGTCCATGTTTTGGTTGGAACCCCAGGACGAGTCTTAGATTTGGCTAGTAGAGGGATTGCCGATTTCTCAGAGTGTCCAATGTTTATTATGGATGAGGCAGATAAACTACTGGCTCCAGAATTTACTATCATTGTCGAGCAACTCATTAGTTTTTTCCCAAAGGAGCATCAAACCTTACTTTTTTCTGCTACTTTCCCATTGGCCGTAAAGAGCTTTATGGATAAACATTTAACACGCCCTTATGAAATCAATCTTATGGACGAATTAACCCTTCGTGGCATCACTCAATACTACGCTTTTGTAGAAGAGAAGCAAAAATTGCATTGTCTCAATACTTTATTTTCTAAACTCCAAATCAATCAGTCTATTATTTTTTGTAACTCCACTAATCGTGTGGAATTATTAGCCAAGAAAATCACAGAATTGGGTTATTCTTGTTATTACTCACACGCTAAAATGCCACAATCTGCCAGAAATAAAGTGTTCCATGAATTCAGGATAGGCAAAGTTCGAAATCTAGTCTGTTCCGACTTGCTGACACGTGGAATTGATATTCAAGCTGTTAATGTTGTTATTAACTTTGATTTCCCTAAAAATGCAGAGACTTATCTTCACCGTATTGGTCGTTCTGGTCGTTTTGGTCATTTAGGTTTGGCTATTAATTTGATCAATTGGAATGATCGATTCAATTTATATAAAATTGAACAAGAATTGGGTACAGAGATTATTCCAATTCCAGCCCAGATTGACAAATCTTTATATGTTAGTGAAAATCCAGATACTGTTCCAAGACCTGTTCCAATCCCTGAGATGCCAAAAAGCCATTATAAAGAGCATGGAAACTACAACCGACATGAAAATCAATTCAACCAGTTTCAAAATAGACAGCAGCAAGAGGGAAAACAGAGATCACAACAACAACCTTCACAATCTCAACCCCAACAACGTCAACAAATACCTCCCCAACAACAATATCAGCAATATCCCAATGGACTCCGTCAATAATCATCGATTTAGATATTGAAGAATGATTATAGGGCCGTTCATTTTATGTACTTTTTTTTCATTCTTATTTTATTTTTTATTTTATTTTATTTTATTTTATTTTATTTTATTTTTTTTATTTTATTTTATTTTATTTTTAATTTAATTTATTTTGTTTTGTTTTGCTTTTCTTATTTTTTTTTTTCTTTTTAATAATGATTGCTCTCCTTCATCTTTAGCTTTCATTTCTAAATGTGCTTGAAGATCTATTCCGGCATTCTTGTTTTATTATTTCTGTACAATGAATGAATCCTTTGAATTGGCTCGTAACCTTTCTATGGAATGGTAATTTTTTTGTCGAGGTCTTAACGAATCGTTCATATCTTTGTTACTGATTATTTTTTATATATTGTATGTTTGCTTTTTATTTATTCTGCTTTATTTTACTTTTGCTTATACTTTCTTTTTTTACAATTCCTACAAAAATATTGCTATTTCCTTGTCTCCAAGATTTTGATATTGATCCAACTACATGAAATACGGAAATTTGATATCAATTTCAAATTGTTTATATTATATGGTGTTCATTGGCGCCTCTAGTATTACAATTACAATCACAATCAACGATTTGTCAAACTTTGTCAAACTGCTATGGTACAATACAATGCAATTATCAATAAATCAAATTAACATATTCAAATTATATATTCAAATTATTATAAAATTATAAAATTGACATCCTCCTCCTTTCCTCCCTAAGAAAATATAAAAAAAAAAAAAAAAAATTTAAAAAACACTATAAAAATATACGTTATTGTCTTATGAATTTATACCAACAAAACATTCAATGTGCTCTATTGCTTCCCCACCCAAATCCCCTTTACATCTTATTAGTTAGAATTATGGTCCTTAATAATGACTTAATTTTCTGATTGACCCATTTCCTCTTCATCGAAGGTTTTTTTTCTTTCTTTTTTTTATCTTCGGATTTTGACCAGATAGTTTATAACTTTATTATTACTTATACATTATTGTTTATTGTATATAGCTCATGACTTAATAAAGACTTATAATTATCTTCAAATTATTTTTCTAGATGCTATTTTATCTACCGATATCAATATTAAGGTTAACATTTAGGTCACATGATAATATCAGTTAGTTAGTTTGCGATGATCCAACCGTAGCGTATATTTGAGTCTGGACGATCCAGCCTGAAAAAAAAAAAAAAAGATCAATTGGATATCCAATTGCAAATTATTCCGTTATAAAACAATATGACCTCTCTTAATATCCTGCTGGTAGGAAACGGTGGCCGTGAACATGCTTTAGCTTGGCGTTTGGCTCAATCTCCAACTGTCTCGAAAATCTTTGTCGCTCCTGGAAACGGTGGAACTGGATCATTTAGTTCTAAAGTTCAAAATATCCCTATCGGCGCCAGTAAAAAGGATTTTGAACATTTAGTTGCTTTTGCACAGGAGAATGATGTTGGTCTAGTTATTCCTGGTCCAGAACAACCATTGGTCGAAGGAATCTCAGATTACTTTAAAAAAGTGGGAATACCAGTTTTTGGTCCCAGTGCAAAGGCTGCAGTTATGGAAGGTTCGAAAACCTTTTCTAAGGTTTTTATGAAAAAGCATAATATTCCAACTGCCAAATTTGAAAATTTTACTGACTATGAAAAGGCTAAGCAGTTTATTGAAAAGGCTGATTTCAATGTAGTTATTAAAGCTTCAGGTCTTGCTGCAGGTAAAGGAGTACTAATTCCTTCTTCCAAACAAGAAGCTGTCGAAGGCTTAAAACAAATAATGGTAGATAAGGAATTCGGTGAAGCTGGAGATGAGGTAGTCATTGAAGAGTACTTGGAAGGTGACGAACTTTCTATTTTGGCTTTCAGTGATGGTTATACTGTCGTTGATTTACCACCTGCTCAAGATCATAAACGAGCTGGAGATGGAGATACTGGTTTGAATACCGGTGGTATGGGTGCTTATTCTCCTACTCCTATTGCTTCTCCAAAACTGTTGCAGCAAATTAGAGACACTATTTTACAACCAACCATTGATGGTATGCGAAAAGATGGAATACCGTTTGTTGGAATGCTATTTACTGGTATAATGTTAACAAACAATGGTACAGCTCCAAAGGTGTTGGAGTACAACGTTAGATTTGGTGACCCAGAAACGCAAACCGTATTACCTTTAATTTCGAAGGAAATGGATTTTGCTCAGATTCTATTAGCTTGTGCTGAACATCGCTTAGACTCTATTGATATCAAGATCTCGAATAAATTTGCAACAACAGTTGTATTAGCTGCTGGTGGTTATCCTTCCAAATATGAAAAGGGTGATATCATTACTATTGATGAGAACAAGCTAGGCAAAGATGTTGTTGTATTTCATGCAGGAACATCCATTGATGCCAACCAAAATATTGTTACTAGCGGTGGAAGAGTTATTGCGGTTACAGCTATTGCTGATGATTTAAAGCAAGCCATTGCAAAAGCATACGCAGCAGTTGATGCTGTCTCTTTCAAGGGAAAATACAATAGAAAAGATATCGCACATCGTGCTTTTAAACAGCAAGCTAATGAAATTAAGGGAATCACTTATGCTGATGCTGGTGTATCAATTGAGAATGGTTCTTTGCTTGTTGAACAAATTAAGGCAAAAGTCAGATCTACTGCAAGATCAGGAACTAATTCGGAGATTGGTGGGTTTGGGGGTATTTTTGATCTCAAAGCTGCTGGTTATACTGATGCGTTATTAGTTGGTGCTACAGATGGCGTTGGTACAAAATTAATAATTGCTCAGAGCATTAGGAAGCATGATACGGTTGGTATTGATTTAGTTGCTATGAATGTTAATGATTTAGTTGTTCAAGGTGCCGAGCCTTTATTCTTCTTGGATTACTATGCTTCAGGTAAATTAAAAATTGAAGCTGCTGTACAATTTGTATCCGGTGTCGCAGAAGGATGTTTACAAGCCGGTTGTGCTTTAATTGGTGGAGAAACTGCTGAGATGCCCGGTATTTATCATGGTGACGATTATGATGCAAATGGTACTTGTATTGGTGCTGTAAATCGAGGAAAGGTTTTACCTAAAACTGAGTTGATGAGGGAAAGTAATGTTCTATTGGGTCTTGCATCAAGTGGTATTCATTCTAATGGATTTTCACTAGTTCGTAAAATTGTCGAGCATGCTGGGTTATCATTTGAAGATGTTGCTCCATGGGATAAATCTACAACTGTTGGAAGATCTTTATTAATTCCTACAAAGATTTATGTCAAACAACTACTGCCAGCCATTAAAAAAGATTTGATTTTAGGTATGGCACATATTACTGGTGGTGGCTTAATTGAAAATGTTCCTCGTGCTTTGCCATCATCACTCTCGGCCATTGTTGATATGTCAACATGGCCAATTCCTCCTGTTTTTAAATGGTTAGGTAAAGCAGGAAATGTTCCTGTCAGTGATATCCTAAAAACTCTAAATATGGGTATTGGTATGGTTATAATTGTGGAACCAGAAAATGTCACTGAAGTAACTCATATTCTTGAGAAGGCTGGTGAAAAGGTCTTTAAGATTGGAACCCTAACAAAAAGTCAAGGTGTTGCTAAATGTGAGGCTGTAAATACAGAAGGATTATATTAAAGATGAAGAGTGGGAAGGTTGTCGTATGAGTTGAATTGTATTGTCTTTGATTTCTATAGCTATAACGATTATATTGTATATACCGTGCTACAGGTAATATATTACAAATATAGCAGTAGTCACAAATAGAGAAATTATACTCTAGTAATGAGCAGAGCGGTTACTATACTTTCCTATAGGTGAGTATTCTCAAGAAGAGACAAGCTCTGAAATTAACTACGCATTTTACCACTAGTACTTATTCTCCATACCGAAGAAAATGTATAATGTATTACTTATAAGCCACATGTGTACTTTATTGATTGTACACTAAATATATAAATTAATGAAACATGTATTTATTTATATGAAATCTAGTTTGCAGAGAAAGGAGTTTCTTGCATCGCTCTAGTTGTATATTTATTAACTAATTCATAAACAGACATTGTAATCGCACCACTTGTTCCAATCTTAACAAATCGATGAAAACTACCTCTCCAAAGTGACTTCCAAGACTCATCTTTAAATGTTGCGTAAAGGCAAACTAAAGACGAACTTCTATAGTAGTAATGTGAAAACTTGGATTGCATTCTTGTCTTTACAACATCAACTGGTTGTGTTACCAAAACTACTAACGCCGAGGAAGACAAGGAAATCAACATAGAAATTGCTGTTGCATCAAAAAAATCATAATAACTAGTAGATAAATCTTTTGGTAAAAATAATTGCTTCATGGCATTATAACTTGAAAAACGAACGGCAGAATTGGCCGCTTGTCTTAAAAGGGTCGGAAAGAAGCCTTGTACAAAAGCTCTAGTTCCACGAAGTTCATACATCTGAGAAATCGTCTGACGTACACCATTTGCTGGAACTTTGTCCCATTTTTCGAGGGCAGTTAATCGCTTCTTTTCCAATTCCGTCAACTCTTTATAGTTAGAACCTTGTGCATTTTTTTCTTTTTGTGATTGCTTGAAAGAACCAGATTTAAGACTGTTCAATATAGTTTTTGAGGAATCGTTTCTTCCGGCTGCTTTTACAGTTGATTTTATTGGCTCCGCTTGGGAGGAAACTGGATTAGTTGTTTTAACGGGATTAGCTGCCTGCTCAGACATTTCGTTTTTGATTTTAAGCATTGAATTTTCAATCATGCCAGTTTTAACACACTCGAAAGGTACAATCCAAAGGGATTCCATCAAACCGACCATAAATCCAGCAGAGACGACTCTAGATGGTGTTGTTTTTCCATTCTCATCGGCCATTTGCTTTGTTAAATAATTGTAAGCGGAAATACGCAGAATTGCTTTTAGAGCATTCCCCGAAACTTGAACTGAAGCACCGTCAAAGAAATAGCGAAGATTACGTGGAATTATAGGTGAAGGCTCTATTTTATACGAAGCGGTATTTGCTTTGGCGATTGCAGCGGGAGATCTTGGGTAATAGTGCAGCTGAGATGAGACTTTCAGATACTCTAGTGGATCTATAGTATAAATATTTGATTGTAAAAGTAAGATTTAGCCCTAGTAACACCGTTTAACAAGAAACAAAAGATCATACATGTAACAGTGGTGTCGAAAATTGCACCAGTAGTGCCTGCTACTGTAGCACTGACAAGATTTGTCTTTCATATAAGTTAGAATTATTTAGTTGATAATGAACTTTGATTAAATAAGTACCTCTAGATTCTATAATTGTTGTCAGTAACAATGAGCATAATTGTTGCGACAAATGTACATGTTTCTTACCAAATTTCTCTCCGCCATTGTCAGTGTCTTAGCTTCATAAGTTTCACTTACTAAACAAGCAGTTGAGTGGAATATGTTTGCTATTTTATCAAATTTGAATATTGTGTTTTCTTTGATCACGTGACCCAAGTGGATTTGCCATCACATGACTCAGATCATGAAAAAAGGCCTCAACTTACAGGTAACTTAATAGTCCTGTCTCTTTTGCTCTTACTAAATTGAACTATCAAAGAGGATGTACACCCGGTACATTATCGCGCTGAGATGATTTCAATATCTCATAATTGTGATTTAAATATAAGTTACAGGAAACAAATTCCAGTACCTACACGCAGGTTTTAATAGAAAAATAACAGTAATAATACTAGTACAAAATATTTAATAGTCAAATTTCAGTAGAACGCAATCGAAATTCCAATTTCAAAAGATAATCAAACAAATATACTTACTAATCATCAATTAACAATAATCAAGACCGTTGGATACCCCAAATTTTGGATGTTGCTAAACAGATATAGCCAAGACCTAGAGGACAAATTAACAGAAGGGAAACAAGATACCGATACATCTACAACGTCTAAAGATTCTATAATATCTGATTATGTATACATATTATAAAGTACTATTACTTCTGCGTAATATATATAGTGTATAAATTGTATGATTCAAATTTGTGTTCAAATATGGTCTAGCGCAATTAAGTTGTTTTACCCATAAGTAAGCAAAATATAATTTAATAATGAAGAACCAGTCTGCCAGTAAGTAGGATATTATAGTTACCCTTAATTTATTTAGTTGATGTATTGGTTGGTAAAGCTCCTTGCAAAGCCTCCTGTGCCTTTTGTTTTTGCTTAGCTACCGCGTATACAAGCCCTGCCAAAAATCCCAAGAAAATTGATGTGACTGAGAAGAAATTAGCAGGATCTCCAAAGAATACTAAACCAGACAGAGCAATTGGTAATTTATTTAGAGCACCAACCATACTGTAGGTAGTCGATGAGGTAGCTCTGATACACCATCCTGAACAGTATGAAATACCAACAGCTGAAAGACCAGAGAAAACCATGGCTGAAATAACAGCAGTACGACTTTCAGCAGGAAAGTTGCGTATTAGATTCTCAGGGCTCCAGTCCTCCAATAATAGAGAACTTAAAAGAAGAATAGGAATTGAAAGAAGATTATTATAATACATGGTATCAAAATCCTTGAAATTTGTGAGCTTAATACGTTTGCGCATAATAAGGACAAACGCAGCAGAAGCAAAACAGTTGGTGAACATCCAAAAGTAACCCAAGTTGAATACCACACTTTCTGCCTCTAAAGCTGTAGAAGTAGCAGTTGCAATTTCTGATACTTGAGGAGCCAAAGCATCAGTAACACGTGGACCTAAAGCGGTATAAATATCTGTCCAGGCGGCGATAATAGAGGAAAGAACCATAAGAAGGAAAGAAAAAAGAGCCATGCTAGTGACATGACCTCCAAACCAAATGACTTCACCATATGCGATGAGAATAATAGTTAAATTTTTAAAAATAGTATACACAGGAATGGACAAGTATGCAAGAGCCTTGGATGACGTGTATATCATAATAACCAACAAGACAGCGATAGGGTACCATTTCTTGGCAAGGCTCTTCTCGAAACCACGGTAAGTGATAAGTCCAACTCCTTTGAGTATCATAACAGCCAAAACACAAACGATAGCTTGAACAGCTAAGAGAATAAAATTGAGATTGAAGCCCTTATTGCCAGATAAGACATACTTGTTAGTAGTTGTCATCAAGATGGATGAAGCACAGTATGAGAAGATGGAGATCACTGGGTTATTTGCAACAGACCGCTTAGCGGCCATACCTACAGGAGCGTCGTCCTGTTTCTGCTTCTCTGGATAAGCCATTGGTTTTAAGATGAGGAAGAGAATCTGAAAACAGTTTTGAAAAAAAGTATATCTTAGATCCCTGTTACCCGGGTTGCAATAATCAAAGCCTCCATCAAAAGTCAAACTTCCAAACCTGTTAGAAAACTTGCAATATTCATTGCAGAGGAAACTGCTCAATATCAGTAACACGATAGTGGAGACACCTGATTTTGTTTCATTTCGTCCCAGAAACTCCTTTTGAACGTGTTATCAGACCTCAATGGATCTTCTAAGAGCAAAAAATCATCAGGTACTGCGTATATATAATACTATGAGTAAATAACATCATTCACATCCGAACACTTTCTGAATATCAAAACTGAACAGTTGCTAAGAAGGGAAGGATCAATTGAGACCGGAGATGATTTGTTTGAGTCGAACTTGGAGTCGGAGCTTGGTTAGAAGAAGAGTGCTGAGTGGTAGCCGGTTTATCCCAACCACCCCATTCAGGTGTTTTAGCAGAGCATCCGATTCGGATGCTCTACTTAGAGATGTTTTTGACCAGAATATCACCCTAAGGAAAAGCACCATAGATTCAAAAGGTTTATTCCTCAATCCATATCTTAAGACTCCAGAAGGTCTCGTTCAATTTTGTGGTGACTCACTGAAAAAGGCCCAAACTCTGGTAGCACATCTAACTGCAGATTCTTCCCCAAACACCCTTAAGCATTATATTCGAAATTTGGACAGAATCAGCGATATACTGTGCAGAGTAATCGATTTGGCCGAGTTTATTAGACTATGCCATCCAGATGAACAGTTCGTTAATGCTGCTCAAATTTGTTACAGTCACATGTTTGAGTATATGAATATATTAAACACAGATGTAGAACTATACAAAAATCTTGAGCGAGTTTTATCGGACAAACAATATAGCTCAACTTTCTCAGAAGAAGAGCTTGCAGTTGGTAATTTACTACTTCGTGATTTTAACAGATCAGGAATTGGTTTGGATCAAACTAAAAGACAAGCATTTGTTGATATTTCAACAAATATTTCACTGATTGGTCAGGATTTTCACAATGGGTTAAAAGAGCCAAATAATAAATACCTGACTTTATCATCTAAGGACTTGAAAGGTGTCGAATCGTCTTTTCTGAGATCATTAGCGAGATATACATTAAATTCGAAGAGAGTTGAAACACGAGGACCTCTTGCTACATTGATCGTTAGAAATGCAATAGATCCTGAAGTCAGAAGGAAAATGTGGTTAGAGTTACATGATGTCAGTAATCAACAGATCAAAACTTTGGAATCTTTGTTAAAGGAGCGTTCAAAGCTGGCTTCGCTGATGAGTTGTAAATCTTATTCTGCATATCAGCTTGAAGATAAAATGGCTAAAACACCTGAGAATGTTATTCAATTTTTGCGTAGACTGGTAGAAACTACCTTTCCTTCTGCCGTGGAAGAGGTTGTTAGTTTAGCAAAATTGAACCCCGAGGTATCAAGCAATTCCAGTTTGACCAAATTAGAATTGGCTAAAACAATGAAACCATGGGATCGTGATTATTATGCTTCTAAAGATTTAGTTTCTAAGAGGTCTAAAAATGTCGAACACCTCTCAAGTTATTTTAGTTTGGGTACTGTGGTACAGGGATTATCACGCTTATTTAATAAAATATATGGAATCTCATTTGAACCTGTTGAGTTTTCTTATGGAGAAACATGGCATCCTGATGTTGTTAAATTAAACGTTGTATCCGAAAATGAAGGTTTAATAGGAATCATATATTGTGATCTGTTTGAAAGAAGTGGTAAAACAAACAATCCCGCTCATTTCACAATTTGCTGTTCTCGAAAAATTTATCAAGATGAATTTAATGATCCTGAAATTATGAACACTATACAAACTACAACAACCAAAGAAGGTGAAAGTTATCAACTACCTGTAATAACCCTTGTCTGTAGTTTTGGGAAAGATTCATATTCTGGAAAATCTTTTCTGACATTATCAGATGTAGAAACAATATTTCATGAAATGGGACATGCCATGCATTCAATGTTAGGAAGAACAAATCTGCATAACGTTTCAGGTACAAGATGTGCAACTGATTTTGTTGAACTACCTTCTGTCCTAATGGAACATTTTGCCAATAGTTTTAAGGTTTTAAGTCTTTTTGCAAGACATCATGTAACAAATGAACCATTATCAGAGTCAATGCTCTTAAATTACAAAAATGAAATGGCATGCCTGAAACATTCAGAAACGTTTAGCCAAATTAAAATGGCTCTGCTGGATCAAGTTCTTCATTCCGAGCAAGCTGGTCGATTGAATTTTGATTCAATTTCTATTTATCATGATTTAGAATCAAAATACGAGGGAGTCTTTTCGGACCCATATTCTCGCTGGATTGGTCAGTTTGGACATTTGTTTGGTTATGGTGCTTCTTATTATAGTTACCTATTAGATCGCGCAATTGCCGCTAAGATATGGGCACATCTATTTGAATCTGATCCATTATCTAGAGAGGCCGGTGAGAAATTCAGACAAACTGTTCTGAAGTGGGGTGGATCTAAGGATCCATGGAAGATACTTTCTGAAGCACTGGATGACCCAAGATTAGAGAGCGGTGATAAAGAAGCTATGAAAATAATTGGAGAAGTTAATGGTTTATAATTGTAAATATCGATATCTAGAACTTTGTAGCCAATTCCATATAAATATCAATAAATAATATATATTAAACTGAAACTTGAGTTGTCATAGTTGCATCGTCATGATCATGGTCTAACAGTTCTAATAATCATTATTGTGAGTTCAAGTTTTTTTGCTTGTTCATTTTAATTGTAATTAGTAAAGATTAAAAAATTCCGCTGCCGGAATTTTCAAATACTGCACAGCTGTTTTAGTATCGATATTGATTAGTCAAAATATTAATCTGAATGGATTGGAAACTAACAACTGAAATATAATTAACGTTAAAACAATTGCAAGCTCTTAAACTTAAGCGTAGGAGGCATAAGTTATAACTAGATCTAAAAAAGAACTATGTCGCGATTGATACTGTTATTGCTTACTCTTGAACTTTGGACCGTAATAATTATAATGAAATTTGTTTATCTCACAGCCATAATCAAATCTAGAACTTATAGATTTACCTTTTGACATAAAATGTGTATCCAATATTGTAACTCGTCCGAGTGTTCAATATATCATATTGGATTAATTATATATTTAGATATTTAAATTTCAGATCGGATCAACACCCGATTAATATTGCATTAATATAACCTTAATTGCTTTTTTTCAAAATGTAAAATTGATCATGAAGTATCAAACAAGTTATAATGATAACCAATCTAGTCAACTAATCATGACCATTGAACGATCATAGAATTAAGAATAATTGTAGCATAGAATAAATATACTCAATATAGCAAGAAAATAAGTTCAAAAAGTTTGCTCCCAGCAAAAACAAATCTTTATGAGTTTTATAACGTTATAAACAACGGTTTTAATAAAATATATCGTCTCGTGGCTTGTGGTGTTATTAAGAAGCTCCTGCATATTTGCTTTCAATATGCATACCTGCATACACCATCTTTGTTATTATATGTTATGAATTATACTAAAAATATCAATATTAGCCGTGCGCTTACTCTTCTCATCTACTTTTTGTCCTGAAATAATTTCGGCCTCCAAAATATTGTAAATATTATTATTTCAATTGCAAAAGCTGTCAGAAATTTATATATAAAATATATCAAATGAATTCTACTCAGGTCTGTAATTATCATCTTGAAATGAGGGATTATTCTTCAAATGTCTGTATAGCTCAAGATAATATTATAAAAGGAAAATTAAACGTGTGAGCACAACAGAAACATTAACAAGGCATATTTACTGCTCTTGTTCAAATATATGTATTGCTGTGATCTTTTTAAGTAATGTTTCTCATCTCATCATCATTATTATTAATTGATTTATGGTAGTCCACATGCATAAAACTTATATGCTGAAATTTATTGCTCTATATAAAAACAATCCAGCCCGAGGGCATTGCCAATTTCAACTGACAGTTGAGACAAATATGTGTGTACGTTTTTAAGAGTAACGAGGTCAAGAACAAAACCGGTAACTCTTCCTTTCAGAAAACCGTTTTTCAGTCCATAAACAATGTACAGGTTGTTGATACATGCATAAAGTGTAGTTTTAGGCGTGCTATTTTGTTAAATAGCAATTATTTTTGTCACATAATTATGATAATTCCATTATTAGTACTACTATAGCTATAATCTATATGATCATGATAGCACTGACTCAATTATCTATATGATATATATATATATAAGTGTATTCAGTTATTAAATACAATTAAATTTCAACACCAACAATTACAATTATTTAAGAATGGTCTCTGCTGCAGATAATAATAATAACAATCATACTGCAAGTCACTCTAATTCTTCACCATCTGAAAGAAACACAGAGGATGAAATTTCCAAACTAGATATGTATGAAAGATCCTGGTTTAAAGATAAAGGATTACTCAAACTAAATTTCCTATTATCAATTGTAATGCTTTCCGCCTCAACAACAGGATTTGATGCAGGTATGATGAATGGTTTTCAATCTCTTGGTAAATGGGAAACTGATTTCGGGAACCCAGAAGGAGCTTTATTAGGCGCTTTATCTAACGGTGTATATTTTGGATATTTTGTGTCCTTTCTTTTTGCTCCACTTATATCTGATAAATTTGGAAGAAAAACATCAATAATTGTTGGAGACCTTACTATGATAGTTGGCGCTATAATTCAGACATTTTCTGTTAATTATGCCTCATTTTTAATATCTAGAATTATTGTTGGAGCTGGGAATACTATAGCTGTGGTTGGAGCTGTTCCACTGATCTCGGAAAGTTCTTATCCAACTCAACGGGAGGTAATGACGGGTATGTATACCACACATTGGTATTCAGGTGCTATACTATCTACTTGGTCTATACTAGGTACTTCATTTACAGGTGACTCCTCATTATGTTGGAGAGCTCCAAGCATTATTCAAATAACTTCTCCCCTAATTCAGTTATTATTTATCTGGTGGATACCAGAGAGCCCGAGGTATTTGGTCTCAAAATGTAAAATAGAAAGTGCAAGAGATATGCTATTGAAATTCCACGGAGAAAATAATGAATCAAAATACGGTAAATTAATAGATTCAGAATTATCTGAAATTTTCACAGCAATTGATAGAGAAAGATCTCAAAACACCTGTTCATACACATCGCTTTTTAAAGGTAAGCCTAACTTACATCGTTTAGTTATTATTATTACCCTTGCTATAATTGTTCAATTATCAGGCACAAGTGTAGTTACGTATTACTTCAAAAAAATTTTGAGTAATATTGGAATTGATTCAAAAACAGAGCAGCTTGAAATTTATGGATATTTGATGATCTTCAGCTTGGCAGGTTGCTTTTGTATTCCATGGATTATTAAAAAGCTCAAGAGAAGAGATATGTTACTTTGGTGTTTAATCGCCATGTTGATCTGTATGGTGATTTGGACAGTACTTTCTGCAATCGACGAGAAGCAAGATTATAAAAACAAGTCACTTTCTATTGGAGTTATAGCTATGATATTTATAGATTTTTTTTGCTATAATGCTGGTATGATTAGTGCACCTTTATATGTGAGTGAAATTTTACCATTCAATCTGAGGAGTAAAGGAACTTCAATATACTTCATGGTGGTTTATGTTTCTCAAATTTTTTCAGGATTCGTCAATCCTATTGCGATGGATGCCATTTCTTGGAAGTATTATATTGTTTATTGTTGTTGGATTGGTCTTGATATAGCTATAGTGTTTTTCGTGTATCCCGAAACAAAAGGTTATTCTTTGGAAGATATCTCTAAGGTTTTTGGTGATAATCAATCACAAGATATTGATAATAGGCTTAAGGAAGAACATAGATCTATATCCCCCGGATCGGAAGAAGACATTTCACCGGTGAAAACCAAGGAAACTGACACGAATGTGAGAATAGAAGACTTGGCTTAATACTAGCCGATATCTGACCTCCTAAAGATTTGACCTTTATACTTACATAGTTTGGATTTATGAGGTCTAATGTATATTATTTATTGCATGCTAACGAACAGATGTTTGATAATTTTGAGTACATTTATTTATATATAGAAATAGATTAATACATGTTATACGCTATGAATCTATGATCATAAATTTGCGAATAGGATATAGCCCCATATGGTGATTATAAATCCAAATGTCGGCATCTACGATCACAAGGAATTGGATAATGGAGATCGACAGTGGAACACGGAGTTTTGTCTCTATTATTAAAGCCGTGTAGGAAATGAACACAATTAAATGCTAATAAGGATCATACCATTTTTCAGCCAATTGAAACCTACTACATGCTGGGCGAAGGGATGTTGCAACCTCTTTATAGTATCCGATCTATTTGCTAGCACCTTTACGTTCTCTTTTTCTTTCAAATTTGCTACTCTATTCTTATATTTACTTCTAAATAAATACAATGGGGAAATTCTCGGAGCTGATACTCCATCCGTTGGAAGCAAAAGCTGCCATACAATTGTAAGTTTTTTGTCATTTTTCATTGTCGCTGATCTGTTAAGATCAGGCAAAAAAAAAAAAACGTCAACCCTTAATACCTTTATACAATTATTTTGACTTTTAAATAGATACTCGAACAAGTAAATTAACGATTTACTAATCTTTTCTTTATTTTTTGACCAGGAAGTACTTTAGTAAACCACTTCACCCTAGAGACGACCCAGAGAAACAATCTAAAACACTACGAAGATGTTATGAACTTCTTACATTAACATCTCGATCATTCGCACGAGTGATAGTTGAACTAAATCCAGAATTGAGAGACACAATTGCTTTGTTCTATCTCATTTTAAGGGCTTTGGACACAATCGAAGATGATATGACAATATCGCCTGATGTTAAAATTCCTTTGTTACGAACTTTTGATGAAAAATTGGATTTAAATGATTGGACTTTTAATGGAAATGGTCCTAATGAAAAAGATAGAGTTGTTCTTGTTGAATTTGATGCAGTTTTGACCGAATATCACCTTTTAAAACCAGAATATCAAGAGGTTTTAAAGGATATAACTCATAAAATGGGTAATGGTATGGCTGATTATGTTGTTAATGAAGACTTTAACTTGAATGGTGTTAAAACTATTGCAGATTATGATTTATACTGCCATTATGTTGCTGGACTTGTTGGCGAAGGATTAACAAAATTGATTATTATTGCCAAATTTGGTGACGAGACTTTAGTGAGCAACCCTAATTTACAAGAATCCATGGGATTATTTTTACAAAAGACAAATATCATAAGAGATTATAGAGAAGATATTGATGATGGAAGATCATTTTGGCCAGAGGAAGTTTGGTCAAAATATTCTAAGGGATCTCTTAAAGATTTCACTAAATCTCCTGAAGATTTACAACAAGGCCTTTATTGTGTTTCTGAACTTGTGGCCAATTCACTTGATCATGTTTGTGATTGTTTACTATTTCTGTCTTGTGTAAAAGATCCATCAACTTATAATTTCTGCTGCATTCCTCAAATAATGGCCATTTCAACATTAGATCTTGTTTATAGGAATCCAGATATTTTCGAAAAGAATGTTAAAATTAGGAGAGGGACAACTGCTTCATTGATCCTGCAAGGACAAGACCTAAAAGGAACTTGTGATATTTTCCGTTATTTTGTTAGAAGAATCCATCATAGATCAACCCCTGATGACCCAAGTTATCTTCGTATTGGAATTGTTTGCGGCAAAATCGAACAATATATTGAGAAATTGTTCCCAGTCTCAGTACCCGAAAAGAAATTTGATTTGAATGGACCTTCACAACGAGAATTGGCACGACAAAGAAAAGTAAAAAGAGAGAATGGTAATGAGGGTATCTACCTTTTTGTTTTTGCATCAGTTACTTTGTTTGGCTTGGGTGGTTTAATGGTCGGCGTTGCGTATCTCTGCGGGGCAGATTTCAGTCAGGTTCATAAAGAAGTTCTAGGCGCCGTTGAGACTTTATGGAACTTTGATCCAGCAACAGTTTCTGCTGTTAAGTCAAGCACAGCCAGTATTGTAGATAGTGCTACATCTAGTGCAATCAGTGCTGCGAATTCGGCCGTTGAAGCTGTAAAGGCCGCTCATGATGAATTATAAAAGTAATTATAAGAACTCTTTTAAAACTTGATTTAGATGTTACACTTTATTTATACACTACAATGCATTGTAAACATATAGCTATAGTAATGACAGTATATGTATATATCATTATTATAAAATCTTTGAATATAGATTGTGTAAATATTACGTTTAACACAATCTGAACTGGCCGGCATTATATTGATTGTCTTGGTAGATTTATATAGTCTTTTAGTTATAATAATTGTGATAAATTTTCATAAACCTGATCTACTTGTAATTGAAAAGCTGGTTGTCTATATGGGGCATCATAATCAACGGAAAATACGGAAATAGATATTTTTCCTTCGTTGTAAGTTGTTCTTTCGCTTGGTAACCTGCAATCACCACTCAAACAGTTTCTCAATGCTTCTGTATTTTTGTGATATCTTTTAAATAGGCCAGTATCTTCATCCAACTCAATAGATAAAATAAAAGAGCCTTCCCCTGTAAGTCTACTTAATTTGAATGGAGGATTCATTAAATTGTTTGTTGATATTGATCCAACTCTTGGGATATTAACATTAAGACCAATGCCTAACGGCAAAACCCTTTCTTGATCTGCCGCCCTTTTAAATAGGTATTCCACTAATTGAACAACCTTCTGGGCATTGATGTTTGCAGGATGTATATTTGATAAGGGGAAATCATCTTTAAAGAAACTATTATTACTATTTGAACCAGACACAGAGATGGCTGGAATATTTCTTTCAATCGCGGTATAAGTTGCACCCATAGTCCCGGATAAAGTGAACAAATAAGGTCCGATATTTGTGCCTTCATTAGGGCCGGCAACAACCAAATCAATATTCATTCCATTAAAATAAGTCGGGACAATATAGTCTAGACCAAAAATAACGGACGATGAGGGCGTTCCATCAATATACCAAATATTCAAATTATCTGGTTCGTGACCCCATGAAGGATCACCTTTTTTCACATATCCAAATTCGCCATCCCTTAGCAGTATCCTACTATGAGGCAACCGGAAGGTACCGCCATATCCCGATCTTTGGTTAACTGGTGCTGATATGATGACGTTATGGCCAGCATTTGTTAAGGCATCATATGTGGCGCGAATGTTCGTGGATGCCCATCCATCATCATTTGACAAAAGGATGTTTTTTGCTATGACTAATCTGATTAAAGAGAGTAATAAACAGATATTCAAATTATATCTCATTGGAAAAGTTTAAAGATGCAATATTGATAGCAATTTTATATGAGAACAACAAAAAGGTCGTGGTGGCTAGTAATATGTGATAGATACGATAACTTAATATTATATAATTACATGCACGCTTAAATATAATTCGTTAGAATCGTATCATCATTTACATTCTAGATCTGGCTGAAACTTAACATATTGTGAGTAAACAGAAACTTAGCTAACCTTTACGATTGCAAGTTAAATACCCGTTTCATTTTACAGAAAAATATTACTACCATAAAAATAAAATAAATTTAAAAGATTAAAGTGCTTTTTTTTCGTCTAATGATTATATGTATTGATTTCAAATTTGATTACTCATGGATTTGCGAAATGGTGGAATGAACTTGAGATACTTCATCAGAATTTGATGACGATGATCGAGCATCATAGTCAGTTGAAAAGACTGTGATAGAAATTTTATCTGCATCAACAATTTGCTGCTCACTTGGAAGTTCACAATTTCCACTAGAACATAACCTTGTTGTTTTAGTGTCCTTGTTCCATCGTGACCTAAGATTCCCGCTTTCTTCATCAAATACGATGCGGGGAATAACAGCCCCTTCGCCAGTTAATCTACCTAATTGAAATTGAGGGTCGATAAGACCAGTGCGAGAGAGGTCACCTACCTGTGGGATATTCACGTTTAAACCAATTCCCAATGGTAACACTCTATCGTCACCCGCCTTCTCGAATAAGTAATCTACCAATTGAACAACCTTCTTTGCGTTGATAGTAGCAGGGTGAGTATCAGACAAAGGAAAATCGTCCTCGAAGAAACTGTTGTTGGAGTTGGAGCCAGAGACTGCTATAGCAGGAATGTTTCTCTCAACTGCTGTGTAAGTTGCACCCATAGTACCAGACAAAGTGTATAGATAAGGTCCAATATTGGTACCCTCGTTTGGACCATTTACAACCAAATCAATAGGAATGTTATCAAAGTAGCGTGGTATAACATAATCTAAACCAAAGACGATGGATGAGGAAGGAGTTCCATCAAAGTACCAAATATTCGTGTTATCCTTTTCATGGCCCCAAGCTGGATCGCCTTTCTTCACGTAACCAAATTCACCATCTGATAACATGGTATTTGCACGGGGCATATGGAAGGTTCCACCAAAACCCGATCTTTGGTTTACAGGGGCGGATATGATAACGGTGTGGCCAGCCTCAGTCAAAGCTTCGTATGCAGCACGTATATTGGTAGAGGCCCAACCATCATCATTGGACATGAGAATGTTTTTGGCAAAGGCCGAATTAAATAAAGCAAGTGCTAAAAGTGGCTGTAGGAGCTTCATGATGAATATGTATAAGATTGAAGGAAATTATCAATAATTAATAAGCCTTAAACTTGGGAAGATAAGATGTCAAACTGTAAGGTTCGAAAATAAATACTCATATTACATAAACATGTTGTACTAATTACATAATAACTACTTATTGGTGGGATCAACTGTAATGATACAATTTTTATATTCCATGTACAGTGCTTCTTCTTCCGTAGAAACAGTTTTAAGATCTCCATACAACTAATGGCCTATGGCTTGAGTATGAATACATTGTATTGCTTTGAAAAGGAAGTGAAGTTATAATTATAAGCGTATTCTATATTTTGTTGTAATAAATCACACGTGACACATTCAATTTCTAATTTCTTTATCTTTTCGTCTTTTTATCTTTGATCCTTCGTCGCAGCTCTTCAAGTTTTTCGTCACTCGATTCCTCTTCCGAACCTGGAAGCTCATCCTCGAGGTCTTTATTGCCTCCGTTGACGTCCAAATCACTGTATCCTTCCTCCTCCGCTTCGATATCCACAAGGCTACTAACATTATGGCCACTATCTCCATTCATCTCAATATCGCCATCCCGATCTTCTTCAAAACTTATAAATCCATCTTCAGAGTCAGAGTCAAAGTCAGAGTCGGATTCTTCCTCTTCTTCACTAGTACTGAGGTTATAATCAGATTCACCATCAAGCTCCTCAAAATATTCAACATCCGATTCGTCATCGGTCTCTTCTCCGATCCGTTGATAACTGCTCATTATTTCTCTTCGTAATTCAATCTGGGAGTGAAGCATTCCTAATTTACCTTGTAGCTTCAATAGTCTCGGTAATGTGACAGATCGTCGTTGCATAGTCGAGTAAAGGGAGGTTAACGACCTTGCAAGATCTGGAACGGTAACCAAATAGCCGCCATGCGACACCATAGTACATTTAATCCAAATATATAAATGTGATACTCTGTTTGGAGATCTGGCAGCTTTTTCGGCCAACCTATTCAGTAGACTTACAGCAAGAATTGAATCCAATTGTTCAACTGTCTTTTTAACATCATCCTCGTTACCGTGGTGCAAACATGTTTCTAAGAAGGCGTGATCATTGGCCCTTAATGCTTCACTAAGAACCGTAGTTAAGGTTCCAGCAGAAATTTTCAAATTCTTTTTCTTTGTGTTCTTTGACTTGTATTGTTTCGATTCACCGAGCGTTAATTCTTCCACTCTTTCGCCTAATGTCGGTTCAAGCTCTTCAAGCTCTTCTTCATCGGAATATTTTTCTTCGTCATCCTCACCTAATATTCCAAGATCCTGTAGATTGTCTCCACTGGTTACAACCGCATTATTATCACGATACTGCCTAGCAGCAGCTGGATCATAACCAGATGTATTTTTTTCTAGGCCTTTTGATATGATGACCCTCTCCTTTTCAAGTGACGTTATACCAGAAATATTTTGTGAATCAACTTGATATTTTACTTTATCAAATAATGGAACATTTGCATTTTCTATCCACCCAACAATTATAAATTCACCATCTATATTGGTCTTGACGATCGGAACAACTTCTGGTTGTGATTTTGGAGTTGGATTAATTATTGGCCTAATAATTTTTATTTGAGCTTGTGATGCTCGTGATTGAACCTGACCTCTTCTTTTTCGTGAACCCCCAGAAGCTTGTGGTTCAATATCAAATGGGTCAAAGAACAATTCTGCTGTACCATCTTCAGTTACAGCAGAAATCACAGATTCACCTTTACTACCACCTAAACTGATGGACAAAATGCTAGAAGGGGCAGATAGAATAGCAACTGATTTCTGCTTTGATATCGAGTATACGTTTATAAATCTATCATTAATCGCGGATGTTAAAAATAAATCTGGATCTTGAGATGATATGAGTAACGTATGAATTGGCGCTATATGCCCGGGAATTTTAGCCAGAATTTTATCAGGTTCTAAAGGATTAATGAGATAAATTGTATGCGATACTAGAAATAAAAGTATTTTCCCATTAACTTTAGCTGTTTGAATAAATTGAATATCCTCATTATTTCCATCTTCCAAACTTATTGTTCTTTTTATTGAAAATTTGTTAAAATCCCATTCCAAGACTTGACCATTGCTATCACAAGTCCACCCACTTTTAGTTAAATCTGAGTAGTGAAAATTTATAATTGAAGATGATGTAGTAATTTCAAGTTTCGCAATTGTTTTACCTTGAACCGGAGAAAATAAAATAGCACCACCTTTATTTAATCCAATAACTAGAACTAAATTTTCAAAATTTTTTGGGATATCATTATAAAGCTTCTTTTTCTTTTTATGTGACTTTTCATCAACTGATGCATAACACCATCCTAAACTTTTCACCTTTAATCCTTTGTCCAGTGAGAAAGCTATGGATAATTCATTTGATGAAGCTGAATTGAGAGATTGAATCCTCACTCTATGAAGATCAAGAGCAGCAACTACAGAAGCAAAGATAGTCGAGGTTGGATCGAAACAAGAGTAAAGAAGAATTGACGATGACATGCAATTTATTGATATTATGCTAACGATGAGAGTGTGCAAACGTCTATTGTTTTAGTGAATAATATAAAGCAAAAGTCTTTTACTTTTATTACTTTAGCTGAATAAAGTCTATAATAAAAGTAGTTATGTTATTTCCCACTGAATGTCTCAACAACAATTTCAATAAGCTTCAATGAAAAAAAAAATCATTTTTTAAGAAAAAAAATTAAGCTGCAGTGTGAGGTTACCCGCACTTTAATGTCAACATAGTTTTATATAAGAAGCCGTTTTTGATTAAAAAATTGTAGAATAAACACAAAAAGACACATAGAACAACTCTTCTCTTTTAGTACCTACTCTTCATATTTATAATACCAAAGCAGCGAACTAGTTGTTTTTGAAAATTCACGTCTTACGTTTTTTTTGTTTTTATTTCATCAATATTTTTTCTTTTCATACATGTCTGAGTACGGAACATCTGCGGCCTCTGCTGAAGACCTCTCACTTCCAAAGGGTTAGTTGACCACAATCACAATCACCTACTATTTATCTGTTATGAAACACTAACATTTCTTTTAGCTACGGTTCAAAAAATGATGCAGGAAATACTGCCACCAGATATTGTCTTTTCAAAAGAAGCTAGGGAGGGTCTAATAGAATGTTGTGTTCAGTTCATTATGATGGTATCAACAGAATCAAACGATATTGCAGAACGAGAATCGAAAAAGACTATTGCTTCAGAACACGTTATTAAGGCATTGGAAGAACTTGGTTTTGAGGAATACCTTGATCCAATTAGGGAAACTCTCGAGCAACATAGGTCCATACAGAAGGGACGGGAAAAGAAAAATAATAAATTTCAAAATTCAGGTCTTAGTCAGGAAGAGTTATTACAAAAACAGCAGGAATTATTTCGCCTATCCAAATCCAGACTTCACGGTAGTTCTGGTGCTGATAACGACTCCTCTAATGAATCAAAAGACTGAACCTTTTGCCTGATTTTATAAGCTATAATATATGATGGGTAATTCAATTTTTCCGTCAGCCAGTCAGTCAGCCAGTCAGTCAGCCAGTTTGTTTGCTTTTCTTATTTGTTTGTTTGTTTTATTTGACATTTATATAATCTATACACGTGTACATTAAAATTATTGCCAGTTACAATCTCTGGCAGAATAGATAATGATAACTTATCTCGCAATAATTATATATTTATGTTATGGTGATCGGAGGCAGCAACACTCATCACAAAATGAACATTTTTAGTCAGTCAAAGTTATTTATATGCATCATTGCTATACTTGGCCTGTTCCCATCTTATTTACATCCAGATGAGCATTTTCAACTGTTTGAAGCGATCGCAGGACACACCCTTAATTGGGCAACACACAAACAGTGGGAGTGGAGTGGACCTAATCCTGCTCGAAGCTATTTACCACTTTTTCCAGCTGCACTGATTATCAGAATAGCTGGTTTCACCGATTCACCTGTTGTTGTATATTGGGTTGTTAGGCTGAGTTATCTTTTTGGCTCACTAGTCCTAATAAACGGTGCTCTCAAAAGATTATGTTCTCAATCTCACTATAGAAATTCTTTCAAATTCATCTTATTGTCCCATGTTACATGGACATACCAAACTCATACCTTTTCAAATTCCACAGAGACTGTCTTGTTACTATGGACTCTAGTCCTAATCACCAAGCTTTCTCATGATAGATTCAATGCTCAGTATATTAATTGTGTGCTTACGGGTGCCATAGTTGCCTTTGGGATTTTCAACAGAGTGACATTTCCTGCGTTTTTAGTGCTTCCATCTATTCATCTTCTAAAACACTTTTATAATTATCCTCTATCCTTACCGGTCTGCTTATTTTCGGTTGTTTTAACATCATTAATTGGTGTGTATATAGACACAATTGCCTTCCCAAACGCTGATACGACCGCTGGATTTGTTATAACACCTTTGAATAATCTCCTGTATAATTTACAGACTTCAAATTTAGCACAGCATGGTCTACACCCCAGATATACCCACTTATTAGTTAATTTACCCCAAATCCTTGGTCCTGGAATAATATTTTTATTCAATGCGAAACATATTAAATCTATTCCATTCCTCTCCTTTGTTTCTGGATTGGGTATTCTATCATTGGCAAAACATCAAGAATTACGTTTCTTGGTACCTTTAGTACCATTGGCTTCATTATGCTACAATTCACCAAACATATCCCCATTCTTCTATAATGTGCTAATTGTGTTGTTCTTTGCTTTTAGCTTTATTTTTACACTTGTAATGGGGGTTTTACATCAAGGCGGAATTATTCCTGCCGTATTCAAACTACACAGTTTAACTATAAATGGAGATGTGATGATATGGTGGAGAAGTTACATGCCACCTGTTTGGGCTCTTGGAAAACCTAGAGGTTCTGTCAGATATATTCAGCCACTCGATGATAATGCAACAAACACTGATATCACTATAAGTAACACAGAATACACAGTTTTAGACTTAATGGGAGCAAACATTTTAAATGTCAAGAATTTTTTATTGGAACTGAAATCCAATTATAATAATACTGATCAAAACTTGTATTTTATAGCCCCTGTTGGATCTGTTGGAACCGAATTGAAAGAACATCTCATTGGAAACAAGCAAGAAATTGTGAAAACCGATAACATTAATTGGGGCTTACAACCTGTTAAATGTTTTTCTACTCATTATGACTTTGACCACTTGGATTTCCAAAATTTTAACACTTTAGTTCCAGGATTGTGTATTTACGAGCTTCTATAAGTCAGTATTTTGCTAGGAAACGGATACCTAACGTGCTACTGGGGATGAAATTATGAAGGTAGTTTTTAACTTATTATTGTCGGGAGAAATGGACCTCCAGTTTAGTTCCTCTTTATAACCCTACAATTATTTTTCAGTTAATATTATATTTTAAAAATTGCAAATGTATTTCATGAAACTAATCCTATATATATAAATATACATGCATGTGTTTATGATAATGATCAAATGAATATCTATTAATGCAGAAAAGCACTAGCGTTTAATTTTTAAAGAACCAATTATTCTATCAGAGTACTATCTGGCTAACGACATAATCATAGAGCCCAATGCGACCCCCAGAATCAAACTTCCACCAGTAAATATAACAAGATCGGTGGGTTCAATCTCATAAACATCAGCATTTACTATTTCCGTAACATCTTCTTTAAGTTCAGTTAGTTCTTTTCTCCATTGTGTCTTATTATTCCAAGCCTTTATGAAAGCTGATCGGATACCTAATCGGCTTTTGCTTTCTGCTGGGCTATCATTACTTTGTATTTGCATCTTAATATCTGTATTGATATCAGTCGGAGTAATTTTAGTTTCTATATCATTAGAATTTGTTGAAGAGAGGTTAGCATTAATGGTTTCTTCGACCATCGAAATTGCGTCGTCTGAAATAGTTTTTTCAGCAGGTTCAATTGGCTCAACTACCTGTACGGATTCTGATTCTAGTGTTGAATCTGTTGATTCCGGTTCCAATTCCTCGGATTCTACAAGATTACCAGCCTTCAAAAAACTGCTTTCTTGCAAAATTGTTTGCTTCTCCTCTAACCGTTTTAAGATATCTAACATTTCGGGCAATGATTGTCGTTCTTTGTCTAAAGCGTTGTGAACTTTATCTTCGAATGATCCAACTAAGCGTCTACGTTTCCAAGGCTCTAGACCCAATTGTACAATAATAAACAGCATGATGTTGATCGCCATAAGAGTCCAAGTACCCCAAGTGGAAGCTCGTCTAATTTTATCACTCCAGATTTGTTCTTCATGATATCTTGCTAGAATATTTCTTGTTAATAATGTTTGAGCATCATCTTCTTGATGCTCAATATCATTTAGTCTCTGTTCTGCCTGTGATTCGGCAAGCTCATTTCCATGATCATTTCTATATAACGTTGTGAATCTTTCTAAATCTTCAGGGCTCCAATTATGTTTCCGTTGTAGAAGTTCATTGACTTCCCGTTGTGAGTTAGCACGAGTAGCAATTGCATTTGTATAACTCTCTTTTGCATCTCTTACCTGTTGTCTAATATCCTTTAACCTTTGTTCCTGAAGATCTATAGAATTCTTCAACTTTTCAATTGAAGAATATCCTGTAACGTCGTTCAGTGTTTTGCCTGCCATGAATAATGTGGCTTGCAGTTTATCCATGGTAGTTTCAATTTTTTTTCGAAATACCGCCTTGCGGGCTTCTATAGCTGATGGAAGGTTTTTAATGTCAAAATCTATATCGAATGATTTGGATTTATTGGAGGTTGTTGATTTATTATCCGAGGAATTGGTAGATTTAATATCGTTCTTTACATCGTTACTTTCGCTTTTGGGGTCATTTTCAGCTTTAGTTTCGGCTTTCCCCTTCCCATAAGAAGCAAATTCATCTTTTAGTGTTTTACTGGTGTCATCTTTTTGTTTTTTTATGTTCGGATTGTTAAAAGTTCCATTAAACCGGAGACAGTTGGGAAACCTTATAATTGGTTGTAATGCTCCACACCTAATTCTGTTATATGAACTCTGGCAAAGAAATGTATTAATGCCAGTTCTACACCCCACGGCATTTGGGATTCTAATGCCAGTGAGCAACAGCATATGTTCATCTAACTGGCCTATTTCAAAAAGGTTCCAAAAATTTATTTTGTGTCTTTTTTATATTTCGAGGAAATCCAAATCATATACCAATGGAAGACCGGGTAAAACCCTGTGAAATAATACTAAATTATTATCAGAAAGTATTAATCCTTACACCCAAATAAATTCAATATTTGTGTTCAAAAAACATTTATAATCAATCGAAATAATATGAGTCTGCCAAAACTAAAGTTTTCACTCTCGGCGAATAAAAAAAACAAACCAAATTCACATAAAAATCGAGCCTTAGACTCAAAACTACATGCTTCCACAAATAAAACACCAAATAACCTCTTTGGAACCATCCAGGAAAATACATCTGATATTGTCGAAATAACGGGTTATGGGGATAAAGGCGCAAAAACAGTCTCTAAAGATGAAAAGAAGAAATATATCATTCCTGCCAATAAAAACCGGAACTATCGACAACAAATAATGAAACTAAGAACTGACACCAGGAAAAGCTCAAATGTACCAGATGAGGAATTGAAGTTTGGGCTAAATCATATTCGTATTTCGATTGATAATGAATCCACGAATAAAGAAAGCATTAAAGTTAACCATTCTACAAATGAAATGCAAAATCAAACACCAGAACAACAGGCACGTTCATTATTACTGTCAAATGGCGAAACCACCACTTCTATAGCACCAATAATTAAATTTCCAGATGAATTGGTTTATGAGCATCCAATGACAGAAAATGATGCATACAAGTATGACTCTTTGACAAGAGCTGATGCCACTCCGGATTATAGCGAAATTCCTGTAGAAGAATTTGGAGCTGCATTTCTTCGTGGCTTGGGGCAGGAAGTAGACGAGAAAACAACAAAACTGAAAAAAACTGAAAAGAGACCCAGTTTATTGGGATTAGGTGCGAAGGCTATTGGTGACGTGATTCCTGGACTAGAATCCGTTCGGGGAAAAGATGGAAAAAGAAAAGATAACGAAAGAAATTTGGTTTCTGTACCGGCCGTTAGGAAAAATATTAGAACAGGGGAAATAGTTACAGAGGAGGATTTTAAAGAGCTATCTAAAACCAAAAATAGATTATCTCCACCTATTACTAGTGATAATAAACATTTAAAGCGCAGAAAATTTGATGAATCTAGACAATCAAATTGGTACAATGAACGAGAAACAAGCTATGACAATGATAGAAGAAGAAATTCTGATAGGCCTGATTACAAAAATAGGGATAAACATTTGCATCAACAGGATAAAGAAAGGTATAGACATAAAGACAGATCGAATGGTTACGCTCGACGGACGTATAAGAGTGATAGAGATCACGAAAGATATAGAGATTCGAGACATACATAAGATTGGATTGCAGCAATATATACCAACTCTAAATGACTTTCTTGTGGGTAGTTATACCGTTCCTTGACCGTTGCTTGAATACATTACTCTTGTGTGTATGCAAAATGCTGTTCACTAATTATGACTAAAAAGTCTTACCATTTAAGCATACCCATTTGCAACTAAAAGTAACAAATTTTATCAAACTGTGGCGAATACCTCCATTTAGTCTGAGAGAATTAAAGAGAAAAAAAATAAACTCATAATATTGTCAAATCAACGCATATAAGGCCTTGCTATAAGCGTAATCATCGCAGATAATCACTAACTTTTTTTAAATTTTCCCATAAATTTATATTAAAAGTGTAACTATTTAAGCCAAACTATTAAATAGGTTTCAATTAACGGTAAAGACATTTCTTTTTCTTCTCTTTTATATTTAATCATATAAGAATATGCCAGTATTTGTTATTAAAGATTCGTTTTATCTCAGCTTCCATTTTGCATTGCACATAGAAATTGTCTTTCATTTTATTCTGTATTGTTCCTACCGGTATTGAAAATCTTATGCTCTTTCTTGTATGGAACTAATTGCTCCTATATTCTGCTTTTAATTTTGGTTTTACTCATTTTCGACTCATAATATCTAGTGTATAATCCTAAGTCAAGAAAATTTAAGTATCAGACTATTTATGATCATTTTACGTTCCTTTCTTCTATTTCCTTTCAATGGTTTTTCAAACCAGAAATTATATGGAAAATAAAAACAAAAAAGTCATATACATGCATGCATATGTGCTGCTCTTAAGCTATTATCTCGATGTATGCTAATATTTCTGTATCTTGATTAATAGTTTGAATTATTTTATGTATCTCCATTCAAAAAATCAGAGTAATTTATTTAAATTTTACAATGACACATTTTATTAACATTATATGATACTTTTGTTTATGCATATGGATTTTCATGCGTGTTCCAAATACAGTAGTAACTATAAAGTATGGCGCTTATTACAGTCATTTCACTTAACTTCGTCCATATTATGAAAAAAATTAGTGCATCAAATAGCTGAAATTAAGTGAAATGACTGGTATAACAAAATCACTAATAGATGCAAGAATATAAAAAAAACTAGGATTATAAGTGATTTACCATAGATTGTATAAGTAATCAACTATATAATACATAATTGAAAAAAGATTAGTTATATGGTTAATGTCTCTCGTTTTGCATCCTCCCATGTTTCCAAATTTTTTCTTGCCCATTCAAGTAGACAACTGGCATATCCTAGAACCATATTCCTCAAATCTTCCTCTTTTGTTGCCTGAAACCGTTCTAAATCTTTTTTTATAGATTCAGAGGCATCTGTTACATCTGTATTAACTACATCTAATGCTGATTGTAAGTGTGATATTTGTTCTTTGGTTTTTCCAATCTTATTACGGCGGGTAGCCTCTGGGTCATTATCCATTATTCCATGTAATGCTGTATTTAATTTACCGATTCCAGGAATCTTGAAGCCAGAGATTTTTCGCCTATGCGTTGTGACAGGCAGGGGACTTGAAGGTGCAGATTTGGATGAAGCTTGAGCTTCATGATCAGCATTGTCTTGATCATCATTCTGGTCTAAAAATTTTCGGGTGGTTTCAGAAGAAATTCTTTGAGATTGAGTTAAATCCCTTTGTAATATAGATTCAATACGCTGAGCTTCTTGCTCAGATCTCTCTAACGCATCCAAAGAGCTTTTCTTAGATTCTAGTAGGTCTAATGTCATTTCTTGTTGTAGAGCTTTTTGTCGCCGATATTTTAGTACACCTCTTACAACCGCTGCGAACTGGGCAGATTCACCTAGAGGTTCACTAAAACACGAAGAAAGAGAGGCCACCAAAGACTCTGTGGAGATATACTCGCCGTCAAAAGCTTGACCAATATGTTCAATAGTTGATGCCAATGAAGCAGATTCCTCCAAACTAAAAGTATTATATAAACCTCCAAGTTCGGATAAATCAGCAGTCATATCAGAAAATCTCCTCACGAGTCGTCTATTCACTTTTTCTAGTCCACCAGAAATAACGATTTCATATTCTTTGGCATTTAACTCGGCTTCACTAAATGTAACATCCTCTTCACCCTTTAATTTAGCTGTGGAAGGGGGAATAGATAAATAACTATGAGCTTCTGTAGATGCTGCTGGATCTAAAGGCGCGACTTTCAAAATTGATTTAGGAATGTCAATGACAGGTGAAGTATTTAATACCTCATTCCAATTTGAATTAGGATCCAAAAATCTTTGGAAAACTGAACTATGACGAAGCTGCTCCATACTTTTACATCGATTTAGAAAAACAGCAAGCATGCGACGACGATGTTCTATAACTGTGGCATCTTCTTTGGCTTTTGTTGGAGCAATTGCATAATCCGCTTTCAATTGAAAAGTTAACATTTATAATATAATAAATAGTGAACTATAATTAGAATACTTACACATTGTGTGCTTCTCCGGAATAGGGGGTATAATTAGTGTGGGGAACAGCCGTGTAAGAGTTGTTCGAAGGCTCTCAAACTCTGAATATCGTCTTTTCACAATTAAATCCTAAATATCATTTTCATAATTAGCTTCTGGAATAATAACAAAGACCAATGGAATATATAAATTCTTTACTTACTTTACACTTAATAGTATAAACAATATAACCCCTGCTATGGCCTTCATGACTCTTTCCTGCTTCGGTGATTGTAATTTCAAAGTTAAGGTCCTCTAACAGGATATGCTCAACTTTTGAAGAATAATCGGCCGAGTATCCATTTGACATCACATTGTCAATGGGTTGATAATCGTTGATGTCTTCCGAGCGGCGAGATCCTAAGGTCTCCGAGGGGCCCGTGAGTCCTACAGCAGAAGCAGTTTGTGTTGAAGGGGCCCCATTATGACTTGTTGGTCCGTCAATTGATAGATCAGTAAAACCATCTAGTCCATTTATACCTGATCCTGCGAATGGATTGTTATCCTCTTCATCAGAAAATGACATTTGCCTTTATCGATATTGGAGAGTTTGAGCAAAATTTCAACAACCACGCAAAAATGGGTTAACAGGTAATGATTGGGTGTAAGAAAGAAAGAAAGACCGGCCGATATGTCTTCAAACGCCACTCGTGTGAAAGAAGAATAATTGGCATCTAACTGGTGTTATAGATCAGGGATGACGTTGAACAAGTAGGGTAACATCCGCTTTTCATTGTAGTAAATCTTATCAGAAACCATTATTTTATAGCTACTGATTTTATTGACCAACTTGCTAAATGACTTATATGAGCGTTGACCAGTCCGTATTTCCCTTTAACTGACTACACCTCCAAATGGGGAGACACAGGTTAGTCGTCCTAATCTGGTGCGGAAAGTATCATGTAGTACGTATAGATGTTAATTATGGCACTTATCGCCAATTCTCTACTTCTTCTAATATTCTGAATATGCGCCACCGGTATGTATAATTCCTTGGAACTTGAAACCCTCATGATCAAGACTACAAGATTTTAGCCCTGTTATGTTTCAGATTCAGTGCTATCTTGATGTTGCGTAGAGGTAATCACGTGGACGTGATACCGAATCTTAAAAAGATTTAAAGTTGAATTGAAGACTTTTTTCAATTAAACAAAAATCATTCCAAAATGACATCTTTAGAACTGGTGATATCTCTGGTACCTCTGGATCAGAGGGTCTCTTTAGCCAATGAGCTACTTGAATCTTTCAAAAACCCAGATCAAGCGGCGGATTCTTTACAGAAAACTGCGGATGTACTCTATGATTTACTCCCCTTCCTGACAGAGGAACATCTTAAGGTATGCAAACTGAGTTACTTTTAATACAATAATAATTAACAGTAACTTATGCATTTTAGGAAATATCTACTAGCATAGGGGATATGTTGGATGTGAATGAGGACAATATTGAGGAGAAGAGATGCATAGTAGATTCAATAATGAAACTATGCGATCGTCTTCCTTTACTTACCGATTATATTATAAAAAAAGTAGTGACTTTGATTTCTACTTTCATTGCCAATTCTTCGGTTCTATTCATGGGAAATACTTGGAAGAAGGTTAAAAAAAGTAGTGAGAATGCAAGTCCCATCAGTCGACCTGTCCAATTATTTTACTTATCACTAATTGAAAAGTTATCGATGAGTACTGAAAATTCAAATATCAATACATGGGAAGGACTCGACACCTTAATATTCACACTCCTCACTATTAATGAACATGAATTATCTCAGATGGGATCAAAAATTCTACAATGGAGAATTCCAAATCTCTCAACGGAAGAGCGTTCACATCAAAATGTTGATTTTTGGAATATTATATTCGAGCTTCAAAATTCTTCTTCTTCTTTTCATCAAACATTTGGTTTCATATGCTGGCTGAGATGGCTATCCAACTCCTCAGATTTGAAACAAGATGAATATTTTCAACAAGTAATAAAAAAGCCCGAGTATTGGAAATATCTACAGAAAGGACTGGTCACAAAGACTCGAGATGTTTCTAAATATTGTGCCTCAATTATCCAATTGTCAGTCAAGGGAATCTCAACCACATTCGAAAATGAATTTATTTCTTGGGATATGTCTAAAGAGGAATTATTCCTAACTGAATGGAGAAGGTATCTCACGCTGGTTGAAATAATTGCCATTGATACTTCTATAAACCAAGCCGAGGCGGCTTCAGTAGATTTATATCGTCTTTTAAGCCCGGAATCATTACTGAAACCTAGTTGGGGAAGATCTTTATTATCTTCCGGAATAATTGGGCCGATGGAATCGGTCAGGCGATTTACGCTAAATTTAGCTCTTTCTTTACCAAAATCAAGTCTAGCTCTATTTAAAGATGGTTCAGATTTTTTAGTTGATGTGTTAGTTCCATTTGCAATGGGTGCTCCAAACTTCAATGATATCGTAACACTCGAAAAGAATTCAGAACTAAAAGGCTCTAACCTTGTTTGTAGATATGGAGAACGCTTTTCAGAATTTATCTCAAATATTTTGAAAAGTTTAGAAGAAGAAAATGCTGCTAATTTAACAGGAAAACTATTCAAACTACTTTTAAAAGAAAGGTATTCATTTGATCCAGCCAGAATTTACTTACTTAGAGGAATCTTGCGTGGTATTGATGAGAAAAAGATTTTAAATAAGGATCACATTGACAATCTAAAACAATTATTCAGCACAACTGCAGAAACAACTTTAAGACAAAAAATAATTCATACACTTCATTTTGAAGTCATATTACTACTAAATCCAAAGGAAGGGTTAGAGGTCTTTTTATTAGCAATTACCAAATTTGTTCATTTTCGAGGTTTTGATATTTTCAGTTCTCATATGCAAGATATAATGACATATTTCAAACAATCTTTCAGTAAAAAAGATATTGAAACTTTGATTTCAACTGACGACTTCAGCTGGATAGAAGATCACGAATATGTGGCTGTATTATCTGAAATTCTTTGCTCTCAAGATATGGAAGATGAAGTAATAAACTTACTAAACACATCAAAGCACCTGGGAAGGTCGTTATCATACTTTATTCAGAGTGGTTGTGACTATTTAGAAGAAATTGTCGTCACATATTTCCAAGAAGAATTCGTTTCCTTTCATTTAAATCTATTTTCATATGAAAATATTGAAGACTTAGATATTAAACTTTCTGGTAATGGGCTTGAAATTCTAATTAAAGATGATATACTCAGAGATGCATTTATTACAAACTCGTGTGGTGGTTATATTACTTCCAGTTATATTAAACTAATTTTGAATAGTATATCTGCAACAGCTGGTTCTAAGATGGAGAATGAGATAGTAAATTCTTCTCTGAAGCTCCGATACTTATCTCTTCTGGTAAAACTAGGAAATATATTTGGAATAGGTATTCCAGACTTAATTTCGTTAAAAAGTATAGTTCAACTCCACACTGTTGGTTTTAAAGAAACACCAAAAAAAGCATCGAGAAACTTTTATATGGTGAAAAGTGATATTCTATGCTCTATTTATCGTTTATTAACTGCTTTTCTACAACCAGTTGATTCAAAATTCATAATAACAGATCTCATCTCCCGATTTGAAAATGACATTCCTGCTACCGAATATGATTCCCGTATTCAATTATGTCATTGTGTTAAGCTTATTATTGATAACCACAAACTCAATGGAAATGAACTTAAGTCAATTGTGAATCTATTAAATACTCTATGGAAAGCAATGCTCGATGATCGACTTATTGCAGCTGAACGTGATCTTCATATTTTATTCATAAATCTTATTTTCTCTGATAACTTATTAAAAGAATCCTTTCGTGATGAAGAAATTGAAAAGATTTTGGAATCAATTGCTATGGATATTGTAAAACAATGCTTTGCGAGACGATCTCTATTACCTTCATTAGCTAAAAGATTTTATGAATATACACAAACGCCAAATACTTTATTCTATCAGGTGCTATGGATTGCTAAAGTGTTAATACGTATTTTTACATTCTCTCAAATCAATGATCATTTATTTACACTAGAAGGGATTTTCGATAATTTTGGTTTACCTGGTTGTGATAATCTCTATGAAAAAGTTCATGGGGATGAAGAGATTTCCGCTAGAGTTTATTCTATTGCTACATTTGCATATGATAATAGTTCAATTTCTAAAAAAGTCAAAGAAATTTTTGCATCAGAAGTATCTCAATATATATTAACAACAGATGAAGATTATCATTTGTTTAAACCAATTAAAAGGAGTGATGGTTTTGAAGAAAAAACTAGAGTTCAATGCTATACGATTTTAGTTTTATTGGAAAAGTACACACTATTACCAGAAATGTTACAAACATATTATATTCCAGCTTTACAAACTGAACAGAGTCCCTTGGTCCGTGTATATATTGAGTGGATAATTGCCAGAGGTTTATTAACAAATTCAAGATTACGTGATTCGATTTTCAAAAGTACAAAGTTAATTAAAGAGCAACCAAGAGTTATTCAATCTATAGAAAGAATTGGTTTTATAATGGCACAACAGCTTACAAAAGACGAAGAGTCAAGATTTCTGGAAACATATTTGAGGACATTGATTACATTATGTACAAGTAACAGAGCATCTATAAGACATTTTTCTCTTTCATTAGTTTGTGCTTTGACCCCAGATTTGGAAAAGAAAGGTTTAAAAATTGGAAATGGACAAATCAATCATATCCTTGAAAATATTCACAAGCTCACGCAATCATCAGAAGCATTCAGCCAGTTTAGGAGTGGAAGTAGTAGCGTTTGGAACATCGAGAGTGATTTAACATTGGTAGGCATTTGTGGTGGTGTTTTACGAAGAATTTCGGATAGGATAGATTTTATTGATGTTATTGATGCCTCAGTATTTCAACGGTATATCAAATTCGATGAAAGAGAAAAAATGATAATTTCTCTTGGAATTGATGATGAAACTGTTTGGAATTCTAAACAAGAATCTATTAAAGATAAAACATTATCAATTCAGCCTAATATCGATACAATTTCTCCTTTACAAACTAAGAGTGGTGCCTGGAGTTCAGTTATGGATATGTATGACTCTCCGGACCGAGGAAAAAATGTCATACGGAGTGAATTAATTGTGATCGCAAGTCTTGTTGACAAACCTCCTAATTTAGGAGGTATTTGTAGAGTTTGTGATGTTCTTGGTGCCAAATTATTATGTTTAAATGATATTTCTGTAGCTAAACATCCTCAGTTTAAAAATGTTGCAGTTACCGCCGAGCAATGGATGCCAATGGAACAGGTTCCTATAGATAATATTATATCTTTTATGCATCAGAAGAAGAAAGAAGGATATACACTTATTGGATTAGAACAAACTGACAAGAGTATACAATTGAATAACGAAGTGAAATTTCCTTCAAAATCTTTAATTTTGATAGGTAGAGAACGGGAAGGAATTGATGGTGATTTATTAGCAGAATTAGATATTTGCATTGAGATCAAACAAGTTGGCGTTGTTCGATCCATGAACATTCAAACTGCGACAGCAGTAATTGTTCATGCTTATTCTTCTCAACATTGTTAAAAAATAGCTTGTAATTATAGGGACCAAGAAGGATATTGATATATATTAGATCTTCACATAAATATACTAATATATAACAGCTTAAACTATGCAACTATACCAATATTATTATTATTATAAATAATTATTATTGTTACTAAAAGATTTTATCTGATTCTTCTTTTGCAACTGCATCTAATGCTTTTGCAAGAGATGCACCACTTTCTTGAATTAATTTTATAGCAGCAGAAATGTGTTTAGGTTTTAAACCTTTTGATACTTTACCGCCCAAGTTTATGGTTTTAATTGGTGAGACGACAGTACCGTTAGACCAACCAAGTAGTAGTCCTGCTTCTGTGACAATTTGTTCTTCTAAAGTAGGATCCAGAAAGATATTATCACCGACTATACCAACTACAAATAATAGCGGAGGGGATAATTCATTATCATTTGAAACTAGTTGTTTGGACTCGGCCCAATCATCCGAGAAAGTAGGTAATTCAGGGGTTTCAGTATCATTTGAAGAAGAAATGAGAAGAGGTAAGCGAGTAGTTTTCAAAGCTAGATATGTTGCTAAGGATAAAACTGACAATGGATGCGACCGAGGGGATATGATCAGAGCATCGATGTATAGTTTGAATGAGTATTTGGAAGTAAGGGACAGAACTTCGGTGGAAAAAGTTGAGAGTATCATTGATTGAAGGGTGCTTGATAATGTAGAGCATAATACACTATCATCACGCTGTCCTGATCTATAGGAAAATATCGTTAGCTGAATGGATGATGAGTTGATACGGATATAAGCAGAAATTTCTTACATATCAACATCAACCTGCACAAGTGAAGGTTCTTTTGATTTTGAGACTACTTGTGATTTGATACTAACAATACATTCACTTCCATCAGCGGATCTGATTCTGGCAGACCCATTTGAAGATGGTAGAAAGTTAAAGGTAGCATCAATCGGTCTAAATTGGGTAGGACTTCTAGCATCCGGGCGGATTGGAGGAGATTGTATTAAAGAGTCTCTTAAAAAGGATATTTCGGCCGGTGATATTTTGGTAGTCATGGCTATAATTTTGGCTTAGTTTTTTTTTCTTTTTTTTTTATGATAAGGTTTGGGTGATGCTACGAAAATTTGGAGGTGGAAAGAATATTTCTTCTATATAAAATAGGATACAAGTCTCCGAAATCTAAGGACGCGACCACAATTGAGTAGAAAGTCTTATGCATAGTTCCAAACCTTTACTATTACTCCGTTCGTCTGAATGAGCCCATCATAAACAGTGCAATTGGCGATGAAGTCACTTATTATATCGTTTATTAGAAGTCGAGTAAATCACGTGTGTACGATTGTTATAGCTGTAAATTCCAACTCACCAGAAGGAAAGAAAGAAAGAAATGTCAACGTCCTCCACCGTCCAGTTCATTAACTCAAAATTTGGTTCTCTTGATGATTTGGCCTTAATAGATCACTTCATCACAGAACTACAAGAGAAGGAGTTGCCGTTGGATCTTAACGTGAGTTGGTTTGGATACACCTCTAACGTAATAAATAGGATTCTAACTATTCATAGGATAACGATATAATTGATGATGATCTAAGTGATCCTATAGAACAGTCGATCTCCGAAATTGAAGATTCATTAGACTCATTATTGGAAGCCGTTGAGTCTGCTACTAGTATCGAACCACTTGAAGAAGTGGAATCAAAATTGAATGAATTGACCTCGAAATATGGGGAAGTACAAGTGTTCAAGGATTTTAAAAAACATCTAAACAGACTAAAAGAGTTGATGAATGAAAAAAAGATTTTTATATCACAGGAAGAAATATTAAAAAAGAGGTGAGTAGCTTTATTGCTTTACTGAAAGAAATACCTGAATTTCAATCAACTAACTCATAAATCGAAATTTATAGTGATTCAACACTAGAACTTATTGATAAAGACTTGGAAGCATCCGTTACATCTACTTTGGAACTCTCATCATCAATAAAAGTTTCGAGGGAATCATTTCTCACTATATCAAATAAATCTGATCCTTCTTCTGACTTGCAGTCAAAGATTGACGAACCAGTTCAGCGTCTCGATTATATTATTAAATCAATTTATGAAAAGCTCGAAACCTCCTTGAAAGATACACTTCATGAGGCAAACTTTGATAAAATAGCTTCAGATAATCCCTCATCTCCACTCATCATGTCTACAATAAAGTCTCTTATAAGTCAGATATCGATGCTTCAATCTGCCTCTTTGAAAGAGTCGACTCCTACGTATCCCGAGTCTCTTTGGATATTCTCTAGTCTCTCACAGACCTTCAATACTCGTTTTATTTATCATTTTGAAACAAATCGAGATACAAATAGAATAGACAAACCAGAGTGGTTCTTAAATTATTTGGAAACACACCTTGAACTTCGTATTCCTGTCATTCAAAAATATTTTGTGGATGCCTTTGAGAACACACCATATCACGATAGGTTTTTTGTCTATGAATATATTACAACATTACTAACTCCTGTTAGAGAAAAGGTTAGGTACGTAATGGAAAGAATCATTAGTAACGGAAATGAAGAGAAAGAAAGTGTCAGATTATTAGCACATTTAATTTATGAAGTACAGGGTTTTGATGATAGGATAAGAAATAAATACATGTTTGTTCCTTATAAAAATATATCCTTAAAAGGTGAGGAGTATGGTTATGCAAAACAATGGGATGGTTTACTGGGAGACGTCTTAAAAAAGGAATGGCTTGAGGTTTGGCTAGCAGCTGAGAAAGACTGTAAGTGTACTACATCAAAATTCTTAATATAATGTTGAAGCTCTCATAATCTAAAACTAACTTACTTAACAGTTGCACTTACTCGTTTCAATGAGATAATATCCAATGCCAATTCATGGGAATTAGATTACGATACATATAATTCACAAGATATTTCAACTCCAACAAAATCGGCACTATCATTCAAATATTTGTTAGAGGTGATCACAGATAGGTACTCATTTCTCATGAATATGAAATACCAATTACGATTTTTAATGGATATACAGATTAATTTATTGGATCTATATTTAAAGAAGTTAAAAGAGGGGTTAAAGGCATTTGAATCTATGACATCAACATATACAAAGACAGTTGGAAGATTATCAGAAGAAGATATTGCACTAGTAAAAGGTGTTAACGGTATCGAAAGATTATGCCGAATCTATAATAGCTCTGATTTTATTATTGGAGCAATGTCTGAATGGGGAACTAGTCTATTTTTTGTAGCTTTATGGGAGGATGTGAAAATAAAAGCGAATGAAAATAGAAGAAAACGATGGGCGAATGAAAACGGAATCAAATTAGATAGAGAAAGGGCCGATATTTATGAAGAAACATCGGATAAGTTGATGAGTAGGGAGGAAGGTGGGTTGTTTGATGAGATGATTCAACATTATAAACAACTCAAACAGAAATGTATGGATGATCTTATATGGTTTCTTAAAAAAGAGTTTTCTTCATCAATGAAAAGATACTTCAAACTAAATGATTGGTCACAAATATCATCAGAAAAACAAATGATTCCATCTGCAGAATTATCATCTGCCTTGCAAACACTGTCTATAGAAATGAATTTTATACGGAAATGCTCATCTTCAATAATGAATGCATTGATTGGACATAAAATTGCAAACGAAGTAACTGTTTACTTTGAAAATTATATTGTATTTGCAAATAGATTCTCACTTTTCGGAGCTAAACAATTACAATTGGATATCCAGACATTATGGAATGCATTGAATCTACCTAAGGTGAAAAGTTATCATAGATTAATAGTAATGACGGAAGTTTTGGAGGGAAGTGAAGAAAGTTATGAGACCAAAATGTTAAGGCCTGAGGAAATCACCAGTTTAGCAGGCAGAAGAACCCAACAGTTTCAAACTCAAGCATTATAAATCTATATAAATATTATTTAAAAACGAACAATCAGTTCCCTGTAGATTTAAACTAAGCGTAAGCCATTTTTTATTTTTCCCTTACAACCTTCGTAATCGAAATCACTTCTTCATACTTCAAATTATGCCACCCACAAAAAGAAAAAACTCACTTTTGATATTATGAGTCTTCTTTTTCGAGACATAGGAAACGTGAAAACAGCGCAAATCAATAGATTTATTATAGAGTATACCAGAACGGAACAGAGCAGCGACTCATTGTGGCTGAAAGTGAGAAATACCGAGTCTTTGGCTTTTAGAGCAGCCTACCTAGCTGGACCCTTTGTATTGTATGTGGATGTTCGAACACAAGATTATCACCACCAAAAGCAAATATTTATTACAGCTGACCAACCCCAGTTTGAACCGGATCTAAAGACTTCTCAATCCTTCTACGCCGAACTTTCTTTACACACGATACAAGAGAAATATGTCTGGATTGTTGATATCGTCAGTCAATCTTTGTTTGCTACAGGTGCCACTACAAACTATGAAATCAAGGTTGGAACAACGAAAGAAATACTTCACATTTCCCAATCCGAGGCAATCGGATCGTTAAATCCATGCTTAAGGGTTAAGAAGTTGGATACTACAGATCTTTGGAATACTCCGCAACCTCGTCGAAATGAGCCAGTTCATTTGGTAGTTTTAACACATGGGCTTCACTCAAACGTCGGAGCAGATTTACACTACTTAAAAGAACAAATTGATAATGCCGCAAAAATAACTGGAGAAAATATAATTGTGCGGGGTTTTCATGGGAATGTTTGTAGGACAGATCGTGGTGTTAAATACCTAGGTAGGAGAGTTGCTTTATATATTATCACGAAACTATACTTTGAAGGCATAGAGCGAATTTCTTTCATAGGTCATTCACTTGGTGGGCTGGTTCAAGTATTTGCAATTGCTTACATTGAATCGCACTTTCCTTGGTTTTTTCAGAAAGTTGAACTGGCTAATTTTATAACTCTAGCATCACCTCTTCTTGGAGTAGTTAATGACAGCCCAGCTTTTGTTAAGCTAGCACTAGATTTTGGGGTTGTTGGAAAAACAGGACAAGATTTAGGATTGTCGACTCAAAACGGAAAGATCTTATTGGAACTGTTACCTACTGGGCCAGCACAAAAAATAATGAAAAGGTTTAGGAGAAGAACTTTATATGCTAATGCAGTGAATGATGCAATTGTGCCATTAAGGGCTAGTGGTTTGTTATTTTTAGATTGGAAAGGAATAGCACAAGCTAAAAGGGTGATAGAAAGCAACAAGAAGCACGCAAAAGAAGCTGAGGTACCAACCCCAGATAGCGAAGAAGGATCAAGTGGTGAAAATAGTTCACAGATTGGTGAAATTCCAAAGATAAGTGGTTCGGTGTCTTCGGACTCAAATAGTAATGATACCAGGATATCAACTTATTTAAACAAAATTCAAGGAGACTTAAACAATAATGTGCAATCTGCCTTTTCTTACTTCATGCCACAAAAAATTGGCACATCGCCATCAACTTCCCAGTCGTCGGCAACTTCTTCTGATATCAATAATGAAACCATTCTTCCGAAGCCATCAATGATTGAATCAGCAGCCTCTGTAATACTACAACCTCAACCTTCGTTAAAATTCATCACTGACCCAAGTTCAAGACCTGACTCAATATTTCATGATCGAGTATATTATGAAAGGGATATTCCATACCCAACTGGTACAACATTCGATTCACCTGATTTAAAGGAAAAATATATTGAGGTATTAAATATTGAAGAGCGTATAGCATTAAAGTATCACTACTCAAAGTCATGGCGCAAGATTTTGGTTAATCTAAAGCCGGATGCTCATAATAACATAATTGTCAGAAGAAGATTTTCTAGTGCTTACGGTTGGGGAGTTATCGATCATTTGGTAAAAGAGCATTTTATCAAAATAGATTATAAGAGGGAAAGTGAACAGTTAATACGAGAGAAAGAAAGGATCGGAATAAAGAAGAATAATGATGGTGATGGAGATTTAGCAAATGGTTTATTATTTCGAATAGATGAGGATGAGACTGATAATGAGAATGAGAATGTTAAATCAATCATGAAATCTCAAAATGAGTATGTTAATTATTACGACTCTTCATCTGATGAATATGATGACTATGATGGTACCGATTTGCATCAATATTCTTCAAATGTTAATGGTTTAACATATCTTTTTGGGATGGCCCCACCTGGGCTTCCAAATCTACATACATTAACTGGATTCAATAAATCCAAATCAAGAAAAGGATCTAAAAGTATAAAAAGACAAAGTACTACCGAAAGTATTTTTGAAGGAGTTTCAGTGATTCCGGAATTCTTTAATTCCCTAGTTCAACCAAATAAAGAACCTCAATCAATCGAACACAACTCAAAGAGTGTTGATACAACTGATCTTATTCATCAGCCCATAGCAAGTGACTCATCTACATCTATATTTACAATGCCAGATTATATAAACTATCTAAAGAGTTGGAGCGCGTCAGGGGCAGTTTCGTCCAATGAACTGGCTTTAGAGATGGAAGAAGTTTCAGCCGGCGCCCGTTCAAATAATTATAAAGACGATATTGATGATGTCGATTAACCAAAACAAAGAACTGAGCCATAGTATGATGAAGTTTACAATTAATTTCGTGTCTTATGTCACGGTAAAGTATTTATTTCCTCCATTGCATATGATTAATAAATATATATATATATCTCATCCATGAGAATAAATTGTAGTAAAATTGTTAAAAGTAACATATACAGAGATATAGCTATATATATTATGAATTTAAAACAAAGTGATATTCGGAAGTTTACCAAGCTTGGACGACGGTTAATTGATGGGATGAGCACCATTAACCAAACTTACAACTTGTTTGTTATTATGATTACTTTTATCCTTTAAAATGGAAACAATAAACTTTGCGACATCATCCCTAAAAATGGCTGAATCTTCATGGGGTATTTTCTTGGCCTCTTCAGAAGTTGGAATTTCATTTTGTGATTTGATTTTTCCTGTGCCTTCTCCATCAAGTAATAATCCTGGCTGTAAAACGACATAGTTTTCCAACTTTGATTGCAAAACAAATAAATCAGCAATTCGTTTTGCAACATAGTAATTATTCAAAGAACCACCTTCCCAAAAGGTACGATCCAAAGAGTATAAGGCACTAACAATAACAAATTGAATCTTAGAGTTAAATGATTCAATGGCTTCCACAAATTTAAATGGACCATCAAGATCAACATTTATTATGTTTCCATCTCCTGAACCACCAGCACCAGCAGAAAATACAACCGTTGTTGGAACAGTGTCAGAATTGTATGGTTTAAAAAGTTTATCGATAATGTCATTGACGGATGTAGTGGCAATATCGAATAATTTTGAAGTAATTCCTAATTTCTCAAACTTTTGTTGCTGTTCCTTTTGACGTACAAGGCTAATAGGTACAAATTGGTCCTGGGCAGTAGCTAACTTTTGTAGGAGCTTCTGGCCAACTTTTCCGTTAGATCCAACAACAAAAACAACTCTTTTGGCAGACATAATAGTTAGGGTTTGTAAATACTAAATGGTAATTGTAATGTATTTATATGATCCGTATATCCACATTGATGTAGTTAATTAGTAATCAAGATTAATTGTGTTCCCTGTTTCGGGATTACAGCTTTTACCCTCCGAATTCGTCATATCTGTGGGAAGATTTCGTCAGATTAGTGTGTGTTTGTGTGTCTGTTCTGCAAATGACGTAATAATCAAAAACACCTACATATAGCGCAATAGTCTTATCCAAATGTCTCAATATATTGAAGAAAAGTAACGAAATACCTGTCATCTGGGAAACTAATTCGAAGTTGAACGAACATTTGACGTTATCCATAAATTTGATGACGAATTGTATTTCAAACTTATAACGCAAAATAAAAGCGCTGAAGTGAACAACACACTTGGAACTTGAACTAAATGTATCTCAGCCTCGACGAAATATTTTGATTTATTATTAAGTAGCTAAATTTTATTTTCCAATGTGCTGACAATCTACATATTAAACTGACGTAATATTCTCTCTAATACGGCTTATTTAGAGTGGAAAAGCTGTACAAAATACCGAAATAACATCTACAGTTACACTCAATTTGCACTTCATTCATGTACAAAACCAAAATATGTGGCTCTTTTTTATGGACCCTTTAAACTATAGGGAGGGTATACATATATATATATAACTTATATGCCCATATAAAATAATAAATAACGAATAAAATTATAAACATGTATATTACGGTATATATTAATTATGTTTGTATTCAAACTATTTGTTTTAAATAAACATCCTGATCAAATAAGCTTAGGCAATCCAAAACCATATTCTCTCCAAGACATTTCTTGGGATCCTTGGTGGATATTTAGCTTCCTGTGCATCAGCGAAAGCCTTACCTGTAATCACATCAACACTATGAATTGGCTTGACGAATATTAATGGCTGATCAGGGAAGGTGAACTTCCTCCAAAGAAGATGTCCAACATAAAGTAAAGCAAAAATTGGAATCGTAATATAGGCAGCAAAGAAATCAGCGGCATTGAAAGAGAAAAAAACAGCATAACCATTTGTTATGGCCAAAATAATTAAGAATACTATTACCCCCCAAGTAAGATATGGCTGGAAGCGTGCCTTATAGGTTAATTGGTCCTCAAGGCCGTTAAAAATGATTGCTTGCCTGAATCTCAAATATGAAAGTAAAACAACAATCCAAGCAATATAACCTGAAACCGTAGTAATATTAACAAACCAGTTAAAGACGTTAGCTGCAGAATTACTAACATTCATATATGAAAGCAAACCAAAACATAAAGCAAAGGCTACACAGTAGTATGGGGTACCGTATCTGTTACATTTTGTCAGAAACTGTGGCCCTTGACCTCTCATAGCCAATGAATAGGCTGTCCTGGAGGCAGCATAAACAAATGAATTACCAGCGGACCAAGCTGAAGTTAAAATACATGCATTAACAATATGATTTAGAACATGTATACCAGCATTTTGAATACCAATAACAAATGGAGAAGCTGCTGCTGTTGAAGTTCCGGCTGCAATAGCATCCAACAATTGATTATCTGTAGAGGATGTGATAGTACCAATAATTATGGCGGCTCCAACATAGAAGAATGCCAACCGATAAATAAATCTATTAGCAGCTTTGGGTAAGTTTCTTCTTGGACATTCAGTTTCACCACTAGTAGCCACGACCAACTCTGGAGTAACCACAAACGCAAATCCAGCTTTTATAATAGCTGTCCATACACCTAAAAATCTCCCCGTACTTCCTCCTGTAAGATGTTCAACAAAAGCCCCTGGATTATTCCAATATCTAAATCCCTTGGCATCATGATCGGGTGCACCACCGCAAATGATCACCAAACCAACAATTAACAACATTATAATACAAATGATTTTGATTGAAGCAAACCAAAACTCAGTTTCACCGTAGAAAGATACTGGAAGAAAATTCAGAATGGTGATAACCAAAAGGAAAATCGTAATCCAGACTGCCGAATTAACAGAGTCAGTCCAATACTCAATGATAATTCCTGCCGCCGTGATTTCTGCTGGAATAATAATCGAAAACGCATAAAAGTAGTTCCAGCCAGCTGCAAATCCAAGACTACTATCAAAATAACGATCAACAAAGGAGTACGCACTCGTACCTGGGAGAGGAATATAAGTTGCCATTTCACCAAGACAAACCATAATATCCCATAACACAACAGACATTATGATATATCCAATCAATAGACTTCCAGGCCCACAATTCGCCAAAATAGATCCTGAACCAATAAACATACCTGTTCCAATACAACCACCCAATGCAATTAGTTGAACATGCCTACTTTTTAACCCTTCTTTAAGCACCTCGACTCGAGATTCAGGATCAACTTGACTAATTATCTTTTGTTCTCGATCTTCTACTTCGCCCTTTTTTACATGTTCATTGGTACTGTTGTCAGTTCCTTTCGAAGATGTTTGATAGTGTAACTTTTCCATAGAGTTATTGAACTCATTGTTGAGATTTGACATTTTAGATACTATTATTATTCATAAATAGCAGTCCAAAACTAATATAATATCAATCTGCGGATGCAAGAATAATTTGAACAATTAAAGGATTTAAACTTAATTTATACTAAAGTAGGTGACACAGCTTAGCTTTTCTTTTGGGTTAAATCAAAACGTATGAAACAAGTTAAGAAGGCGATATTATATTATTATAAAAATTTATGGTTATACTCGAGTCAACTTTAGAATAAAAGAATTGTCAAAATATCGTTGCATTATCTTTCAGGTTATCGTCTGCGCTTTCATTCTATTAGCATTTTGCATCATAATTCATACCACAGAATTAAGAGACCTACCTACACTTATAATTAAGCTTAAAAATAATTGTGATTTCAATGTATCAACTGTATGAAAAATTGAAAACTAAACAGATATAGATATATACATTATCAATCAAGTATTGCTGCAGCTACCACTTGGGTGATATTAAAGCAGCAAGAGATTTAAGCCCATCGATAGGATAAGCAGAGAGCTTTAATCTAAGACAGTTCTTGATTATTTATTATATTCATATATAATATCAACATACATAAAATCATAACTGTAGACGTAACTAAAAGTCACTTCAGTTTACGAACTCATGTATATGATCACCTATAATCTTACGTAGTCTAGATAACCAGTAGTTGACGTTCAGTAGCTTATACTACATCTAGATGATATCCATAATATTTTATACGGAGAATGTCTGATTTTATAATATTAATATTTAGGTTCATATAACACGTCTCTTCCGATGCCAAATTTAGTTTAGTGAAAAGAAACTGAATTAAAATAAGATGTAATTCTGTAATATGTATAATGCAATTATAATTACAGGGTCTGATATGCATATGCACTATTTACAAATGTAGCACCAATCAGTTGAATTTCTCTAAACACTATAATTAGATACATTAATATTTTACTGAAGCAAAAAACATCACCCAAGAATTGTGGTTTCCACTATTATTTGTTTTAGGTTCTCTTCTAAAAATATTTATTACCTTAATGCATTACAAAGAATTATAAAAGAAGACTACAGGAAAACTTGACACTATCAGAGACAAATATTAATGAGAGCTTACAGTTAGTTTCATCAATTGCGCAATCTAGCGATTGAGCTGCTGGTGCCAATATCATTGCAATTAGTACCATATAATGGCATATGTATGCTATTTTCAGAGTGTGTACAAAACCCACAATAAATGGGAAATAGCCGAGCGTGTGTGTCTTCTAAATTTTGAAACCATTTCAGCTTCTGGGAAATTTTGGGGTTGTTTAATATTAGCCAGTTGGGTTTAAAGTTGGAAAATAAAGTTTTACGGATATACATATGCATATTTTTGATGATTTTCTGAACTGGCAGATCGATGACCCCATTACGAGACTTACCATACACTTATATTACACATATAAAGCATCTAGGATATTAGTCTTTGTATGAATTATACTACAGATGGCTCGGAGTTAGTGTAGGTTTCTTGGCCAAGGGAAAATAAACCTCCAAAAAATGCGATGTGAAAAACTTAATTTCTTGTTAATCACCACCATAAAAATATGTGCCAAAAAAAAGTTATTTACATGAAGGAACTCTGAACTTTTACTTACCAGTTCCCTCCCGATTCCAAAAAACAATTTATAGATAATAAGATATATATAGAAGAGCAAAAATATTAGGATCAGCAAAGAAAACATTCCAACTGGTTTCAAACCAATCTATAAGTTTGAGCTTATACAATGTATCCATTTGATCCTAGCTAGTATTATCACCAACAAGTTAAAATGTAAGGAAAACGTCCCCCGTGAAAATCAAAGGAGTAAAGATATTGAAATAACACTTAGTAGATCTACTCATAAAGAAAGTCTGTAATGTTAGCGCTAATAGAATAAGATGAGGAAATTAAGAATCATGTTGGACCTGGTGGACTTGTAATTTTTTTTTTTTTTTTTTTTTTTTTGGTGGGACTTTACTGATGTATCAGATCACGACCTGATATGATTTACAAATATGAAAAATCCTTCCTCAAGGTACTTAATCGGTGTAACGGTGATTGCTGGAAAGGCTCCTTGCAGTTGTATTGAAGAAGATCCAGTAAAAGAAATGATTGAAGAAATAAGATCCATTTCAAGGCTAAAAATGCCCATCAGTGCAGCTTAGAGGAGAGTTGCTACAATATACCATATAGTGCACCTGGCCCTGAATATTCAAAGAAAGCATTATCTGTTTTTACATAGGCTTATATTTTTAGGAAATTTTATTTTTAGAAAAATTTGAAAAGTATGTCTTGATTTTTTAGTTGCTTAAGCTTGTCCAAGGAACCCACAATGATCAGGCATAACTTATACTTGATCATATGAGCTCTATAACATAATAATATAATTATTAATAGCGGACTTATAACTTTATGATTACAATATATAAAATTACGGTATATAGTTTTCATTTATCCTAATTAACACACCTTGAAACCAGAATATTAATGATCAACCAGCTCAATAAAAAGGACACCAGCCATTAAATAAACAGCAAAGTCTTCTTGCATCTGTAGCCTCCTGTATCAACTGTCTTACAACTGCCTCTACTTTTAATTTTTTTGAAAGTTTCATTTTAACCCCCTCTAATGCCGTATCAGATTCTGTGCCAGTTTGCTCGGCAGAATCTTGTATTGCTGTTTTACCTTGATCATTTTCTTGGATCTTGCGTCTTTTCAAGGGAGATAAAGTCCACGAATATAAAGGGTCGTATCTTAAAACATCTAATATTCCTATAATATCCTCTTCCCGTTCACGTAAAAGTTTCAGTGTTATCTCACAACAACGCCTAAATGTGCCTTCAACACCCGTGATTCCCATTCCATCGACAATATCTCTTGTAAGTCGGAAAGGAACTACTTCGGGCAGAGGCAATAGTTTACCTTGATCAAAAGCAACCCCCAAATCGATATGAATTGGATCACCGTTGTTTTCGTCGAGCAATATATTGTTACAGTGTCGATCTCCTAGACCCAGAACATACCCCAATATCGAAATAGTTGCAGTTCCCCTTGTATACGACTGACGTCTTTCAAACCAGTCGTCTGGCGACTTATATCTCTCGAAAAAGAAATGTCTCATTACAGGATGAAGACTTTTAGTTATATCCATATAATTATCATAGCGCTCATTCTTCTTGTGGCTTTTTAGCATATCTTTTGCCTTTCTTATATTATAGTCATCTGGATAATACTTTGGATGAGCGGGGCCCAAAAAGTCATACAAGGCAATAGAATTCTGAACAAACTCTATGACACCTGCATTTGGACCTAGTGGGATAACTTTGTATGTTCTTATTTTCAAATTTCTGGAGCGGCTTAATTTATTACCTAAGAAAAATCTGTCAACTTGTTGAAACACTTGTTCCATTATAGCATCTTGTCGCAAATCGTCATTACCACCCTTCATCAACATTTTGTATTTTGATCCATCAGCAGTAAGACACGCCATAATTTTTGGTCGACTCAACCCACTCGGTGCAATTGACAGGTATGGATCGAATCTTAGCATGATTGGGATATTATCTTTGTAGTTGCAATCATGCCTCACGGGTATATTCATTGTTGGAGGTGGGATATTCAAAGTTTTGATTTTGCTAGCCCACCAACTTCCGCCAACACTATCAACTCTTATTTTGGATGTACCAAAGGTCTTACCATCGACCTGGGAAATCTCAGAAGCTCTAATACAAAATTGATTGATTGGAGAATAGAATTCCTTATCGTAGGTAGCGTTCTGGCGCAATGTATTACATACGACCTCACTTGCTTGTATTCTAGAATCGATTGTGCTATCCGTCTCAACAGCTTGATACATGCGAAGATTTTCAATTTGATACAGACTATGATACGGATGATGAATGCATATAGACACAATCAGTTCCATTAGATTCTTCTGAAATGTTGTATTATCCTGTAAAAGTCTTGAAGATAATTGATTGATCCATGGTATAAATTTCCTAGTGGGAACACCTTCAATATTTTCTGATACACTTTGATTCACCTCCGAGTTATCTGAGTTGGAAAGCCAAAGGGTTACGAAAAGTGATACATCATTATCATATGTATCAGCGGTACTAAGGCTTTTTAAAAAGTAGACAATGCTTTTAGTAATGAACGATAATTTTATTTTTACCAACCTTTCAACTTCAACCTTATCACGTTCATAAAGCATACGGAGCCTTTTGGCACGATGTTCTGCTTCTTTAATTGCTGCGGCCCTCGATTTTTGGGACCCTGCATTATCTTTATTTATCTTCTTTATAAGCATCCTGTAATCCAAGATTTCTTCTCTTTTATGAGATTTTTGTTCATTCAATTTGTTGATTTGATCATCATTTTGAATCAGGCGGAATTGTTTACAGCAAAATATTGCAAAAGTGTGATAAACTTTAGAACTGGTAATATTATCTGAGGAAGGCATATCACTTAGATAACTTGCAGACTTTTCAAGATATTGATTCATTATTATATCTGGTTCTTCTTGTCGAGATTCTGAAAGCCATTCAGCCTATATAAAATTAAGATGTTAGTTACAATCATAAATGATCATTGAGAAGCTACTTACAAGTTGGGCATATAATATAGAAGGAACCGTAAGAAAGCTGTTCTCGTTTTTTAAGTCCGAACAAGATTGTTTTATCGCCTCATTATACATTGCTATCGGTATTGATTGATCCTCTAATTTCCATAATGTTTCCGCTGATTCAATTAAAGTCAATCTTGGTATGATACTTGTTACCTTGTTTGACTTGTCAATCTGGTTTGAAATTTTATTGATCAAAACTAGCGCATTTGTTGCCTTTTGTAATTCGTCATTATCTCTTGCAAAATGAGCATAATTTATCGAAGCTTTACAACATTCAAGTAACATATCGGGACCAAGAGATGATACAGTGTTTTTTAATTTTGGATCTCCTTGATCTAGTTTATATAGAATATCAAAAATAACTTTCCTAGAAAGAAGGATATCCTCAAAGTCACAGAAATTGGCATTATATTTCCAACACTCAGGTATTTGATAGTCAATCCACTTATTATGACAACTGCCAATAATCGACTTTTCCTTCACAATTGATTCAACCTCATGCAGAATTGCAGAAGTTTCAAGAATATTAACCTGTTCCTCCTCATTATTTATGTCAATTATGGACGCCAAATCAGCTAGGCACTCTTTAAAGACAAATCCCTCTTCTCTCCCATCGTGTATTGACTTGAACGTTTTGAATAATATACCATCAGTGGTTTGGGGGCTCGAAGGCAAGGGAAGGTCCCACTGACCAAGGTTCCAGGCCCATTTGTATACATTAAAATCTTGGTTCCTAAAGGTTTGTGATCCTTCAGAGGAATAAAACAGTTCTGATTCTGATAGAGCCATGGATACTCTACTCATTCCTGAATCAGCTAGTGACTTTAGAAGCTCGTCACTATAATTATTTTTCGAAAAAATTGATGAATCAAAATTAGAAAGTTCAAACATCAATTTTCTATTAGAGCCTCTTTTAGCATAGTCCGGCATTTGAAGAGTATTTAATAATGATGGGACTACTGGGAGGCCATAAATCACATCAGGGTCTCTAATTTGACTATATATTGACTTCAAAGTTGATACGATGGAATCATCATTCATAGCATTATTGTCTTTTCCACAATATTCATATTCAAACAGTATCAATGCGGTTAATGGCATGTGTGCGTTTAGCATATATTCAAAAGTATCACTCACGTCAATATCCATCCATCTTTCTTCTTGAGTGATGTTAAGGTAATGAGAAGATTCGGAATTTAAAAGAAGATATGCCTGTAACAGAATACGGTGTATTGCTTTTCTTTTAGGGGTTGCCAAAGATTGTCGAAATATTTCTCCAAGTTCATCGTGTTCTCCGCTAACAATGCTGAAATATGAGTAACAAATGTAGGGAAATATGACTTCTTTCAACCTAACTATTGACCTTAATATACCTGAAAGGTAACCAAATGGGGGAAATACTTGAGCCAGCTCACCAACCAAAGCAGCACATAATTGGTATAGCCATTCGTCATCGATCAAATTTGGGGTATCTTTATTATCCATGAATCCTCGTAAAAACCCATTTGCTTGAGATACTGGAAATATAAGTGATGTATCTTTAAAATGACATAAACTATTCAATATATCTTCCCCAAAAGGTACTTTAACAGTATTAGATATATCGTTTCCTAGTTCTGGCAGAACAGTAAATAAACACGAAATTGCCGAATATACTTCGGAAGCAATTATTGAATCTGAGGTGTGTAGAAATTTCTCGATTTCTTCGAATACTTTGATCATGGGGGTATATCTGGACACTTTTTTTGAATTTGAAGTATAATTAGTAACCGGATTGTATTCCCATTCTTTCTTTGGTTCAAACGTTATAGGCCCATACAACGAATAATAACTCCCAATATATCTTAATTTCCAAACTGAGATTCCTTTTAAATGTTTTATATCCAATCGAAGTAGAGTTTGACATACCTCCTTCTTGGGCTTAATACAATTATTTAAATCCTTCTCAAACTCTGGATACGTCTCTAAATAATAAGATAGAATCTTAATGAGCGATTCATAGCAACTGCTATCATATATTTTATCTTTATTTAATAATATTTGTTCGACATCCTTTTGCTCTAATGAAATCCCATTTCTTTCTAGAATAGAATCCGATAGTGTTTCCAATAATCTTCTAGATGATATAAACGATTTACTGATAGATTTGGAAGCCATAATTGATTCCAAACTCTCTTTCATCCACGACAGTAAACTTTTATATTTACTTTGGCCCAACATTTCATCTGATGGAAAGAGAATGATTCTGTGATGGATGGCCACAAAAGTTCGAATGTATATTATTGAGTCAGACCGAAGATACATATCACCTCCTTGAAGAAGGTAAACTAACAAAGGAGATACTTCTTCACTTAGTTCAGGAATTAAGAATGGCACAATACAATCAATTATTGAGACAAGAGAGAAACCAGAAGTAAAGGTTTCGGTAGAAAGTGAAATGGTTAGCTTTAGTCTTCTGATATTCATGATCATCTCACTTGTATGGCTTGAAGTTTGAATATCCTTTAGAATCTTTTTACAAATAAAAAGCGATTGAGCCCCCTCTAAAAGTTGGGTCCAATTTGCAGGTGGGTCACTATAGAAATTAAAAAGCGACATGGTTAATTTGCTGAAATTTATTGTAGGATTAAAAGGAGGATTTAAATTTTCAAGAAATTCATTCATTCCCATAGCTGATAAATGTTGGTACATATCTTCAGAAAGTGACATAACATGGGTTAAAATAACACCAATTGACGATAAATCGGAATAGCTAATAAGTCTGTAGAATATCATATTCCAATTATCTTTTATACTCTGTACGTATAAACCCTCGCCTAATGTGTTTTTCAAATAGCGTATTATATCGAAGGATATTTTTTCATTTATTGCTAATCCAATAGCTACAATTATTGGAAAATGTTTCAAGATCAATTGAGTAACCGTGATTTTTCTTGATTTAGCAATTGATAGGATCAATTTTTCTTCTTGATTTGTTATTGCAAGAGATACACAATCTTCTCCGTATAATTTGTAGAAATAGTCAATAGAATTTTCATTTTCTTCAATAACCAAATCGAATGGGAATTCTGAAATAGGTATGAAATTTAAAACCCACAGTGATAGAACCTCAATTGAATATCGGGGAAAAAGCTGCGGGCTTTTCATATCTTTATCTAGAGATTTCCCAATAATATCAATACAAGTTCTTGAATATGGCTTTATGTTGGGTTCCCTTGCTGATTCTAACAAATCAAAAAAACATTTCACCATGTTTGAATAAGAAGATGCACCAATATTCGCAAGAAAATAACAACCAATGGCGGGAACTTCAGATTGTGGTAAGCTTAATCGAAGTTCCCCTCTTACTCCCTCATAAATTTTTAAATGGTTAGAAGGTTCTATGTTATCAAAAAGATCATCGGTATTGTTAGAAATATCAAAAAGTAGCATATTAGTCGCCGATGACAAAATATTATGAAACTGGGTTGTTATATCATTAACAGTAAGGTCCTCTATATCTTTCCTATCAAATTTATTCATAAGTTGTAGTAATAAATGTACAAACGACTTCATAAAATAAAAGTCGGACTGGATTAAATCTTTCTTAAATAAAGATATAAGCCAACTACAAACGTCTAAAGCGTCTTTTTGAATCAGGTCATAAGTGTTATTTAGCCATACTGGTGATAATATAGAAAGGAGTTGGGCACATTCTGTCATTGAAATAACTGATCTTTCCCAATCATAATCAGCTAGTAAATGACTTCCGACTAATCGAATGATTTCCCCGATAATAGAGGTGTAAATCGTTTTCATATCTACTTTAGAGAGGAATTGAATAAATTGAGGTAATATCATAATAAATTGATTGGGTTCTAATACATTTATAAACTGAATAAGACCCCGAATAGCATTATTATAGTTTTTCTTGTCTAAGATCAAGTGTACCGATATTATGGATTTAAATATTGTGTGAAGAAGTGTTGTATTCATCATAGATACTGAAGATAAATAACAATTTGCCATTTTTATAGAAGCCACTTTAGCAGTTTTTCTAACGGTGCCAAATCCATCGTCAACTTCAAGATCTTTCTGTGATGACTTGGTTTTTTTTATTAATTTAGTTGCACATTCAATTACTTTCTTTAAATTTCCGACAACACCTGTGAATTTATCAGTATTGTAGATATTAATCCTGTATAATGATATAAGAAGATTTATTTCTTCCTCTAACGAACTACTCGTTTCAGCTGTAGTGGGTGGAAATCTCTTCAGATACAAACAAAATAATATTTCTGATTGAGAGTATAAAGAAGTATAGTGGACATCATTGATTTTAGAGGGCACGCCTATCTGAGATGAGGTTAACGCATCAAACTCATTAGCAATATAAGCGCACAAAATGGCCCATCTTAATAAATTTAAGTTGATGGACTTCTTAGAGCTGTCAATATCAGTTTCAGTTTCAGCTCTGGCATCAAGCGCCACTTTTTCGGCTGATTCTATTACCTTCATTTTAAACTCTTTGATATCCTCATAGTTGACATAATTAGTTGGTAAAACAACTTCATTTACTGATCTTACCGTAAAACCTTCAATATCCGGTTTCAAGAGTAAATAAGAAAGGCATGGTTCTCCATCTTTGGTGAATAAAAATGCGGGTTGAAAACAAGAAAATCCATTAACATTTTTTTCTAATCTAAATGGGCTACCAGAAACTAATACCTGGTTTTTGCTGCTATTAGATAGCCATGACCAAAAATTAATGAAATGTTCAATATCAAATTCATTGTTGACATTTTTAGACTCAAGTTGTTGCCATTTAGAATACAACCAATTGAATAGCTTTTTACTAGTTCTTTTTAATTTTACAATTGGCAGACCACTGACACCAACCAAGACTTTCCAAAATTGGAAGGAATCATTACAGATTATGGAAGGACCATTAACTTCGGGGATGTCTAAAATATGGTCAATTGACGGTAGCAAAGAGCCTAAATGTGCTATAGGGGAACGTAAGATGTTGATAATAGTAAAACAACTGATTTTACAGTGAAAATTGTTCTTCAAATGTGGAATTGCAAACTTAACTATCGATGTTAGGTAAGGAACAAATTCTTGTTGTTTCAAACATTTGTCCGAGTTTGTTCCTATTATAAGGCATGTGATAACGAATAACGACCACTGAGAGTTGTATTCATCCATTTCCATGCCATATTTCAGAGCCTTAAGAAGTTCGAGTTCGTTAGATTGATAACTTTCTAATTGAATATCAAACGCTAGTATCTGTAAAAACAGGCTTCTGAACTTAGGATCTGGATTAACAACAGCCTGAGAAAATAAAGATATTGGTGACTCTGAACGAAAGATAATATTAATATAGTCCTTTGAATCATCTAGGCGACGTTTTTTATCTGGTCTGAGTGAATGGTCTTCTTCATCATTTATATTTTCTGCTTTATAAGCCAACTTCTTTAGGGTGAAGTATAATCTAATTATTATTTGTGCCAGTGATAATTTTGCAAATGTTTGCTTGTTTCCACTTTGCAATTGACATGAAGGTAGCCTAAAGAAATTATGATTGTGTTCAATATTTGAATCATAATGGAACTGCAAATTTTCAATATTTATCATCTCTTTCGAGTTCATGGTCATTAGATCTTTTATTAGAGCTCTAATTAAGTCAGTGAGTATTTCAATTTCCTCTCCAAATGAATAATTTTCTGTTAATTTGGGGAACTGGGAGATGCTAAAGAAAGGCATTCCAATGATTAGAAATTGTAAATAAATATCTTTCAATGTTTTATTTCTAGTTGTCCAATTTTCCGTGATCCATTTGACAGTTTCTATAACTAAAATATGATTTAATTCAATGTCTTCTAAAGATAGGTTATATAACAAGTAATACAATGAATATATGACTGGGACACTAATTGACGATTCTTTTGAATTATTGAGTAAACTTTTCAGAAGCACCCAAATATCGGTTGAAAAATCATTAAACGGTCCTTTTGGTTTACTTATTAATTGTCGTAAAATATAAAGTAGTTCGACAATTTCAAAATTTGAGATCTTATCATTTCTTTGGGATGATGTGAAGGTGGTTCCACTGTTAAGGCCAAAAAGTGAAGATGACTGTTCACTCTTAACTTCGGCTGATGAAAATGAATATGTTGAAGAGGAGGAATTGAAAGATACTTTTGATAATTCTGTTATATGTAATTCAACAGTATGTATGATAAAATTAACTAATCTCCCCCATAATTTGGGAGAGATATGATCTAAATGCGCTTCAGTTTCCACGATTATACGAATAACTTTAAGGAAATCAATAGCTATTGGTGTGCAAAGACCATTTTCAGATGTTTTGCTATCTGACACAGCATTGATCATACCGAGAAGCAAATTTTCCACACTTTTATACTTGAATTTCCTTAATTGTAATGCCTTTTCAACCAATGAACGAATTAAAAAAGACGCTTGTGACATTCTCTGAGAGATAGCAGATACCTGTTTTGGTTTCGAGAATAATCGTTTATCGATTCCAATTGAAGACAGTAATCCTTCTATGATACGGGTATGCATTTTTTCTTTCCACGATGATACGAGAGAGATGTTATTCGCTATACTGGACAATTCATTGAGGGCTTCATTTCGATCCTTTATCCTCGATGATGTAAGATTAGCTTGAGATATTAATTAGTTCGAAGTTGAAAGAAGAGATTCAGAGCAAATCCTACTTACAAATAATTCTGTTGATCTCGACAGCAGAAGACATGGTAATATTGTTATGATGTCTTCATTGGTAGAAGAAATATATGGAGAAGTGTAAACACAAATCTTGACGCGTAGATTCAGCACGGTTGTCTGCAACACCATATAATAATTACAACTACATATTTAAATTTACATCCTACCGTTATAAGCCTTACAATTGGCTAAAACAAATAGTTTCATGAAAAATAATATCTAAGTAATTTTACAATTTGTATTGGATTATTATCAGATAAGATTAAGATTAAATGGTTTAACATCGCTCGTTTATTTAGACAACAACACCAGAGTTAGAAGCAATTCTTGGCCATAAATCGGCACATTCTTTACCAACTGGTCCAGTAATAGCAGAACCTTTCATTTCACCTTTGGGGTTGACAATGACACCGGCGTTATCTTCAAAGTAAAGAAATACACCGTCTCTTCTCCTCCATGGCTTTGATTGACGAACAACAATAGCTGGCATAACCTTCTTTCTTAATTCTGGCTTACCCTTCTTAACTGTAGCGATAACCATATCTCCAAGACCAGCAGCTGGTAAACGATTTAATCGGGCACCAAATCCTTTGACGGCAATTATATTTAAATTTCTTGCACCAGAGTTATCGGCACAGTTGATGACGGCACCAACAGGTAAACCAAGCTATCAAAAAAATGTTAGCATTCGATCAAATATTGGCTCTCAATGATTGTAGAATGAGTATTAATTATGAAGATACACGCAAAGTAGTAAAATGATCCAAATTCATTTGAATAACGGTTGAAACATTAAATCTCTTAAAAGATCTTTAGGATTATTTTCGAATATAACGTTGTATATTGATGATGTTGTTTGATCTGTTTGTCTCCGATTGATTCATCTGATTCATTTTTCAGTCAACCCTTTACCTCAGGTTTAACGTGGACTTCGCAATACTCAAACTTATTCATCTTTATAAAGAAACTGTTCTGATTAAATTGCACTTACCGACACTCTAAATTTTGTACCAGTAGCACCAGAAGCTGACATTGTTATTGATTTTTTGGTTTAGTAATAATTCCTTAAATTTGATGTTGTATGAAACTTCTCATTCAAAAGCCCAAAGACGTACTCAAATCTACGCTGTCATTCACAATATTGCACATGTAAATTCCCAATTTGGAAATATGATATAGGGCTAAACCCTACAATGGTTATCGTAATACATCCCTACATCAATCAGATTTGAGATTTGAGATTTGAGTAAATTATAGTTTCCAATTGTGTACTTGAAATAGCATAATGATAAGTGATGGTGAAACAACATTCTCCTCCGATCCCATAAACTCTTCGAATGGAGCAGTATCCAACTCAGATCAGAGACAAACAATAATGGCCAATCCACACAATACTACAGAATCGCCACAAAGGAAAAGAAGACGGGTTACTACTACAAATAATGATGGGGAAACTTCGGGGATGATGTTATCTACAGAAAGAAATCTGGGAGTAGGGGGGAACACCAGTGTCGAAGAGAATATACATGTGAAGAATGAATCTAGAAATATACCCTTACATGCAAATAGTGGTAGAGATTCGGATAATGCTTCAGATGTATTTCTAGATGTCGATGAAACTACAAATACAATAGAGGATATTCACGTTGATCCAATTAATAGATACAATTATCAAAGTAATAATGATCAACCTAATCCAACTAACGGATCTGCTTCTTCAAATGTTCTAGAAGGAAATAATTCTATAATAGAGCCTTCTATTACTAACGCTGTCGATAGTGGCGTTACCAATAGAAAAGGAAATACTCTCAGCGAAGGTGTCATGATTAGTTCTGAGGATGTTCCTCTTCAAATGCTTTTCAGAGGGAAATCTCCGGAAATTGTAATAGGGTCCTCTGATAAAGATAAAGATATTCCTTCAACCGACTGTGATATAATAGAGATCGGCAGTAACGATGATGAACAAGAAATAGATGAAGAGGAGGAGGAATCACAAGAAGAAGAGGAAGAAGGACAAGAAAATTTTCTTAAGAAGCCAGGACAGCCTCCGCTTAAACGACTGCGAGATTTTACTTGTCCTATATGTTTCGAGGAGTCTGAACAAGTTATTGCAACACCTTGTGGTCACATCTACTGTCGTGATTGTGTTTTCAAGGCAGTATCTTCGGTTGAAAGAGCTACACCAGCTTATGGGGAGTGTAGTATGTGCCGTAAAAAACTAAAGTATCAAAGCTTGGTTTATTTGACTTTTAGAAAGGCTGGAAGTTGAGGATATAACAATTTTTAATAAAAACTAATATATGTTGGAACTAATTATAAACTGTAAATATATATAAGTCATATTATAGAAGACCGCTCATCTTCAAACTTTCTCTAGTGATCATATCTGTTACTGCTGCAAGTACAGAATCCATTTGGGTGGTATCCGTAGCACACGTACTATGGACATAAATGGGTTTATTGGTTTTATTGCGAGACAAAAATAGGTTTTGAAAGTATTTTTCTCCGGCTGTATAATCTCCAATTTTCCCTTCATAACTAGGGAAATAATGTCGAATAGGTGAGCTGATAATCTTTTTTTCAAACAAATCTTTCTTATTCATAAACAACATAAACGGCGTTCTATGAAAAATGGGAGAGTTCACAATAGAATCAAATAAATGTAGTGATTCATGCATTCGATTGATATTTTGATCTTCAAACAGTTTTTGGTCATATTCACTGATAGCCACGACAAATAGTACCATATTAATGTCATTAAAGCAATGTAACCATTTCTTGCGCTCACTTCTCTGTCCACCAACATCTATTAATGTAACTGTCATTCCGTTGATCAAAAAAGATGTTTCATTGATACCTGTAGTTTTCACCCTTCCTCTTAAGATATCTTCATCATTCAATTTACATCCAGCTTCTGAATACCTCTCAATATTATCAAAGTAATAGGCCGCGTTTTCTGATAATTGAAACTCATTAGATCGTGCAAGGCATTGCTTAATACCCCTATCTCCCTTCCAAAGCATGTTGATAGCCTTTGCTAATTGTATTTTGGTAGGATTCGTTCCATTCCCGTTTGTTGAATTGCTTATCTTTGAGGTATTATAAAATCCTGTAGTTAATTGAGGTTTACCATCTAATAAAGTACTAGCATCATCGTCAGATCCTAAAAGCTCATCAACTTGAATGTTTGAGTTATCCCAATTTGGAATAGATTTATTATGTCCACCTCTTCTCTGTCTTTCTCCTCTTGTAGAATATTTCAATAAATAATCTGCAATAAAATCTTTACCTCCTGCTGCGTTAACATCAATCATTTCCAATGCCTTTTCAGGATTCACACTTAAAATGATATTCCTGTATGCCATTAATCCACTATCGACTTCATCACAATCTAATGAAATATTCAATCTTCTTGCATTAACAATCAATGTTCTCATAGATTGCAAAGCGTCGGTCCATATGACCTGTACATATTGCAATTTCTCTTCATCAGAAAATCCACCCTTATGTAATAGCTTCATTTGCTTTAAAACCGTTGATTTTCCTGATTCACCAGTTCCGAGAAGAAGAATTTTGATGCTTTTGTTTTGATATAATTTTATTATTGAACGATCGATAGCATCGTTTAATTGTGCTTGTCTTTGAAAATTATAATCGTCTATTTCTGTACTAACACAACACCCCATTATGATTATTTATGAAAAGATATATATTTATTTAGAGAAAATGGTGGATTATTATTAGATAGTTAAAAGAAAAAAGGAAGAAAACTTAGAATATAATTTGAGATTTATAGAAGATATTATTCTTTTAACCCCAAGTTTAATTAAGAACAAAATCGGGAAATATATGAAATGAAACATCTCATATTAAGCACTGTTTTAAAATACAAATTGCTCTTCAAACATCTAAATCGTTTTGAAATTGAAAATTTGATAGCTATTACTAGATGAATTGGGAAAAGATTGAACTTTGATTGTGCATGCAGGCATACGCTTATATTGGTATAAAACTTTAACTTCACTCTTTGAAATATTAACTATTATCTAAACTAAAATTATGAGACATCTACCTATATTAATGTCCTCTTACGGTTGCATAAGTTTATAAAGACGTTTATTAAGCTTTAATTTGCAGTAATACTTCTATATTTATAAGTAAGCATCGATATCTATAACATAATATTATTGAATTAAAAGAAATTCCTCATAGAAGTATTATTGGTAGACTGTCACTATAGCTGTGGTATAATTTCACTAACTTATAAATTTTCTAATAAATATTTAATACTTCAACAATTTCAAAATATTTCTTTATTATTATTTAAAAATTCGAATTGATATTAATTTGTCGTAATGAAAGTTTTAATGGAGGAGTATCTTGGTTAGAGTTGATTGAGAATGCATATTGTGAAGGTAATTTATTATCAGTTGTAAGTGATGAACTATATGAACTATCCGGGTTTCGATTCTCTTTATTCCTTTGATATATTATCTCCCCTGTATCTGTAGTATTAATTGAACTTTTCTTGACTACTAATGGTGCTGAACGGGATTTGATATTAGAAGTACTTTTCTGTTTTGTGGGTATCATTATCAGCTGGTTTTCTTTATTGACTTGGTAATGATTTTCACTAACTTGAGTCTCAAGTTCATCAATTAGCATATCAACCTTTGTACTACAATTGCTTGATGAATACCAAGGGTTATTTCTTTTCCAAACCTCCTTTGTGGTGTGAGATAATTCATATGATTGTCCTAAGCCCATATCTATTAAATTTGTTTGTTAATAACAACCACCTAATTACAATAGCAAAACCAATTTCATACTTAAGCCTTTAGTTCCTTCGCCAGTAATTGACTTAATACAACTATTCTTATTAATATTAAGATCAATATTTTTATCTTTCCATTCACATTTACCGCCATGATTTTCATTAACTGAATCTCTTAATGAGTACTTAATTTGCCTGTAATTATGACTTTTGTTTTTTCTTTTGTTTATAAATCGATAAGATGAATCTCCAATTGCAACAGGTGGATCAGGTCCGCCATCATTTTTCAAATTATTTATCTGTAAAGAAGCTGCTGTTTTTGCAGCGATCGTAGAATTCAATTTGCTCATATTCACGCCTTTGTTTGACGGTTGGGAAGAGGATCGTGATGGTCTAGATCCATTAGTAGATAAATAGTGTTTCAAAGGTTCAATAAAACCATAATTAATTCCGTTCAAAGTTTCGTTATTTACTGGAATAACACTTTTATTATATTTTGAAGATATTGGTATAGGTGAATCTGTTATAAAAAAATAATCGCTCTTTGTATCATAATTATTTTTTTCTTTATCGATATCATATTCATTTTGTAAATCCTCCTTAAATAAAGATTTTTCTAATTTAGAAGTATCATTCACATCAATTAAATGAGAAACATCATAAGTTTCAATTGATCTAGGATCTATAGAATCACTAAAATTAGAAAGCCCATCAATATGACTCTCAATATCTGATTCTGGTTCTGGTTCCATGCTGATCAATGTTTCGGTGGAAATTTGTGTTTGTGTTCGTAGTGTTGTAAATGAACCGCTATCATTTTTCGTTTGAATAAGAGAATTTGAGCGGACTTTGTTTAAATGATGACGAATATGTACCTTGAGACGTCTCAGTTCTGCATGGAAATGTTTGAATATCATTTTCTTATAATGATAATGTATATTTTTGCTAATTATCAATATATCTTGCGGTTAGAATTCATATAATTGAGAAGAATGCGAATATGCATACACAAACAAAGATGTATGCAGGTATGCTTATTAACATATATTTTACTTAATTTAGGCCATGTTGATCATTAATTATCCGCCATCCCACAACTAACTTTCGGCTCCATTATTGTCTGTATAATTCGTTGATATGGGACAACTTCGAAAGCCAACTTGGCCGAACATTTGTTGTGGGGATGTCTGATAATTAGTAACTAGAATGGCCGAAAGTAAGTGAAATCATTGCATAATAGAATTCATTTTTTATGCACCATGAATACAAACGAAGCAATCATTCTATTATAATGTTTATTAGATTTATTTATCTATACAACTCATCTACTCAGATCACCAAATGCCTTTTCCATACAGTCTTTAATTTCTTTATATGATACAATCAAACAACTTTGTTCATCTCTAGAAACTAACATTATTTTCTCATTAAGTCCAGCATCTAATTTATTCAATTGTTTTAAAATATATGTCATATTTATAACAGGTTTACCAAATTCATCTTCTTGATGGAAAACATAATCTCTAAATAACTTGATCAAATATCTATCACCACTTTCAGACCAAGAAGGATCATGATCAAATTCAGGACGTTCATTAATTATACCCATTTTGGTTAATAAACGTACAAGACGGCTATTTTCTAATTCTGTTGATAAAGCTGATTCAGTAAAGTCTTTAGAGTATTGTAGTTTATTTAAAACATTCATTATTTGTGGGGCCATTTTTGCTGCTAAATCAGTACTTGATTTCTTAATTGTTGAAGGTAGAGATAGATATTGTAAAACTTCTTTTAATGATGCTGAATATGGTAAAAGTTGAACAATGGCTTGAATATTACCACTTGCTGCATTGATCTTTGATTGTATTGCTGGTCCTGTATTAAGGAGGGCTAATTCAAGGATTAGTCTTCCGAACTTCATAAAATCTTCTTGTTGTAATTCTTCAATATTATCATCACTATCCGAATATTGTAAAATATCCAAAATACCACAACTACTAAGACGAATTCTATTCTTACTTGTTACAATGATCTTGGTCGGACTCAAGGCTCTAGCAGCTAGACCACCTTGATGTATGATATTAATTGCATTGTTGATTTGAACAATATATGACCAAATAACATCTTCTTGAATCATTGTCTTTTTATGAGTATGTGATTTTTTCGCATAATGTAAATCATATAAAGTTGATGAATTTGGAAAATAATCATAAACACAAATTAATGAACTATCACCAAAAGCAACACTTGTAAATGCTTCGTGTAAATCAACAACATTGGCACTACAAATTGCTTTCCAAGCTTGAACAGTATTAATTGCTTTTTCATTTGTTAATCTGAAACCTTCAAGTCTTCTTAAAGCATATGTTTTACCATCAACATTTGAAAAAGCTTTATATAAAGAAGTTAAGAATCCAAAGATATTACTCTTCTTTTCAAGACTTGTATCTAATGGGACCAAAGTGTGATATGTATGTACATGATCCGGAAGTTTAGAACCAGGAATAACTTGTAATATAGCTTCTGATTTCCGTTGTAAATCCTCTCTTAGATCATCGGGAATAAATAAGTTCTGAATCGACCTTTGATACGGCTTCAAGTTCAAGAATTGGGTGGGATGTGGTGCATATAAATGATATTGTAGAGGATAAGATTGTTGGGGATAATACATGTCCGATGAGTTATACTGAATATATGAATTCTGATAGTCGTTTGCATTGATTGCTGGAGTAGAAGCCCTGGAAGAGGAGGTGATATTTGAACGCAGATTTGCGTCTGCACTCACAAGAGAGGGTGACGCGGACCTACCAGAGTTCGTAGCTGAATTAAATGAAATGTTAGTAAGATTGGTTGAACTGGATTGAGGGGTGAAGGCTGGGGTTTCAACATTAAAAGTCTTTGCCTTTTGTTTTGTCTTTGGAGAGCCAAACTGGGAATTTTTGTCACTTTTATCATTCTTATCACCTTTCAATCGTAAGGATTGTGGTATGAAGGTGTGAATATCAGCCAATTTTGGGGAGCTTTTAGTAAAATTAGAAAAGCCATTACCGAAGGATGGTTTAAAAGAAGGTGAATCAACATTAAGTTTTCTTTTTGATTCCGACCTAGGGGATTGTAACGAAACGGAATTAAAGGCCGGGGTAAGGTTGGAAGCAAGAGTCGGAGGAGGGCTTGAATACGAGGTGGGGTTATTCCTTGGAGGTGTGTATATTCGGGAAGGATCCATTTTTGTAAAAGTAGCAGTAATAATAGCGAGACAGACTAGGTGGTAATAAGATGAAATGTTCCGTTGGAGTTGAGGAGATCAAGAATCTAAGGGGCTACAAGCAAAACAGGGGTGTTTTCCTGGGAGAAAAAGGGTTGAAGGAACAGCAGTGTCTTTTAATAATTTTGGAGTTTGTTTGTTGTATGTTGGCACTCCAATAAATTTAATAAACTGTGTTATCGCGAAAAGCACGCTGAGTTACCCGCACTTCAACACATCTGCCATTTCCCGATTCGTTTCATGCGGATCATCGTTATTCAGCATGAGCGTGATAATTGTCACAGGTGCCTCCCGGGGAATTGGGCTTGCAACCGTTCAGAAATTGTTGGCAGACCCTTCCACCTTCGTTTACGGTGTGTCGCGAAGTGCAGCTTCTTTGGAGACACTCAAAGCAAAACATGCCAATTTCGACTATGTCACTGGTGATGTAGCTGACTCGAAAACGGCAGCTACTCTCCTGGATAAAGTCATTGGAGAGCAGGGAAAGTTGGATGCCATTGTGTTCAATGCGGGAGTCTTGGGACAGGTGGATCAGGTCGCCAATGCTTCTGTGGAAGAGTGGAAGGAAGCTTTTGACATCAACTTCTTTTCAGTCGTTGATTTATCTGCTAAGGCCATTCCACATTTAAGAAAATCTAAAGGTAGAATAGTTTACGTTTCATCCGGCGCCTCTACAAAAGGATACCTTGGGTGGGGTCTTTATGGGTCGACCAAAGCAGCTATAAACCACCTTGCACTGTCTATAGCTGCCGAGGAACCGGATATTTTCACCATTAGTGTTGCGCCTGGCGTTGTGAATACGTCCATGCAAGACGATATCAGAGAAAAGCATGCTGAAGGTATGGGAGCCGGCCATTCCAGATTTTTGGATTTGAAGAAAAATAACCAATTACTCGATCCTGTTGTCCCAGGTACAGTTTTGGCTAATTTGGCGTTGAAAGGTGAAGGTTCGGACCTTCGGGGTGCCTATGTTCGTTATAATGATCCACTCTTAGAACAATATTCATGATAGATTAAATTTTATATATAAGCATTAATACTTATTATATTTTTACTTATATAAATATCGTAGAGTACATTCTTTTTAACAGAAACAATTGAAATATCTTTCATTGGTGTATATTACTTGTATGGAATTTAAAAGTTTAAATTGTTTTACAACACCAAAACTTTTACCAACAACGTCCAGATGATCTCAAAACATGCTTTGATGTTACGATCCCAATCCAATCGATTGGCTGCTTCCTACTTCGGGAAAGCATTAATTTCGACCTCAGCAAGATACTCACTCAGAATTGCTCATCAAACTCTTCAACCTACTCGCCTGGGTCCCATAAATGGGAATCCGAGCATTATCAGCTTGAATATTAATAAAGCTAGATTCCAGAGTACAGGCCCTAACCCTGGTTCTGGGTCTAGTTCCAAGAATTACTGGCTTTTATTCATTTTAGGTGGTTTGGCTGCCGGTTCAGGTTTATTCAAAGTTTTTTACTATGATAGTGGTATGTGTATAATATTAATGTCTCTTTAATTTATGTCTTTGAATCAGGTTGTCTCTGCATCATCTGATCGCTGGAATATTTAAATAGTTGATTTATTATATCCTCTTTCCAAACGATTTCTATTTAATCTACAAAACGACGCCTAATTTTGTTACTTTCATATATGACTTCTTACAATTGCATGTTTATTCTTCGATTATGAGAGACCATAAGGATATCCTTTGGGAATCTCTTTTATTTTTGATCAGCGTTTTAACATTAATGTGTTTAGCTCCAAATAGCTCTATTGAACCTGAAGTGAAAAGTGCTCCTACTTTTGCACCAGGCGAAATATCTGTTATATTCGTCTTAGGTATGTTTTGAAGTATGCTACGCTAATATAATATGACTGGCCATTAACAGTTAATATTTTAGGGGGTCCTGGTTCCGGCAAAGGTACTCAATGTGCTAACCTAGTTAGAGACTATGGATTTGTTCATTTATCAGCTGGTGATTTACTACGTGAAGAACAAAAACGTGAGGGTTCTCAATACGGTGAATTAATTGCTCAATATATTCGAGATGGACTCATCGTTCCTCAAAAAGTCACCGTTGCCTTAATTGAAAATGCCATCAAGACAAACTATGAAAAGGGGAAGAAGAAGTTTTTGATCGATGGATTCCCTAGAAAGATGGATCAGGCAATTACTTTCGAAGAACAGGTATGATTATTCAATCCAACTTTAAAGAATACGATAAAACTAACATTTTGGATCATATTTATAGATTTCTGAAAGTGCCTTCACATTATTCTTTGATTGTCCAGAAGATATTTTGGAGTCTCGTCTTTTAAAACGTGGTGAAACAAGTGGTCGTTCAGATGATAATCTTGAAAGTATCAAAAAGAGATTTAAGACCTTTATTGAAACTAGTTTGCCAGTTATAGATTATTTTGAGAAGAATGGTAAGGTCGTTAGGATTAGTAGCAATAAATCGAAGGACGCAGTTTATAAGGACACCATTTCATCTTTTAAGGAGAAAAATGTTATTTAAATTTGAAACATATTTACATAAAATATAAAACGATATATATATAAAAGAAATAAAACATATTTTGTGAAGTTGAAACGAAAGAGAATGATGTATCGATGATCTAACTTATACTACCTAGCTATAGCTTATAGTATGGTTGTAAGCCTTGCCCCTGCAGGTGTTATCTATTATCGTATCCCTCTTTTTTCTTATCCCAACGTTAATTGCTGCTTGACCATCTAATTATAAATAATCTTTACATAATGTCCACGAATTCACCTTCTTCTTTGCTAGAGAAGGTCATGAGTTTATCTGATTCAGATTGGTCTCTCCCAGAAACCCCCAGTGAGTATGATCTTGCTTCAGTATCCACCAGTGAGGTAGAATCCTCAGAATATGAGACTGATAAATTGGACGACGACGACGACGATGATGATGATGATGATAATGATAATGATAAACCTGAATTTTCCAATGTGTATTCAGATACTGATGGGGTGGAGACATCTGCTTCAACATCAACCGGAAAGCTGTCTACTCCTTATCAGTCCTTCTTGAAGGCAAAAAAGAACGTTAATGATGTCCATTCCAATAAGTCAACATTTACTCAAGCTCAAGTTAAAGATTATGATGACTTCAATAGGGGATCACATGTTATTCAACCACGTCTTTTCTATCATAATCATCCTACAGTCGATTGTGATGGTGATGTTTCTTCTACAGATTCTGCTTCTGATTCAGAGATTGATGTTTTAAGTAAGAACCTGAAAAATGTTACACTTTTGGAATCTGGCAAGAGTAGTTCTAGAATCACCCACGAATTTGAAGATTTTGATGATAATGCTACAGAAGTTGGTACTACTACAGATATCGGTGCTGATACAGAGTTGGAATTAGAGCATTCAATGCATGCCACAGTTAGTAAAATACAAGTTCCAACCGGGTTTGATTATGAGAACCTCATTGTAATTTTAAAACAAAATCAAGACAAGTTAAGAGATAAAATTTTAAAGAAACAATTAAGTATGATTGCTATTCGATCAGCATGTGGTGGTCGTTTATTCTTACGTTCTTTAAATAAAGAGACTGTAAAACTCGTTTTTGCTCAAATACCAGATTTTATTGGATTAACTGGAAAACCAAATATTACCGCCTTATCTCTTTTAGGTCACATTTTGATTTGGAAATACAGTGAACTAATGAAAAAGAAAGGATTGGAAGCCGAAATTATTCAAGGTAAAATCTTTCAATTAATTGGAGGTGAACATCTTTGGTCGGATAATTTCGAAAAAGGTGAAAAAATGTCTAAAGTTAAATTTGGTATTTTAACTGAAAGCAGAGAAAAATTTCACCTTAATGAAAAACAATTTAAGAAAATTATCAAGCTGTTTTATTGTAAGTGAAAGTATTAAAGTCAATATATCTTGATACCACATTTTTTTAATTTTTGATGTTGCTTTTAAATTTTATATTTTTATTTTTATATTATCACAGTATATCTTATGAATTGATGATATACTCTTATCGATGCCTATATACCCCAGTTGGAAGACTGATGCATTTGGAAGCGGGATAGTTTAATATTTATAATGTGTTTCCATATATTTTCAATAATTAATTAGTACAACAACATTCGTTTACTTATACATAGACGTAATATAATCAAAACATATCATTACACGGAAAAATTAATATTGAATAAAAGATTGGAAAAAAGTATATAAGCATTTGGTAAATGTGTTTTGTTATCAGAAGGTATTATCTTTTGGTAAGAGTGTGAATCAACTCATATCATATACCGTCATTTTACTTAATATCGGCCATTCCTATCACTGATTTTCGGCCACATCATTATCGGTATAAGTGTTATTAATATGAGGGATATGCGAAGTGACAATAAAATACAGATCTAGACTTATATATTTTAAGGTATAAAAGAATACTATAAATTTATAACAATAATATTAACATAGTAATTTTGCACATCATATATACAGGTTATGTAGCATACTATTTCAAATTCAAATCATCTTACGTATATATCCTGTAAACTTTATAGAAAATCTTGAACATTTGCAAATATAGCCTATATTTTAGCATAATCCATAATCCATACACCATGTGCACCAGTTCGACTAAAAAAAATTCATTAGAAAACAAAAACCAAAGAAAATCCAACCATGTAGATAATATCATCATGTAGTAATTAAAAAACAACAACAAAAAAAAAAGAACCTGCTGAAATAACAAGATGTTGTACTTTTGACATTCAACTGTACAAACATAGATTAAATAAAAGACGGGTACAATTTAATGCAATATAGAATAAATGAACTGAAAGTAATAATATCACATCATTAAGGACAATCATATGAAATCGGTGATAAAGAGTCGGAATCAAATATTGAAAGCGATTTAACAGTAACATTTCAATTTGATAGTAATTTGCATCAGATTATGCAAATACACCCAATAGGACCAACAATAACTGTGCCCCAAATGTTGTGGGAGTAAAAACTTCTGCAGTTTTTTCATTTTTTTTTTCATTCAAATACCTAGCTTCATCTTCCACAGCTAGATTTTGTAAGCTTTCAAATAACTCGAAAACTACCGCATTTCTTATATCAGTATCACTAAAAGATGTATTGTTATATAATTGATCGATACTTTGAACTAATCTGAGGGACATTACCGGGATTGATCTACTTCGATTGATGAATAAAACAAGAGATAAGAGATCTTGCCTTGTTAGCAATGGTTGATTATTAATATCCCTTGGGATGTCGCTGGTAAGAACTGCCTTTGCATCACTTAATTGAACTTTTAAATCGACAACAAGATATTTTGAACCTTTAGCGGTAGATAGTTCTAATGATGGTTCTTTATTAGATAAATCTTTTTCACAGGATGGTTCTAATAATGGCTTATTATCTCTATAATTTCTCTTCATTTCTTCAATGGTCTCGAAATACCTAAGTTGTAGATTCTGTAAGACATGTCTGGCTAAATCACCCAGTTTCACATTTTCATCATCATTTGGCAACATAATATCAGCAGTAATTCCTGCCTTACCTTCGACAATCCAACTTAATGGATTTGAATTGGGATCATCGCCACTACTCAGCCAGTTATGCCAATTACTGATATCTATACCATCTAATCTTATTTGTGTGATTGTTTTCCACGGATTTGACTCTTCGGAAATATCATAAAGATATGCTAGTTTATGACGGCGTTTATGAAGGGTGAATAAAGAACCATCAATTGAGCCAGATATGTTTTCAGCATTAAGTAAATCGAGAATAATCCAGCTCTTTCGTAAACCACGAATTTCACTGCTAAAGATACACAATTTAATTGACTCTGGCTCTGATTCTGAATTTGTTTTGGTAAGCACTTTTGGATGGAAAACATCAATATTAACATCCTCAATTTTGAAGTTTTCAATATCAAAGTTACTAACAGAATGAAAATCCTGTTCCTGATCATTAGATTTATCCTTATTATAGCCTGAATAATCTACAAACCCCCGAACTCCCTTAATTTCAGCCATTTCAACCAAACCCTGCCCATTGATCCACCTATTGAGAGACAATTTAACCTTGACAGTATCAATAGTTAGTTCTAGTTTTGTACCATCCCAATCCTTATTTTTTTGTTCATCTTCATTTGATAAAGCAATTTTCTTAAAACTAATCATTCCATCTTTCCAAGTCTCAACTCCAGCATCGGAGTAGGAAATGTTTAAAGCCATGCCTTTACTTATTATATTACCTATCCAGCGTGCAGATAAATCTTGCGCAACGACAGTATTGAGTGCATATATGATAATTGATAAAAAAGTAGTGGTTCCAAGTAGGACCCAGACGACATTTCCAAAAATAATCCAAGAAAAAAAAGCTGAAATTTTATCGGCTGTGGAATTTTGGGCCGAGGAAGTTGAATCTAACCCAAAGAGTAAAAGGTTGTATTTCTTACCCACGGACTGGAAAAGACTTAACTTGGTAGCGTTTGTCACAGGTACAGCGGATTTTAAACTTGATTTACTAGCACGGGATGAAGTCGGCCCAATTGGGGGAAATCCACTGGAATAAGGGATAACATGTGTTTCGTCGTGTAGAGCTGTAAGGAACTTGTGGTTGTATTTGTCATTAAAATCCGCTTCATGTGACGATATAAAGTAATTTCCGTTTAACCGATCACGGAGTTTAACTGCAGATGAGCAGAAACCTCTATTTGGGAATGCGTTCCCCGTTGAACTGTCCCATCGCAAAAGAAGGGAGTTCTGCTTGTGTATAACTGATTCTGCAAAATAATGGGGTGCGACAACCGGTCGTGAGACTCGTGAAATAGACCTGTGGGATGATGCGCAAGATATGAGTGATGTTACTAAACAGGCCGTAGCCAGCTTAGAGGGGACTCTAGAAGAAACCTGCGATTTCAAGACGGATGAGAGCATCAGCAGATGCAGTGGACGTGGGGTGGCGAAAATGGGAGAAGTGAGGGACGGGAAGACAGGAGAGTGGAGTGAAATGAAGTACAATGATACACACGACAAATTTAAATTAATTTTTACAGATACAGAGAAAAATCAAACTGCGTCCGGTTGTCTGCGTACTTGTGGTACCCGGGTGTGTACTTCTGAGAACGTCTTTTATACTAATTAGCTTCCCAAGCTCATTCAAAGCTCAACTCTAATACAAAAGTCTTTGTTGCTACACAAAAACCATCAATTGCAAAATGCTGAAGGATCCTTCATACGATGGCCCAGATATCCCAGATTTGCCTACTTTGCCTGATATAAACGTGTCTTTGCTAGTTGGTTTGGTATCTGGTATCACCACTTTCCTCCTGGTTTTGGGCCTATTTAGTGTTTACATGCTTGTGTTTGGCTCTGATAGATTGTTTCTCCCTGCTGGTGAACCTGCATCCTTTGATGAGGTTTCGGATTATGATGATGAAGAGAGAGAACTAGCAATGGACCAAATGGACCCATCCGCACAGGTCATGTACTTAAGGGCAAAGGCCTTTCAACAAACTCATCCCCCGTGCAGTGAACCAACAGATCTAGGGTTATCTCAGTTTCTTAGGATAAGAGAACAAGGTGTTTCCGCGTGGCAGTTCGAACCAGACTACACTTCTGCTGCAGTACTCGTCCAAGCACGCACTGAAATCCAGTTTTTTGACAATAATCCTTGTTGCGTCCAGACTAACTTACCTATTCCCCGTCAGAACGAAACATATTATTTCGAAGCTAAGATATTTGATGTTCCGGAAGATGCTGATACAGCAATAAGTATAGGTCTTACAACTAAGCCATACCCTACTTTCAGATTACCAGGTAGACACAGATATTCTTTATCTTATGATTCAGATGGGTCAAGAAGGGTCAACCGCCCTTTCCCTGTCACCCCTATATATCCTAAATTTTATAAAGGTGACGTTATTGGAATTGGGTATAGATCCCGACAAGGAACGATATTTTTCACTCGAAATGGAAGACGTTTAGGTGAATCTGTCCGTGGTGTCAGATATAATGTTTTCCCAACAATTGGTGCCAGTGGCCCATGTACCGTTCATGTAAACTTGGGTCAAGGTGGATTTGTATTTATTGAGGCAAATGTTAAAAAATGGGGGTTTGCCCCTATTCGAGGAACGTTAGGTCCTCCACCAAAGTATGGCGAAGAGGAAAGAGATGTTTTATTAGAAAGAGGTGAACAAGGTTTACAAAGTCGGCCTCCTTCATTTAATGATGTCGAAAGAATAAATATCAATGAAAGAACAAGTTTATTAGACCCAAATAACTCGGCATCAACGCATCCACAATATCAAAGCACCATAGTTACCGACACATCGTTTCACGCTTCAACACCCCCTACACAAACGATTCCAGATGCTCCACATTCTATAAATTCACTTCCACCAAGCTATAAATCACAATCTTCAGTCCCAACACCGTCAACAACCAGGACTAATCATGGATCTTCAACGATATCAAACTCAGACTCATCTTCAATAATACGAAATTCACCACTAGTTCCTCACGGCCTTCGACTAGTAACCTCAACATCAACATCATCAACATCCGCCGAATTAGATCCCGCATCAAATACTCAAAATGGATTAACTCAGGAATCTTCATCACAAGGATCACAATTCTCCGATGACCACTCACATACTCAAAAGGATTCAATAATACAAAAGAAATTTTCTACTTCTCATATTACAGGGACCGATAAAATTCTAGGATTGGCAAATCGGAAGCCGATTTACGATGGTTCAAATAGTGATGTGACTTCTCCCATATCTCAACCGTCACATGTCTCTGAAGGACAATATGAAGAAATGCTAAATCATTCAACACAGAATTTGAATTCAGATCATATTCAAAATGAAGGTCATTGATTTTATAATTTATTACTATTTTATTTCGCTCTTTTGTGAAAATATTTTGATGTTTTTTCGTTGCAATTGATGTTTAATGGTATTTTATGTGCTGGTTTTTTCTTTTGCTATTCTGTTTGTGTCGTATTCATTTTCTTTACCTTTTTTACTATTATTGTATATATTGTTGTCGATTCTGAATAAATATATCTTAAAAATATTTAATATTAGCGGTTCTTGTTTTATTCATTTGACGAATTATGTTACTTTTTAAAAATACAACTATTTATATTATATTGATGGAGAATTATCTAAAATAAGCATCGGTCTTATATTATCCTTTACAAATTGTTACAATTGAAATATGAATGATACTATTTCTTAGCATGTATATTTAGTAAAAAATGGCTATTCGATAGGTCAATCATTCAATCAATCAATCAATAATGTAAAATATAAATACTATGAAATTAAAATATCATAAAAGCTGTTTATCTTTTTACTTCTTATTCTTCTTCTTATTTTTTTTACCACCCGTTTTACCAGTTTGTGGTTGAGTAGTAGTTTTTGTGGTAGGAGTAGATGGTGCTAAATTGGTAATTGAAGGTGAAGATTCACTCACTGGTATAACCACATTTGCCATAATTGCACTCATTCCCAATTCTGAGGTAACGACAGTTTCATATTCTACGTTTTTCTTCTTAGTATCCTTAGCTTCATTTCCTTCGGTTTTATTCTCGCCTGTTTTAGTAGCTTTTTTGTTTAATGGTTTTTCAACTTTTTTTGAGAATTGAACTTGATGTGGACCTAGACCAGATAATACTCTAGAGACTTCTTTATGTTTTCTTAAGCGGATTGTGTAACAAAGGCCAGATACAGGGTCATATGTCTTAATATTGAAATATCCTGATTTTTCATTCTTATCTTTACTTTCATTCGTAGATGCCGTTATTTTATTCTCTGATCGTTTTATAGTTCCATATGTTATTGAAACGTGTGTCTATTTGTCATTGGCATTTTTGTGTTAGTAAAACATACAAACTCATTTATTTGAAAGAAAAAAAAAAAAAAGATAAACTTACCGTTGTTGGTCTTGCTTGAAGTAACCTTATTGAGTTTCGTAGAAATGTATCTACAGAGATTTGTTTCGGCATTTCCAGAGTGTTTAGCAATACTTTTAATACATCAAAGCCATCTATATTTTTTTTATGGGAGGGTAAGTTGAGAAATGAAATCCATACTATCAATCTACTTATTTTCGGCCACTTTTTAAATTAAATAGTCAACACGTGATGCGTCTAACTAATTTTACAATCAATCAAAATTCCCATAACTAGAACAGAAAACTTGGAGGAAAAATATGAGGTAAGTTAAAAAAGATCATGACTACTTACTTTCAAAAAAAATTAAAAATTAAAAATTAAAAATGTTTGTTCAAGCTGATCATATAAAAGAGAGAAAGAAATCCTTTTGGAAATTATGAGACAGGATCTGGTTGATCTTGGGTATTACGTAGAAACATATAAAACATATAAAGAAAGTACTAATAAAAAAGGCAAAATATCATTGAATATGACTACAATGTATACGTAGATTTAATTTACACAAAATATCCAAAAAAGAATATCACTAGCTAGCTACCAGGTGTTTTTTTTTTTTTTATTTTTTTCTTTCAGTTGCATTCATCAATGTATGAAACAGATCTAGAAGGAAATTAGTTCGCAATTAGAGTGCTTTTTTACCCAGCGCTTGAGTTTTATTTCCTTCATAATCATCATCAGACCATGGATCTAATTCATCATCTTCTCCAACTGCAAAAACAGTCGTTGATTGAGCACTTGTTGCTGCATGTGGGGATGTGATTGTATTAGCTGATACTTTCTTTTCTGCACCTAAATCACGAACAGCAATTTCTGGGTTAACAGAATAACTTGGTGGAGGGCTATTGGTTGTAGTTGATGTTGTATGATTTGCACTTCCTTCACCTAGGGCAAAATCAATACTATCATTATCATCATCAGAATCTTGAGCTTTTGAACTTGGGAATTGACCATAACCATCAGGACTTTGTCGATGACCAACATCATTTTCATCAATAGATTGTAAATCATCCATATCAAAATCAGCAACATAATCTTCTTCAGATTGAGCTAATTGATTAGACATTGCAAAACGTCTATTATCACGAGTTGGTCTCCAAATCCAACCAATTGCACAAAAATCTAAGAAATATATAATATTTAACCAACCATCTAATAAAAACCAACGACTTTTCCATTGACTTTCGATATATTCAGTATCACTCATTCTTGTTACAATAATTGAATCAACGAAGAAAAACACAAATAAAACAATTAATGAAAACATTAATACTTTTGTTAAATTTTTATACATCTTTGCTTTAACTTCTTGTTTTTTTATAACCAATTGTTGAATTGTATGACTTAAAGCAGTCATAGTCCAAATATAAAAAACCATTGTTGTAATACATAAAGGTAAAACTAAAAACATTAATAAAATATCTAGTTCATCAGGGATTGTAATATAAGAAGCGACAGAGAAAGCCACAGCACCAAGGAAATGAACACCAGCCAATATTTTACATTTTAACATTGTTTTACCTAAAGAAGTTCTAACAACACCATAACCAAGACATACAATAAGTACCAAGAAGAAACTAAAAGCATTTCTTAAAGCATTTAAAACGGATAAAGAAACTAAAAAGACTTTAACAAACCATTTATCACCAGCTAAATTAGCAACTAAATAATAAGCCCAAATAGCAGTCATTTCAACAATTAATAAAGCAGCAACTGCAGTAATATAATTTTGAACAGGTAATATATCTTGTCTATTTTTCATATAGGCATACATCCAAATTGCTAAGAATATAATATAAGCAATTGCCATAGCACCAAAAAAAGGTAATTTTGGAATAACAGGAGCAGGAAGATAACCATAAGCATTTTGAAAAGTTACATGACCTTCATAATTTTCATTATCAGAATATAGACTAACACAATAATAACCAGTTTTTTCTATTGGATAGGACAAAGTTTGAGGTAATCTTAAAACAATTTTTTTGGTAATGACATTGGCATAAGAAGTTGAATTTACATCAGATTTAACGATAAAAGTACCAACATTATCTTTTGAACATAGATTTGCAGCAGCGGCAGAGTCATCACAAAGGTATTTTCTCTGTAAAAGGGAGTTAGTTAGGGTTAGTAGTTCAGTGTATTTATGGCAAACCAATAAAAAGAAAAAAAGTGAAGAAAAAAAGAAAAGAAAAAAGAAAAAAGAAAAAAGAAAGAAGAAAAAAGAAAGAAGAAAAAAGAAAAAAGAGGGACATACAGATCCATCATCAAGTGCTGCACCCAAGTAAGATATATCTTGATATTCAAATACGACGACTGCAAGCCAGTCATCTCCTGGAATCCGTTCGATATTGACTAAACCTCCGGTTAGTGAGAGAGACATGGGATAAGTGGAAGTAGATGCATACCCTGGATGTGATCATTGTATTTTCCCGGCCAGGATCTTGGACCGTACATTCCTGTGCACAATTGGTGGGACTTTTCTCCTTTTTTCTAGATAGTTTGTCAGTAAAGCCCTGGAAGTGAATGGCAGATGGCAGATTGCGGATGGACCAGATCTGGAAGGCAAAAAGGGCAACTTACCACTGGGGTTGTTGAGGCCGAAACGAAAGACACGCAGAACAGCAGCAGGGCCACTGTACGTATCGTGGCACTGGAAAAAAGAGCAGCCGGATTCATGTTGGAGAGCCAGGGAGGTTGCGATTAGTGGGATGAAGGCTAAGTACGGCCTTTTAACTTTCCATGGCGGCGTTACCCGGACTCCCGTGCTTTTTGGTACGTGGAATAGTGGAATTGCGATGGACTCAGCCAGAAATGCTTCACACCCACTCCAGGCAGCGCGCCAAGTCCGTGTTGCAGGAAATCGCCCTCAGCGCCCCCCTGGCGCCCCCCCACGCCCCCGTGCACGTGCTGCTGTCCGGCCCAGAGCCCCGGGGTCGTCGGGGTCGTCGGGGGCCGGCCCTGCGGAGGGTGAGAAGTTATGCCGGAGCCACTGCAACCTCCACACGGGGGCCCTCCTCCACACGGGGGCCCTCCTCCACACGGGTGCTACATCCGTTCACAAACGCAGAAACTTCTCTTCTGGAGTCCTGTTTCTCCTCCTTCTTATACCAAAACGATGAAAACACCGACTTCACGGATACTGATCACCTTCTTTACATCGAAAACCTCCCCTACATTACTTTCAGAGATTCCTGTCTCATCAATTCTCATCTCATTTCTCAATACATCTCTCAATCCACTTCCGTTCTATCTCTCCTGAACGCTCTAGCTGCCAATTTCGATCAGGTCGCCAAAGATACAAGTGAATTCCAGACAACTTGTGACAGAATCATAACTGAACATCAGCAATTGCTAGAACTGCATGAAAATGTTTTTGAAAAACTAAGTTACTTCAACGCGTTAGAAGGTTTTATGAAACACTTAAATGCTCCTGGTTCAGGTTTAGTTTTAAAATCTTCTTTTCGTAATATATTAATTCGTTTAGATGAATGTTTAAATTTTATAAATGAAAATCGAAATGCTTTGAAAGATGTTGAACTTTACGATATGAAATTTAGACAATGTATGACTAGAGCATTATCATTAATCAGAAATTATATTGTTAATTTATTTCAATCAATTTCAAATGATTTATTAAAAAGAATTGGTGAAAGAGAAGGAACTCGAGAATCTTCATTTATGGATACAACAACTTTTGCTTTATTATATACAAAATTTAATTCTGATACTTCATTAGTTTTTGATTTGGTTACTGAAATTTCTTCAAGATGTAATTCTCATGATGAATATAAAGGTTTATTAAATGAATGTTATGATTGTTATTTTTCTGTTAGATCAAAATTACTAAGTCCAATTATTGAAAAATATTTAATAGCTTCTGAAACTCAAGCTTCTGCAACTTCATCATCAATTAATCCTGAAGAATCATCATCAATTTTAAAACTTGCTCAAAAAGATGTTAGTTATTTTACAACTGTTTGTAATAATGAATATGATTTATTCCATAAGATTTTCCCATCTGGTAATAATGAATTGCATACATGGTTAGGTACAATGTGTGATTCTTTATTATATATTCATCTACGAAATAAAATTATACGAGAAACTGATATTAATGCTTTGTGTGAATTAATAACTGTTTTACAAAGTTATTTTCATGAAGAAGAAGATGATGAAGATGAAGATGACATTGAAAATGAAAATGAAAATGAAAATGAAAATGAAAATGAAAATAATGAAGATTTATTAATTGAACATAGAAATTTGGATTACAATGATGAAACTAATTCTCAATCAATGTTTAATAATTTATCATCACATAAAGTAGAATTCGATGAATTATTTCTACCTATATTACAAGATGCTCAAACTCGTCTTGTATTCCGTGTTCAATCCTATGTTGATGAAAATATTGCAAAATATATACCAACACAAGAAGATTTACAACTTTCAAATCGTCGAAAATTACCTTCTAATAATAAAAATAACAAAATCATACCAATTAATGATATTTCTTATGGTTTATTTTCAGAATGGTATTTACCATTGGGTAGAGCATTATCATTATTATCAAAAATTTATCAGCTTGTTAATTCTAATGTATTTGATGATTTAGCCCATTATATTGTTCATGTTTGTATTGAATCATTGGAAAATGCTTATAAATTAGCATCTTTTAAAATTAGTAAAAATGATGGTCAATTATTTTTTATAAAATATTTAATTATATTAAAAGATCAAATTCAAAATTTTGATATTCAATATATACCAAAAGATGAAATAACTTTTGATTTTAGTGGAATTTCTGATTTAATGAATAAAATTAAAAATGAAAAAACTAATTTATTTTATAAAGAAAATGAAAAAGGATTAATAAAATTAGCTTTTGATAGTGTTCCAAAAGTTGTTAAAAATATGAGAGATGCAAAATTTGAATTACAAATTAAATTAAGAAATATAATTCATGATTTTACAAAAGATTCTGTTAATAAAATTGTTAAATCAATTTTAATTAATAACAATAATGAAAATGAAAATGATAATTCAAATTTAAAATTAGAAAAAGTTGATGAAATTACAAGACAATTATGTATTGATATTGCTGATGAATTCCCACGTATTAAATCACAAATTGAAAATTATATTGATCAACCATCAACTGTTAATCTACTAATAGATGCAATTAAAGAATTGGTAATTCAAGAATATGAAATATATTATAACAATATAATTGAACAAATTTCAAAAAATAAAGATTCTAATTCTGATGATAAAGAATTAAAAGAAGTTATGGAAGTTGATGCATTGGTTGCATGGTTAAGTGATTTAACCAGTAAAATGTGTATTTCAGATCAAAATGATTTGGAAGGTGATGAATCTGATTCGAGTGGTAGCCCAATGAGTATTTAATTTTATTTATAAATATTAATAGAGATTTTTTTATATCCATCCATCGTAAGTAAAGTATGTGCATAATCTTTAATCACCATGTGATTAAATCGATAATAACACTAATTATATATATTTCTATGTACACGTATTCAAAATCAATATTTAAGGGATTCATTGATTAAATTTAGAAGTTTTACAATATTTTATCTTTATATAAATTAATTATAATTATAGTTATAAATATTTTCCATGGTACTTATTAGGGTGAGATCATTGTATTTTGCTTTTTGGTGTTGTTGTGGTTTTAGTTTTAACTTCACAATTTTACACCCCACCATCATATAGATATGGAAGACGTGAGCATCAATAGAGAAGCAGACCCAGAGGCTGTTATAGAATCCGAAAACACTGAGACTCGTATACTTTCTATAAAGGGCAACAATAGCTTAAACAACAATGAGATAAAGAATGAAGAAACCATTGTAGAGGTAGCTTCAAACACCACAAAAAATAAAAGCAATGAAGAAGATAATTCCTCAGCTCAAGGGGAAGGAACTAAAGAGGAAGAAATAGGAGGTGATGAAGTAACTGATGAGAATGAGAATGAGAATGAGAATGAGAATGAAAATGAAAATGACGATGAAGAAGAAGATGATGATGATGATGATGAAGAGGAAGAACCGAAACTTAAATACTTCCGATTAACTGATCTTCCAGCAACGTTTTTAGCCCGGGATCCTGTTTCAACATGTCTAATAACTGAAGATATATTTGCTTTCGCCACCCATTCAGGTGTTATCCATATAGCAAAACCTGATATGACCCCTATACGAACATTTAGAGCACATCGTGCTTCAGTTCTTTCACTTTCAACCGATGGTCATTATTTAGCCTCGGCCTCATTAGATGGTACAGTTGTGATTGGATCTATTACTGATCAAGCAGATATAGTTGCAGCCAATTTTAAACGACCTATGCATTGTGTTGCTCTTGATCCAAATTATAAAGCTACTAAAACTTTTATTTCAGGTGGTATGGCAGGTAAAGTCATTTATTCAACACGTAACTGGATGGGGATTCGTGCGGATGCTGCTCTATATGCTGAAACAGATAGTCCAATAGTTGGTATAAGATGGATAGATGAACTTGTATTATGGATGACTGAAAAAGGTATAACTATTTATTGGCTTCCAATGAGACAAGTTTTATTACACATTCCAAGACCAGAAGGATCACCAAGAGCTGATTTATATTGGCCAAGGGTTCACTTACCAGATCCTGATCGTATTTTAGTTGCTTGGGCAGATCATGTTTGGAGTTTACGAATATCAACTATAAAATCATATCAAAAATTTTCAAAAATGTTAACATCTGCAGCATCTTTTAGAGGTGCATCAATTCGAGGATATCAAGAAAAAAAAGTAACTATTGAAAGTGTTATACAAATGGATTGTTTAGTAGCAGGTATATGTTCATTTAATGAAGATATGATTATGGTTTTAAGTTATTTACCACCAGTAACAAATAAAACAAAAGAAATTAATAAAAAACCAGAAGCTCCTGATCCAGAATTAAGATTAATAAATTTAGAAAATGGTGAAGAAATTTATACAGATGTATTAACAATGAAAGGTCATGAACATTTAGGACTTAATGATTATCATTTAGAACATTATTTTGGATTAAAAGAACAAAAATTTTTCATTATAAGTGCAAGAGATGGTATAATTGCAATGGAAAGAGATTTAGATGATAAATTTAAATGGCTTATTGATCATCATAAATATGATGAAGCTTGGAATATTTCACAAAATTTAGTTGATCCACCAAAAAGAAGAGAAGTTGGTCTTTGTTATGTTGAAAATTTAGTACAAGATGATATGTGGTTTGAAGCAGCTGATTTTTTAGGTAAAGTACTTGATTTATCAAATCATGTATCAACAAATGATTCACTTGATTCTTTAGAAACTGATACATTAGAAGAATGGAGTAAATGGTCAACTATTTTTCTTGATGCTGATCAAGTTGAAGCAATTGCACCAAAATTACCAATTGATAAAAGGATTCGACTTGAACCAAATGTTTATACAATTGTTTTAAATCATTATTTAAATCATAATAAAAATATATTTATAGAATTAATTAAAAAATGGGATATTAATTTATATGATACAAATGAAGTTAAAAATTTATTAGAAGAAAAAATAGGATCATTAGAAAAAAATAATAATAATAATGATTTAAGAAAATGTCTTGCTGATTTATATATTAATATTGGTGAACCAGGTGCATCAATTCCTCATTTATTAATATTAAAAGATTCAAATTTAATTCAAATATTATCACAATATCATTTATTACCATTATTTCTTGATTTAATTCCAAAAATTGTTTTAATGAATTTTAAAACTAATGAATTAAAAAAATTATCATTAGATGAAATTAGAAAAAAATCATTAAATACTTTAAAAGTACTTGTTGATGATAGACATGAATTAATTCCTTCAAAAGTTATTGAAATATTACAAAAACAAAAAAATGAAGATATTGAAATTATTACATTATTATATCTTGAAAGATTAGATGGAATTGATTCATTTTTATCAAGATCATTTACTGGATTACAAGTAAAACTTTATGCAAAACATAATCATTCTCAATTATTAAATTTTTTAAAAAAAAAAAATAATTATAATATTGAAGAAGCAATATCAATTTGTGAAAAAATGAATTATTTTAATGAATTAGTTTATTTATTAGGTAAAGTTGGTAGAAATAAACAAGCATTAAATTTAATTATAACAAAAGTTGGTGATCCACAACAAGCAATTGTTTTTGCAAAGACACAAAATGATCCTGAATTATGGAATTATTTAATGGATTATAGTATGGATAAACCAAATTTTATTAAATCATTAATTGAAATGGCAGGAACTTTTATTGATGCTGCTGATCTTATTAAAAGAATTCCTGAAGATGTTAAAGTTGATGGATTAAAATCATCATTATCTAAAATTTTTTTAGAATTTGAATTAAGTGTTTGTATTTCAAAAGGAGTTTTAGATATTGTTAAAAATGATTCATTAAATATGTCAAAAAGATTAAGAATTGCAAGAACAAAAGGAGTTATTTTTAATAATGATGATATTCCTGATCCAACTGCTACTACTGTACAAACACCAAATGGGAAAATTCATACTGAATTGGAATTAGTTGAAGATTTTGAAAATATTTGGCAAGGTGATGGGAATGATAATACATTTAATACAAATCTGGGACAAAAAATTACCCATTTAGCATATATTAGAGAAAGCTTAGAGCGTAGAAAATGATTATATATTAATTAATTATTAACAATTTCTAACTCTAACAAAAAAAGCTGAATTTAGTACTCTTTTTTTTTTTTAAACTCTTATTAATTAGGTTTTTGTTTTATTATATATTCATTTCATTTTATTTCATTTTATTTCATTTTATTTCATTTTATTTCATTTTATTTCATTTTATTTCATTTTATTTCATTTTATTTCATTTTATTTCATTTTATTTCATTTTATTTCATTTTATTTCATTTTATTTCATTTTATTTCATTTTATTTCATTTTATTTCATTTTATTTCATTTTATTTCATTTTATTTTATTTTATTTTATTTTATAGAAGTATTTAAATTTTTTACCTTCCTCCAAATAATCTTCCAGCAAATCCACTTAAAAGACCACTTGTAACTGATCCCATAAAATTTCCAGCTATATCATTTGCTTTACCAAACTTATCACATTTTGTAAATGCCATTGCATTGGTAATAGTTAATACAATTGCCATTCCTACCAAAATTAACTGTATATCAGTTAGATATTTTACATCTAGAAAAAAATAAAAAATAAAAAATTATAAAGAAAAAAATAAAAAATAAAAAATACATACTGAGAGGAATTCAAATTTTAATATAGCAACAATACCCAATACCATCCATAAGGCAGGAGCAGCATATATCATTATCCAAAATACTTTTGAATCAATTGGATTTATATATCTTTGAGGCTGTATAAAAAATAATAATTGTTAATTTATTTGTTAATTTATTTGTAAATATTAATGATTTTGAAGGATCACTTACATCGGCAGTTTCAAATACCCATATACTTTCACCAGTTTGAGAAGTTTCATTCCACCATCTTAGTCCAACCATCAATCGACCAGCTACATTTTTTGTATCCCAGAAATCACCAGCTAATAGCAGAACAACAATGATGAAAACCATTATACTATCAAGAAATAGTATGTTAATATGAATAATGATATGATTGAAAGTATTGTATTAAAACTCACAAATTTGAAGTGAAAAGAAGTCCAAACAGGTAGACCAGCAGAGGTCCTAAGAATTGAATTAGAACTAGATATTTATCAAGATGATGATTACAATAACGTACCAAATTTGAAAGCCAAGAAAACAAAAGTAGCTATTGGATGAGATGATTGTTTGAGTCTTTGAAACAAAGATGTCGGAGCATTCGTATTCGAGGTCACATTATTATCCGCAAAAGGATTTTCGGATACCTGAAAGTATTATTAGTATAAATTCTCTACCTACATAGTAGTAGATATTGTTGTTGTTTTTTTTTGGAAATGTTATTACATGCCATTTTTTGGAGTTGGAATATGAGATATGAGATAATGTAGAGAAGAAAGGTGGCAATTTGTCAACCTCCAACTTCCATCACCAATTCTTGATCATTATTCAAATTTAAACACTATTAACTAAATTTCTATTTCTATTTCTATTTCTATTTCTATTTCTATTTCTATGATATTAATACTTTCATTTAAACATAATTGTTAGATTATATTTATATTTATATTTATATTTAAAATTCATTCATTAATTAATTAAAGATGTATGAGGGGGTTAAGGTAAATATATAAAATATAACATTTCCGTTCCAGATCTAGATCCGGACTCATATTCACATTCATAATCATATTCATTTTCTATGAATATAGTTTTAATACTCATTTTTTCGAAAGCCCAAACTTATCAATAATATCCGATTCATCGTCATTATCTAAATCGATACCTAATTCCTTTGCCTTTGCTTCCAATCTTGCTCTTTTTGCAAGTCTTGCCTGTCTCATTCTTTCCAACTCAGCTTTTATTTCATGGCGCTCTTTCGGGACTTTGTTCAAAGTTTCTGGGTCAGGCCAAAAGCCAGGGACATTGAATTTTTTATCGGTGTCGATACCAACATAATACATTACAGCAATGGGGGTTGTCAGATAGAAGATGAACTATAAGGGCAGTTAGAGCAGGTGGAGGTCGGGTGGAGGTTACAGGCAGGGTGCATACTCTGAAGATCTCAAGCTGAGACCTGGATATATTCCTCAGGGAGAATGTGGGAAACAGCCGTGACATTGTTGTGGAGGCCGGTGGTGGAGGCCGGTGGAGTGCTGCCGAGCAGTCATAGCCGACGGGTGGTTGGATGTGGGAGGAGCCATTACGTAAGAATGGGCGGCACATTACGTAACGTGTGCGGCCAGTTGCACCAAATGCCACTCATCAGCACCGACCATAGCGTAGGCGAAGAGCATCCGAGGCTGAACAAAGGATTTTGACTCCTGAAACAGGCGGTCTGTCTATAAATATCTTTTTTTTCCCTGCTGACTATCCATCTATAACCGTATGCAGCTGGCGATACGCAGCTGGCGATACGCAGCTGGCGATACGCAGCTGGCACAATTAAGAATAAGCGACACGCATACGCAGCTGCCATATATTTTGTGGTTCCTCTGTTTCTGCGGGCCTCGCGGTTTGGCTGCCCTGCACACGCGTCGATGGCCGGCCCCAAGGGAGACGGTTCGCACGTCCGTGCAAACAGCACTGGAATACAAGGCGGATGGGCTAATAAGGTTGCGGAAGAGCAATTATCATCATGTCAAGGCCATTCCATTAAAATCACATTGGAATTAAAAATATTCATGAACTTAATACTTAATTATATGTATGCCGGAAAACTTCATTTAAAATCTACTTTGTTTAAATTTTCATCTGATGAGTTTTTGATGCTTTCTTCTTCTTCTCCAATTTCGTCCTCCTGTCTCACTGCCTGTACTACTATTATACTACAACTTCCTGTACTACCGTATCTTGCGCTTTCGTCAATGTGAGTCCAATTTCCCCGTCCCTGATTCCTCCCGAATCAACCACCTGCTCATGATCACCCGTCCGACATTCACATCTGAGACTAACTCTACAATTATATAGCTTCATCGCTGCTTTTAGCTTTTTCTTCTCGCAATCCTCCCCTAACATCTTTCCAATCTCCAAATGAAGTGGTCCGCGAGAGGTAAAATCAGGCTGGGTTCAAAGCAGGAGAACACTTCCAAGGATTCTTTCCTATCTACCGAAAATGGCTCTTATCGCCCAAAGAAATCTCACTCCAATGCTTCTTTGGCTATTGTCCAAGAACCACCTCCAACACATAGATCCCAGCTGACCCAACAACCTCCTTCACCAGCATTGCCTGTCCCCCCAAGACAGCCTACTCCAGTTCAGATCCAACAAATTCAACAACAACAAGCAGCATACTCCTTGGCTACTTCTGCAAGAAACTCCGATAGAGCTCCAAGTATCAGGTATGTTTTTTTTTTTTTTTTTTTTTTCTTCTTTTTCTAAGTTCTAACCATTTTTTTTATCACTTTAGATCCGTGGTCCAATCCCCAACTGAATCCAACGCCTCATTGAGATATGAAAGTAAGTTTCCCAGTATATCTCAAAATGACGACTTTGCAACTAACCTTATTCAACATCCAGCTCATTCAATCTCTGGTAGCACCATGATTGAAGGTCCAGTAAATTCTAATATTAATATTAGTACTAAACCTGCTATAATTGTTGCTCCAACAAGTGATACGAATACACCTACACCAGAGAAAATTGAAGATATAAAAGTTTCTGCTCCTGAACGTGCCCAAAGTCCTTTATCAATCACTTCAACTTCTACAAATATAAATGAATTGAATAATTCTTTTAATCATATTAAACTTACAGGCCCAATAAGAATTCAATCTGAAGATGATATATCCCCTGAAAATTTTGATAGAGCAATATTAAAAGAAGGATGGGTTAATAGAGGAACTGCTCAATTTTCAACCTGGGGTGAATCTTCAAATTCTGAAAAAAATGATTTTAGATTATTAAAAGGTGTTATTAGAGGTTCAACTTTATTATTATATAAACCACCTGTAAATCTTGGAATTAAATGTTTTGTACCTGGTTTAGAAATTGATAATAATAATTCTGATCAAATTTCAATCTCAGATTCTATCTCTACAATGACTGATAAATCTCCACATAATAATAATAATAATAATAATAATAATAATAATAATAATAATTATTATTCATTAAAATCAAAACATCAATCAATGCAAGAATTTCAAAATAATCATAATCATAATCATAATTCAACTCCATCAATTCATCATTCTTCAAAATCTTTTATTCCAAATTTATCAAATTCAAGATCAAAATTAGATACTCCATTTTCAAGAACAAGTTCAATTGTTTTTGATCATTTAAATTATTTATCTGATATTTATCCTCATCCTGATTTACAATTAGATGAAAATAATGAAATTTTACATGGTACATTAGAATCAATTTGTCATACAATTTTATTTAATCCTTCTGATAATGATTCAATTTCTCATGATTTATTACTTTGTATTCCATTGATTTATGATTTACCCGTTGCTATTGATTATTTTACTGAATATGCTGCTTCTTTTCATTCAAGACCTGGTAGTACAACACATAGTGTTTCTGGTTTAAGAGAACATGCTTCTGTTAATTATGGTGATATGGCAGGAAAAAATAATGCAATGATTTATCAACAACCACAATCATCATCAAATAATCGTAATCCAAAAACTGTTAAAATATCAAAACAATCTGAAAAATCTTTAATTCATAGATTAGAATTATGTGTTTTAATTATTCAAGAAGAATTATCTGGTTATTTATTAGAACAAAGAGCATTCTCATCATTAATAAATTTATTAGATCATATTTCACATCATGATGAAATTATATCAAATCGTTTAAAAATTTCAATTACTAAAAAACAAAGAAGAATAGCTGAATTAATTTCATACAACAGAAAATATCCTCCAAATGTTGGTGATGTTTATCCAAGTTCAATAAAACCTGCAATTATGGAAAGAATTAAAATGTATGTTACTCAAGTTCAATCACAATGTGAACAACGTGAACAAATATTAAATGATTCAAATAAATTAAAAAAAGAATTAAAAGAAAGAGAAAAAAGAGAAAAATTTCAAGCTGAAAAAAGAGAAAAACAACAAGAACAACAACAACAAGAAGAAGAAGAAAATATTAGACAACATAGTGAAAGTCCTGCAAGAAAAATTCCAATGCCAATTTTACCTGCTGAATATTTTACTCAAATTCCTGCTAAAGTAATTGCTGAACAAGTATCATTATTATTTTTAGAATATTCAAGAGTTTGGTCTCCAATGTTAGATTTATCATTATTACAAGAATCAAAATATCATTATTCAAGAGTTAATCCATTAACATCTGATGATAAAGATATTCATTTTTTAGGTAAAATAATGATTCATCATTTATTTATTGATCGATCATCTGTTTCAAATCCTTCAATTAGAGCTCAATTACTTTCAAAATGGATTGAAGTTGGTTCTGCTTTAGAAGAAATGGGTGATATGGTTGGTTGGTTATCAATTGCTAAATTAATTTGTTCACCACCAATTTTAAGACTTTCTGAAACTTGGGAAATGATTTCACAAAATTTATATGATATAGTTGCTAAAGAATGGTCACCTTTAATATTTGATTTAGATAGAAGTCAAGCTGCATCAGAAACATCAACAAAACGTACTTATCATGTTGTTGCTCCACAAGGTATTGGTTCATCATATTCAAAATCAAGAGTTATACCATCTTTTGGTGATTTATTTTTAAAATATGAAGAAGGTGCTACTATAAAACAAACATTAAAAAGATTAAAAACTGTTCATACTGCTTTTCAAAGATGGGAAGGTTATTTAAATGATGTTACTGATACTAAACAATTTCCAAAATTAACAAGACCAATTCCTGCAATTCAAAAATTATTTAGAATTATTATTACTTTCCCTTATGATTCAGAATTTTATTCTTTAGAATCTTTAATGTTAAAATCACAAGAAACTGAATCAACAGCTTCTGGATCTTATTCAAATTTATATTATAGTACAAGAATTGCTCTTTATCAAGGTTCTTTTTCATCAACACTTTTTGATGATATAATTTCTTCTTATAGATTTTTTCCAAAAAAGACTTTATTAAGTTTAACTTCAACTGAACAAAATCTTAATACTTCAATTCAAAGACCACCTCAAGTTCGTCCAAGTTTTCAAGGTGCAAGTGGTAATTCATCAATTAGAATAAAAGGAAGTGATTCTTCAACTCCTCAATCTGATGTTGTTTCTCAAAGATCTGGAAATTCTTTAGAAGGAAATCAATCAATTTCAAAAATTAATTCAGGACCAATAACTTCTATATCTGGAACAACAGGTATTAATGAATTAGATCAAAATGCTATTGCTTTAGCAAATAGATGTATTAAATCAAATTCATTTGTTAAAAATGTTAAAGATTTATTACATGTTAATTCAACATTATATTTTGTTAATAATGATTTAATATTTAAAACTATTGAAAATGATATATCTGAACAATCAAGTACAAATAATGAAAAAATTAAAAATTCTTCATCACCAACTTTATCAATTGATAGTAATAAATTTGATACTGATTTAAGTAAATCAGTTTTAGTTTTTCCAAAAGCTGCTTCATTAAATAGACTTATTGATATTTTAGTTTTAGGTGCAAGTGCATTTGGTCCTGAAGCAACTACAAAACAACCAAATGGATTTCCAGATATTCAAGAAAATGAAACTCCGGATTTATTATCATATCCTCAATTAAGTATGGAAATGGGTGATTATACACTTACTTTTTTTGCAACTTATAGAAGTTTTTGTTCATCAATTTTATTATTAGAAGCTTTAGGAAGAAGATTTCTTGGTGCAAAATCTGTTTCAATATCAATATCACAAAGAAATACAAGATTATTAGAAGCTCAAGATAAATTAAAGAAGGAAAATAATAATAATAATAATAATAATAATGAAATAGCACAAACATTAATATCATCACAAGTTTCATCTATTGAACATGGATATTTCTTAGATTGGGATAATATAATTGATGATTCAAATGAAAATGTTAATTGGAGATATGTTGCACAAGTTCAAATTGGTGTTTTAGAAGCATTAATATTATGGATAACTCATGATTATTCTGATTTTACAAATGATTTAGATTCAAAAGAATTATTTTTAGATTTTCTTAAAATTATGGAACAAGAAATGGAAGATTGGAAAAAAAGACTTTTACTTATTGAAGAAAAAAATGGTCATAATATAATGAAAGAAATTGAAGGATATTATGAAACTATTTATATGTTATACAAAAAATCAAAGAAATTATTTATTAAGAAATCTTATAGACCGGTTGTAACACCAAAGTTTATACCAACAATTGATAGTATTGTTGAACAACTTCCAACTATTCCAATGACTACAGATTTATATGAAATTGAAGTATTTATTGATAAGATGGAATCTATTATAGCTAAAATATTTAGTGCTGTAAGTTTTTCAGATTGGATGACGACATTTGAAGCTTTAGAAGTTCAAGGTGCTATTCCTACATATTTTTATAACTTCAAATCACCTAGAGGTTCTTCAACAGCTACAGATGAAGATATACATATTGAAAATATTTATTGGTGGTTGGAATCATTAACAGGTGATGATCAAGAAAAGTTACTTTTTGAACTTCTTCCATCATCGGTACGTGCATTGGTAAATCTACATTCTACTATTGCTGGAACTATTGTTACATCAATTGTTGAACCAAAACTTTCGAAAGATAAACGAGTTAAAAGAATGACTGGTTTATTAAATAGTTTGGGGGTTATCAGATGTCGAATGTCACAATTAGATCTATTTCCTGTTGATGAACAACAATTAACGAAATCACATATTCCATCATTTTTAGAAACTGCAATTACTTCTGCTATAGTGAGACCAGAGAGTAGATATTTCTCACATTCTTGGAAAAAAGCAGCATCTTTAATTGGTTCAAACCATACTTTCACCGTTTCTGCAATGATTCCATTTTTTAGAATGGAAGATCTTAGAAGTGAAAATGCACAAAAACATTTAACTCCATGTGCTGGTTGGATAATTGAAAGATTATTAGAAGCTGTTTGTTTTGTTCCTAATATGTCTCTTGAAAATTCTAAATTAATTAATTTTGATAAAAGTCGATTTGTTTGTGGAATTGTTAATAGTGTTATGGAAATGGGTAATATTTATAACAATAACAAACTTTCAAAATCTGTTGAAACAAATAATTTAGAAACGTTTAATGTAAATAGATTATCTCTTTCAACTGCAATACCAGTTTTAACACTGGTTAAAAAGAGTACTGTTAAAGTTAAACGAATAGGAAGGGTTATTCCTATAATTAAAAATTCAACTATAACAGTTTTCCCTGATCTTAATGAATCTCGTGAAACTTCTATAAAAGAACGGAAATCTTATAGATCTGATCAAGTAATTAAAGTTTTCTATGGACATATTGAAGCTGAAATTGAAAAGATGAAAAGAGATAATAAGCATAAGGAAGTTTTAGAAAGACAAGCTCGTGAAATTAAAAGGATGATTCAACAACAAAAATCACAAAATAGTAGTAGTCGTTCATCAATTCATTCAAGTGGTGGTTCTTCTTTAAAACGTACAAACCGTTTCAAGATTGGAACTATTTTCAAAAATGTTAAATCTTTAGGTGGAGGGAATATGACTCTAGCTGGTGGGATTAATCCTGAGATTGGTCATCAAGATAAGATTGTATCTGTTGATGCATTACCTACCATGAAACAAGTAGCAGATCTTCCTATGAAACCTGTCTTGTCAATTAGGATACCTGATTCAAATGGATTGATTATTCATTCAAATGACTTTGAAGGTTTGTTTAAAATAGCTTTAAAAGCTGGAAGTGAGTATACTTTTCAAGGATTAAATAATGAAGATGCCAATGAATGGGTTAAAGCAATCAATATTTCAAAAAAATATGCTTACATGTCTCAAAGTGTTCAAGGTGGAGATACAAAAATATTTGGTGTTCCATTGAAGGTCGTTTGTGAGAGGGAAGGAACTGTTTTACCAAAGGTTGTGGATAAATTGTTGACAGAGATTGAACTTCGTGGTTTGAATGAGATAGGTATTTACCGTCTCTCTGGTCCCCGTAATGATATCGATTCTTTGAAACAGGCATTTGATGATGGACTTGATGTGGATATGAAAGATCGTAAATGGTCTGATATACATACAGTGGCTGGCTGTTTTAAATTATATCTACGTGAATTACCTACTGATTTGTTAACAAAAGAACTATTCCCAGAATTTGTTGCTGCTATCAAAGAACGGGAGGTACAAGAACAAATAGAAAGTGTTCGTGATGCATTACGACAATTACCAATATATAATTTTCATCTATTAGAAAGATTAATCCAACATTTAGTTAAAATCTCGGAAAATGGTGAAAAGAATAAAATGGATATACTTAATCTTGCTATTGTTTTTTCTGTTAGTTTTGTTGAAAGTGCAGATCAATTAGGTGCTATTCAATCATTGTTTAAATTATTGATAACTCAAGCATCCGAAATATTTACGCAAATCTCTGAAGTTTCTGACCATGATGATGATCATGATGATGAACAAGATGATGATTAAATCAATAAATTTCCTTGTAAAGATTAAAAATTAAAAAAAAAAAAAATACAAAAAAGAAATCAACCAGAAATGTTAGTATATTATTATTATAATAATTGCCTTTACAAAAGTTTAGATAGTCTAGTTTTTTTAAACTTCTTTCTTTTATTATCAATTTTTAGAATTGTTTTTTTTTTTAAAGACAATCTTTTTCTCTTTTCTGATTTACTTGTTAATTTAATTCTTGTGAAGCTAGTAATTTTTTTTTTTTTGACTTTAAATTACATCAATATAATCCTTTTGTTTTTGATTTTTTGATTTCTGCTTTTTGTTATGCTTCAACAAGATTTTGTATACAATTTTTCAATTTATTGATATTATTAATATTATTATTATTTAATCTGTTATGATAATTAATAGTTTTTATCAATGAAAATATATTATTATATATAATGTTTCTTCGATAAAAATGATATACTATATACATATATATAAACTAGTTAGTTAATAGTAATTAAACGAATTTAATCATTTATCATCAGATGGCTTTCTTCTTCTTTTTATAACAACTGTATTATTATTTTCTTTTCTCCTTATTTGTTTTTGTTTTATTAATTCTTGTGCACGGCCTTCTTCAGCTTTTTGTTCAGCTTTTTCTCGGAAACTATTGTAAGATTCTTGTAAGTCTCCTACAAAACCTTTAGTTTCAGTTTTGGAAGGTGGAGGAGGGATATTTGGGGCCATTTTTAAAAGTTTTCTAAAAGTCTTACTCTTTAACAATAGACCTTGAACCAATCCAAGTACACCATTGACAAAAAAATATACAATAATATCAGCAGATAAAGACATTGTCACTGGAATAGATACTAAAGGTAAGAAAGTTAAAATTCTTTTCATTTGAGGAGAATAAACATTGGCACCAGTTTCGCCTCCAAATCTCATAAAAGTAATAAATATAGCAGCAGTTAAACATTGTAAACCTAAATATGGATCAGCAGCAGATAAATCGGTAAACCATAGAATACCTTGATTCTGTAAGCCATCAACTGGAATCAAGGCCATTGATCTCAATCCAGCGAACATTCCAATTGCAACAGGAAATTGAGCTAATGGAGCTATCATCCATAAGGAATTAACACCAGCTTTATTCATAACTTTTTTCCTTTGAAAATTAAATTTAGTAAGTTGAACTGGATCACCATATGCTTTTTTGTAGTCTGCAGTAAGTTTTTCAATTTCAGGTTTAATAATGTTCATTCTAGCCATATTGTCACTTGCTTTTACATATAAAGGAAATAACAAAACACGAATCCCAATGGTTGTAACAGCAATGGTAGCCCACCAAGGCAATCCACTATAGACATGCACATATTCAAGAACATGTTGAATAAGATCTGGAGGCCACCACCAACTTTGAGCTAGCCCAACAGAGTTCATATATCCAATATGTTGCGAGGCCTCGCCAATAACTCTACTAGTAGTTTCCACAGCATCGGATGAAAAGGATTGTAAAGAATCGGAAATTTGAGAGACAACTTCCGAGGTGCTTGGACCAGTAGAATTATAACGGACAGATTTAAATTGAGTTGTTGAAATTAATGGGGCTGATCGAATTCCAACTCTCCCTAATCGGAAGCCTCTAGGCTGAATCTACTCCCATAGTTAACAGCATGACACTTTAAGACAGACATATATATGTACATACGGTTCGCAGGTCTCTCAGTAGAGTCTGCCTTAACATTTATAGTAATCCACGAGAATCGTTGAAGGTTGAAAAGTTTCTGTTTGGAGTTGGGAGAGTAGGGTAACTTTATATCTTGTCGTATGGGACTGACATTCCCGGGAGAAAATTCCCTAAATTTACGGATTACAGATATGAAAAGTACACTTTTAATAGAGATTTTGAATAAATCAAGTTTTGGTCTAGACAAGAGAAATCTTTAATTTATAACAAGTTATCATTTCATCTAAGAATCATAAGAGTCGTGATATAGATCCGTTCCAGAGAATTTTCCATTTTTGATTAAGTTATTGATTATTGTGTTTTCCATATTACAGACATTCTTGTTTAAAGTTCTTATTTTTTATCGACATATATTCTTGCACACTTAGATACGCGTGGATGCTCAAAACGTCAGGTTTAATGGGAAAAAATTAACTGAAAATGGTAAATTCAAACAAATATTAATATCTATATGTCTATATATCTAATACATAATAAACTCATGCGTTCTTTTTCTTCTCATCCTCTTTTCGCTTGTACAACTCTCTTAACTGTTCTCTTAAGTTGGAAGATCCAACACTCTTATTGAGATCTGGGACTTCTGTCTTCTGTTCAGCTTCATCATCTGTTTCGGTCATAATCAAAAGGAAATCAATAATATGCAATAAAGGAAGAAGGAGCTTGACCACAATTTCGGTCACCATTGTAGCCATTAATTTATGATGCACACTGTAAGGACAAGTAATTTCAGAAGAACCTTCTGTTAAACACTGGGCAGGATAATCCTCCAAGAATTTAATATAGGCATTATATACTTCGTAGATGGCATATCCGGTACCAATGATATTCACTCCAGAGGATCCAACAGCTCTGGTGCTTAGATTGATGAAATTAACTGCATGCTCACATTTTTCTTTGATGTTGTCAAGTTTCCCTCCATTTTTCTTAAATAATCTTTTATGCATTAAGGAAAGAAATATTTTGAAAAAAGAGCCAAGAACAAGTATTATTGGAAACCACAGTTCTTGGGCAATGTCTTTTGCTTCATCTGGTGAAATGAAATGATAGAAGAGAGAGTTTTTGAATGCTACTGGAAGCAGGATAGTCCAGTCAAAGTTGACCATGTTATATGTTTAGATTCCAACTATTTTTTCAAAAGAATAAGAAGTGATTATAGGATCTTCAAGAGATTTTCAAAAGAGACTTTATACAATTTTTATATGGCGGTTTGTTATGCCGCACGCTATCAGCTGCCGGATAACGTTCTCGTATCTTCGTATCTTAGTATGCATATAAGGTTCCGGTATGCATCCGATGTGTCACGAGCTGAAACACCATTCGGACCGGATATAACTTCACTAAAACCGGAAAATCAAACCTTCTCATCTTTATACTGTAGATAATGTCTGGATCCATAAATTTCTTCCGTGGCCACCCCACAAACAGGCTTCTTCCTTCAGCGGAGGTTCTTAAAGCTTCAACAATTTTGCTTTCTTCCGAAAGACCTGGAGATACCCTGGAGGAAGATAGACATCCATTGACATACGGCTCAGATTTGGGCTCTAAATGGGTGAGATCAACAATCGCAGATTGGAGCGGAAGGGTTTTTGGCCTAGACAAAGGAAGTATTACTCCGTAAGTATTTGCTTGATTTATATGTACTAACAAAGCAAAGCAATTGATACTAATATTTCCCTTTTGTGTAAATGTAGTGATCGTCTGGTTTTAACTGGTGGTGCTAGTTATGGAATCATGAACATCTTAGCACAAACCACCTGTCCTTACACTTATACTAAACAAGCCTTCATCATCTCCCCCACTTACTATCTTATAAATGCCACTTTCTATGATGCTGGATTTGGTGGAAAGTTGACTGCAATTGATGAAGAAGAGAATGGAGTTGTCGATTTCGAATATCTTATCAATCGATTGGAATATTACGATTCTTTACCTGATCCGAAATTCCCGGTAGAAGATGATAAAGATCACATCCACCAAGGGACTTGGAATAAAGGTAGGGCCCCCTTCAATACAATTGATGATCCAGCACGTCCTACCAAAAAAGTATACCGCTATGTGATGTATTGTGTTCCAACTTACTCAAATCCAAGAGGTGGTGTTTTCTCTCTAGAAACTCGCAAAAAGTTACTCGACTTAGCTAGAAAACATGATATATTAATAATCAGTGACGATGTTTATGATTTACTAGCCTACGAAACCCCACCATATTTAACTGCATTCAATCATCCAATTCCTAGGTTTGTGACATTAGATGCTGATACAATTAAATATGCAGAACCCAATGAAAAAAGTTCATATCCGGTCCCACCAGGGAACACTATTTCTAATCTTACCTTTTCAAAATTAGCTGGTCCTGGGCTACGTGTTGGATGGCAAGAAACCCCTACTTCCTATCTAGCGGAATTGCTCGCAATTGGCGGAGCTAATAAATCAGGTGGATCTCCCTCTCAGTTAAATTCATTTATCGTTGCTACATTAATCAAAGAAGGTTTATTAGATTCAATAATTGAAAATTTAAAAGATACTTATTCAAAAAGATCCTCGTTTTTAAAAGAATGTTTAAATAAATACCTTCCTAAAGGAACTTTAGTTGAAGGTGGATATGGTGGATATTTCTTATGGGTTACAATCCCTGATTCATTGGGTTTAGATGCTCGAGTTATATGTAAGAAATGTTCAGAACGTGGTGTTATTTTGGCGAATGGTGATGAATTTGAAGTTACTGGAGATGAAAAACATTGGGGTAAAAAAAGTGTTAGGTTAAGTGTTAGTTATTTGGAATTGGATCAAATTGAAAAAGGTGCTAAAATTTGGGGAGAAGTAATTGACGAATTGTTGAAATAATTACTATCCTATATAATTATCAACATTATTTTATAGATCATTTAATATAGATTAGAATATATATTGGGACTCGCATACATAAATTTCCATCATTTATAATAAAAAGTTAAAATTTCGCAATAGGTTATAATCAAGATTAAAAATAATAATGATATTTTTATATACAGTAGTTACAAAGTAATTTAATTACCTTTATTTGTTAATATTGATTCATCATTCAGGATTGTTTCTACTGGTTAGAGAAATTCTTAATCAAACACACCATATCCAGATGATAACTTTCTAAAGCTCGATGAAGAATATTAAATACGCAAGATGACTTTAAAATAAAGATGAATCAAAAGAGTCTTATAAAACATCAGATCTTTTGGAGGCCGGAGTGACTTAAAACAGGCAATATAAAATACATGACCAAGTTACTTAATGAAGATCCAGTAGTTAGTGATGTGCAGGTTAGAGGAAAACATCTCAAAGTAGAGATGAATAGGATTTGAGCGAAAAAGAAGTACCTTCCAACTTTGAAATAAAAAAAGACAACTTTATAAAAATTTACAGAATAATTTATTAGGATTAGCAGTTTATATATACAGAATATCTAGTGAATTAATACTCATTTGTGGTGCTGATGGTGGTTTTAGTGAGCACTTATTTTTTGCGTGTACTACTCTAGAGTGTGCGAAAACAATAGATATATATTGTACTGTATGAAACCAATGGGGTGTATACTTAGTTTCGTATAAAAATAGAAAATAAGCGTCCTCTAAGAATAATTAATTTCGCAACATATGAGTTTTAAGCCTCGCAATCATAGTATAAAGAGTAAGACAGGAAAAAATTAAAAGTGAATATTGCTATATATATTTTTGTATTTTCGGATGTAATTATAAAGTTCTATATAATAGTAACAAACTACCAGCTTTAAAGAAATATGGATTTACTTACATAAATATATTAATTGATGGGGAATACACATTTATTACAAGACGGAATGGTATTTATAGTGGTTTACGATTTATTATGTATAATACATCAATTGAGATTAAAGTTGTCGTTTGAGAATTTTTAACAAAGATGAGATTCTAAATTTTGTCGTAATGACGAAATACAAACCCTTAAGAAGTCTTTTTATTGAATATTGTTATTTAGTCAAAAGACCCCTTTTATAATATAAATATGGGAACACTTCAAGAACTTATAAAATACCAGAATATATGGGTAAAATAGGGTTGATTACATCTATGACTTTCTCGTTTTTGTAGTGCTTGCAATAGAAGTTTTAAAATTTTCTATTTGAAGCTAATAAAGTCCAATATATTTTCGAGAGCTAATAAGGGTCAATTAGAAAGAATAGGACTTACTACATACATAGTAACCTACTAAGCGTGAAAAAAGAAAAATATGGTGAAGTTGAAGAACTTGAGAAAATGAATCGGCCCATGATCATGGTTGGTGGTTAGATAATCCGATAAAGCCTCCTCGATTTTTTAAGAATTCATCAACCAAAATATTTTTTATAAATATGAGATATAGACTCTTATTACCATCAGCAAAATCTTTCACGAATAGCGTTAGATCATTCACATCATGTATTGTACATAATAATAAGAATAATAAATTGGACAAATTGACACATATAACAGAGGATGGATCAGCACATATGGTGGACATTCGTGAAAAAGAGATTACACACCGAACAGCAACAGCAGAAGGCTTTATTCAATTCAGCAACCCTGTAGTATCCAATCTTATCAATTCTAATACAATGAAGAAAGGCGATGTGCTTGGAGTTGCTCGGATCGCTGGAATAATGGCAGTTAAGAATACATCAAGTATAATTCCCCTTTGTCATCCTATCCCGGTAACCAGAATTACAAACGAACTAATTGTTTCCAAATACAATCGAGTGATATCCACATGCACAGTTGAATGCGATGGAAAGACGGGAGTTGAAATGGAAGCAATAATGGGTGTTTTGTCATCTCTGGCGACGGTTTATGACATGTGTAAAGCAGTTGATAAGCAGATGGTGATAAGCGATGTTAAAGTTTTAAAAAAAGCAGGAGGAAGAAGTGGTGATTTTGAATTTAAAAGGATAGTCAATTAATATAAACGTATATTATTACTATTTCTCTTCTTCTCTGTTTTGTAAAATTGACAATAATAACGAACATTTAAAAGTAATATTAATTGAAAATAAAATTATACCAAAAAGTGGTAATAAAAAAAGAAAAGCAAGCTTCATGTTGTAATATTGTGCCTCTTGCTTTATCTAAGGGCAGCAATCTTTTACTCGAATAAAACACAGATAGAAGAATACCACTCTTTTCTCTAATCTAACCTACCTAAGAGTTTTTTTGATAATTTTCTCATGTAGATTCATGATAACTTTCCCTCACAATATTAACATAGGCTTACATCCTGTGTTAGATCTAACATGTCCAAGTTTCTGCTGTAAACTTATAAAATTATGATTATATTTTGCAATTTATTGATTATACACACATCCTTCCTTTTGGTGATATTTAACTGGGCTGCTATTTCTTTCATTCCAGTAACAATTACATTTCATTAGTGCTATAATATTTGCTATTTCTGAATTTTTATTTATTCTTATTACGCCGGATTCAATGTTTATCTTAAATTGGTATGTAGTACACACACTTCTACTAATTTCATTTTATTTACCTATAATTAGGTCTCAAAAAAAGATTGTGAATCTTTCTGATATCTTAAAATTAAGTAGTTATTTTTTTAATAACTAAGAGGTTTGGTCATGTATGGATTTATGATTCCCATATTTCTTTCTATATGTCTTTTGTAATTACTCTTCAAGATGATCATTTTTAATGTTAACCCTCTTATGATTATCTTTAATTACACTTTTTGATATAACTTACAAGATTGTTTTATTTAGGTATTTTTTCCCATAGAATTGATTTAGAATCTTTATTAAATTTGAACCGCACAAACCTTTACCTACTAGTTTTGTGGATTTCTTCTCTGAAGCCGACACAACATGGCCGATTATTTAGTTTGAAAGGTGGCCCAAAATCTAGTTCATCTTGTGGCCGAAAATAATTGGAATACTTGGTGTGTAGTTCTACTAGTATGTATATCTCATGAGGATTTTGCCAATAGATCTCCAATCTAATTGGAACTATTGATTGTGGATGCTTTTTATAAAGTGAGAATTTAAATTTGATATAGATATCGATTATTCACAAAAAAAAATTATATTAACATTAATACTAAAAAGAAAAACATAAAGTAACCTTCTATAATCTTATAAAAGTGAAAAAGTCGCAATTTGAAATAATTTTGCGATTGATTGAGATAAGGTATTTGTATCCTATCCCATAATTAATATAAAAACCACATTAATTAATAGAACTAATATCCACAGGACTAACATTCACATTGTTTATCTATTTAGGTAAAAAAAAAAAAAAAATTCAAAAAAAAAAAAGAATCATTCTTTTTCGCACTTCAATTTGAAATCATGATCCAATAAGTATTAATTTAAACGATTTTCCCCGATAGCCTTCTCACACAAATATTAAATAGTTAGTGTTTTGAATTGAATTTGATTTAATATTTAAAAATTTTGAACGAATGTAATGAGAGGTGGGGAAATTTATACATCTGTAGAAATGAACTTCATTTGCTTAACTTAACCTTTAAATTGATAAAAAGGCCAAGAAAGGGATGATAAAAAAGATATTTATACTGGAAAAAAAGAAAAAAAGTATATTAAAAAAAAAAAAAAAGATTTTAATAGTTGATAGAAAGGAAAAAAAAACTATAAAATCGTGAAATTTCAAATATAATTCTAAATTGTAATTATAAAATAAAATAAAATAAAATAAAATAAAATAAAATAAAATAAAATAAAATAAAATAAAATAAAATAAAATAAAATAAAATAAAATAAAATAAAATAAAATAAAATAAAATAAAATAAAATAAAATAAAATAAAATAAAATAAAATAAAATAAAATAAAATAAAATATCAGAAAGAGCATGCCAATTAATTCAATAATATATTTTTTTTTCTTTTTTGGTGTTTTTTTTGAGTTTTTTATGGTGTTTTTTTAAAAATTTTTTTAGCATATTTTTGATAATAATTATAAATTAATATAATGAAAGATGTTTTTTTTTCAGGGTTTTCAAATTTTTTTCAAATTTTTTCGTTTTTGTGATGTACTGTAAAACAAACAAATAAACAATAGTAAAGACTACAATTGAAAATGAACAATTGAAGTAATCTTAAAACAAATAAAAGAAAAAAAAGAAAAAGAGAAGAGGAAATAAAACTAACGTTATAAGAAAAGCAAGAATTAAGGGAAATTTAAAAATTAGATTAAATTTTCTAAGATATTGTTAAGTTAAGTTAATATAAGTTAAAACACAATTTACCATAAATTCAAAAATCAAGTAAAATAAAAAAATAAAAAAATAAAAAGGGTACTAATAATAATAGTGAAACATAAGTTTTCAATAATATTATGTTGTTATAAGTTTCAATTAATATTGTGATAAATAAATATTAATTTGATTGTTATCACGCTGTTATAAGTTTCCATTATTTAGTAATATTTCAATTGTGATATAAAATATCTAATTTGATAATACATCATCAATGGAAGCAATTCCATCTTTTTTAAAAGTCAATTTTGAACAAAAAAAAGACCCACGACCATTATTATTTCCAAATCCTCCTCCATTATTCAAATTTTGTAGTTTATAGTCAGATCCTAAATTATTATTAGTTGGGAAAAAATCAGATCCTTTATAATTAGTTTTTGGGAAATTATTTGGAAAAGCTGATGATAAAAGTCCATTATTATTATTATTTTTATGATTTAAATCCACATTTTGATTGGATGGACGAGAGACTGAGTTTGAGTTTGAGTTTGAGTTTGAATTGAAATTTGAATTGAATGCTGATGATGAAAATAAACTTCTTTGAGGCAAATTTGAATTATTATTATTACTATTATTATTTGATAAAGGTAACGGTAAAAGTAAAGGTAAACCACCAAAAGATGTTGATAATTGTTTTGAATCTCTTGATAAAGGAGGTAATTTATCTCCTGTCTTTGTTTCATAACTATAATTTTTTGCCTTTAATTTTTTATATTCATCCTCATACCATAAAGGAACTGAAAAAGTTGCTCTTAATGGAGATTTAGTTTGTAAATGTAACGGTACATTATTAGGTACTGCTTGTAATTTTTCATTGATATTTGAAGAGTTTAATTGTGATCCAATTCTATCACTATAATAAGTAACATCAGAATAATCGGTTGAATAATAATTATTATAAGAATCAATTTTTGGAATTGGAGTATTTACTTCACTTAAAAAAAATGAAGATTGAGAATTTGAATGATGATGATGTGATAAATCAGGTACACAAGATAAAGAAATATCTCTTTCATAATTTTGAAATCTTTCACGCTCACGTTCTCGTTCACGTTCACATTCACGTTCGCGTTCACGTTCTCGTTCAAATTCTAACTCTCTTAGATGTTCTTGTTCACGCTCACGTTCAAATTCTAATTCTCTTTCTAATTTTAAGTGAAGTTGTTGAATTTGAAATTGACGATTACGCTCATTCAATTCCAATTCTAAATTTCTTCTTTCAATTTCTTCAATTTCTTTTTTAAAATTTAATTTTTTTTGTTTCCAATCAATTAACCAATTATTATAATATTGATTCCAATTTTTCCAAATTAATAAATTTTTACAATTTGAATTTAAACCAATATTTAAATTCCAATTAAATTTAATTAGCCATTCAACTTCCATTTTATTAATTTCAAATAAATTTAAACCTGTTGCATCACTCCAAGATTTATTTATAAATGTACCATCATCGTTAAATTTTGATGATAAAATTAAACAAATAATTATAATTTTATAAACTTTTAGTGGATTATCTAATGAAATTGTTAAGAAAATTTCATCACCATTTATAGAAGTTTTTGTAATAGAATTTGTTAGATAAGTTAAAGCAATCATAATTGTAGATTTTGGTAATCTTGTTGAATTTAAAGTTTTTTCCAATTTTTCAGAAATTGGTTTTAAATTAGTTGGTAAAATATCTTTATTAATAAATGGAGAAGCTGGAGAATTTAAATTTGAATTTGTTTTAAAAATGGTTTCAAGTATGAAAAGTACCATTTGAGGTACATCATAGTCTAAAACTGCTAAAATTCCACCAGTAGGTTCATCTTGTTGTTGTTGTTGTTGTTGTTGTTTTTGGTTATGGTGTTCTTGAAGTTGAACTTGTTGAAGTTGAACTTGAGCTTGAACTTGAGGTTGTTGGATTATTTGAGACTCGGTACGAGAATGGGATGGAATGAAAGGTTGATCCAAAGAATTAAAAGAGTTTCTTTCATCACTAAGTCTAAAATTCAAATTTTGATTAACATTCTGATTAACATTTTGATTTACATTTTGATTTACATTTTGATTCATATCCATATTCACATCGATATTTTGATTGAAATTTTGATTCATATCCAAATTTTGATTTGAATGCCCAAAAATGCAACTGAGACTAGGTAATTCAACTCTTGATTTTGGTTTGGCTGAGTCATCTTGTGGCGGATGGGAAAAAACGGAAAAAGGTCTGGAATTCGATACCGAGGGAGCATTTGGAAAAGATGAACCCACAAAGTTCGAACGAGGACCAGAAGAAGGGAGGTTTTGTTGATGGAAGGAAGCAGCGCTTTGGGCCAGAGGACTTTCATATGACGATTCTCTTGCGAGGGTTGGGAGAATGGTGGTTTTCACTTGAGCTTGTCTTGAATTTCTCATCGCGGACCAGTTCATGGCCAGATCATGAGACTGAGGATGCAACGGAGCCGGGAGAAGTTTTGGAAGAAAGACTTTCGGGGGAGCTGGCTGGAACACGGGCTGGTACCCAGACTGGAAACCAGGCTGACAGCCAGGCTGGAAAGGTTGTTCAGCAAGCAAAGAAGGATGGCCGATCATTGGAGATTAGCTGAGAAACAAGTCCCAAGACCAAGACCCTTTTTAGGAGGAGTAACAGACTAATAGAGGGATTTGTAGGTACACCACATAAACAGTCGCTTTGAGCCAGCAGTCCTTCGGGGGGACGGGGACGGCAGACGGGACGGAGGGGCCGAAAGGAGTGGTGGATGGGGGACGGGGACGGAGTGGGCGGGAGCACCAGAAAGGAAGAGCGAGCGAAGACTGAAAGTCCAGCTGTTTGAGGTTTTTGGGTGGTGAAGCTGACACTTAAAAAACAAAAGAAGAAAAAGGCAAAGGAAAATTAATTATAAATTTTTTAGCATTTTTAAATTTGTTTGCGGAAAGCGCATTTGGCGCATCTGGCGCATCTGTGTGCGCTGTGCGCGCATCTGTGTGCGCACTCTCGGGAAATGTGCATTGCATTTGTTTATTCACACACGTGACATGTGATTACTCATCTGTCATTTTTTTCACACCTCATTTTCTCTTCATACTTTTCCTCTTTTAGTAACCTTTTTCCATTCCAAAATCTCCCGAATGAAGCGATATACTGTGGTATGTTGCTTAATAACTGGCTTTTATATTCTTGTTTTCTAATAATTGTTTCCAGCCGGAAATGCCCGTTTATATAGGAACAAATTCTTCTGAGTTTGAAATATTCCGACAACAGCGACGTAAAATACTAATAGAACAAAAGAAAATACAATATGCTGCTCGACTACGACTACAAAAGTTAAAGGATGACATTTCTGCTCAGAAACGGAAAGTTAATGATATATCCACAATAACTAATAAAAATAATGATAAAAATATTAAAAATAATAATAATACTAATAATGAAGATATAAATCAATTACAATCTCAACCTTCGCATCAATCATCAAAGCATTTAAATAAAAAAGAACAAGTTATACAGACACCTGAAAAAGTAAAGCCAAAATCCCTCACCTGGGCTGAACAAATTGCATTGCAATCAAGACAAAATCATAAATCATCTACCTCAAATGTGACTCCTTTTAAGTCTCCACAAGATGAATTAGAATCAATACATCAGCATGAACATCAAAATCAAAATCAAAATCAAAATCAAATACAAAATCAAAATCAAATACAAAATCAAAATCAAATACAAATACAAAATCAAAATCAAAATCAAAATCAAAATCAAAATCAAAGTCAAATACAAAATCAAATTGAAGATTATCATCAAAATCAATCTCTGCATAATTCTCCTTCATCTCATTTATCTCCTACATTACCAAATACTTCATTACAGATACCTTCAATTTCTCAAATTCATATTTTCACCTCACAAGCAATTCCATTACTTCGTTCAATGTTTCTTAAAACTAAAAAAACTGTACAAATATCTCAAATTTTAAAACCAAGAGGTTTAATAAATACTGGTAATATATGTTATATGAATTCAATCTTACAAGCTTTATTATTTTGTAATCCTTTTTATAATTTATTTTTAGAAATTTCAAAATTTAATATTTCTAATAATTTAACAAAATCATTATTAGAATTTATTGATGAATTTAAATCTCCTGATATTCAATCAAATGGATTTTCAATTATAAATGGTAATGGAAATACTACTAATTCAAATATCAATAATGGTAATGGTAATATTAATAGTAATTCTAATTATTATGAAAATAAAATCTTATCACCAATTTCTCCTGAAAAATTATATAAATCATTAACAAAAAATTCAAGATTTTCTCATTTACGTTGGGGACAACAAGAGGATGCTGAAGAATTTTTAGGTCATTTATTAGATGGATTACATGAAGAATTTTTTACATCGATTAAATTAATTGATTCAAAAGAATTAGAAGAATTTCAAAAAATGTATTTACCAAAAAGAAATTTTCAAGAATTTAAAAAATCATTAATGGGTGAAAATACAATAAATGGAAATGAAAAAGAAAATGAAAATGAAGAAGAAGAAGAAGAAGAAAACGATGATGAATGGCATGAAGTTGGTAAAAAAAAAACAATATCATTAAAAAGAACTGTTTCAATACAGCAATCACCAATAACTTTACTATTTGGTGGACAATTTAGATCAGTTTTACATGTACCAAAAACACCATTTTCTAAAAGTGATGATAGATCAATTACATTAGATCCTTTTCAACATATCCAATTAGATATATCAGATTCAAAATGTTCAACCATTGAAGATGCTTTTATATTATTTAATAATCCAGAATTAATACCTTATAAAAGTTCAACTGGTGAAGAAGTTAAAGCAAAAAAACAAAATTTTATTGATAAATTACCAAAAGTTTTAATTATACATCTAAAAAGATTTAGTTTTAATAATTATGATGAAAATAATAATTCATCTTTGTTAAATGGATCAGCAACAGCTGGACATATACAAAAATTACGAAAAAGAATTGGATTTGGTAAAAAATTAACAATACCGTTGGCATGTCTTACAGAATCTAAAAGAAGGTTTTATAAAAATGATGACGTATCCAGAAATTATAAGTTAACTGGTGTCGTTTACCATCATGGTCTTTCTGCAGAAGGCGGACACTATACTGTTGATGTGTTAAGTAACGATGGTAAGGATAGATGGATCCGCATTGATGATACATCTGTTCAATATTTACAAGATGAAGAAGTTGGTATTAATTTACCTTCAGGTTTAACAAATATTTCGAACGGAAATGGTAAAATCAATGGAACTCGGATTGAAGAAGATGACAAAAGCGCATACATTTTGTTTTACCAACAGATATGAATATACATATGAACCAATTAAATTTAATCATGAAGTATAATAGTATTTATAGATGTAGCCTGAAAAGTTTCAGAGGAGTCGCATATGTTTCTTTACAAGGTATAATAATTATAATAATAATAAGGATGAAATTGTAAGCCTCCAATTGCAAATTGCAATTAATTTTTATTACATTTATTTGCTTTCTTCTCCTGTCCTCAAACCTCCACCGTCGCAACTTCCACCTCACCGACTATGGCAAGAGACCTCACAGGTTATCAGCGTCCCCCCCAGACCTCTTCTACTGACAATCTCAGAACCCAAGATGCCTCCTACGCACGTGACCGTGACTCAGACATAATATCTGATGACGAGTCCATTCAACATCTAGGCACAAGACCGGCTCAGAACCCGTTTGAAGTCCAGTCTCTGGATTCCCGTTATTTGGCAGGAGCTGGTGGTTCGGCTACAAATTTGCAACAGGAGTCTTATGAAAATTTGTTACCCGCAACCTCCAATAGTGCGCTTCCAAGGCCATCAACGGCTAATTCTCCTTATATGGTAGACTCGCAAAACAGTTCTTATGTAGATGATTATAGTAACAACTTCTCATCTACCGAACGAGACTCAAACTATTTGAGTGTCACTGATCAACGATATCCAAGAACTGCTTCAGGCGTTTCTGCAGGCTCAATATCTCGTTCTTCTTTTATGAGTGGTTCAAGTGTTAATTCTGGTTATTCAAATCCTTTTGTTGCTGATACTGACTTCAGTCCGTTCGGTGGCTATCCTGCTTCAAGTTTCCCATTACATATCGATGATAAAGAAGATGACGATTATTTACATAACCCTGATCCTATAGCTGATGCAGATATGGATCGTTCATGCCCAATGCCTAAACTTAGTGAAATGGATAGAAGAGGTAAAGCTGGTCTTGCTGCTTTCATTTGCGTGGCTATAGGTGCCATCATGTTAATGATCGTCTTGCCTGCATTAACCTATTCAGGTGTAACTCAAAGTCATACAGGTGAAACATATGAAATCTTATCTGATTATACCTATCCTTTATTAAGTGGAATTAGAACAAGTTTAATTGATCCTGATACTCCTGATAGTGCAAAATCAAGACAAGCAATGAGTGGTGATTATTGGAAATTAGTATTTTCTGATGAATTTAATGCTGAAGGTAGAACTTTTTATGAAGGTGATGATCAATTTTGGTTGGGTCCTGATGTTCATTATGCTGCTACAAATGATTTAGAATGGTATAGTCCTGATGCTTCAACTACTGCAAATGGTTCTTTACAATTACGTTTAGATGCTTTTGAAAATCATGATTTATTTTATAGATCTGGTATGCTTCAAAGTTGGAATAAATTATGTTTTACTCAAGGTGTAATGGAAGTTAGTGCTCAATTACCAAATTTAGGTAATATTAGTGGTTTATGGCCTGGTTTATGGACAATGGGTAATTTAGGTAGACCCGGTTATAAAGCCTCAACTGATGGTGTTTGGCCTTATACTTATGAATCTTGTGATGCAGGTGCTACTGCTAATCAATCAAGTCCTGATGGCATTTCTTATTTACCCGGTCAAAAATTAAATGCTTGTACTTGTGATGGAGAAGAACATCCAAATCAAGGAACTGGTAGAGGTGCTCCCGAAATTGATGCTTTGGAAGGTGCTATTGATACAACTTTAGGTGTAGGTACTGCTTCTCAATCTTCTCAAATTGCTCCTTATGATATTTGGTATATGCCTGATTATAACTTTGTTGAAATTCACAATAAAACAACTACTACTATGAATACCTATGCTGGTGGTCCTTTCCAACAAGCCGTTTCTGCTGTAACAACTTTAAATGATTCTTGGTTTGAAAATTATGAACCTATTGCTAATCGAAGATTCCAGAAATATGCAATTGAAATGATGAGTGATAATGATGATGGATATGTTCGTTGGTTTGTAGGTGAAACACCAACATGGACATTACATGCAAAAGCTTTACATCCAGAAGGAAATATTGGTTGGAGAAGAATGCCAAAAGAACCAATGTCAATTATTTTAAATCTTGGTATATCTAATAATTGGGCTTATATAAATTGGCTTGGTATTGCATGGCCTTCAACTATGAAAATTGATTATGTACGGATATATCAACCAAATGATTCCGTTTCAATTACTTGTGATCCAACTGATTATCCTACATACGATTATATAAATGACCATCCAAAAGCATATAAAAATGTTAATCTTACAACATGGGCTGACACTGATTATGGTTGGCCTAAGAATTCAATATTAGGTCAATGTTAAAATTACAACAAATTAAGAAAGAAGGAAAAAATATACATACAAAAAAAAAAAAAAAAATAGTATAGATCTATAGAGCATTGATGATCATCATTATACTCAGAAATATATTGATGAATGATTTTTAATTATTAACAAAAAACACCACATTTGCATTATGCATAATACATTAAAAGAACATAAGTATGAGTTATATTGGCGGTTTTTTGTTTCATTCGCTATTGATCGACTGAAAGGAATTTTTAAAAATTGGATATTTCGATGCTCATATAGACTTTTTACATAACTTTATAGATTCATATTATATACCATAATTATTAATAATTCTAGATCTCACGTAAGCTTATAATTATGTTCGTGTTAAAGTTTGTATTTTTCCCCAAAAAGGAAAACTTTGGAATTTTTGAAATAAACTTCTTCCCTCATGGTAGATTCGCATATTTAAGCATTCGTATTGAGGGGAGATTTTTATATGCTGGAAAGACATTAAAAAAAAATATCATGGATAATGACAGCAAGATTAAACATCAAGTTTTTGCTTCTAATGACTGATCAATTGAAATATATTTATTTTAAATAAAAATACTTCGGAAGAACAGAAAGTATAAAAATAAGATCAACCAACCGCAATTGCAAAGCTTATCTAAAATTTATAATTTTATAAGACACGCGCGCGCTGTAGATAACCGCACAATAGATAACTAGCATTTCTTTTTAGCGTTTGTTTGTTCCTTGTATAATCTTATCCTTGTTCTTTCTTTTGATTTCTTCTTTCATTTCTTTAACCATTTATTCTCCTTCATTGAGCTTGATCTGATAATTATATATTCTGATCAAAATGGCATGGGCGGATCATTCAAATGAGATCGAACCTTCGAGTACAGATAACCTTTTTTTAGAAACTGATTTATATGGACAACAAAACGATAAGCTTCATCGGCGGAGGTGGAGATTAGGACTTTTGATCCTACTTTTGGTCTTGTTGTTATGGCTAACGTCTACTTTTCTTCTTAATGTAAGCATTGTAAATTACAATTTCCTTCATGATCATAAATCTAACATTGAACATAATATAGTTTTTATTTGAAGGTGGAATATACAGAAAACCATGTTTAGTCACTTATCTAACATCTTGCTCTTTCGTTGTCCTTTTGATTCCTACTGGTTTAAATAAAATTGAAAATGCATTTCTTAAGTATAAAGTACAGAATAAGATGCCTACACAATCCGAAAAGTACGTATCGATCCTATCTTACATATTCATCGATAACCATTTCTAACCATTTTGTTTTGTGTTTAATTTTAGTCCACAAAATTTTACAAGTAGAAAAACCAAATACAAACACACACATAAGAATGAAAATACACCCCTTATAAAGAAAACCAATAAAAGATCATCATCAGAAACTTCATTAGATATTGAAGTTGGAGAACAAAGAATAATAACTTTACAAGATACGCATACTAAAAGCATGAAAATATTATCAACTTCTCAATTATGTATCATTGCAATACAATATTCTTTTATTTATTACTTCGCAAATCTAACTATAAATGCTAGTCTTGGTTATTTATCTGCTGGTACAGAAACAGCTCTGTTTTCAACAACTAGTCTTTTCTCTTTAGTATTTGGTGTTATTATGAATGTTGAACATTTCACTACTACAAAATTATTAGCAACTTTGATGTCACTTGCAGGGATTACTTTTGTTACAATTGCTTCGAATTCTACAGATGAGAATTCAATACCAAATGATGGTGGTGAAACCCCAAATTATATATTAGGTGTATTTCTTTCTATGATAGGAACAGCATTATTTGCTGCATACACTGTGTTTTTAAAGGTAAAACTAGATCATGTAAAGTTGGATACAAGCTACTTCTTTGGTTTGGCTGGCTTTTTTTCAATTGTTTTGTTATGGCCAGTAATTATTGCTTGTCATTATTTTGAAATTGAAGAGCTTGAATTACCATCATCTATAAAAGTGTATACAATTATAATGATTAACGTTATAGTTGCTGCTCTTGGTGATTATTTATGGTGTTTTGCTGTTCTCATGACATCACCTTTAGTCGTTACAATAGGTCAAGCAGCTAATATTCCTTTAGCTATGCTTGGTGATATGGTCATTAGAGGCGAAGTTGGTTCTTTAGGTTATTATCTCGGAGTTTTATTTATTGCTACATCGTTTGTATTAGTTGATAAACAAGAAGAGAATGAATCTGACTCTGATTCGGATTCGGATTGCGATCTGGTCTCAGATCTAAATTTAGTTATGGACTCTGATGAGTAATTATGATTAGAATATACCTGCTTCATTAATAAGCTTGAAACATTGAATATGAGGTTTTGAACATAATTGTTCTTGATCTTTATCATGATCAACTATAAGTTATATATATATGCATTTGTAAACATTTTTGTTTTGAATCATTTAAAAAATCATAACCTCTTGAACCCTATAAAGCATTATATAGTATAGTGAGAAAGCACACTTTTAAACATTTGAATTATTCTTTAAACTCTAATCTAGATAAATTAGTGATTAATCATTTTTATTTGCAGTTTTTTTCACTTTGAATTGGCCATATTGGTTAGATATTTTAGTCACTCTCATGTGTGTACATTTGGCACGTATAGTAGAAATTGCATATGCATAGCCATATTGATTCTTCAATAGTATAATTAACTTACCTTACTAATAGGTCTACTTGTTGGATTATGGACTCATCTTAGACGATGTCCTTGGATTTATTTTGTGGCATGGTAAAGATCTTTATTTATAGAAGAACGTCTCCCTTCCTAAAACTTATTAAAGTGGGAACTAGCTAGTATATCAGAGAAATTAGGGTTATCATAAATATCACCCCATATATATCTATATAACTATGTAATAACAAAAACAATTTTAATATCACTATATTTATATATCCAATACTAGTAGCTTAATATAATACCAAAGATAACGAGTAACTATAATAAAAAATTTCTTTTAAAAGATGATAAATCAAATTTACCCCACATATCAATAATTAATATCCCTGAAATACGCAATTCAACATACTGCTGAGACTAGTTTCGCCAAATATTGACCGCAACATTCGTTTCACAGTGATACAATCCGTTTATTCAGCCACCATGGATATCTATTTTGTTATCACCAATATCTACTTTTTCTCCCTGCAAGACCTAAGTATCTCCTTAACATATTATTACTTTGAAGGTTGAAAACCTAAAACACTTATACGACAGCTCTACGCGGCTTAATTCCCACCAACTAATTACTTAATACTTTAATTCTTATTATATCTCACATTACGACTCAAGTAATTAAAATGGTGGCAGCAGCATATCAAAGATAATTAATATCTGAGATGCAATAACACCCGACCCATGAGTTTAGATCAACTGGCTGCTTTTTGATGTTGTAATTGATTACGCTTACAGAGTTACGATTTAAGACTTATATCCTTTATATATACACGCGCGATTAAATGAGAACTACTCTACCTCACGATCATAATTAACCGGAGCTGGACTATCTCTACCCCCCAGGACTTGTGCTGAGTTGTTAGGATGATTTCCTAAAGTTAATTGTGCTCTTATGTGGTTAGAGTCTAAAACTGAACCACTTATAGTCATAGTATCCCCACCAGTGTCTTCGTTCTGATAATTATGTACCAATGGATTTAGAACGTCCACCTCATAATCATCTTTATCTTCTTGGATATGTGTAGAGTTGTTAGGAAGATTTCCTATAGCTAATTGCGCTCTTATGTGGTTAGAGTCTAAAACTGAACCACTTGCAGTAGTATCCCCGCCAGTGTCTTCATTCTAATGGTGATGGACCAATTCATTTAGAAAGTCGTCTACCTCACCATTAAGCGGAGCAAGACCATCTCTATCCCCCAGGACTTGCGCTGAGTTGTTAAAAACCATAGTAAAATCAGATACTTTGTGTGTAGTTACACGAGAAGAGAAAAGGTGAATTATGGGCCTTTTTTGTGGTGTTTATACTGCACCTCAGTCAGCTGAACATTCAAACTTTGAAAACTGCATACTGTCAACCTGCATAGCCTGATGCGGAAATGCGTGAATATAGGTATGAATTTCAAATATATTTAAGTTTCAGCGATAAGTCTATGCACTTTTTTTTTTCTGATTTTTGATTTTTTCTCCGACTTATTAGAGCTTTCCCCCTCTTAGAAGCCTTGGTCCACCCCGGATAGTTTTTAAGGGATCTTCAAGAATTTCGGGGATGTATTTGATAATGCCTGTTGGAACCCGAACCCAATTCTTCCAAATACGAAATTCATCCTCCGATACATCATACAATCGGCAACTTCGAACACAGTTAATACAAATTTGATTTTTTATCATTTCTTAATCAAGATAGTCAGAGCTATAGCGATAAGGCTTATACATTTATAATTCAATTCAATATAATTATAACTATAGTTTTTATTGTATATAAAAGTATATAAATCGTAAAATAAAAAAATAAAAATTCCAATAAGATACACAATTGCAAGTTCTTTTTTCAAAAGTATTGTCCATTAATTTACCATAGATTTAACAAATCTCCCCAATCACTACGCTTTCTTCTATTCCAGTAACTCTTCTCACCCTCGATTAATACCCATTTATCACTACCAGCTTCTTTCTCGAAAAACTTTGGCACATGTTGTGTGCCCGCTTCTTCATTTTCCCTTCTCCTAACACGTTGTTTTTCTTCAAGATCTAATTTCAAATTTTCTGCCCTATCGACATCACCATTTTCATAAGCAATTTGATCAGGTCTATTTCTGGAATCAGTAGGTGCCATCTTACCCTTTTCAATCTCTGTAATTTGATTCAATGAAGCTCCAAATACACCAAACCCATACTTCTTTTCTGATTTATCAATCAGTGGGCCTGGTTTCCAGATTTGTTTTTCTGATTTCTTAGCACCATGAAGAATCAATTCGGTAGTCCATTTACCAGATACAGAATAAGGGAATTTTTTATCTCTATCATTTCTAGCAGTAATATCCAAGGCTTCAGACCTACCAGAAAACATACCACCAGCTTGAAATTCAATAATAGCTTTCTCACCAGAACTACTTTTAATTTGCATTGTATTAACAGGTTCAAGATATTTTTCTCCTGCAATAATATTTCTAAGAAAAGTAGCTGGTTGTTCCCATTGATAAACATCACCAGATTCTCTTAAAGTTAAAACTGATAAACCCTTTGTTATAATCTCAACAGATTTACCCCAATATTTTTGACCAGGTTCAATAGTCATTGAAAAAGTCCATTTCTCACTTTCTGCATGAAATGCAACAATAACAGGCTTATGACAAACTTTCTCAGCAATAAGTCTAAATCCTAAATCTTCTCTCACTAATTCAAATGTTTCACCTAACAACGGATTAAATGGTTTTCTAGCTGCTCTTTGATTTGAACGATTATTCGCAAGACATGTCACAGCAAACGAAGCGACACGAAGAATTTTTTCGCCAGTAGTAGCATCATTACAAGAAACAGCATCATCTATAAGATTAACAAACTCCATTTGTTCCGTAAACCTTTGAAGTAAAGTAAGGGGTTCATTAGCAGTAACTGGCATTGCAATTGAGGATAAATCTTTACCGACATTTTTACGTAAAAATGATAAAAGACTTGGTGGTGTTGAAGTCGATGGATTGATATCTTTTCTACGATGAATAGCTTTAGAAATAGGTAATGGAGATAAATCAAGTTTTTGCTCTCCCGAAGAATAAGCAGCAGCTTGAGGAATTTCAATTCTAGATTCGGCATCATCATCACCATCAGAATCTCCTGTCATATAGACAGATTCGTTATTTGATCGGGCATCATCTGCTTCATCTGGAATCAAAAATACACCATTACCATCTGATGCATCTTCAAATATTTCTTCAGCATCAAAAAATTCTTCATTCATGAATGAATCACGAGTACTTGTTCTTCGAGACAATTTGTTGATTATTCTAGAAGCAGTTTGATCTTTATCTTTCTTCTCATCTATAATGTCTTTCAATTGATTAGATAATGTAATCAACAGGTTACATAATACACCAGATCTTTCAAGAGTGTCTATCGATATGTTTTGTAGTGTGCTTTTACCATCATTTTGTATGTTTACCGGTTTAGATGAAAGTGTTTTTGATCTTGGTTTAGATTGAGGCTGTTCGGATCTAACCGATTTAGGAGAAAGGGATGAGTCTGTCTGTTCTTTTGAGAAATTCTCTGAATTTGGTGATATCAAATGAGCATATTCTTTAGGGATAGAAGGAACAGGAGGCACTGTAGGATCAAAGTATGCTGAACGGATTGCTGAATTAGACGTGTCAGGAATGGTGCTAGTAGGTGAGGTTGGTGTTCCTGGTGGTTGGGAGGAAACAGAAGAGGCGCGTCTTGATTTCCGTTTCCAGAACGAATTCTTATGAGTTAATTTAGGAGCACCGTCTTGGGCTTGTTCGTCATCATCCTGTTGTGTTTCATCATGATGTTGTTGTTCGTCACCTTCTTCGGACTGGTGAGTTTTCCTACCAGAATCGAGTTCACTTGTTAATAACAAAGATAAATTTTTAGCATATTCCAAATTATTATACAATGCCTCTAATTTCTTGATTCCAGGATCAATGATGTCTTGTCCATTTACTAAAATCGTAGGTTCCCCGGATTTCTTATGACCATTAGATTTATTTGCAAGCTGTAACTGTTCCAATAGGTCGGTAAGATTGACGGATGGTGTATTATTATCTGGGAAGGCAGAAGCACCCAGACGGGCTAATTCTAAAGCCTTAACCCACATATTCCATTCATCATCAGAGATTGCCTTTAAATTCCAGATTTCCATACCAGAGTCAACAATAATTTCCTTTGAATTCTTTTTAGCGGAAATAGCGGCCAATTTCAAATGCATACTTCCTCGTAGTTGGGAAGTCTTTTCATTAAGGTAATAGTTTAGGACACAATGTCTATAATCCAGAGTGAAATAACGGCGAACGTAGCCTTGATGTTTCTTACGCCTTTTCTTTAACAAAAACGCCGAGACCAATCGTCCTCCTTTGGCAGATATAAATTGTTCACTTGATAATTGTGGATTATCGAGAGGGATTGGCGTTTCAGGAACTATCGATGAAGTCATAGTTTGGCGACGCGACCGTTTAGTCGCAACACTTTCTGCGTCGTCATTTGCAGCAGTATTTCTACCACTAGCATTGTCTAATATTTCATTCTCGACATGCTGACTAAATAGAACCGTCTTAGCTGTATTACGAGAAAAAGTGTTGTCAAATACCAAAGCAAACGTCTTCTTCTCTTTGTTGGATGAGAATGGGACTTTATAAGATCCCTTCACCAGTTCATTTGAAAGGCACTTTCCATTCCAAATCACCAACTGTAGCCCCGCCTTTGCCAAATTGTCCGAAAGGTATGAGGAAGGCATTGATTTTTCCGCATCTGGAACAGGTTGCACTGGTGGAGTAGCATCATCCTCAGAGTGTGTGTAAAGGCCAAAATTGATGGACTTTTTCGAAGGTTTGAGTTGCCAGTGGATAGTCTGACCGGGAGAAGCGTTGACCCATTTGAGAAGGAAAGCCTTTGAATGTATTTCTAGAGTCTCCATGTGTGGTTGTGGGAATGAAGAAGGTGTTGTGGGGACGTTGGCAATTGGAATATAAAGTCTCAGACATCTGATGTTCCAACTTCAAATTATTTAGCTCCATGAGCCCACCAGAAACAATTGACCCGGACAGCAGTGCCTCCGCCAATTGCGCCCGCACCGTCAACCAAATCCTGGGACCGCCCCTCGAAATGGCCTCCTGGAAACTGCAGTCACTGTACGCGGCCCAGGTGGCGTTGGCTGCTCAGATCACAGAGCTCCAGGAAGGTTCGTATGTACCGTGCTGACGTTGCCCTGTTCCGAACTAATCATGACCTACAGACTTGGATGGCTCTAGGGACTCCAACACAGCCACCCGAATGGCATCAACAATCGCCTCCGAACAAAGCTCCAGACGGAAACTGGACCTAGCTGCTAAGAAACTGAGTGAAACTAAACGAATCATCGCCGTCGTTGAAGAGCGAGTCGCGAGGCTATCGGGAACTGTAAATTTACCTTGATTATACCATGTTATTTTACACGATTTATAGGCACAATCTTAAACTTTTATATAATATAACTATTATGATCATGATTATGTGAACAATTTTAACAAATAGTATGGATATCCACCATTTTTGAAATGGAAAATACAAACCAATGAGCTATATCCAAGCAAAATCACCAACGTTAAGCTTATAACCACAATATTTCGTATATCGGAATCGTTTATCTGCTTTGCCTTTGTACATAACAGAACAAAGGCAGAGGCCAAAACTGCATAAACAAGTCCAATAATTTGTGTTTCAACCCCAAATTGACCTTGGAATCCTCCTTCAAAATATCTAGTTATTTCCCCATCAAACGCTAGGAATGGAGTGTGTCTGATTTGGTTATACATGTAACCAGACGTTAGTATTATAATTCCTGAGCTTGCTATAACAGCCCATAATCCGGTATTTGTGATAATTGCAACCACCTTTCCAGAATGCTCTTTAAATATGAAAACTGAAAGAAAAGTTAAACTAGCGTATCCAATGACAACATCCCATCGAATTGGTTTGTGAACTGGGAAATGTCTTCCAACAACCTGCGATAAAAAGTTCGCCAAGTTTTGGGCGTGATCCCCTTGTTCCAATTGATACGTTATATGACCTTCAGAAATAGTAGTAGCTTCTTTAGTAGGAGTATAAATCCAAACATGAGGAACACTTGTCAATTTTAACTTTTTAAATGTTTCTCTGTTGTCAGAAACATCGGCAATAGCAAAATAAACACCTTCATGACCATAGTCTGAGAAATCAGTAGCCCAACTATCACCAACGATTTGAAAGTCAGGCAAATATTCAATACATAATCCGCATCCAAACCCCGGATGACTAGCTGTTAATAATAAAACTAATGTGTGGTCTCTAGGTCCAGTAACAATTTGTTCAAAATTTTTGTCAGTGACTCTAATGACACCGGATGAGTAAGGTGAGGATTTCAAGTACCCTTCCACTGTTGCTAAATTTGAACCAAATACCGGAGATATATATGAGATGAACCCTAGGAAGATCAAAAAGAGCCAATTCATGTTGAAAGTGTGAGTATTGTTGAAGTATTAAAGATGGGGATGAAGAGGTGTTGTAAGTTGAGCTGGCATAATTTCAATGATGAATGTAAAGTAATAACGTTATAATTACACCATAGATACAAATATTGTACCAAATTTAAAAAGAAAAATAATAACAAATTAAATGTAAATCTAAAATATAAATGAATGCATATCTAACAGAACTATTTGCAAGTATATAATTAATCAAATTAAATGAAATAATCCCCAACAGCACTTAGTCTGTATTTCATATCTTTCAATATTTTCCCCTCTGGCTCCCATTCCTTATACATTTTCATCATCTCATTGAATTCTTTTCGGATTCTTGAATTTAACTCACTTTCATGCAGAAATCCTCTGACAATCCAAGGTAAATGATAAGGATTTGAACATCCATTTTGTAACTCAGCATCAAATGGTTCAGACGTTAATGGTTGTAATGGAACATCATTTGTTTCCAAAGCATTCTCTATAGCCAAATCATAAACCTGAGGTTCATTGTATATTTTAGAATGACCAGTTCCTGTTATTGCACCTGCAATCAAACTACTAATTTCAATAATTAGTCCATGATCTGATCTACCGACATTTCTTAATCTCATTGCTATACTTAGTAATTTTGTAACAAAATCATGTGGAACATCTTCACCATCTATATAAACAGCCCGATATATATTAGGATGTGATACATTAATAGATGTACTAGAATATAATGGTACAATTTGATCATTAACACTCCCAACAAATGTACATTTAACATTATGAGCCATTAATACTTGTAATGATTTTAAATATTCTTTAGATTGTAAAGAATCTGTCTTTTGAAATTCAAAAATTTCTAACATTGCTTCACTTTCAAGTGGAGAATAAGCTTTGACCAATAATTTTTGATCAATACCAAAAAATGGACCTAAAGAAACACCAGCCATACCTAAAATTGTTATTTTTTTCCCATTAAGATAACCATCTAATATTAATCTTGCAATTAGATGAATAGCAACTAATGTTCCTTGACTATGAGCAGCAATAAAAATAAAATCCGAATTTTTAATTGCATCGAGCCAATTTCTTAAAAGTTCATATAATGCTATAACACGATCAGTTACTTTACCTTCTGATTCTAAAGCAATTTTTTCAATTTCAACATCAAATTTATACTTTTTTGCCCATGTAGATATAGCAGCAGAAGCTTCTTCAACTATTTTTACGGATGTTCCTGTTGGTTCTCCAATAACTGGTTTAACCATTTTAGTAGAAAAGAACCCATGTATTCCAATAACAACACATTTACGAATCTTTTGGGGAGCAACACGATATAAATGTGGTTTAGGTTTAACATCATGCCTCCAAAAATCAGGGTCGATACCATGAGAACGACATGATTGACGAAAATGATTTGCAATGTATTTTTTTGGTGAATAGTACAAATAACAATCCTTCAATTTTGGTAAGATAACGTTAGTATGTGTATCATTAGTATCTATCACTTCACTTTTAATTGATTCATCAGAAGATTTTAATTGAAGTTTTAAATGAGATGGATTTTTTGTCTTTTGTGGGGATCTCTCAGTATATGTACCAGTTACAGCCAATTCACCATTCATACTTCCTGATCTTGACGTCTTTGACCAAAATCCCCATGTTTTGGGGGAAGATGAAGTAGAGGGCGATAATAGCTCATCCACCTCATGGTCAGCCGTATCATTAGATATTTGAATCTTTTTTGCTTTGGATTTATCCGATTTAGAGGTCTTCTTATGAAGTGCCTGAACTGGTTTGGGTTGAACTGTTTCTGGTTGAAGTGCTTCGGGTTGAATAGGTTCTGGAGTTGAGTACCAAGAGAACCAACTATTTGAATTTTTTATTTGTCTATCTTGGGGTTGTACTGATGACGATATCTCTGCTTCTTGGGGAGGAGAAACGCCAGCAATAGTAGCTTGTGCCGCCTTGCCATACCAGGTAAACCATCCGGTTGAAGTCGATGTAGCGTCCTTGGCTGGCTTGTCCCCAGAAGATGAAGTTGGCACACGTGGAGCTGGAGATGGATCTGGAGATGGATCTGGAGATGGATCTGGAGATGGATCTGGAGGTGGAGTAGTGGACCAGAACCACCAACTACTAGAAAAAGGGTTATTAGTGCAAGGAGGTTCTTTGTTTTGCGTAATTTCTTTTGTCTTATCGATGTTATTGTCTTGATCTGTAGTTCTTAGAGTGACGCCTTTTCGTTCTTGGCCATGATGCTTTTGTATTATTTCAGATGGAGTTGGTTCTTTTTTCATGAAATAGGCCCAAGAAGCCAAAGAAGTACTTGAATGAGATTGCTTCATGGTCACACTGTAGTCCTCTCCAGATGCAGTTGGTGTCCCGATGGCTTTTTGCTTTCCATTCTGTGGCGGACCCACGAGCATTTATAAGGTTAAATTATGGATATGGATTAAGCAACATATTTACAACCCATCATACTGCAACAACGTATAAAATCGACATGGAATGGCAGAGAAGGTTATTAGATGACCTCAAAGAAAGAGACGACTGGGAAAAGAAGGATAATGAGAAATATAGTGCTTGTATGTACATCATGATGTGATATTACCCACGATTACTGATTTTAACTGATAATCGCTAGTTTACGTTGCTGCTAAAAGAGCAATCGAGGCCGAGAAAACCATAGAAATACTAAAGACAGGCGACGCTCAGGAGTAAGTAACTTTGTTTGGCTCTCTGGACTGTCATCTATCTTCTAATAATAATTGTGAATAAATTTAGAGAGATAGCTAGTCTACAAAAGGAGTTGGTTTCTGCCAAGCAGGATCTAGATATTGTAAAGTCCGAAAAAGGCACAATACAAGATGAATTAGCCAATTTGAAGCTAAAGTCTGAACGGGACTCTAAATTGTAAATATATAACTGTTGGTTGATAATACGTTATAACATACTAATGAACCATGTTGAAGAATCAATCAGCTTCAGAAAAGCAGTGAAAAGCTCAAGACCGTCTACTCCAACAAACTAGAAGAACTCCAAGAACAGAAAAAAATGCTCCAATTAGCAAACGACGAAATCCTTAGCTATAATATTCAATTAAATCTCCTGGAGCAGAAATGTGGTTCTTTAACTAAGGAAAATGAGCAGCTGGTACAACGATGGATGGACAAAGCAACATCAGATGCTAATAAGATGAATGAGGCTAATGCCTTCCTTGAAAGGTACGTTTCCTCTTGAACTCCATATTTATTGCGTGTTTTTGTACTAACTATGTAGCGTATAGTGTAAATAAGCAAAATAGTCTTAGTTCCAGTGAAAAGAAATAAAATTCAGTTCTCTCTCCAATTATAATTGAAAATCCCCTTCTCCAGATAAAATAAAATGCCTCCAGACACAGTGGAAACAGAGGAAAGCAAGCCAATTGCAAGGAAACCCAACACACCTTCCTTATCTGATCCAGTAGTTAGACGTGTGGTTATTACATACTTAATTCTATTACGTATCCTAAATGCTTTTACAACTGCTACTTTTTTTCAACCCGATGAATTTTATCAATCGTTAGAACCAGCTCACAAACTAATCTTCAACACAGGGTACCTGACCTGGGAATGGAGAACATCTTTAAGGTCATTTTTGCATCCTTTGATGTTTGCTGGAGTTTATAAATTATCCCAGCTTTTCGATTTCGGTGATTATGGTGTTATTTATGGCCCAAAAATTCTCTCCGCTATATTAGCAGGAATAGGAGATTATCATACTTATTTATTCATTCGAAATGCTTCACAAAGCGAAACCATGGGGAATTATGGAATTTTTATTAGTGTTACAAGTGCTTTTAATTGGTATTGTTCTACAAGATCTTTTTCAAATACGTTAGAGACGATTCTAACAACAATTGCTTTGGCCTATTGGCCTTGGAGACCAACCCAACAGAGTATTAAATGGTGTCAATTTTCTTTGAGTTTATTTACCAGTGCTATATCTTGTATAATTAGACCCAATAATGGCTTGATTTGGTTATATTTAGGACTAGTTTTACTTTACCGATTACCAACAATAATCGTAAAAGTGAAAGTGGTTTTATTAGTTTTAGCTATGGCTACAATATCAATTGGATTAAATAGTATCGTCGATTATTACTATTATGGGAAATTTGTTTTTCCTATATGGGAATTTCTCAAATTTAATATTGTTGAACAAGCTGGTGATTTTTATGGTGTTGCTCCATGGCATTTCTATTTATTTCAAGGTATACCAATTTTATTAGTTGGATATTTACCAATTACAATATATGAATGTTTTACTTCATGGAGATCACAATTCTTTGGGTTATTAATTTTCATAATTTCAATTTATTCATTCATTGGTCATAAAGAATTTCGATTTATTTATCCTTTATTACCAATATTTCATCTATTTACAGCAAAATTCTTTTCAAGATTTTCATTACCTCAAAGTTTAAAATTTAAAATATTAACTGGAATTATCATCATTAATACTGCAGTAGCAGTTTATTTTACACAGATTCATGAAAGAGGAGTTATGGATTTAATGGAATATTTACGTCATGATATTGATGTTTCATCAATAGGTTTATTAATGCCTTGTCATAGTACCCCTTGGCAAAGTCATTTACATAGAGATGATTTGGATGATTATTGGTTTTTAAGCTGTGAACCACCATTAGGGTAAGATATACATATTTAAATACTAGTCGAAAGGTATGCTAACTTTATACAAAGGTTCTCTGAATATGAAAGAAAATTATATAGGGATCAAGCTGATCAATTCTATGATGATCCTAAATCTTTCTTAAAGAAACATTTACCACCACCCGATGGATTGAAACATGATCTAGGAGTAATTTATGATCATGAATGGCCTTCTCATTTGGTGTTTTTTGAACCAATGGAAGCATTACTAGATGAATATTTGAAAGATTCAAAGTATCAAGTGGTATGCATTATTTATTCATATGTTTTTTTTCTAAATAAATACTAACATTGATTAATATAGTGCAAGAGGTTTTTCAACAGTAATTTCCATTATGATTCAAGAAGAAATGGTGATATCATTGTTTATTGCAAATGGCCATGGGAGTAATCTGTAATTCTCATTAGAATAAGTGAAAAAATTAATTTAAATCTTTGAAATACTGTTGTTACATAATACGTATTATTTGAAGCTATTTATTTATTTCCTTCTTTAATTTCCTTTTCCTTCAAATTCATATATTTATCCACTTTAGTAATTACCTCTTCAACATTAGGAGCATCATCATCTGCGAATCGTCTAGCAATAATTGATTTTAATCGGCTTTCCTTTTTCTTTTTAGATATAGGTTTTCGTACTTCATCTAATAACTGTGGGTTTTCTTCCACATAAGTTTTCAAAATTTCCAGCGATTCTTTCCTCGTCTCTATAAATAATTGCATTGCATCTTTTGCTTTATTTCCTTTACTTGAAAACATCAAATTAAGAAATTGTAACTGTTTATAAGCATTCAACCAATCTTTTTTTAGTATTAGTACATCAAATAACCCCATTCCACAATTTATATCAGTTAATTGTAAACCTAATCTAAACCATTCCTTTGCAATATCAACATTTTTAAATTCTTTTAATTCTAAAAACCCCAATGCTGATATAGCATCTAACATTCCAGATTTTGCTGCTTCTGTATAGTAATATTTAGCAATTGATGGATTTGTGCTCTGATATATTTGACCTAGATAATAATGACTTTGAAGCCTACTTTCTGAATTGATGGAAGGTGTTGAGACATCATAAGGATTCAAACTAGTGTATTTAATACAGTTTTCAAAATAATTCAATGCTTTGAATAAATCCAAGTTTTGGAACGATATTATTCCTAACATTTTATAAACATCGGCTGTCATTTCTGATTTGCTAATAGTTTTTAAGTTAATATATTCTAAACATAATTGTTCGGCACGCTGTAAACTTGATCCAGAAGCACTAGCCTGATCAAGCTCATGAGCTGCCATTAGCTTTATCGTCATCGGATGTTTTAAATCATATAACTTGTCAAGAATGTTCTTAGCTTCTGCTTTATCGGTTTCATCAGATGAAGGATCATTTAGGACATTGAATGCTAAAATTGAAGTAGCATCGTTATTTCTTCTAGCCGAAGACTCCTCCAGTAAGATTCGTTCTACTTTCACGAGTATGGCATTTGTAGCACTTGTTTCTTTTCTATATCGCTCCAATGCCCTCTGAAGTATCAACAGATCGAATGCTCTAACATTTTCAGGGATATCAGGAATTGTATTCGTTATCAAAGCTTTGTAGCATTCCTTGTATATCGGTAGACCATGTGTAAAAGTAATGGGTGAATCAATCTTGAAAAGAATGCTGGAAAGGGCTCTTGAAGGAAACAAGGACTCGGGTAAAGATTTTGGTGGTTGTAATTTTTTCACGAGGGCCTGAAGCATGATTTTTTTTGGTGATACATAAATAGTTAAGTGTTTGGTTTGGTGACTTTAATTAAGAAATACCCAACCATCAAATGTTAAGGATCACCAAAATTAAATTTAAACCCGGGAATTTGGCTTTTACACGCAGATTTTCGCAGTCTGCTTCTTCTGCGTTCGACTACTCTCATGTTGTTATTGGAGGAGGTGTCGTGGGATTGGCTACTGCAGCCAAGTTGGCACAACGGCCTGGCAGTTCTGTACTTTTGCTAGAAAGGCACACAGAGGTAGGGACTGAAACATCTGCCCGCAATTCAGAAGTGATCCACGCAGCCTTATATTATCCTCCTGATAGTCTGAAAACAAAACTGTGTTTGAGGGGTAAGGAGTTGATCTATTCCCAAGCAAAACAGGCTGGTGTGGAAATGAAGCAGTGCGGTAAGTGAGTCTCAACTACATTAACCCTTAAGATTCTAACTATAAAATAGGTAAGTGGATTGTTGCACAGGACGATAAGGAAGCCGAGTATTTGCAAAATCTTCATTCCAAAACAGAGAAAATAGGAGTATGCTTTTTATCTTCTCCAAAATTCAATATAAATTACTAATCTTCTATTTCAAATAGATCCCGACAGAACTATTAACCCCATCGCAAGGCAAAAGGCTAGAGCCAGCCGTCAGAGCTGCTTCCCTTATTCTCAATTCTCCAACAACAGGTATAATTTCATCACATTCATTGATGTCCTACCTTGAAGGGATCTTCTCTACAAATAATGGAGATCTTGCTGTTGACACAACAGTGACAAACCTTCGATATCTTGGCTCATCTAATGGGTTTGAAATTGCAACAAGAACAACTTCAGAAATGTCTCAGAACAATGAACTCTCAGAGGAGACCATTGTTACTGCTGAAAATGTGGTGAACAGTGCAGGACTAGGTGCAACTGCAATATCGAATATGTTACTCCCTAAAGAAAGACATGTTAAAGGTTGGTTTGCTAGAGGAAGTTATTTTGCGTATAGCGGGAGTCAACCAAAGGTGAATCGTCTGGTATGTTTATGATCACAATTTCAACTTCTTTAAGCTCTTCTTTATTATTAATTCCCCCCAATTATTTTAGATATATCCATGTCCTTCTGCTAGTTCATCTTTGGGTACTCACTTGACAATAGATCTTGGAGGACGAATAAAATTTGGTCCCAATATTGAATGGGTAAGATTTTTATAAGTTGATTGACAAGTACTTATAACTAACTCTAAATTTATATTAAGACTGAGGACCCAGGCGATGTTCAACCACGTAGTTCTCAACTTGATGATGCTTATAAAGAAGTCATAAAGTATCTTCCAAATGTTGATAAAAACCTACTGAGTCCGGACTATGCTGGAATCAGACCTAAAATAGTTGGACCTGGTTCGCGGTTCCAGGACTTTGTCATTCGTAAGGAAGAAGGATTTCCTGGCTTTATCAATTTGTTAGGTATTGAAAGTCCAGGTTTAACCTCTTCAATGGCAATTGCAGAGTATGTGGATAAGCTATACAATTGAAGAGAATTATATACATACACTTGGTATAGCAATAGATACTATGAACTTACGACTATAATTAACATTAATTAGTACTGGATGAATATATCTAGTTTTCATTAAAATACATGTGAGCTCCCTGGAGAGTGTTAATTATAAAGCATATTTGAGAATTACCTTTTCATTCTCGTTTTTTCTAAGACTGCTGCCATGAGCTTCGATCTTGTCTTTTCTATAGCTTTCTCTTCTTCAGTTGCTACAACACTCTTCTTTGGTAACTCCTCTGGCCTCGTAGGTTTGGGCAGTTCTGTAAAATACGGATGTTTTAGTGCCATCTCACTATCACATCGTTCACTAGGATTCATTTTTGTCATAAGGCATAATAAATCTAAAGTATTATCTGTAGCCGCTGAAAATCTATGCCGTAACTCTGCTATTGTGGGAGCTGGATATATGTTGACGAGATCAGGTTTATATCCAGGTAAACACTTGTATCCCGGCCATGTTGCCTCAGTTGGTGTCCCCATTGCACGAAATGTGACATCAATTTGATCAAGATCATTCGCACCTGCTAAATATGGAATTCTCAACATGAGTTCAGCAAAAATAATACCAACTGACCATATATCAACCGAGGGAGAATAATGACGAGCGCCAAATAGTAATTCGGGTGCTCGGTACCAACGAGTCACGACATTTGAGGTTAGATTCTCTCTTGGATTTGAAAGCGATCGAGCAAGACCAAAATCTGCCAATTTTAAAACACCATTCGTTGATATTAAAAGATTATTTGGTTTTAAATCCTTTAGAAGATTAGAAAACATGTCTATATTTTATTTTGAATATAGATTGACTTACTCTATGTAGAATGAAATTTCTATGGCAGTGATGAACTCCTCTAAGTGTCATTAATAACCAACTTTTAACATGGCCTGGTAAAAACAGAACTTTATCATCTTTGATGAGCATCTCAAGATCGTATGGCAAAAACTCGAGAACGAGGTTTAAATTGTGTTCTGTTGAGAATACATCAACCAGCTAAAGCATAGATGTTAGACTTTTTCACTCGAAGGCAAATTTAAAAGATTGACTGGCGTACTTCAAGAATATTTTCATGCCGCAGTTCTTGTAAATATTTCACTTCTCTAATGGCTGACATATCGAGACCATCTTTGAAAAGGCCGGTTTTTATCTCCTTGATTGCAATGGGTCTATTTGTATCCCTTTGTATTCCTGGGGAAATTGTTAATGATCAGGTGTCATTATGATACACTCTTGTATATGAAATAAATATATGAAATACCTTGATAAACTACGGCATAGGTTCCCTCACCAACTTTTTTGTCTAGGTATGATAAAATTAGGCGTTAGTTAACTGATTAGAAGCATGATATTAACTTATATATTGTGGATGTCTATACCTTTGGTGTATCTATCTAATGTTTTTCGGTTGCGGGCATCCAAGTCTGATTCTGCCATGTTATGTTGTACTCTATAATTAAGAGAAAAGCATTTGGAGGTTTGATGCTTATGATGATAATTACTCAGTAGGATAATTACACAGTGCTACATTTTATATATTGACAATTTTATTGTAATTATACTTTCAATCAATCTAAATATCTTCTATTTTATTAATTTTTCTGAAAATATCTGATTATAAGTTAAGTAATCCAACTTCGATTGAAACTTATAACTTTTTGTTGTGTTCCGGTTCCAGAAGCTCAAGTTTCTTTCATAATCACAATCTGAAAATTAAAAAATTCTAGCTATTAAATGTTTAAGATTACAAGGAATCTCATAAGAAGTCCTCAAATATACAAATGTAACTTTAGAACACGGCTCAGACCATATGGTGCTAGATTTTCATCAACGAGTAAGTAACAACAAGTATATATATTATATTGAATTTTATTATATTCATCTTTCTTTATGAGTATTAACATTAGTTTAAAAAAATAAGATCTTGATGAAATAACACTGAAAACGCTTCACCCACTACTTCAAAAAAGAGCAGCACAATTAGAAGAAGAATTTCACGAAATGGAAGAAAAGTTATCAAATGCTAGTACCTTCAATGCTGACGATCAAATAAAATATACTCGATTGGCTGAGGTTACAGGATTGTATGACAAATACAAAGAAGAAGCTGCCGTAAGTATTTTTCAGAAAAATATTAAATTATGAAATCAATCGTATCTAAAAAAATTTTATTAGAGTATTCAAGAACTGAAATTAATGCTTGAAGACCCAACTCTGAAAGAAGATGCAAAGGATGAAATTGAAATTATTGAGTCCTCTCTTGAAAGCTTAATCTCTAAATTAGAAGGGAGGTTACTGCCTCCCCGCGAATTTGCGGATAAAAAATGTATGCTGGAATTAAGAGCAGGTATTGGAGGTGATGAAGCAAATATATTCACAGAAGACTTATTGAACATGTATCAAGCATATGCTATGGAACACAAATGGCCATCAAGGTTATTATCTAAAACGAAAAATGGTTCTTCCCTTGGGATTACAGAAGCTATTTTAGCAATTGATCATTCTGGAAGTTATGAAAGACTACGATTTGAAGGTGGTGTTCATCGAGTACAAAGAATCCCATTGACGGATACCAAAAATAGAATACAAACATCTACTGCTGCTGTTGTAGTTCTTCCCCAAATGTCTGATGCAGAAGACTCTTCAGCTGAGGATGAAAGGGTTTTCGGTCCAGATGAATTAAGAATAGATATAATGAGATCTCGCGGTGCTGGTGGCCAGCATGTAAACACCACTGAATCTGCTGTTAGAATTATTCATTTACCAACAGGTATTTCTGTCTCGATGCAAGATGAGAGATCACAACATCAAAATAAAGCCAAAGCTCTTTTTATATTGCGTGGTCGACTGGCAGAGAAGGAAAGGTTAGAAAGAATAGCCTTAGAGAAATCCAAAAGAACTTCACAAGTCACGACAACGGAGCGTTCTGACAAAATTAGAACATATCACTACCCACAAAACAGAATCACTGACCATAGATGTAAATTTTCTCAGTATATCTTATCTGATGTTCTGGCCGGGAAAAAGTTGGATGAAGTTATTGATGAAATGGATGCTTACACAAGGCAAGAAGAACTCAAAGAGTTATTGGAATCCTCAACTTAAAACTGTAAATATAGTCGACGGTATTTAAATTGCAATGTAAATAGAATTATCATTCAACCCGATCGCGATCTCTTAATTTTTTCCAATTCTATCTTGTTTGCGATTGTAAATGTGATCATTTTAACAAAAATTACGAGAGCAACTTACTATAAGACATCTATAATGGGTATATATTGCATTAAGCGCTACATTCTACAGCATGTATTGATTTTGATTACGTGCTAATATTTTTACACATATGCATAAAGAAACTAAGATTGAAAATAAATCCAATATTGGATATATTTTCTTTATGGTTTCCAGCCATTTCCTATTTAAATATCACTATAGCCCAGACTATATACTACCCAGAGATGACATATATTTGATAAATGTAACTTAATTTATATCAATATCATGAAACCCCATTAATATTGCACGCAGTTTAAAGTTTAGCTTTAGATTTAAGATCATGTCCAGCTATGCCTTACTGCATATTTTGTACTCATATTAGTTAATGCGAGATATTAGATTTCCTAATACAGACTTTCCTGCCACATTATGCAAGAGTAGCGGAATTTTTATTTCCAAAAATGAAAATGACAGTTAACCTCCTTTTTCAATATTACTATTTTTGTAATGAGTCCTTTCATTTTCAAATAAAACTATTTAATTCTCAAAATATTTTCCTAAAAGATAAAATAAATTATCTAATTAGAATATACTCTTTTCTATAAAAACTCTAGGTGTCCCAAAAATTTCTATTCTTTATATTTATTGCACATTTTCAAATTAACTATTGCAACAACTTAAATTACCTCTTTTCCTCACTATCGTTTGAATAAATCTTTAAAATGAATCATTTTCAGAATTTGATGATTATTAGTTGCTTGCAATTGATATGTATTGTGATCGCAGTTCCACTACCAATAAATGATGATTCTGCCACAACTTTTACTTCATCTCCACAATCAATAATCACCAGTCCTCCTCTATATCCAATAGCATACACAGATTCAACCTCAATCAATCCAATTTCAGAAGAAACATCATCTGATTTGGAATACTCTATTATAAATGTTGATGAAGCTACACGTAATACAGAAACCTATAATCACAATTACGATGAGACAATTTCAATTGTAAGTATTTTGAGAGGTGAACCCACAAGTACCAAAACCATTTCTTCAACAACAACTATAATTGAAACGTTCTATAGCACCACATTTACATGTCCAGAAGAGGAGACCAATGCACCAAAACTAACACCAAGTAGTACAGCAACGACAGATGCTTTACAAGAAAGTCCATCAAGTACGGAATTAACAATGACAACCACTAAAACTACTTTACATATTTCAGAGATCACAGTTTATGAACAAACTTCTACCATTACGATTACACCATCAGATTACCATACTGATATCGATGTATCTCTTAGTACAACATTTTCAACTGGATCTAATTTCATAGTGACACACTCATCGACTAGTACAGACACCATCTCGGAATCATATTCCCCACATCCAAACAGTACTGTTGTTGTTTTAAGTACCACAACAAGTAATAGTTCAAGTTATCTTTCATCACCTACAACGGCATCCCCAATTTCATTGACAGATTCTCAAATCGTTAGTTCATCACCTTCTCCAGTTGTTTCTTTATCAAGAAGGATGAAGGGAGATATATTTTCAATCTCCTAAACTTCAACTATAACTAGTAATCCGACAACAACTTATTTAAGTTCTGTTGTATCCAGCTACAAAATTCAACCCCTTCTTCAGATATTTCTGCATCAAGTTTAACCAAATTCAACCAAGAAAGTTATTCTTTTTAACAAACTTCAAATTTAACTCCAATTGTAAGTCCCAGCTCGGACATTTCGACCTGATATCAATACCGATTCACATGAGATTTAATATATCAGATTCACAGACATTATCAATATCACCTTTTAGTACTACAACGGTCACTTCAAAGACGACGCATACTACTTGATATATACTATTAATTGTTTCATTGCATTTTTAACATTTTTATTTTTATTTTGATATATTTAACATGATGAATCTCGATCTGGCTATCATACATATGCATGTGTCCCGAAAGATAAAACTATAGTACATTTATAACATTCATGTAGTTTTTTCTATCTAGAACAGTTATTGATATATCTATTTAGGTGCTTTTTCAATTGCAAACCTTTAATTACCTTGTTGTATTACTTTATCATTCGTATATATATCATATTTATCACACAAATTAAAATATATATATATATATATATGCGTGAGTCACGTGCGTGTTTCACCCTTAAATGTGCATGGCTGTTTATTGGAACGCTTTTTATAAGAACTCTAAAACCTCTCAGGAACGCGTTTATACCAACATTTGAAAATATGGCCCCTTCTAAAAGTGGAAGAATAGCCCTTCTCACTCAACAATATGAGACGAATGATAACAAAACTCCACGCTCTACGTACTCATTTACGCCAAAAGTAAGCTTAAATCCTTTTAAGCATGCCGATAATCAAGCAAAGGCTTCAAAATTAAAGAATTTGGTGCGAAAACCTGTTCCTCAGGAACCAAAATCCGAACCCCTGGCAAACAAGCCCCTTGAAGCTGATAAGCCTATATCAGTTAAGTTGAAGTCTGATCTTGTCAGCAGATCAGCTTCTGGATCTTTTTCTTCTTTTTCCTCATCCTTCACAGATACAGCCGATTTAGAAAAAAATCTTGATAAATCTCCGAAATCTCCTATTGAGCGCTCCCCTCCAATTGATGTGCCCCCAACACGTCACCCAAATCATAATTTAGACACCTCTAAATTACCAACTCCTTCGAAGAAACAAGCAGTGATGGCTAATGACAATCAAATAGAATATGTTTCATTATGTCCCCCTAAACAGCGTAATGACTTTAAATTCATTGGAGGAAATAGTTCACTTAGTAGCTCCGATATTGGTAAGAAACGTTCATTTACTGTAAATCTCACCCCACAAGAAGATGTCGATGATAAATTCAAAACTCATGAGAAACGTATTGATAGTTTACAAAAGGAGCACAATTCCATTATTCAACAATGGAGAAAAACAAAGAAAAGTTTATCACAGGTTTCAAATCTTCTACCACCAAATCCATGTACCCATGATCGAAAAGAAAGAGAACGACTTTTAAATTATAAACAATTTTTAGAAGAAAAACTGGAAACTTTAGAAATGCAAAAATATAATATAGGAATCCAATTAGCTCGAGGTGTTAGGCAACGACAAATTGCCGGGGCAAATGATGTTACTGATTTCTGGATACGTTCTGCAAGTGCTTAATTATGTCTTTCTATTTCTTATCTATATTACTTGTCTTCGAATTCACTGTGTAGCGACTTTTATAATGTTTTGTTTGTATCTTATTTAATTATGTATTTATATTGCAATTGATAATAATAATGTTATATACCATGAAGAAGGCAGGGTAAATGTCAGTCCTGACATAAGGATTCTCCTAGAATAGTAGTATCTGCATATCACTTTTATAATGATTGAGCAAGCAGACTTATCTTCCTTAAGGAGCTGGATCGTAAGCAAAGTGACTAACTTATCCGATGCCGACCCTGATGTTCTGGCTGACTTTATACTTGCTCTTTTAAAACATGAACTTCCTGACGATGAACTTTTTTTAATGTGTCAAGAACAGTTAAGAGATTTCTTACAGGATAACACTGCTCAAGTTGTAAGAGAATTGATTTATGCTGTAAATACAAGATCTTACAAGTCTGGTGAAGAGGTATCCGTTGATCAGCACATTAATTCCTTATCCTTTGCTCTACAGAGTCATTCCTACAATCATAATCAAAATAATAGCAATAATAATACCACAGATCCAAGTGCTTCATTCGATGCCTTTCTTGATGCAAAAAGACATCATAAGGGTCCACACGACTACAATGGAAATATTAGTAACATAGGACCACAAAAAGGTGGGTTTAATGGTAGTTTTAATGACAATGCTTCAAGATTTGATAGGAGCTCAAGCACGCCACATTTTCAAAAAAAAGAACTTCGACAGTTGAATACGTTGGATGAAAGTTTAAATAATCATCAAAGTTTTCATACGTACAATGATAATAATAATAGAAACGGAAATAGATATCAACGGAATTCCCATAGAAACAAAAATACTAATGGATATTCAGAAAGAGAATCCTCAAAGAAACGAGAATATCATAATGATATAACCTTAGTTGTTGAAAATATACCAGAAGATAAATTAAATGAAAATGAATTACATGGTTATTTTGAACAATTTGGAACTTTAACTTCTATAAATATAACCCATGATTTAAAATTAGCTGAAATAACTTTTGAAAATCATAGTCAAGCTAAAAATGCATGGAATTCTCCTGATCCAATATTTAATAATCGATTCATTAGGGTTTATTGGAAAAAATTTGATCCTTTTACAGCACGAAGACATCAAAAAACTAGAGATGAAGCTGAGGCTAAATTTTTAAATATTGAAAAAGCAATACGAATTCAAGATGAAAAACAAAAAGTTTTTGAAGAAAAATTAAAGAAGAAGCAAGAAACTGAGGAGAAAAGACAAGAATTACAAAAATTAAAATCATCAGTGTTAATTAAACATCAAGAACAACAAAAATTTTTAGAAGCAAAGATTGAAAATGAAAAATTATTAGCTGATGGTGATCTTGAAAAATTAGCAAAAATAAATGTTTTAGAACAACAACTGAAGAAGTTAAAAGAAGAAGGTGCCAGTCTAGCTGCATCTATTTCTACGCCTAATCATGGAAACTCCAACATACGAGTGAGAGGTCGTGCTATGTATAATACAAGGTCCTACGGTTACAATCCTTATGGAGGGAGAGGTGGAAGAGAGGGTTTTAAAGCGGCTCTTTCCACTTACAACTTGGATCTTAGACCAAAGAAAGTTGTTATTTCTCCTATATCTGAAGAACAGGAAGAATTTTTAAGGGGGGTTTTAATATCATTTGGTGAATATCAAGGATTAGATCGAAATCCTGCTATTCCTAATCAGGTTGTCGTCAGTTTTAAAGATAGGCAAACTGCAGAGAAGTTTTATAATAGAGATATTAAAGGTTTGGGAATAGTTGAAAAATCCTGGTATGCTGAGTCGTCCGGTATTTCAACGACTTTTGATGAAGATGTTATAATTAATTAGATTTGTTGTAATCGAATCATGCTAAAAGTGTACATTATTTGAAAATTACTGTTTAAAAGTTTCGTCTATTTAAATTAAAAATATTAATATTATATTTGGCCTATTTTAATTCATTATTCATTCATTTATAATTAGCATACCAATTGCAATTTTAAATTGACATTTAGGATTGTAATTTTTTGGTGCTATAAGTAGGTATACAAAAAATGTATTAAGTTCCCCAGTGAATTATAAACTTAAGCCTGGGCTTGCCAGATCGACGTCCAGCAATAGAAATTATAGTTAAAATTCCCCAAACACCATGGATGGGCTGTCAATTCTTACACAACTAGAGCTAGTCTAGGTAAAGAACATTTTAATTTTAATATAAGACAAGTAAGTAATGTATTAAGCTATTTATCATGATTATTCTAAGTAACATATTCTAGATAATTTATTCTAAATAAATACGCTTACAAGATTCTGTCAATGTTTTGGAAACCTCCACATTACCTTTGATGGTATTTATATGATGAGACAAGCTTTCAAGAACGTTCTGTAATTCAGCATCCTCCTCTTGCTAAATGGAAAAGTTTATTAGTTATAACAATCAAACAGTAGATAACTCGATGTTTACTTACTTTATAAACCTTGGATTCTCTATTAATCAGATGGACATCTTCCGAAGTATCGTGTCTGTGACTATCTGATATACTATCCTTCAATTGTGCCATTATCTATTTAGATTGTTAACAGAGGACATTCATGTAAATAAAAAGCAAAACAAACAAATTCTCACCTTTTTCTCCTGTGTAGACATGGTATTTTGATGTTGTCTACTATTCTTAGACAATTCTTTTAGAAATTCTTCATCGCTTTTAACCAATCTGTTGAAAATGTTAGTGTACTTAATTAAGATATAGTATGATTCTCATTATCAACAAGAACTTACGCTTTTTGCCTTTTTATTTCTAATTCTAATTCTGCTACCTGCCTCAAGTCAGAATTCAATACGTTTTCCAAATGAGCCTAAATTTTAATTTCAAGGTGTTAATGATTATAAAAAGGAAGTTTTAAAAGTAATCAATATGAATGATAAACTAAAATACCTTTTGCCTTGAGACATAATCTAATTGATAATTTTGAGGTTTTAACCCTGGCGGTAATTGAGCATTCTCTAATTGTGTTTGCAACCTTTATTCAAATTTGTTAGCTTAATCAAATTAATTACTATGAATATAAAAAGAAAACAAAACATACTGATTTACCAAGTTACTTAAAAGCTGTTGCGCTTCGTGTTTTCTTTTTGTCTGTTTAATCTGTCGAGTTGAAGGAGGAACAAAAAGGTTCAAAGTATTTATAACAGTTTCAATACTTTGGGAAGAGAGTGGCTCCCAAAGAGTTGCAATTCTCTTTTCTGGTATATTTTTTGTATATGTTTTCAATATTAAAGGATCAGATTCAAGATTAGATAACTCGTCTTTGGTTGGGGCCGTTGATTTGGAAGACTTGGTGTTTGCTTTTGACGTTTCTATTTCGTCCTGTGAAGTGTCTGGATTAGAGTCATCATTACTTTCATTTTCATTTTGCTGTTCTTGTTCTTGTTCGCGTTCCTGTTGTTTGTGTACTTTGCGTGTTATCGTCTTCTTGGGTTTACTTCGCGTCCGCTTTGTTATTTTTGGTGGAGGGATCCGTTTGTTGGGTTTCCTTACAGTAGTAGAAGTAGAGGCTTTCGCAGGCTCTTTCTGTCTAGTTCGTAATCTTGGAGGCATGGTGAATTATTGTATAGTGTAGTGTGGTGGTGTGTTGGTGGTTGGAATTACAACAACATAATAAGGCATTCCTCACTTCTACGTAGCCATTACCCACCATGACGGATTCTAAAAGTGTTTCACTGTCCAAGTAGGTAGTTGGCTCATTTTATGATGAAAAACAATAGAAACTAACCATATTTTTATAGAATCGGGGAACTGCTTCGGACGGAAGATGTATGATGCCAAATACTCTTGGACTTAGAGGAATTAAATCATTAACTGAATAATCTTAGGACTTAGAAAGGATTTCTGACTTACGCTCAACTTTTCAACGTGAGAAGAATGCTATTGATGTGCAAATGAAAGCCGGTGTTCAAACCCAGATTGAAGTTGCATTGGTATGTAATTAAGGTATTGTCATTGCTACTTATCTATTAATATTAACTCAACTTCCTTTTAGAATGGTCTGTCGAGTCTAGATCTCTCAAAAAGAGCTATAGGAGATTTAAAATCAAATTTAATGAAAGTATGTGTATTCGACATTAAAATTATGAAAAAAATAATAATAATTAACATATTTATTATGAAAGATGAACGAGTTATCATCAGAATCACAATCTTCCATTCAAAACTTTGAATTCATTAATAAAGTCAGCATAATACATAGTAACTTTTCAGAAATCATGGAAATTTATGAAAATATTAAGAGTTTACATGAGAAAATAACATATATTAATCAATTAATTGATGAGGATCTTGATGAAGAAGGAAGAGTTTCTCTTGATAGTCCCATGCCAAACCTTTTACAAGCCCATTATCATTTATCCCAGCTAAGTGATTTTAGAGATAAATTAATTCAACTTGCCCAACTTTCCGCTTCAGATGATGTTAAAAGAACCATTCAAAAACATTTCCAGGCTTTAGAACCAGTCAATGAAAAGTTCGAAAGAAGTTTATTTGAAGATATCTCTGATGGTCTATTGGAATTTTATAGAGAAAATAACCAGAGCTTAATTATTCGAACTGTCAAGATTATTGATTATGAAGAAAGGCATGATTTGGAAAATATGTTAATCAACAAAATTTATGCTGAACATGAAAAACAAGTCAGTAGAAGTAATGTATATGATCCTAAAAAGGATAGAAATAATTTACTACAAAAGCTAAGTACGAATGAACCAAATAAGGAGAATTCAAAAACTACCAGTTTTAGGAATAGATCATTAATTTCATTTCGATTAAAACCAAGAAATTACAAGGCAAAGATGATTTCGGCAATTGCAAAATCTGTTGCTGCTACATTTGAAAATTGTATATCTACATTTTCTGATCCACTTGAATTATTACAAAATTTAGATTGGGTATTTGCTGATTTGATTTTTGTCAAACAAGAACTTGTTAAATGCTTTCCTTCAGATGGATCATGGAACATTTTTGTTATTTATTTTGATATTTATCATACAGGAGTACAAAAGCTTATTGGTGATGTAATTTCTGAATCTTCTGGTGAAACTGGTGCAGATACAACTGTAATTACTGCTATCATTGACTTTGATAAGAAATATTCAAATATCCTAAAGAATCAATTGAAAGTTGAAGACAAAAATTTGCTTGAAGCTGAAACGAAGACTAAATTACTCGATGACTATCTTAAATTATTAGTTTCCAATATGAAGCAATGGATTGGTCAACTTGCTGCTACCGAATATCCCGAGTTCAAGGCAAGGAGGAGAGAGCCAGAAGTTGAACATGATAAGACAATTAGTCTTGGTGGTACTGTAATAGTTTTTAGAATGTTTAATCAACAAGTTGACGTTGCTTTGGATAGTGGTCAAGGTAAAATTGTTGATGGTACAATTGGTTATTTTTCAGAGTTATTGAGAGACAGACAAAAGAAATGGAGCCAAACATTGACTGATGAAGTTGAGAGACAATTAACTTATGATTTACTAATGTTAGAACGCGAAAAGAAAAAAGACAACGATGACCCACCGGAGGCAGTTCCACCAGGTCTCTTGGAGTATATTGTTGCATTCGGAAATGATCAGATAAAAGCAGCCGATTATACAACATCTCTCCAAAGCAAAATAAGCGAATTGGTTTCAAAGAAATACAAAACGTCGATTGTAGATAATCTCACAAAAGTTACTGATGGGTTCGTTGACCTTGTAACTGAATGTATTAATCAGGTAATTAAAATCATTCTGACTGATGTTAATGAAACTCTTAAAACTGTCTTCACAAAGAAATGGTATAACAACGGTACTACTTCTATAGTCCTAGTTTGGGAGACTTTAACTGAGTATATGAACGATTTTAAATCAATTATGAACCCATCTATTTTTGATATTTTCGTGGAATTTCTTTTGGATAACGCAATTATTGGATATTTGTCAGGTTTGAAAGAGCATCACACTTTTAAGGGTGAAGATAAAACTATTGCAATTATCAAGCAAAATTTGGGAAAGTTATACGAAAACTTTTCTGAATTTATGGAATCTGATATGATTCAAACCAAATTCAAGATCTTTGAGCATCTCATTGAGTTTATTGAAAATAATGATAGTGACGACATTGTTCTTCAAAGATTTGGTGAGGTCCGGGTTGATTTTCCTGATTGTCCTTTATCATTCTTAAACGATGTTTTAAATTGTAAGAAGCATTTTGATAGCAAACGTGTGAGCTCAATTCTGGGTCGTGTTCCTAGAATAGATCTAGATAATGAGTTTGCTACATTTATGGCAAAGTATTAAGAAATCTGTATAAGGTAATTATATCGATATCTTTGTTTTTCAGTTGGACATAATTGTATCAATAATGCAGCATAAAGTTGATGAATAGCCTATCTTGTAGATAATTGTAAACACGTGCTGGGTTTGGGTAAAATATAAACCTCCAAAGTCCATACTCATCTCTCGCAACAACAAACAAGGCCAAACACTTAGAAATGTCTTCAGCTCCATTACTACAAACCACTCCTGGTATGGACACTCTGCTACCTATAATTTTGCTACTGTACACTAACAGCATATAATTTTTCTCTTTAGGCAAAAGAATCGCACTCCCCACGAGGGTCGAGCCAAAGGTTTTTTTCGCCAACGAGCGAACCTTTCTTTCATGGTTGAACTTCACGGTTATTCTTGGAGGACTGGGTGTCGGTCTTCTGAACTTCGGGGACAAAGTTGGACGTATATCAGCAACGCTCTTCACAACCTTGGCAATGGGTACGATGATATATGCTTTGGTCACATACCATTGGAGAGCAGCAGCCATAAGAAAAAGAGGAAGCGGTCCTTATGATGATAGATTTGGTCCTACAATGTTATGTTTCTTTTTGTTGGTTGCTGTTGTAATCAATTTTGTATTGAGAATTAGGGCTTGATAAATGCGAATGTTGCAATTGAATATTGAATCTCAGATAGAATAGCATCAATATTAATATCCAGTTTGGCACGTCGCATATCACTATATAGCACTTGTACAAACATGGTATAACGTATTGAAATGATATATATAATAACAACTACATATGGCTTTCTTTTTAATAAATATCATGGGTATAAGCCTTATTATTATAGCTAAACAATTCCTACAACCATCCATCCATCCATAATAATGACCCCACAGTTAAGGTATCAGGTTAAACAGCTCTATAAAGAACTACTTTATATGGGAAGGGAGTACCCGTAAGCATAAATATTTGTAATTAAATTAAACAAAGACATTGAAATATCAGCTAATACCAAACGGTAATCCTTAGGCTTGGGTATCACTACTTTCGAACAAAATTACATGCTGGGTTCATGAAGAACAAAGGCCTCACACTTGAGGAAGACATTAAAAAGAGGCTAGAATTTGGGGAATATATTAAGAAAGGTAAGGTAAATCACATTTCATACATACGTGTGCTGATTATTGGTTATTTTATTTTCATTCTATGTCTGATGAATTAGATCTAACTAAAAGCTTATATTCTAGAACTGGAAGCACTATATTTTCTGAAACGATATAGGGCTATAAAGAGAAGTTATTATGATTGACTACAATTGCAATAAAATTAATCATAAAGGCAATTACAATAATGGATGGTGTAGATACAGTTTATTTGTTTTTTGGTTATTTTTGCTTTAAAACATTCCATTTTATACGTCTAAAATGGCACTACAACGTTAATATTAGTATAATTGATAAAGTATGTTCCATATTAATATCTTTACAAATTCTATCATGCTAGCTATCACAAAACATCATATAGACAAATTTGAATGTATATCCTTATAATAGCAAGATTTGTCAATCGGGTATATATTTGGTTTAAATTAATACCCTTCAAAATATATTTAAGATATCGATATCTCATATAATTATTTGTATTACTGATTATGATATGAGTAAAATATAAGAGGCTTAACTATTACAAACTTTAAATTAATATAGTAAATCAATTTGGGTAATCCTGATGTCTGGTTATATTATATGGCATAAGAAGTAGCTGTTTTGTTTAAATGGGTAAGGCTAATAGTTATGCCTTATATCGTTAGTTAATCTTAAGCTTATATTAAAATCTGATAAACATTAACATAGAATACTTCATAAACTTCACCAAAGGATGAAATGAGTAATATCTTTAATTTTATATCATAGCATTAATATTGCAATTGATATTCACTATTAATTACATCATATAATGCTTATTCTTACAAAAATTGTATTTAAACAGTGGTAGAGAATTTTTATTAGTCTTTTTGAGCTTAACCTCGATATACTTATTATGGGTAATACTGGTTATATACTATTATAAGCAATTTTCTAACTGCTTTTTACAATAATAGTAAATTACTATATGACGTATGCGTACGGCTATATATAATTATAAGATAAAAGCTAAGCTTATATTAAAGATCTATAATTAGTAATAATAATTAATTTCCTCTGTTAAACATAAGCATAAAATATCAATATATTCAATTATATTTGTAATCAATATTACTAATTAATATTCATCTTTTAAAACCCACAAGCATATATATACCTAAATAATTGTAAGAATCACAACGTTAAAGTTACGATTATAGGGTATATAATTATAATTAAATGTATCTAAAGACATATCCAAATATGTGGATCTAGAACAAGTTTTTGTGGGAATATAGTACGAAATAAACATACATATATACCTGTAGCGGTAAGTCTTGATGTTGAAGCTTACAACTATAGTAAAATCATACTAAAAGGATAAGAGTTTGTGCGTTAACGTAGCATATCCTATACAACCTCATTTGAATCAAATTGAATGTTACTTTATGGAGGAGTCTTTGCCTCTAAACCTTGTCTTGGAGTATTAAATTATTAATACATACCGGTACATAGTCAATTTTGGTATCGCAACATCAACAATTCTATACAACCAATAAGAAGGTATTGAATATATCTATAACTAATGGTTTACTACTTGTGCAACTGACATAGCTCCGGTATATACTGTTAGGTATGACCATTGACTACGGAATTTAAAGATTGATTAAAAAGCATTAATATATTTAATTGATATCGGTGCTTATTATTATTTATGTATAATATCCGCGATATCGACATATAATCCGAGCTAACGCTGGCTTCATATAGTTATACCTATCAGTGCACGTGGCTCAAGTATTGATATCGATTATATGCTATAATTAATAATTTTGAATAGAATCATTGACTACGTCCGCTTTTTCGGTGAAACATAGTAAAAAATGAAAAATTATTAAAATTTAAAAATGGTATACTGAATTTCTGTATATAGGTGTTAAATATAAGCTATAATAAATGTATATATTATAATTGGCTGGATTGTATCGATATCTGTTTTAAGCAGTTGTCTTGACTCTTGAACTTTCAAGTTATGCATATGCATATGTAATTGCAGTTTGCCATATACATATTAGTTTCCCAAAGTAGTGTATAAAGATAAGATATACATCAATGCAATTATGTCATTCAATACTTAAAATTTTTCCGTGTTGGCTTGAAAACTTCTGACCAGAAAAGAGGGAGATTTAAAAGTACCATGAAAGTTTAGATATAAACTGTTTTTCGTGGTTCCTCGGCTGTTTTTGTCGCAAATGAAAACCTTCAGAAATCCAGATTTCAACACCTCAACACAACTTTACAGTATTCACACGGCTAACAACAAAAAAAAGTCACCGGTATTCAGATTATTATATATGCAATTACCCCTCTTTTGCTACATGAGGTAGACTAGGTATAGTGGGGGTAGATCCCTTTTTATTATTATACAACGTTCAAACTTATAATATTTTTATCTATACAGAACAACTCGATTGTCTATAAATGTTGGGCCTCCCCCAAACATTGTTGTTACTATATTTTTCATTTAATTCAAACTCCCAATAGGAACTTCACCAATGCTATTGTCAGCCATCACATCTCTCAAGCACGCTCCTTCTTCTAGGAAAGTTGTCTTCGCTTCTGCTAGATATTTTTCAGTCTCAGCTGCAAGACTCAGTGAACTTCCATTATCTGTTCCAATCACACTTCCTAATGGAACTACTTATGAACAACCAACTGGTCTCTTTATTAACAATGAATTTGTGAAATCAAGACAAGGAAAAACTTTTGAGGTGTTTAACCCATCTACTGAAGAAGAGATCACACATGTTTATGAAGCGAGGGAGGATGATGTAAATGCTGCTGTTGAAGCTGCTGACAAGGCTTTTAAGAACGGGTGGAAAGAATCAGATCCCGCCTACAGAGGGAAGCTTTTAACGAAACTTGCTGACCTTATAGAAAGGGAACACGAGACATTGGCCCATATCGAAACCTTAGACAATGGTAAAGCAATTACATCTGCAAGAGGTGATGTTGGACTGGTTGCTAATGTTATCAGAAATTATGGTGGTTGGGCAGACAAAATATTTGGTCGTGTAATAGAGAGTGGGCCAGACCACTTCAATTATAGTAGAAGGGAGCCATTAGGGGTTTGTGGTCAAATTATTCCATGGAATTTTCCATTACTTATGTGGTCTTGGAAAGTTGGACCAGCATTAGCAGCAGGTAATACAGTTGTTTTAAAAACAGCTGAATCTACTCCATTATCTGCTTTATACGTCAGTAACTTAGTTAAAGAAGCTGGTATTCCACCTGGTGTCGTTAATATTGTCAGTGGATTTGGTAGAATTACCGGTGAAGCTATTTCAATGCATCCTAAGGTTAAGAAGATTGCCTTCACTGGTTCAACTGCAACTGGTAGACACATTATGAAGGCTGCTGCCAATTCTAACTTAAAGAAAGTCACTCTAGAGTTGGGTGGTAAATCTCCAAATATCGTTTTTGCTGATGCTGATATTAAGAAGGCAGTTCAAAATATTATACTTGGTATCTATTTCAATTCAGGTGAAGTTTGTTGTGCCGGTTCTAGAGTCTATGTTCAGGATACTGTTTATGATGAGGTTCTTGCTGCATTCAAAGAACATGCTGATAATTTAGTTGTTGGTGATCCTTTCAATGATGCAACTTTCCAAGGTGCTCAAACTTCCCAACAACAATTAGATAAAATCTTAGAATATGTTGAGATTGGAAAGAAGGAAGGTGCTACTTTGGTTGCTGGAGGTGAAAGATTGGGAGACAAGGGTTACTTTGTAAGACCAACCATCTTTGCTGATGTAAAGGAAGATATGAGAGTTGTAAAAGAGGAGATATTCGGACCAGTAGTAACAGTTTCCAAGTTCTCAACCGTCGATGAAGTTGTTTCTCTTGCTAATGATTCACAATATGGGTTAGCCGCTGGTATTCATACTACTGATATCAACAAAGCTCACGACGTTGCCGGTAGACTTGTTGCAGGAACAATTTGGGTCAATACTTATAACAATTTCCACCACCAGGTTCCATTCGGAGGATTTAATGAATCTGGTATTGGTAGAGAAATGGGAGCCGAAGCTATTGACAATTACACACAAACTAAAGCCGTTAGAATTGCCATTTCCCGCGTGGAAAAATAATTTTATTAGACTTATTTAGCAATAAAATTGTCGGGTGGCTGTCTCTGGCTGATAAGACAATTGGAGGTATTTATTTATTGTAGTGTGGTATTATTTATAGTTGTTTTTCGATGACTAGTTATTTATAATTTTAGAATTGAATATTGAATATACATTTATTTTGAAAATTTAGATATGTAATTAATTTTGACCTGAAGTACTATATGGGTGCCCTTTGTAAATCAACTTCATTAAATGGTTATCAAGTCACTGACTTTATAAAGTAATGTATTTCCAATCAAGTATTTCACCATTAATATGTAACGGATACCAATTACAAAGAAAATTTAAATAATAGTACATAAGAAGCAAAAAATTCAAATGTAATTAATAATTTATTAAAGTTAACGCAGTATATTTCAGAATGACTGTATATCTGAGTACCTGAAAATATTTTGTTAAGGTGAAAAACTCATCAAAATATGTTAAATAAACACTTTTTGATTACTTTTCAAAGCATTTGATTTTCAGTCATTCGGAATGGTAAACACATTAGAGGTATATATTTATTCTTTTTCTGTTTACTTATCAACATTTTTAATTCCAAGAAAGGCAGAAGAGCGAAGAAAAATGTAGTAACAAGAATCAATATACTCACTCTTTTTTTTTAAACATTTAGGAGCGACTGAGATCTCATTCAAACACTTTGGATGGGTTGTTATCGCTAATACCAGCTAAATACTATTATGATGATGAATCCTCCGAACAATGGAGTAAGAAAAAAAATTCAAAGGAGCAAAAACGGCAAGCAAAGAAGATAAAATTTAATCCAAACTCAAAAGTTGATGCCTTGAGTGCTCAAAATAAAATGGCTGCTGTTGCCAAACCTGTTAAATTGCCAGGACCTGATGGAGAAGATACTCCGGATAATGATGAAAACAGTGAAGAAGAATCTGAAGATGATTTCATTATGCCAGGGGATGACGAAATATCAGAAGGAAGTGACAATGAAACATCTGAAGCTGATAATACAGATGTAGATTTAAAGAAACAAAATAAACCCATCGAGGAAAGTTTAAATCAGAAAGATATAGAAGTAGACCATGGGGATGACGATGAAGATGAATCTCTTACAGTTGTATTTGATGATGAAGGAAATGAAATATCTGCAGGTAATCCGAATTTAACGGAACAACCAACACAAAATAAAAAGAGCCACAAAAATATTGTTACGGAAGAAGAAAAAAAAGAAAAAAAGAAACAATTGGATGAACTTAAAAATAAATTGTCAGCTAAAATTAACTTACTGAGAGAAAAAAGAAAAGCACCTGGTACTAGTGTGAAAGGAGCTCCCATGAGTAGAGAAAAAATTTTAGAGCAAAGAAGACTGAAGAAAGAGGAAAACCTAAAGAAGAGAAAACGAGAGGAAGAAGTTACTGATGATGAGGAAGAAGATGATGACGAAGAAGAACAGGATGAGGAGGCTAATGGCATTGGGTCTACATCCAATTCTTTATTCAACAATGTAATTTTTAAAGATGGAGATTCTTCGAATAATAAACGAAAGTCAAAGGATTTAGCTTCCAAACTCAGAGAAGTTGAAGCTAGGAATGCCAAACTGGCGCAATTAGATAAAGATACACAAGATAAAATACAAAAGAAGGATAGCTGGACGAGAGCAATTAAACAATCAGCGGGAGAAAAAGTGTATGATGATGAAAAGTTGCTGCGCAAATCTTTAAAGAGGCAACAAAAAAAGAAAAATAAATCTGAAAGAGAATGGAATGAACGGGAGGAAAATGTCAAGAAATCCATTGCTACTCGCCAGAAAAAACGAGAAGCAAATATTCAATTAAAGAAAGACATGAAGCAAATTAAAGGGAAAAAGGCTCGAAAGCGCGCTGGTTTTGAAGGAAAGCTCAAATCTGGTAGAAAAGGCAAAAAGTAAATTAGAGTATTATTGTATTGCTCTTTACAATTGTGGTCTAGAATTATCTAACCCTATGATCACTCTCCTTGATTAGTCTTAAAATATTCTCACATTCGTCTCTTAGATAGTTTTTTCATATTTTACTTAAAACTTTAGCGATAGCACCAGCTCAAATAGTATAATATTCTCTATCACAAATATCTTTAATTTTGGGATTTGCATTAGCCTATACAAGACTATTAAACTCTTTATAATTAATAATGATTTATATTAATGATTTATGTTAAGTAGCAAATGCTTACGTTTAAATAGTAAATTCATAACTAAACATTAATAGTAAGATATCTAAAAATGGATATAACAAAGGTAATTAAAGTTTTTCCACTCAGAATTTCATATTGTAGAGGGGCTTTCGTTATATCTGAGTCTGTGTTCGGCACTTTGAAAATCAATAATGAGTCGTTCAGGTAACGCATTATTCCGCAATATATTTTGTCATTTGTAAGATATATATTTCGCCTCATATTCATATTTATGAATTTGTGAGTTGGGATACATTCAGCAGAAGTACACTATCAATAAAAATGAAAAAAATTAAGTAAGAAGAAAATTCTCAAAATATAAACCTGAGTTGGAAAGTCCATATAAGAATTGTTCATACTTTTTTTTTGTGTAGGGCAAATGCGATAACCGAACATACCATGATCATGATAATTACAGAAACGAAAACATTTTTTAAACATATTAAGAGATACTATCCGTATTCTTGGTAGCAAGTAATTTATTAATCTTATTCAGAATTTAACACACCACGTTCGGCCAGAATGACCACTTAATCTATGCTTTGTAAATTTTCCATTTTTCCAGTTAGATTCTAAAAGATAATGTTCTTTGGATAATTCATACCACGAATCTGTTTCTGAATCATCATTGTGGTATTTCCAAGATTTTTGAACTTGAAACTTTGATTTCCATATATCATCGTTTTCAGCTACATGATTTAGAGACTCTTCTACAATTAAGTAAAGAAGTTGTTGACAAATTTGAGAAGATTATTTGAAATAATTCAAAAGAGAGATCAGAAACAGAATCTAATGTCATCTTAAGATTTTTGTGTAAGGACATATTGAAATAGTTTGAATGGTCGTTGTTTACTTAATTGTGGTTACCAATAATACTAGTATTATGGGTTTTTTGCAATAAGAAATGGGATGAAACAGGGAGTGATGAATTTTAATGTGTAAAAATCTATGCTTTTGTAGGTAAAATCTATAGTTGATTCATATTCTGGGATCCCGGATTATATTCAATAATGGCTGTGATTAATATTTGTGATTTGTGCATCAAGCAAGGATTGAAATGCTGCAGATGAGAAAACTTCTACAAACTGTGCATATGTATAGTGCAAAAAACAGTTTGATAAATTCAGAACTAGAATATTTTCATTTTTATTGATGGTTTACTTATATTTGTTGAGCGTATCTCAACTTACAGCTCATATATATATTCTGGTTCTAAATTTATCGAACTGTTTTTTGCATATCTTTAGCTATTTATCATTATATTGATGTGTTCATCTGCTTGTTCAGTATATTATCTAAAACTTCTTAGTTAATCTTCTTACTGAATGGCCTTTTTTGTAACATATTTTTCATACCTTCTGGAGTACTGGATATATCATCATCTTCTTCCTTCTTTGCTACCTTTTTCTTTTTCTTTGGTGGTTTGTATGTTTCAGCTTTTTGCTGAGACTCAATAAGTAAAATTTTCCGTTCTTCTTCAAGTAGATATTCTTGATTATTATTATACCAATAAATTTTTTTATGTTCGACTTCATCTTCTAATAAAAATGAGTCAAGTTTTTTCATCCCCTATATCAGAGAAACTATCAGGATCATCTGCGACCTTACTTAATATTTCTTCAGTGCTTGGTAAAATTTTACCCTCTCTGGTCCACAAACACAATTGAATTTTATTTTTATAGGTGAAAGATCGATAAATCAAATTGTAACGGCACAAGATATATTATTTTGAATTGATAAATCAATTTAAACAAGAATGGAAGGGTTATCATACCATATATCTGATCTACAGAAGAGGCTTTACCAGATATTTCAATGGAGATCGAAGATTAAAACTTTGAGTATATAGTGTTGCATTTTCATGAAATATTATCAAGATGATTGTCTTAATTTTTACTGTGTAACTATACTATAGCTTTCACACAGTGAATCATATAGTTTAATAAACACGACTCACTTTCTCATCCCATCTTATTAGTGAGTTATTAACTTGCTTCATTTTATTCCCTTAACAAGTTATTCACTCGTTTCATCTTACGTGCCTATGAGCGCTTAGTTCATATTCCTTTGAACTAGTTCCTTTTTTACTATGCTAACTAGATTAAATAGCAACTATTGTTCAGAATGTGAAATTGAAATCTGTAAATGTCTATTTTACTACCTTTTATAGGTAGTTAATATAATCGGTTTTTCAACTTCTAAAATATTCAAATGCCAAACCAATATTACTATAAGCATAAGTAAAGAGAAGGAATTAAAAACGGTGATTTAGATACATAATGGGAAACCTTCAACAAAATAATGCTTTGTGAAGAAGCAGAAACCTTTGAAAAGTGATATTTTGATAGATTTATGATTATCAACTGAAATCTTGAAAGCCCATATCGTCCAATCATTATTTTTGTGTGAGTACGATAACAACCGCCCGCAAATCCCATAATAAACACAGAAACTAAAACATTTTTTTCAAATTTAGCAAAATTATTTAGAACCTGTAAGTTATATAAAAGGTTCTCATCTAAGGTGAGATACAAGATAATCTTCCAAGAAGTAAGACTCGGAAAATTTACTTCCCCTTAGCTAGAAATTCTGTGTTCAAAAAGCTGGCTTATTGAAACTATATGATAAGTGTCAAAATCACTTCCAAAAACATACTCTCTAAAAAGACAGGTTTATATCAGAATTCAATTCAGAAGGAATCTTGAAATAAGGTGTTAGAAAAAACACGATTGAAAATACATATACTGAATGTAGAGGACTCCGAAGACGTTGTCAAAATTTTCAATAGATTATAAATGCTTTAAATATTTTTTCCTTAAATTATCAGTAAAATCAAAAATAAGAACATCACCATGTGTAGATAAAACAGCTACCTTTTTCGAATCAGCATCAATTGGTAAAACACAAAAATCTAGATCTGGAATTGAGATATCTTTATCTTTAAATTCTTTAAATAAATTTAGATCATTTGAATTCCAAATATTAATATTCTGATCATCAACCGTAAAGAGTTTATTATTAATTATAGATAAATTGAATGCTCGTTGATATGATAAAATACTTATAGAATATTTTTGTAAATTCATAGCCTTTAGTGTGTAGTATTCGTCACTAAAAAATAAGTATTGATCATTTACTGCAAAGGAATTCACATCATACAATGTTAATGTTTCGATTAATTCACCAGTTTCAATATTCCAGGATCTAATGCCTGCATATACTTTACCATAAATAATACCATCATGAATGCAAATATGATCGATCCTGTAATCTCTTTTACGGTGCTGTAAATTAAATTTTAGTTGTTGTTCTGAATTATCAAGACTTGATTTCCAAACCCCAATATATTTATCATTACAACATACAATATAATCATTGTATAATGCGATGTTTTTAATACCGTATACATCGGATTGTGGTAATGTCAGACGTTCAATTGGTTTAAAATCTTGTAACTCCCAAATTATACAAGAACGATCCAATGAAGAAGAAACCAAATATTTATCATTAATAGCAATATTCAGAACACTGCTGAAATGAAATATTTCATCATTCTTTTCCATTAACTCCAATAATTCAGTTTCTGACATCGCTAAAGTCTTACTTGAAAGTTTAACGTTTGGTTTTCCTAATACTTTTAAACATTGATAAGTTTCAGCATCCCAAATTTTTATTGTACAATCACCTGAACCAGTAAAAATCAAGTTATCATAAAATTTAACACAAAATGTTTGGACATCATGACCATTTAATTTATGCTTTGTAAATTTATCATTTTCCCAATTTTGTTCTAAAAGACGACGTTCTTTGCCTATTTTAAGCCGTATTCTATCAACTATTTGTTTCCAAGATTTAGATACCCTTCCACACGTAAGTAAAGGTTTTGGTGGCAAATTCGAAAAGATTATTTCTAATATTTCAACAGGGAGAACGGAAACAGAATCTTGTTGAACTGAATCCTCTGTTGTTGACTTGAGATTTGCTTGTTCTGTTTTCAATGTTAATTGAGACCTTAAGTTGGCGAACTGTTGTTCGGTATCCAATCTTAGTTCTTCCAATTTGTTGCTCACCTTACAGTCAATCAAGACATTCATCTTCTTCTCAAATCTCTCTTCGAACCTGAGTAACATAGTTTCGAATTCAGAGAGATTCATTGTATCTGATTCCTTCTTGCTATTGTAGGTTGATGGTTTATTGGTTAATATTTTGTGGGATGATGTGTTTTTGGATGATGCTTTTGATGGTTTGTAGGTTGGTATGATGAAGTTGTTGGTCGATCAAATCCATATATATAGGGGGTGTAAGGATATAGCGATAATTTAGCTGAAGTGAAAATAACTTATCTTATAAAAAGAGGAAACTACTTACTATTTATATAGGCTTTCATAGCCGGGTAGCTATACTTTAAGTTACAATTGATACCTGAGAACCTGACAGGGGGGTAGATGACTGGTAATTAAAATATTCTTAGCATAATCGCTTATGCGGCTTTGTGATTCTAAGAAATATCGAAGTTGACTTACGAACTATATATTATTTCTCTCATTTATACTTATTATACATATATTCAGCTATGCTATATTTAATACATCTAATTATATTTTAATAATATGTGAGGAAAAGTTCATGAAAACACTCTTTTCTTTTTTCTTTTTTCTTTTTTTCTTTTTTTCTTTTTTTACTGCTTCACAAAATTCATTACCAACCTTAATATAAAGTATAAATATAAGGAGAGATTCAGAATTCTCTCCTCATGTAGCTACAACACAAAGTATTTGATTTTACTATGGCTTTTAACAACTCAGCACAAGTCCTGGAGGATAGAAATGGTCTAGCTCCGGTTAATTATGATCGGGAGGTAGACGACTTTCTAAATCACTTGGTCCATCGGAACGACACTGGTGGGGATACTATGACTATAAGTGGTTCAGTTTCAGACTCTAACCAGATAAGAGCACAATTAACTTTAGGAAATCATTCTAACAACTCAGCACAAGTCCTGGAGGATAGAAATGGTCTAGCTCCGGTTAATTATGATCGGGAGGTAGACGACTTTCTAAATCACTTGGTCCATCGGAACGACACTGGTGGGGATACTATGACTATAAGTGGTTCAGTTTCAGACTCTAACCAGATAAGAGCACAATTAACTTTAGGAAATCATTCTAACAACTCAGCACAAGTCCTGGAGGATAGAAATGGTCTAGCTCCGGTTAATTATGATCGGGAGGTAGACGACTTTCTAAATCACTTGGTCCATCGGAACGACACTGGTGGGGATACTATGACTATAAGTGGTTCAGTTTCAGACTCTAACCAGATAAGAGCACAATTAACTTTAGGAAATCATTCTAACAACTCAGCACAAGTCCTGGGGGGTAGAGATAGTCCAGCTCCGGTTAATTATGATCGGGAGGTAGAGTAGTTCTCATTTAATCGCGCGTGTATATATAAAGGATATAAGTCTTAAATCTTAACTCTGTAAGCGTAATCAATTACAACATCAAAAAGCAGCCAGTTGATCTAAACTCATGGGTCGGGTGTTATTGCATCTCAGATATTAATTATCTTTGATATGCTGCTGCCACCATTTTAATTACTTGAGTCGTAATGTGAGATATAATAAGAATTAAAGTATTAAGTAATTAGTTGGTGGGAATTAAGCCGCGTAGAGCTGTCGTATAAGTGTTTTAGGTTTTCAACCTTCAAAGTAATAATATGTTAAGGAGATACTTAGGTCTTGCAGGGAGAAAAAGTAGATATTGGTGATAACAAAAATCTACGTGTCTGTGAGTGATCTCTACTTGTTTATTTTTCCTTTCACTCCGTTAATTTATATCTACATTAAAAGAATCTATGTATTTATATTTTATAGATTTAGTTTAGTATATAAAAATTGGTTTCTCTCCGTTTTGAGACAACCAATCTCTTACTGTTGTTTAATACAGAACTATATTGTTGCTTTCATTACTCTATTTATTTAACATTGAGAATGACAGATATCGAAATTGCTAAAGTAGTTTCACATCAATAATCATGAAGATAAACTGTAGGCCTGTATAATAATAATGAGATTAGATGATTCTCAAAATGAAGCTCGAACTTCGTAAGATCTTATAAGTATGTTTCATACCACATTTTTTTGTGTGGGATGAATTTGATAACAACCGCCCATGATAAACACAACAACTTCAACATTTTTTAAAATTAAACAAATTAATTGATAAATGCTCATTGTTAGGTTATACAGGAAATTTTCTCTTCAAGTTACACAAGAAGGACTATTCCAATAATTTACTTTGCCATGGCTAAAAATTCCGTGGTTCGAATAGCTGACTTATTGGAACTACAAGTATATGATAAGTGTGGAAACCTGCTCCAAAAACATACCTACTTGCTGGTTTTAAAAATTCAGGTTTATATCACTACTCAATTCAGAAGAACTCTTGAAATGAAGTGTTAGAAAAAGCACAACTGAATCGATTGAAAATACATATCCTGAATACGGAGGACCCTCTGAAGAGGTTGTTAAAAATTATCATATATAAATTTTTGGTAGATTATAAATATTTTAAATATTTTTTTTTTAAATTATCAGTAAATTCATAAATCAAAACACCATGAGTACTTAAAACAGCTAGCCTTTTTGAATCAGCATCAATTGGTAAAGAATAAAAATATAAATCTGCAGTTAAAATTTCTCTATCTTGATATTCTGTAATTAATTTTATATCATTTAAATTCCAAATCCTAACAATATAAGAATAATCAACCGAAATGAGTTTATTCCTATTTATACTTAAACTCTCTACTCCTTGATCTAATAAAATATTTGTTTTATTTGTTTTTAAATTCAAAACCCTTAATTCGTAATATTTGCTAAAAAATAAGTATTGATCATCCACTGCAAAGAAATTCACATCATCAAATCGAAATTCTTGTATTATTTGACCAGTATCAATATTCCAGGATTTTATATAGCCAAATTCTGTACCATATATAATACCATTATGAATGCAAATTCGATCAATTCGTTTTTCATCTATACATAGTTGTAACTTAAACTTTGTTTGATGTTCCAAATTATCAAGACTTGATTTCCAAACCCCAATATGTTCACCATTACAATATACAATATAATCATTGTATAAATCGACGCCTATTAAAAAATTTGAATGTGGTAATATCAGACGATCTATTGGTTTAAAATGTGGTAATTCCCATATTATACAAGAACCATCCAATGAACCAGAAACCAAATATTTATCATTAATATCCACATGTTTAACAGCATCGAAATGAAATATTTCACCATTCTTTTCTATCAACTTTAAAGATTCAGTTTCTGATAACCTTATTCCCGAAAGATGGTTTAGCTTTCCTAATACTCTTAAACATTGAAAAGTTTCATTATCCCATATTCTTATTGTCCAATCATCCGAACCAGTTATAATCCAGTTTTTAAAAAATTTAACACACCACGTTTGGCCAGAATGACCACTTAATCGATGCTTTGTAAATTTACCATTTTTCCAATTTAATTCCAATAGATAACGTACTTTGTATAATTCTAACCAAGAATCAGTTTCTGAATCATCATTATAGTATTCCCATGATTTTTCATCTTTAAACTTTGACCTCCATATATTATCATTATCCGATATGTGTTTCCATGATTTAGAAACTCTTCTACAATCAAGTAAAGTTGTTGGTGGCAAATCTAAGAAAACCATTTGAGATATTTCATAAGGGAGATCAGAAACAGAATCGATTGTCGTCTCAAGATTTTTATGTAAGGACATATTATGATTAATGTTGTACCATGGTTGTCAATAATATTATAACAAGGGGAGGAAAAGAGAATTAAAGAGTTATGAACTTCACTATAAATGCCCATTTCTGTGTGGTGGGGCATCTTCGGGAGTCTGAGTTACTTCGCAAACCGAAAATGACATTTTTCTAAATTTTCTAAATATTTAAAAATAAATCAACAAAAAAATATAAAACTAAGACTTTTTAAGCCCATCAGGTAGATAATTAGGCATTACTTTCTTCAGGTAATCTACTATAGTAGTTCTTCTCGTAGTCGTACTAATGTGCTTTTTTCTCCATGAAATTGATTTTAATCCTTCGATCACCTGGTCCTTCCGTAATACACGGAGCATTTGAAGCAAGTGGCTAAGGCTTTATGACGTTTTCAGGTAAATCACCAATCAAATTGTAATCTGGTAAGTAAATAAACTTCCTGTTAAGTATAATCTCTGAGAAAAATGACAATATGGTCTCATATGGTTTGATTCCAAAGCATACAGAAGGTGGCTACGGTGTTGGCCATAATTTGGTATTGGACATGAAGGTGACTGAATATTTAATGAAGAGTGGCGAAAGTAAATGAGATTGTTGGTGAAATATCATTACATCATGTAGTGGAATTATTAATTTAAAGTATCGGCGAATGGTGTCTAAATAATGTGCTAATATAGGTCAACAAGTGGTCGAAATTAACAAAACACTGTACATCCATACCTCTACCTAGATCCAGCGCATTTACCGTAATAAAAAAAGAGGGGAGTAAAATCCGTAACCCTTTCATTTCTTCACAGCTGTTATTACGAAATTTATGATTGATAGTGTATTAAGCCGGATAAGGGGTTGTCTTGTGGAAATCTTTAGAAGAGCTATCTCCAAGGGAGGTTAGACTATGAACACACGATCGCGAGAGTACAATAAGAATTTGGGATAATGAAAATCTTCTATGTTTAAGAATATTAGGAAAAGTAAGTCATAATCTTTCAAGAAGGATCATACCAGAAACAAAAATATTGGTACTAACAGAAAAGAATGAGAAAATATTTCATTTCAGTAGTGTGTCACTTGGATATTAATGATAAATATTTAATTTATGGTTCACTGGATGGTTCTTGTATAATATGGGAATTACCACATTTTAAACCAATAGATCGTCTGATATTACCACATTCAAATTTTTTAATAGGCGTCAATTTATACAATGATCAATATTTATTTGTTAGTGACGATCACAAGGTAACGGTTTTGGATTTACAAACAAACGAAATAAATTTTTTATCAACTGAAGCAGAAGATAAAGGACCAGTTCCAGGATTTAAAGTTAATAATAAAATCATTACTGTTAATCCTGATTCTACCGTGTGGATGATTTAAAAAGTAATTAAAGAATTTAAGAATTTGAAACGTAGGCAATCGAAATTATATCCTATTTCAGTTGATGTTGATTCAAAGAAGCTAATTGCTTTTACTATGAATGGTGATGTTATTTATGATTTTACTAAAAAATTAGGAAAAAAATATTTTTATAATTTATTTAAAATTGAAAATAGATATTGTTGCTTAAAGAAATTTCAATTGAAATATATATAATAATATTAATAATAGGTACACAGCTAGTACTATAGTCATCATTTTAACTGCGCTTAATGTATCAGACGTTTCCAACTTTGATTCACCAAAGAAGAGTTGAAAAATATCTATGACCAGAAGCTTGTAATAAATCTCATCAAATACCGCCTCCAAAGAAATGAAAGGAAAAAAAATAAAGAAAAACAAAAAATTGTTTGATATGGAGAATCCACCGGAGAATTGAAATCTCCATAGATTGTAAAAGAAATTTTTTAAGTACGGTCAAAGAAGCTAAAAATTCATGGAAATAATGATGGTATATCTGATGATATTATTACACGTCTGGATAAATCAGATCAAGGGTACATATAGTGCTCTAATATCCCTTAAAAACTATTCGAAGTGGAATTCAAACATCTAAAGGACTTTCCAAAGCCTTGATTACTCACAATTCTCTAAAGATAACAGAAAAATGTGAGATTGGAATTAATGATGCTTAATACGTTAGTTAATAGAAAATCTTAAACATCACAACAAAAATACAAAAGAGAATATTAAATATGTAGGAACATGTTATTTGGAACCGAACCATAGTAGATACGTGCAACGCGCGAAAATAATTATGGGATAATATACAGATTTTTCACTTAATTTTGACCACTTGGAAGACTAAGTATTCGGCGAACTATGCTTCGTTGTTGGTATCACTTCTGAGCAGCGGTAACTATCAACTAGATGCTTATATTATAAAATTAAGTAATATAATTCAAATTTATAAAGCTTTTATCCTATATTATCCATCTCATGTCTTACCTATAAGTTTAAAGTGACCATAGCCAAATCCTTCATAATCAATAATTGATCAATATGCTGTTTCTCTAGTACATCTGTGTATAAACAACTTTTCCGAAATCTGGATCTTAAATTTTATAATTAATTTTCATTCTAACATCAAAATAATGTTGGATATCATATGGCACACTTGTAGAGTTCACAATCAGTTAATTAGCTTTTTGATGTAACAACGGGATAAATAACAATAGATTCTTTCAAGATGGCAAATATGACTTGACCCAACCGAATTGATTTATAATCAACCAAAAATTCCCCACTGGCTCATTTATTGATAACTTTCGCAACTTCTGAAATACACTTTTTGGACTTTTAACCTCATTGCCATGTTTTAAATCGGCTAAAACGCATAGGCATCAAAGATTAAGACATTCGGTCATATAATTCTAAACATAAATTTACTACTCAAAAAATGGCATCTTCCAATATTAGATTAATCCCCAAGGGGTTTACCTCCTTCATCATAAAAATCACATTTACTTCTTAAATTTTGAATTTAACTTAATTTCCTTCGGTTCTAAACCAAATTCTTCTGCAGTCGTAAATTTAAGGTTTAAAAGGGCTACCAATGTATCACCTTCATAGGGATCAGTTCTGATCTGGAATAAATTTTCTCTTATTTTCAATTCGTGATCAGACATTGGTGTTGATTATTACTTAAACTCTTATGGTGCTTGAAGTTTTGCTTTTGTGATCGAATATGTAAGAAGATGAGTAGAAATCTATAGCTGATTAATATTCATACTTACGACAAGATAGCAATTAATTGTAAAATTCACATTAATACAATTACAGGTTTTATCTACGTACTGCAATAATATTACAGCATATTAATAAATGATAGGTTTTCTTTCCCTTGAAATTAGCTTGAAGTTTACTTCATCTGCATCAGCTATTATGCATGTATCTTGTGCGCTAACTCTATTATATTATACTGTAGTAATAATAATAAATAAATAACATCGATAACCTCATAGATCTAAATAAGAAGACATAGCAAACTTAGAATATTTAAGTGATCAAACAACCTAAAAATAGTAATAGCATTTCAATCCAGGCTGAATTGTACATATCCAATTGAGAAAGCAAACATACAACCTGCGTTCGTGGATTGACAACAACATCATGAATGCTATAATTAGCGCAGTGCGTAAATGTTATACTTACACAAAAGAATCTAAAACTTGGAGTACTTGATTGATGAGACAACCTCAAAATGGTATTAGCATTTTAATCGAGCTGAATTATACATATTCTATTAATAAATCAAACATCCAAGCTGGGTTGGTGGATTAACTACAATATAAATAGTATAATCCGTACCGCGCGTAAATGTTATACTTAAATCATATACAAAAGTATGGTAAACTCGACCATAAACACTCATTCGGCGTTAAGGGAGATATCTCACTGAAAAGGCATTAAAGTTTTATATAAAACCTTTAAAATTGAACAAATTTATTTATTACCCATATATATTTGCATATACATCTTTAATTATAATCAGAAGTGTATAATTATTGTTTTATATTTAAACCTATAATTGTAGACTGTTTATTTTCTAAGAGAATTTGAAACATAATCAGCGGCATCAGCAACTTTTTCTTTAGCTACTTCTAAGTATGAATTGGCTTGGTCACCATAGGATGGTTGTTCTGAATATGTAGATACCTTATCCGCACCTTTTTGAAGTGTACCCTTGTCACTTTCTGGTTGGATTTGTTTAGCAAATTTGTCAAGATTGTTTGTTCTCTTTTCTTGTATCTTTTCTAATGTATTTTTTTCGGATTCTGGTTTTATAGCTTCGCTAGCTTTAGTTCTGAAACTTTTTCTTCCGACTATATCCATAATAAGTTGTTAGAAACTGATACATAGAAACAATTGAATAAATATATCAACTTACCGTCTGACATTGTTGATTTGAAGTAGAGTTAATAGTAATAAAGAGGTGTAATAACTTGTTGGCAAATTAATACTGGTACAGAAAAGAATACAAAGAAGGGGGGAAATGATAGCTTTATATAGATCACAATCGTAAGTTGATCATTGGAAATGGTGATGTAACAAATGTCACGAATATCAAAGTCAACTGCAAATATGACTTCCGTAGCTTTGGTTAATCATAATTATTGGCCTTAAACTCAATTTATTTACATGCTCCTATATAAAATAATGATCATGATCATATATGATGGGTTTTCGTGTTAGTGTATAATGTTATCATTGTCACACAAAAACTTACTGCATGACGTATCACCGTTAAAAATTTAGAGGCTCAGACGCATCTTCCGTGCATTTTACTATTATTTTATTTTACTGATTCTGAATAAGAGTGAAGTTCTGAATAACACAAAAATTACATAGGCCCTATATAATTAATCCGAAATTAACAATATAACAAAATAGCGATCTTAAACCTTAACACCATGAGTAAACTGTGAGTTCATAGAGCTCGAGCATGTAGTACTTTTTTTGGTTAAAGTCACTACAAGAATTCTAAGAAAAATAATAATACTAACTAAATTTATAGAATGATTATTTATAACAAAAATTGATAAAATTGATAATAACGATATGCATATATAAGGTAATAATAAGAATAATAAGAATAATATAATAATATATTGATCAATAGATCTAGAACAATAAGCATCGAAAGAATGAAAGAACAATCATCAAAATCAATAGAACAATCAAAATCAACATATGCACACATACGTAGTAGAAGCGTTTGTCATCTTTCACGTACTATTTCTATGGTTTGATCACCAATGATAAAAATAGGCATAATTTGGGAAATCCCCCTCACACTTAAATTAACTCTAGAAGATGGTCCCATCAAGTGTTTCAGTGGATTGAGTGCTTTGTGTGGAATCGAACATGACTCTTAAATTTCACTATATATTCGCCCACATGTTATATTATTAATTCGTACAAATGATGAGATATACATGAGGTGAAAGTCTATATAAAAGATAAAAGGGAACAACAACTATCAAAAGAAGACACAGACTCTCACAATTATGTCTCGGTAGTCGAAAACTCAATAATCAATAACTCAACCAAAAATGATGAACTGCCACACTTGTATATTAAATCTTTTATTTTTACTACCTTTGAGATACGACAATCCCTGGATAGGGTAAAATCAACTACCACCTTAACTAAAAGTCACAAAAGCAAGGAGTAAAGTTCTCTTCTTTTCCCAATTTTTATTAAAAAGAAGCCATATTTATAACCACATTTAAGTAAATAACAACTATTTAAACAATTGCAAAATGTCCTTCCACAAAATTCTTGAGACTACAATCGATTTTATTCCCGATCTCCTGAAGAATTATCTGAAATCATCTTCTTAGATTTGCCACCAACAACTTTACCTGATTGTAGAAGAGTGTCTAAATCATGGAAACGAATTGCTGATAATGATGATATATGGAAATCAAAGTTTCAGGATCAAAAATTCTTGGGGGAACTACAATGATGATTCAGAAACCGATTCATGGTATGAATTATACAAAGAACATTATCTTTTAGAATCTAACTGGTAAATTTACAAAGTATAAATTTAGTGGTCATTTTGGCCGAACATGGTGTGTTAAAGTTTTAAAAACTGGATTATAACTGGTTCAGAAGATTGTACAATAAGAATTTGGGATAACGAAACTTTTCAAACCAAACCTTAATCTTTCAGGATAAATACTTGGTTTCCGGTTCATTGGATTGTTCTTGTATAATTTGGGAATTACTAAATTTTAAACCAATTGAACGTCTGATATTCCTACAATCAGTTTATTCATTAGGCGTCAATCTATACAGTGATTATATTGTATTTTGCAATGGTGAATATATTTGGGTTTGGATATTAAGTCTGGATAATTTGGAACATCAATTAAAATTTAATTTACAAGTCCGTATTTGGATTCATAATGGTATTATATATGATATATGTGGTGAAGTATAATCTTATGGAGGTGTTACATCCTGGAATATTGAAACTGGTCAAATAATCCAAGAATTTCGATTTGATGCTGTGAACTGCTTTGCTGCTTTGCAGTGGATGATCAATACTTATTTGTTACTCACAAATACAAAAAAATAAAACAAATACTTTATCAGATCGACCAGTATACAGTTTATGTATAAATAATAATAAATTTATTTCTGTTCCTGATATTTATACTATTAAGATTTGGGATGTAAATGGTTTTAAATTATTTCAAGAATCTGAAGATTTAAAAAATCTAAATGGAGATTTAAATATCTATATTTCACCAATTGATGCTGATTCGAAAAGGGTAACTGTTTTAGCTGCTAATGGTGATGTTTCAATCTATTATTTTACTGATAATTTAAGGAAATAATATTTATAATATTTATAATCTTTTGAAAATTTATATTTTTTGTAATAACCTTTTCGGCGAGCCCTCCGTATTCAATATGAACTATATATGTATTTTCAATCGGATCAGTTGTATTTTTCCTAGTTATAACACTTCTTTTCATGACTTCTTCTGGATTGAATACAGATATAAACCTGTCTTTTTTAACCAGTAGGAATGTTTTTGGAGGTCAAACCCCGGTTTTGACAATAATCATATTCATTATATATAAATCAGTGTTCATGATCGAGTAATAAAACCTAAAGTAGGGGAAATAAAGATACACAGAGTTAGATATACTAGTACTGGTTTCTACGCATGTTTACAGTTTATTTTCATTTCTATTAATGATTTACGTATTAAGAGTAAAATACTGGAAACAAACAATTTTTTACATCTCGTGCATCTATCAGTACAAAAAAAGGTTGAAATAGTTATGGAATTATTCAATCGTATTTCAGCATAGTATAAGCTTATACTATAGGCCTATTTCTCAGGTGAGATACAGGGGAACCGTACGGTGGTTTTAAAGATTTTGGCGTCATTTAGCAGAGATGATTTTCTGAGCTCATTACGGTTGTTATTCCTCTTACCTTATAAGTATAAGTTATAGCAATTAGTTGTACTGCAACTGTTGGGCTACCACACCAACTAAGGGGTAATTAACAGATGTGTAGCAGAATATGTGTAATTTAGAGAATCATTAAAAGAAATAACTCTGCTCCAAATATGAAAGATGGGCTAATTATAATGTGTGTTTGACAATAAACCAATGAAGAATTACATAATTTGGCGAACTGTCTCTTGTTTCAATAAACGAAAAACTTTTAGGTTTATGCATCAATTATGGAAGAAAAACCTTATAATTAATTTTGATATTCTTTAATTTACTCTAGGTGACCATTAATTCACCATCCTCATATTTAATTTAGGAAAATATTTACATGACTGAACTGCTATGGGTGGCTTCCGTAGGAATAGCCCTTATATATATTAATTTTTATATTATAACTGATGGCACGTAATTTAATTAGCCCACCATCTTCAAGTTTAATAAACCTTAATTGTAAAATATAAAATACAATTTAAATAAGATCAAGATCTTATATTCCTATTGTTGAACCGTTAATTATTATTATGTTTGTAAGTTACCCTGACTGTAGAATTATTAATGATCATAATGCGGATCCATGTTGCAACATTTTTGCATTTAATTCTCCTCGGGCTCCTTATTTCAATTCATGGAAAATCGATCAGAGATAATCCTTCTCAAATCTCCAGCTCACCTATATCGTACCTATATTGTTATTGGACAAGAAGAATCTGATTATATTACACAAAAGTGTAAAATATATCTTTATTTTCATTTGCCGGCGCCACCAAAAAGTTGGATTCAATATAGGCCCTATACATATGTATACCTGACTTCTCTGTTTTCAAACTTAGATATCAATGGGAGATATAAGCCCATTTCCTTGTATTGTTTGCAGGAAGAGGAGAGTCAAAGTATGTATGACCTAATTTTCAATTACAATACTATTTGATACTAACTTGATTTTTGGATTTAAAAAGTGCGATAGAACCAAGCCAGAATGCGTTAGATGTAAGAAACTCGGATACGAAAATATCTGTTGTTATAAACCACCTCAAAAAAGAAAATCGTTACACATAAAACTTCAAGAAGAGAATAAACTGAAAAATTTAAAGGTTGAGAATAATAATATTGAACAGAAGATCAAAGTTGTGGAAACTCAGTTGCAATTATCCCATAGTATGCAGATTCTGAATTCGGCATCTTTATCTGCTCCTGCACTCGAAAAGAGTTTTGATCCAGTTATAGAGTTAACACAAAAGTTTCAATGCCTTGATATGAAAAGCGACACTCCTAATCATTTTGGTCCTACAAGCATAGTATCGTTAGAAACAAATGATCCCATTTTATCTAAATTATTTGAGGCAGTCAACCAAGCTCATAAATCAATTGAAAAATCAATTGAAATTAAGGTAGACCTTCCAAATGAAAATTTAAATATGTACCCAGGGTCAGGGTCTAACTCTACCTTCCAGCAAAAAGATCAGATCACAAATGATAATGTAGACCCAATCACAAAACTAGAAAGAATCCTGCCATCCAAAGATTTCTGTGATTTAATTTACAACAACTTCAAAGATGGGATTGATTATATTTGGCCAGTTATTGATACTGAAGAAATCGAAAACATGTTAGAAGAATTTGCAATAGTAAATGAATTTGACTATTATCATTTCAAATGTACAAAACCTGAGCATTATACCGCTCTAGTGATATATATCCTTTGTCTAAGACTTGGGTATTTATCTTTACCCTATGTGGGTGAAGATATACCAGCAGAACTATTGTCTAGTGAAGGATATTCAAAATTTATTGTTCTTTATGATCTTAACATTACGATTGAAGACGAAGCGATTGATTTAGCTAATGAATTAGGACTTTTAATGTGTTCATATTCTGATTTCAAAAGTACTTATAATATGACTCTAAGACTAAAATACTTGATCCTTCTTCGAATGTATGAAATGATATCAACTGAAAAACGAGATGGTAATTCTGAAAATAGTACGATTGGTTTTTCAAGCACTATCGAGTTAGCTCACACTCTTGGGTATCACCGAGATCCAGATATTATTTATAGTGAATTGGACTCATACGAAAAGTTCAAGCGGAGGATTTTATGGGGGTTTATACTATTAATTGATGCTGTTCAATGTGGGGATGTTGGTAGGCCCCTTCAAGTAAATCGGAAATACTTTGATACTAAGGCCCCAACTTTAACAGAACTAGAATTATTCATGCTAGACCATAAGTGGAGTTCACGATTACAAACCGAACGATTACAGTCGGATTCCAGTTATTTCACAATGATCTATGAATCATCTAATCTAATGCGAGATTATGTGGAAGTTGGAATGCATCCATCTTTTGTCACTACAAGAAGTTTCTTGGAGAATTTCGGGAATGATATGTTATATTATATGTACGAAAATTTTCCAAGATTTTCGAAACTATTGTGTCAAATATCACCTAATGACAAAGTTCTTAAGGCATCAAGACTACGGTTTATGCATGCTAGGTTGACCATATTATCATCCATTTCCATCAACCTTTATATTTTATTTCTAAGCAGTGGACCTAATGAGGTGGAATTAAGCCATCGATATCTAAGATATGCATTATGTTGTAATTTGGTTATTCTTCACGTCTCCATAAACTTCACCAAGTATCATCATATTTATTTTGGATATGGATTGTTTCCCATGTTTGCCCCTCTCATAATAAGTTCAACACAAAGATCTCTCCAAATGATTGTTTCAATACTCGTTAGAAGTAGACTTAAGGCATATAAACATTCTGTTCCTCCTTTGAATTTCCTAAATATTTTGGTTTCACGGCTAATTAAAATAGGAATACCTAATTTTAGTGATACTGAACTTAACCAATTGCAAAAAAATCCTCTTATGTACTATGTTAAGGAATACTACAGTGTCTCGAAATTTATGAGTGGGAGATATGTTACTTGGAAGTCAACAAAAGTTTTATCAATTATAATAGAAAATCTAGAAAGAGTCAGATATACAGAAATTTCTCCGGGAACAGCTAGTGCAAATAATGAACCATTTCAATCAGATATCGATGAAGATATAAGGAACGATCTTGATACATTTATAGAGTATTTAGTTTCTGACACAGAAGGTAATAGAAGTACAATTGACTCTTCAAGTAATAAAGTATTTAATTCAAATACCTATAAAACTTCATCAAACAAATACAAAAGTCAAAATCAGTCAGGTGTTGTATCATCGAGTTCAAATATTAATTCTTATTTAGACTTTAATTATACTGATTCATCATTCTGGAAAGATATTCTTACAAATGATTCAACGGATCTCATGACAGATTTAATGCAAGATCCAGATTTGCTAAGAGATGTTTTTAATCAAGAACAAGACTTTGATATAAGTATGTCTGATCTGCTTGGATATAATATATAAAATTCATGATCAAAAAAAGTCTACGATATGCAGTAATATCGATATTACTTATGAATTGTTGAAACTTTAAAATAAATGTATACATGTACAGTAGCATTCTTGTTATTACATTTTTTATTAAAGATACAGGTTAAATATATATAGTAACTTGGGTAAAACCTAAAATGAAATTTTCTATTCATGGTAGTATAATAATGGCCGAATGTTTAACTCAAAGGATGGTTCCAATTTAATTTTAATGCGGTTGAAGACGTCGCCCAGTATTTATGGGTAACTTGTACTAAAGTTGGTCGAATAGCTTGTGCATCATGTGGAGGAATATCTATTGGATCAAGTGGTCGAGTATTATTACATCAGGTGTTTGAATTATTAATCCAACATATGGGAGAATAGGTTTTCAATTTTGGGCTACTATTTAGGTCAACGAGTGGTCGATATTTACGCAAAGTACCGTATTAGGAAATTGATACAATTTGATAGGGAAATTAATACGTGGAAGAATAATTCATGATTCAGCTACAATTAGTAGGGCCTGTAGATAAATTACAGAAGATGGTTATAAAAATTGTGATAGCTTTTCTAAATTTATTAGAATGCCTTCTTTTCAGTACACACTATATTTTAGAAGTTCTCTTATCATTTCACTGCTGGCTGACACACAAATCAGTGTCTTCTTAATTCGGTTTGATATTGACACTTTCGGGCAGTCCACCAGAAGTCGTTCTGATTTTGGCATAACTGGTTCCAACAGGCACTTCAATATAAATTCCTTCCATCTACTCATGGATATGCAGTTGACTATTATACTATTAAGATTTGGAATTAAAATGATCTAAAACCATTTAAAGTATTTGATTATCCAGATAATTTAAGGAAAAAATATTTAAAACATTTATAGTCGATTAAAAATTCGTATTTTATTTAACAACCTCTTTTATTTTCTTTAGTGAACACTCAACATATGCGATGTATAGGCCTTGAAAGGCGCCCTATTTTGCCAAATAGAATCGAGCTGGGTAGGTCCGGTGGGGGTAATACTCATAGGTATCCATATTATAATATCCCGTAAATTTACTATGTATTAGTAACCATTTTGAAGATTATACGGCTTGGGATTTATTCATATATATAGATTCTTATTTATTTTATTTCTGCTCTCTCTAAAATATCTACTTTCTTATCTAGATTAATTGAATAATATGTATAAGTACCTATTTGCAATAATATAGGCTACCATTATTTTTTACTATGAGTATGAGTGCTCCATACCCATACCAATGCCAAGAAACTCAAAACATTGCATGGAGATCCAAATATTTCGGATAAAAATATAAGAAGCAGTTACAATTTAGGAATTCAGTCATCCGGATATCATCAAATACGATCCTAATGGTCGGTGGCAGTGACTATGAAACACTGTTTTTCTTAGCATCAATATTGACTATGCTCATGTTTTGAAGCTATAAAACGGTTTCCCCTTCTTCAAGTATAATTCAATCTACTGATCGAAACCCAAAAAAGAAATGATTTTAGACCATATCGCACTAGTAATCTTGTCACTTGTAGTAGGTCATGCTTCCGGTCAGATAATCCTTATAGTTGCTGATCGAGTATCAAACAGTATCAAGGCTGCGAATCTATGGTTGGTACTAAATAATGCTAACTCTCTCTTATTACTTCAATCTATTAAGGAGATGTTTGGAGGGGCTCGAGGAGATGGGAAATTTAAAGAAACTGAATCTGGGTTGCTTAACGATGAAAATTCTATAGCTAATAGTGGCGATCAAAAATTGGATGAACTAAGAATTGAACCAATGTCTTTGAATATTACTAGTACTAGCAGTGGCCATGTAACAGAACTTGGCAATCTGGATTTAGAGCAAGGTGAAAATCATAAGACTTCAATAAATTCTACTACTTCAGTTCAGGATAAATGGAAATCATATCCAATAGCTTTAGGAACATTTCAAAGTATATTTACAATYATTTTATACATATTAGGTTTGGGTGCTTCTAGGATTCTTAGTGTTCCAATTCTCTATGGAACTGAACCTGTGTTCATATTGCCAAATCCAGAATCAGAAGAGTATGGTTCAAAGATTTATGTAAATGAAACCGGTTATTCGTTTATCAATGCCCAATTCACAAATCAGATGTATGCATGGTCACATTTCTATGATGAACATCCCTTGCATACTAATGGACGACCAAGTAGAATAAATGGGTTTCTTGCTAGTGAGGACATTATGATGGGTTTATATGCTACTGAAATGGCGAAACATCTTGAAATAGAAGAAACATTCAACAATCAAAGCATATCTCTTTATAATATTTCATTTGGTTCCATCCAACAGTTGAAGGAAACAGCGTATTACTTTAAAAATCATTCATTAATTAACGCAGGTGGATTTTCAACTATATTTACAGCTAATGACAATTCAATTGATTTTGTTCCTATACCGCTCATATCAATCCCCAATGGTTCATACACTTCAAGATTGTCAAACGTATTCAAGCCTGGAGTGGAAAAGAGTGGTATCGTACATCTCACTTCTGAACACAGTATACTACGACAGTTATTAATAGATAAGGAATATTTTCAGTTAGATACTTATGATCCATCAAAAGAAAATTATTATAAAATGTCAATTTATTATATGTATTACGGGACATCATTTAATGTTGGTGAACAAGGAAATGACTGGGGAAGAACTGCCTATGTTGGATTAATAAATGGTTCCATAGAAGATGGAATAATGACAACAGAAATGCTTCATTATCTTGAAGTTAACGTCGAAAATACAACTACTATAATAGATTTTGAAGACAGTATGGTTAATGGCGTTCCATGGTTAGATTTACTCTCAGATCCAAGATTATACAGCGCTGTTGATCATACTTCATATACTCACACGAATAGCGAAATGGACGAGACACAATTTTACCTTTTCAGTTGCGGCATCAATGATACGCGTATACTTTTTTTAAACGTTAGTGTATTGGATATACGTGGCCTAACTGTTGATAATTTATTGAATTGCACAGCCAAATACGGTGAAAGTACATTTTGGGGTATACCAGTTCATAATCCACTCTTCATCAGATATAAATGGTTACATCAACATAAAAATATAACTGTAGAAAAAGAAATTAGTACTGAGGATTATGGATTTGCAACCAGGCCATTATATTTTAAAGATATTGATTTAAATGGTACACAAAAGTATTATCTTCCTAAAAATAGTACTTACAAAAATATTGAGACAAAATACATCGTAAGTAATGCATGGATTGGTATTATGTGCTCTGTTGTTATGATATGGCTTATAATGTTATTTATTCCTTCTTTGAAAAAATCTTCAACGATTGTTTTTATTGAGGAACAAGCAAAAGCCATTGCAAAATCATTTTTGGATACTGTATTTTCGAAGTCTCAATTTAAGTAACAATGCAAATTTGTCAAACTTGTGATATATAATGAATGGCGAATAAACTGTCACACACCATTATACTAACTATTCCCCTTCTTTATTTACGTGCGCATATTAAATGCAATTAATGTTATGCTCTTACTTTTTTATATGGATTTCTAAATATTATAAAAAGATATATAATAACTAACAATCAATTGCGAATATATAATACCTTATATAATATAAGATTATATAATCACTGATATTATAATACTCTACTTATTTCCATTGTAGTTATCCTTGTTATTTAAAAGTGTTGATAGCTGAATTCGAGAAAAATACAATCAAAAACAGGATAAAAAAGAAACCCTTCAACCTTGAATTAGAAACAAAGCAACGAATAGAAAATTGTGAGGAGAATCTATAGCTATTTGGATAAGTAGTTTATTTATAGAAAAAATTTAGGTAATCCATATTTTTTGGTGAATGATATAGGTTCTCAAAGTCAAGTGACGATTACCCACAAACACGCATATTCGTACACCTCTTACCTATCAATTCTGTCACAGATTAACCATCACGTCACTAGATAATATTGAACATAATCCCTCTCATTCTCTTTTCCTCCCACTATTATTGCAAACACCCTTAACATTATTGATAACCACGAATAGACGACATTAATTGCAATATGTCGTTACATAAAAAACTTAGGATGACATTAGATTCTGTTTCCGATCTCCCTCATGAATTTAATCTTCTTAGATTTTCCACTAACAACTTTACTTAATTGTAGAAGAGTTTTTAAATCATGGAAACGAATATATAGTTGATAATGATGATATATGGAAAAATGGTAAATTTACAAAGCGTGAATTAAGTGGTGTTTCTGCCCGCACATATTGATTGTGTTAAATGTTTTAAAAACTGGATTATAACTGGTTCACAAGATTGCATAATAAGAATTTGGGATAATGAAACCTTTCAATGTTTAAGAATATTAGGAAAACTAAACTACAATTCTTCAAAAATGGGTATATCAATATCAGAAACTGAATTTTTGGAGTTAATAGAAAAGAATGATGAAATATTCCATTTCGATGGTGTTATAAATATGGATATTAATGATGAATATTTGGTTTCTGGTTTAATGGATGGTTCTTGTATAATTTGGAATTTACCAGATTCTAAACCAATAGATCGTCTTACATCATCACTAGGAAACTATTTAGTTTCAAATGGTGCTTCATACGATGATTATATTGTATGTTGTGGTTTTGGATCTATCGGGGTTTGGACATTAAGTTTTGATGATTTGAAACATCAACTACAGTTTAAATTTCAATACTGTATAGAAGAATGAATTGGTCGTACTTGCATTCATAATAATATTATATACTGTATGGTATCTGAAGCTCGGGGTGTAAGATCCCTGAACATTGAAACTGGTCAAATAATCCAAGAATTTCCGTTCGATACTATAAATTGCTTTGGGTAAACGATCAATATTTATTTGTTAGTGCCTACTACAACTTAGAGGTTGTGGATTTACAAACAAATAAAATTAATATTTTATCAGAACAAAGAGTACACAGTTTATCAATAATTAATAGTAAAGTCATTTCGGTTGATGATGATTGTACTATTAAGATTTGGAAATTAAATGATTTAAAATTATTTAAAAAATTTAAAAATAAAAAATTAAATCCAATTCCTTTTTTTTCAATTTGTGCTGATTCGAAAAGACTAGCTGCTTCTAATATGAATGATGATCTTATTATTTATGATTTTACCAACAATTTAAGGAAAAAATATTTAAAACATTTATAGTCTATTGGAAACTCATATTTTGTTTAGTAATTTCTTTAGTTGATAGCTTTATATGCAAAATACATATTTTTAATCAGTTTAGTTTAGTTGTGTTTCTTTTACTAATGCACTTTTTAACAGAATTTCTTGCCATATGGAATAGTAAATTATCGGAGTAGATTAAAGAAAGATTCTCTTGTGACTAATTACCTATACATAGCTATAGCTATAAACCTTCCTACAATGAAAAGAATAAAGACTCCGGCTTTCGTTTTGCAGACTGAATTTCCTGTTAAACCATGTTTCATAGGTATCACTGGCATCGATGGTACTTTTCTTGTTTTGCTCAACTACATATAAATTTAAACTTTATAATTTCCAACTGAAACTTCTTACTAGAAACTATTGGAGTTAGGAAATCACAGATCGAAAAACCTCTACATCTTATATATTTTCTCAAGGATTTGGATACAGTACTTTGCATACCTATATCGTGTCTTTTATTATCGACCACTCGTAGGTTTAAGTATTCGTCCATCTATGCGTAAATATTCGCCCATATGTTAAATTAAACATTCGATCACCTGATGTGTGTGTAGACCAGTTTCTCACTAAAGTTCGGCCACCTCGTACTAAATATTCGGCAGCAAAACCGATCTTTCGAAACTTTGAATCTTAATATTGTTGATGGAAGTTCAGAATTCTCTTAATACCTTTGATGGTTTTGAAAGACTTGTTTTGACTATTTTTTTTTTTTTGACATAAAGGTGACGAAATATTGAAAGAAAGGTGGCCGAAGTTAAGTGAGAAGCTGGTCGAATGTGGGTGGAAAATCTAAGAAGATTATTTCAAATATTTCATAATGGAGATTAGAAATGAAATCTAATTTCATCTTAAGTATTTTGTGTAAGAACATATTCCAATAGTTTAAATCGTTGTTATTTCAGTAACAAATATCAATTGGAAGAAAAGAAAGGTGTTATGGACTTCACTCTTTATAGCTAGGAAGTCTGGCGAATGTGACTGCTTTTATAGAACTGTATAAAAATATCCATTTGTATATGATATTTATACAGCAACGACTTTAATATACATTAATTGACAACAGAGATCATTTTTTACTGTTGAACTATGGATAATCAAAGATAAGATACGTACGGCGGAGACATAATACGGCTAAACTTTCTATAATTATAATGCTACATAGTGCATACTATTATAAATGTCAAAATTATCGTGAACTCAAGTATGCCATATGATATCCAACAATAAAATATGTAGAGGCTAATATGTTATAAATTACAAATCTAGATATATTAATTAGTAGCTATAATGTTAACAATTTTCAATCCTCTTCCTCTGATTCTTCATCTGAATCTTTTGAAACCAACTTTTGTGCTTCTCTCATCCCTTTTTCAGCATCAACCCAAAAATAAATTCCTGCTGAAATCATAACAAGAAATAAATTTGGTAAAAATGGATATCTATCATTCCCAGTCCTATCTTGAATAACAGCAATAACAAGTGTTCCAATCCAACCAGTAGCAACACCAAGGAAAATTTCAAGTCCAAAATATTGTGCTTCATTACCTTCAGGAAGTAAAGTACTGTATAAAACACGATTAAGTGATCTTAATGCACTACTACTACTAACAAAAAAAATTTCAAAAACCCAAAATTCTGCTCGATGTTTAAAACCAACTGTTAAATTATTACTGATTCCTAGACACCCCCAAAAATTAGTAAATAAATTAATTGAAAGGAAGATATATGCCCATCCTTTAATTCCTAATCTTGTGCGTGGGTATAAAAACATCCATGCAAGTGATCCAATTGAAGCAACAATATATGACATAAAAGTATAAATAGTATATTCACCATCTGTTGTTCCTAAACCCAAGGTGCTTCTGAAAAGAAGTGCAAATACTGAAAGAAAATTGGTATATGAAACATTCCATATAACCCATGCAATACAAAGTTTGAAAGCTTCTGGATAATTTTTAATTCCTCTGAATAGACCAAAAATTCTGTTAATACTTAATTTTAAATATGATGTATTTGGTGGTTTTTTCAAACCTTTAACTGATGGAATCAAAAATGCACCTATAATACAAAAGGCAATAGTGATACAACCAGCTATTGTAATTGCCAATAAAAAGCTGAATTTTTGTTAGTGCTTATGATAAAATTAATTTCATAACTGGAATACTTACTTTTCATATCCTTTTTCGTAAGCAAATCCCCTTGAATAGGATATAATTATTCCAATTAATAGTGCTGTAAGACCACCAACATTTCCAATAAAAATACCCAATACACTAACAACACTTCCTCTTTTTAAAACAATATCCCTTCTAACATCTTCAGCAACAGTTCCTTTAGACTTAACTCTAGCTCTCATAAATATGGGAATATAAGAACCTTCCAATGTTTCATAAATTGCATCAATTGAATTTAAAAGAATATAAAGAGCTGACATTGCTCTTAAAACAGGATATGTTTTATCTTTTAAACCAGCAAATGGAAGTGCAATTATTCCAAAAGTTATAATTGTTCCAATCATTATTTTTTTCTTATTATTTGAATAATCGGCAAGTTGGGATGTGAATATTGTTAATACCCCTTCAACAGCAGTGAAAATTGCTCGTAGATATAGACTAATTATAAAAAGAAAATTTATCACTTTTGGTTAGTGATGATGATAATTATAAAATTAAAAAACTCTCCCAGTCACTTATAAATCCAGTTTATCTATAACCCAATAAGACCTCATATATTAATAATACTTACACATAACTGTTCATTCTAACCTCACCGGCGCCAAATTTCACAAGACAGTCACCTCCCTTTTTCAAACACGGCTTAGTAGAGCCAGGTTGATGGCCAAGAGCATTTGCAGCTGATTGAATAGCAGCAGGAACATAAGTTTTAGCCATTGATGATGTTGGTCCAGTCTTAAATTTAGAAAGTTAGTATATTTAATGGAAATAGTAATTATAATAATAGTGATGATTTTAATGGATTAATAGCATTAACCGCCATATGGAGTTTATACTTACCGAATAACAAATTAATAACCAAGTCAAGAGACTTCTTCTTGTATCCCAATCCTTTAACTTATTCTTTAACGATGAATTTACAGGATCTTCAAGATCATCATTTTGATCGTGGGGTCCGATTTGACTACCTCTATCAGGATTATTATCTGAACTTGGATAAACAGTAACAGAGGAGGTTACCTTTGTGTCCACCATTTAATTTTTTTTTTAATTTTTCTTGCAATATGATAAAGAAACACAAATAATTAGCTTTTAGTTAAATTATATTATGATGATAGAATTTAAAGTTCGAACTTAAACTTTAAAGGAAAAATAGACATACTTATAGTATTTATATTCATTTATTTATTTATTGAAAAAAGAATATAAACTTTCTTGATTTTGTTTTCAATTGTTATTTATTTTTTATTTTTTATTTTTCCTCATCGATGAAGAAAGTAACTTCTTAATGTGGAAATGAGCAAATATATAAACACTAGTGATGTATTGTATCATTGAATTTGAAATACGATAACAAAAATGTTAATGTTAGACAAAGATGAGCAAATATTCAAGTACGGTAATCACTTATTGCATTTATTTCAAGGGACGGGGTTTCAAAAAGATGCCTTATACATATATATGAATGATATAGTAGCAACTTTCTATCTGATCATGATGATAGTACTTATTCTGAACCCTAGAAAAAATGGAGGACCTGATGAACTAGCGCTTGAGCTAAACAGTACTAGTAATAAAATAATGAAATACGTAAGTGAGAGAACTTTAGACGTATTGTGTTGAATAAGATATAAGCCCAACGGGATCGAAGATTCCTGCAGTTAAACCCTAGATTTAATTAAGTGAGAATAGGCTCGGTTATCTCATATAGAAAATGTCAGTCAGTGTTACCGTGAATGTCGCGGTCTGAATCAAACCTAGCTGGACCAAACAGAGTGACCGGAAAATTGGGCCCGTATTACTACAATAATGTTAATATGAATATGTACAGATGTACAGTCAGTGCTCAGTGAATAGAAACCAGAAAACACTTTTTATCCACAACCACGAATTCAAAAGTTAAAGTTGGCCGAAAATTAGTCAACACCAAATAAATAAATTAGAATAAGAAATAAAGATTTACGTTAAGCATAAAATTAATTGACTTAAAGTTCACTGTAGTGTATAACTCTATTAAAAGATCTTATAAGTAATTTAGAACACAGACTCACAACTATGTCTCGGTAGTCGAAAACTCAATAATCAATAACTCAACCAATAAATGATGGACTGCCTGACACTTGTCTACTTTCACGACTTTTTCAGTTCAATCAATAACCTGTTAATATTAAAGAATCCACTCTTAAAGACCAAAAACTTGATTATCTTTTTTCTTTCGTCAAAAATGTACTTCAAACTATATGTAATCTGTAAGTTTTATAGATTTCTTCCGGGTTTGTGTTCTCCACACATAAATTAATATTATTTGCATTTACTGATTAATAATAATACTATATATTTCTTGGAAGTTGGCTGTTAAGTATGATATCCCATTTCACACAAAACCGTTTCAATGTCAATAATAATAGAAGGAGGATTAAACAACTTTAAGACAAGATTTTTCCAACATCCCGATTGGATCAACTATGTTGATGAATTGCTACCCTGAATGATCAGGCCCCTCAAATTACCAATTGGTTTCAAAAAGAAAATAATGCATCGTTATCTTTCGCGTTTATAATGAGTTACCAACCTCGAGGATTCCTTTTCATGGAAGACCCAACAAGTAAATCAAAAGGAACCGAACCTACAGCTACCGTTAATAAAGCTTGTTCAACGCTACTACATCAGGTAAAATCTGATAAGTGTTTCAAAATTTGATTATACAGAGGATATACAATTACTATTATTAAAATTATCACATTTGGGTATAACCCACCTAAATCGGATCATTTTCTCAACTTTAGATCAACAGGAAATAGTTAGAGTATATGGGACAATCAATGAAGCCCAAATTACTTCTGTCCTAGTAAAAAGAATCTTTCAAGTAACAAAAAGGTTAATACAGCTTCTTTATTAACAGGACCAAGATGCGCTAAATTTTGTACAACAACAATCATTGAGATCACATTCTCTCGAATATAGAGTTATCCCTGATTTTCTAGTAAAAACACCATACAATAATTTACTTTGTGTTGAACTAAAAAGACCGACTATTCGAATTCTAAACAAAGATGATTTACCTTTCGAAGAAGATTTCAATGATATTTTTACTCAATCGGTTCACCAGTGTTTATTGAGCAGTACACCATTCGGATGGGTTTCCGATTACTGTTCTACTATATTAAATCAAATTGACATCGATGTTGAAAAAGAAATAAATGATAAGGATTATCAAACTTTTTTTAATAATACCACATCTTAAAAGAAAATACCTATAAAATTGTCAGGTTCTCAGGTATCAATTGTAACTTAAAGTATAGCTACCCGGCTATGAAAGCCTATATAAATAGTAAGTAGTTTCCTCTTTTTATAAGATAAGTTATTTTCACTTCAGCTAAATTATCGCTATATCCTTACATGGGGGCCGAGCTTATTATTGATCCTAATACTGCTACACAAAAGATAATTATGACCACTAAACTATCTGCTACACAAAAAAACCTTCAGAAAGAGTATTTTACTCACTCTTCTACACTCGAAGGATGGTCATTATCCACGCCACTACAACAGCGTCCCAA